>JAVKLA010000047.1:2810005-2835100 GCA_034782735.1 Sagittarius serpentarius
ACGGGGCTTGGAGCAACCTGGTCTGGTGGAAGGTGTCCCTGCCCGTGGCAGGGGGGCTGGAACTAGGTGGTCTTTAAAGGTCCCTTCCAACCCAAACCCTTCTGTGATTCTATGACAGAAGGAAGTTTGTGACAGAAGGAAGTTTGTGACTGACTGACTTTACCGTGTCTCCTACTTCATGATGATCCCAGGATCAGCTTTAGCTGGCTGCTAGAGTCCACTCTGCATGGTATGGGTCAAAAGTAGGAAGACATATAACAGGTCACGTAAGGGGAAGTTTGGTTGCTGTCTGTGATACAAGGTGATCCAGGAGACTCTGGCAGAGATGAAGGATTGTTCAGGTACCAGCATCTGTGTTTTTGAGAACTGAGATGATACACTTCCAAGCATGACTCCATTCTGCTTCTTCTCCCCTTTCCCCTGACAGTAGATGCAGTGAAGTGAGACGATAATACACTTTCACATAAACTGACTTGTTTATGGCTCATCTGTTTATAAAAATAAAATAAAATAAAATATAAACCAAAACAAAATCATGGCAAACCTGTCCTCACACATTAATCAAGTCATTGTTTCTACTTACCATGCACACATTTACATTCAGAGGTTTAAGATGTTGTGTATTGAGGGATAATTTCTTTTTTAATGGTTTCACAGGGTAGTATAAAGCAGTATGTAAGAAAAGAAGGCAAATGGGGGAAACAGTGAGACAGTAAATGATACCAAAAAAGCAGGACTGTTCTTGGGCTCCAGGACTGTGCTTTATCCTCCCCTGTAAGGAAAGATCTGTAGCCAAAGAGCATGAAGAACTTGGCTTTCTGGATATAAAACTACAGCAATATCAGTCCACTACCAAGAAAATCACTTTTTACTGGAAAGCAAAACACAATTTACGTTAAGGCAATAAAAGTAGGAAATTAAAACAGACATGCAACATCTGGGAAGGAGTAGGCAACTCTTTAGATTTCAGTGGTAAACGTCTTCCAACCTCCCAGGTGTGGGCATTTTTATGTTTATAGTATGTGTTTCCAGAGCATGCCTTTCATTATGATTGGCTGTATTCTAGGTTCAGAGGAGTAGGTTGCAGTATGCCTGGACCTGTTGAAACACAAAAAGTGTGATTTAGAACATGCCATGGCCAGAGCGTGAATGCCCCACACTGGGGCAAGCGGGCACTAGTATCATAGTATTTAATTCTGCATCTCACCAAAGGAATTACACTGCTCTTTTTTAAGCACATCAGGTTTTCTATCTTGCTGTAACAAGGATTTCTGCTGCAGGCAGCTTCTTACACATCATTTTTGGGTAGGTGAGGTAATACCTGGCACAGGTGATCAGAGAAGGGAGAGGTGTCAAGACACAAAATGGATGTCTGTGTGCTAATGCCCCAAGATAGTTTCTTACAGTTCCACTGTCCTTCAGTATTGTCAGTATAAAACCACTTTCAGTATATCATAATGTCGGAGAAAATGGGACACGGTAACACTCAAAGTGCAATTTTTCGGTTGCTGCAAAAAGTTCCCACACTGATGCTAAGACCAGTGGCTGTACACTGCACAAGTACGTATTTTACATAATCTTAATTGTTTAACTTAAAATCTCATAGGCAAAATAGAACATAAAGCAAAAATTAAAGCTGATAAAGACTAAATATTTACATGTATTTTTGCCAAATGAGGAGAGTGTCCAGGCATCATATGGGCCAGGACCTCCCTGGGGGGCTGGGAGCAACAGGGGCTTCCCGACGGGTCGGGCAGGGCAGGGCCTGGCAGCCGGGGCCCACCCCACACCCCAGCCAGCAGCAGGGCAACCAGGGGCACCGGGGCAGCCCCCGCCCGGGGCGCCGGGCCCCTCCCTGGGGCCAGGCGAGCGCCGAGGCTGGGCCGGGCTGCGGGCCCGTGGGTGGGTCCGGCTCGGCGGGGCCCGTGGCCGGGCAGGGCAGGGCTGTGGGGAGCTGGAGATTGACCCTGCTGTGGCATTGCTGGGGCAGGGGCTGGCAGCCCTGGGGGGCTGAAATGGGGTCCTGGGCCGTGGGCAGGGTGAGGAAGCCCTGGGGGACAGCCGGTGAGGCCCAGTGGCAACGGGTTCGGTGGAGTCAAACAGCTGGTGCTGAGGGCACAATTTTGATTCTCCACGCACTGCGGGAGTTTTACTGCAGGCTAGGTCAACTCCAGTCCTCTGGACTGAGCCCTTCTGAGCCGGTGGAGCACACGATCTGTGCTCCCAGAGTACACTTGCTGATTTGCTTTCATCTAAACACAGTCTGGCCCAAGCACTCCAGGACTATTTTGCAACCTGAGCAGGGAAAACCAGGAAATTTTGCTTCAGAAGCACACCCCTGATGTGGACTCAAATACTAACGAAGATGCACCCAGTACTCTCTGCCCTACTTAACAATTTTGTTTTGATTGTTTTTAATCTTTGTGCACAGGATGCAGAATGAACCACCTCAGACCTTCCCATTGCTAGCAGAGGTGGCAGTTTGTGATTTAGTTTTTTTAAAAATGAGTATGTTTCCCCATCCCTACACACAAAATGGAAAAAAAAAACCTCTGCACAAAAATATGGAAAGAGCTACTTGTAGGAAATTCTTGAAAGGTACTGAAACCAAGGGACTTTAAAAGCTAGTCTCTATGCAAGTCGTACTGAAAGCTAAAACCTAGGACTGGTTAAATCTCTTTAGAGTTCAGGCATGAAATGTCTAGTATTACAGTACTTGCTTCGTGCAACTAATGACTGCTTGGAGAGACATTACAATAATTTTGTTTCCTGAAATTTTCCCCAGACCATTTTTTAAAACATGTTTTAAATAAGTAATACATTGTTTGTAGATGTCTACCTTTGAAATTTAGAAACTGAGGGAAATAAAAGTTAAATAAATTGTTCAGGGTCCCATGGAAATCTATGGCAGGATTTCATTTTCAGGGGTGAATTATGCTGTGCTCATTAATATAAATTGTAGTGGCCCAAGTTGCCATTTAGCTTTTCCCCCTTTATAAAAGCAGGAACTTTTCCTATGTGAGTGGGGGGGAACCACACAAAAATAACTGTATTCTGGAGAAATACTCAAAATAAATCACATTCCTGCCAAGTCCATGGTGGTTCTATTAGGCCAAATCATGGGGGATGCCACTGAACAAGAGATCCCACTGACAGCACTTCTAATAGTACAAGCATCCTGATACTAAATCCTCAGTTAAAGACAGAATTCCTCATTATTAGCATCCTGGAAGAAAAAGATATCTAGGAGAAACTTAACTGGAAGAAAACAAACAGCCTTACATTGGGCTCAAGCAGATTTTAAAATGTAGGATTACTGTTATTCAAGCATGGATAAAGGTAGTGCATATGTAACAGGTAGTTGGCCAAAACCAGGTGGATTAAAGAGAATTTTTGTTAGTACCTGTGTGGAAATTCATATACTTTGTTAATGCATTTGAAAACACCTAAAGAAATAATCGGTTGTCCCAAGTTCCAGGCCTATATCTTATTTTTCTCTCACCACTGTTTATCACAATGGAAGTGATGATGCACAGCCCTCATCAATATTTTTTCTAAAAATATGTGGGCTGACTGTGGAATATACATATTCCTTAGACGCAGCTCCTCTTTTGAATAAATACACCCTTTATTTGTTAGAGATACGGATGCATCCTTTATTCATGTTCAGCTCTGAATAAATTCCCACTTATTCATTATCAAAGCTAGCACTCCCTCTGATTTCAGCCCACCGTGAGGCAGAACACTATGCAGAGAAAGTGCTCAGGGTGCCCTGAGCTACGTGCAAAGCACGGGACAAAAGTACAATAGAGCTCTGCAGAGAGAGCTCTAACTCCAAAACAGACACTGTTAAAATAAAGAAATAAGTTTATTAGGACAAAATGCAAGATGCTGAGGACAGTATAATCATTCTTTGGAAAGTTTTACTTTACGAGATGGGGCAGGTGGGGGTTGGATGTTGGGGTTTTTCAGTGGTGGGGTTTTTTTTTGCAATAGGTATTGGGTGAAATTTCTTCATGGATTTGCTCAGTGCAGTGCCACATGCTCTCAGTTTGGACCGATGAGGAAGCCACACTGAAAGACAGCAGCAGGGAATAAAATGTCTCCAGCTGCTGTGGCAAGACAGTACTTCGCATAATCCTAAAGAATATAACTTACCCGTCTCCAGAAGAAAAAAGGGGGATATATGTCCATAATATATTTTAAAAATAACCAAACCCAGAACTAAAAGCTACTAGGCCACTGCTCCTATATGAGACCAGAAGATTTGAACAGAGCCTGCCATCAGGCAGATACGCCATTACAAGTGACTGAGACGTGAAAGGCAGACACAATCCCAAATCCTTTACTGCTTAAAATTAATTCAAAAAGCCCATTCTACTGCCTTTGCCTGTGTGTCTAAAGATTTTACCAGTTTGGCAGTGTCAAGCACCATGCAACATCTTTTTTGTCTAACAAAAGTATTTAATGTTGACCTCAGTTAATACAAAATGAATTAGGGATGAACACCACCAAGCTGATACATACTTAAAACTGCCACAAAACCACCACAGTTAGAAGAAAAAGAAAAATCAATTAGTGATACAAACCCTCCAGGCTTCAGGGCATCATCAACTATTAACTGATGAGCTTAGGAAAAACTTTCCCTACAAGCAAGTACTGCAGATACCTGCACCACTCGAGCTACTGGCAGCAATAGCACACCAGAAGAAATGGGCTGCTATTCTGATCCAGGGAGGCAATGCCCCTGTTACACCATTACACTGAATTCAAAGGAGATAGCTTTTGAATTTCTGGCATTTCGCACAGCAATCAGGCAGAGTCCATATCTCAGTGCTGATGGCAATAGTGTCACGGCTGGGAATTTAAAGCAGGACAGATGGAATTTCCTTCATTTAGGGAACCCCAAAGCCTGCGAGAAACACTTGACGTGCTCGAACGGTTTTTGTGAATAGAACAGTGTCATCTAATGTGAAATTGTGCCACTTCCAGAGTAGAACTCAGCTAATCTAAATTAGTGCATGCTTTCATGCAGGAAGTAAAAACCAAACATACCCTGTTAGAACTATAGGGGGAATTTCAGGTAGGCAAAATCTTATTACACGAGATGGACTACAGCCGGTGACGCCAAGTAACACGCTTACTCTTGTGAAATGTGCCGTAGGATTTTCTTTTAATAGTTAGACTTGCTCTGGACCTTCCTTTTTTATTTCATCTGAAAGATGGAGAATGTGCTCATTTGTATGAAATCAGTTATAATGGATATCATGAAAATTTACACAAGTCTTGTATAACTGGATTTAACAGCTAGAATCTGAAGTCTAGGTATGGACAGCATTAGGCCACAAAGGCACCTTTGTATAGTGTCGAAATTTTTTTGCAGAGACTGGAGACAAGTGGCAATAAAAATTAAAGTGTTGAGACTGTCTTTTAAAATACTTTGCACACTTCATAAATAAAACTCTGTATTTTTAGAATATTAATAAAACTGTCCTGCTTCTGCCCCTCCGGTTTTACGTATACATCGTGTCCCTTTAAAGTAGTGACCTTGAAAAGGGGAAGAAGGCAGAAAGCAAAGCCAGTAACAGGGCTCATATCCTGAAGAAACAAAACCAGAAAATGGTTGAAATACCCCTCACCCCAACAGTTCAAAGCCTGCCTATCTAACTTCTAAACAGCACTAATTTATGTGTGTGTGTGTCTAATGCCAGTAAAATGACATTGGAAATTACATATGATTTCCGCATTGCACAAAGGTATAGGTGGCTCACTGAACCATGCGCCAACGTCAGGGAATGCGTTATGCGTGATGGCAAGCACTTGGCAGCTTAGCACTGTTATCACTGCAGCAGCTAGTGCTGCAGCAAGAGCTGACATTTCTAGCTCCCTAGCTTTTAATTCCTGCCTTATGCCTTTGTGGCAGTTCTGCTGTGAAACAACTTCATTAGCCTGCCACTCAAAGGCAGAAAGAAAATCACAGTGTACAATTAGCAAGAGAAGAAACCCAGGAGAAGTGGGCATGGGTGCACTCACCTCTTGTATAGGCAGCTCTTTGGCATATTGATTAAGGCTCACTGAAACCAGAAGCAAAGGAGATCCTTTGTGGGAGTATTTATATCCTACACACTAGCATAATGAAAATAGTGAGAAAAATCAATGAGTAATAGTAACTTCTTCCCCGTCCCCCCAGTTTCTAGGATCTTTTTAATACATGGAGCAGCGCAAAGTCATGCCCCAGACATCTCACATTACATCTACATATGGCTTGCTCATCACCCCTCTTTGTCTGTTCAGGCTCCAAACCAAACAAAATCCTCTTCCATTTGTTCATGAAAGAAAATTGGTTCAGACCTATGTTATATGGTGAAGACACTCCAACCAGGGTGATTCCTGGTTATCTCTGCAAACGCAAAAAGACTCCACAAAGTGATTTTAATATCCAGCCACGACAAAAAAAATTCTCTAGTTGTGGGGTCTCAGCAATGGAGTTTTACTGTTGCAGAACCACTTACAGGCCCTGTGACACAGTATGCACCAGGAATTATGATTTTCTGTGTCAAATCCTCAGCATGACAGCACATGATGAGTTCCTGGTTTTACTGGTTCCCATTTACACCCCTTCCTCAGCAGGTGGCACAGACCATGCACAGGCAGCAGGCAGAAATGTCCCCAGAGCACGTCGCACCGTCCGCAGGCATCCAAATCATGGATTTGACAGGAGGCTTCCGTGGGTCTTTAGTCCCACAAAAGTTAAGACACTGGAGGGAGAGGGTGCAGGTGAGAGCATTGTTTTGCTGTGGAGCGGAGCTGACACAGCACCTGGGCTTAGCCAGCTGGTGCTAAAAAGCTCCAGCAACTGGAGTGAGCTCCCTCAGACCCAAACCGAGTGTGCGCAGCTTAATAAAGGTAAATTTTTATTTTCTAACCTCCTTTATGTATCAACATAAAGTAACAGGTTTTGCTCCAGAGTTTTTGTCTTTTACTCTCTGGACTTTCAGTTATAAACTTTTTTCTCTGGTACAGACCTTAGAATTTTGAAATAAAAGGTGAACCACACATGGCATATGCACAGTCCTCGATTTATAGGCATTTCGGAAGTTCATCTTTGTCAGCTTGGAACTGAGCGGGAACTGTATGTTGAAAGGCTTAACTCTTGTTCTATGAGATTATCTCTTTTTTAATTGGCTTCAGTAAATACAACTCTATCTGATAACTAACTGTACCAAATAATCTATCTCAGCAAAACAAGCCAGTAAACTGAAAGTGTTATAAAACCAAATACACATTCAAGTGTCAAAATACCCTGGTTTTTGAAATTTAGGAATTTAATATATGAGTATTTTCGTATTTTCATCAGCAGAGTATCTTCCCACCATAGCAATCACCTAACTCACATATATATTGCCATGATATAAATTCAGTTAGTAAAAAGAAATTACTTTTTTTACAAACAAAAGCAGTATTTTGGAACATGTACTCTTGGGATAAGGGACATAGCTAAGGTAATACCTTCGGAGAGCCCTAGGCAAAACCAGAAAGCTCAGATTTGGACCAGAGCACTCCCGGTGTTCAGAGTTGCTCAGAGGCAGAGTATTTTTATTCAGGTCTCTCTGGAAATTGTTCCTGTAAGCACAAAATCTGCTTTTTGACTAGCTTCTAGCACTTCAAAGTCTGGGCTCGTGCCACAGGATGAAGTAGCTATTGAGTGAGAAAGGGAGCAAAAGCTTTCTGAAGCCACCTTGCCAACATGCCTCAGAATAACTATGAAGGGACCATCTATAAAGCTTGGAAGTTAGTTTAAGCTCTCTTCACACAGAATTTTTGCCCTTCTGCTAAAACTACCAGAAAACATCAATTAGCGCTTTAGAGCTGCTGCCATCTCCAACTGGCCTGAAACCACCAATTCACCTACTGAAGAGCAATGATTTCTTCATGTCTTCGCTCACTGTAACTGTAAAGATTTAATACCATGTGATCTATGAATTCTTTGTATTTGTCTTGAATATTAATTGCCATAACAGGAAGATGATTGTGCTGCACAGCCAGTGCATGGCTAGACAGCAGAGAAAAGATTTCCACAGCAAAGAAATGATACACAGGACATGGGTATGCGTGAGTTCATTTCAGGTGATCAAGCAATTAGCTGTTGTTTGAATTCCTGAAAGGAAAGTTCAGAGCTGCCATCAGCAACAGTGGGTTTTTTAATTGTGCTGCCAAGTAAACAGGTACGTGTACCGGAGATTTCTTCTAGTACCACAGCATCTCCATGCAGAGCATGAGCAAAGCATCTGATAAATGAAACAAAACCCCCGCACTGCAGCCAAAATGAGGTTGTGTTAGCTGTCAGGTATCATTTAAACAAATCAGATAACAAAAGAAAAGAAAAGCAGTGGAGAAAGGGGCAAAACAAACTGTGTATATGATTTGCCAAACAGACCTTAACTACATCTTAAACCCATACATGACAGAAAAAGGAGGAAAAATGCATTTCATGAGCCATACTGTTTTGTATATTTCTTTAAATCATGCGTTTATCAGCTCTTTTGTATTTGTGCTTATCTACAGAATTTAAAGCTACTGCCCATACATATTTTAAAAATCTTTTGCTTGATCAAGAAATAGGCATTTCACAATCCCACAGCATGAAACCTGGATTTTTGTCCACGTTTTCTCTATGCCTTGTGTCAGCTTCTCATCTTTCGCATGGTTGGCAATTTTCAGCATTAAAATATGTGTAAATTATTTCTTTTGCAAGACATATTAGCAAGTCATTACAGCCATTTCAAAAGAAAGAATAAATATGGAAATAGGAACATTAATAATGCTGTCCTCCCACAGTCCCTGAATGTAAGAAGTATCCAGTTTTACAGAAAAAAGTCCAAAGTATTCCAGACACCATATATGAATCCAACCACTATTGCTCTCAAATTCAAGAAGTTTTGAGGAATGTATTAGTCTTAGCAGATGTTATACTCCATCATTCTAAAAATTTTCTAACACTACTCAAAGACCAAGTTGACAAAAATATTAAAATTCCTTATAAAGGAGTATCTATGTTCTGAATCTCTAGATATGTATCTTTAATAATAAAAAAAAGCGGTTTTGGTTTGTTGTCTAGAAAAGTCTTGTCATAATTTTTTAGAGTTTTAGAGTGCCAGAGCAATATGAGGGAATGAAAATGCAAATAAACTTGGAAATAAAATCCTCAGGGGTTTTTAGGTAGTTTAAAATTATGTGGTGATACTGGGTTTGGTATTATTCCTGCCGTTTCTTCTCTATAGGTCATGACTTTTTCAAATATTATTTACTTTTGAAACTTCTGTCTCAAAGTGATCAAGAACTGCATTATCAA
Organism: Sagittarius serpentarius; assembly: GCA_034782735.1. Taxonomy (NCBI): domain Eukaryota; kingdom Metazoa; phylum Chordata; class Aves; order Accipitriformes; family Sagittariidae; genus Sagittarius; species Sagittarius serpentarius. The sequence goes on from JAVKLA010000047.1 coordinate 2,819,358, forward strand.
TTAAGGTGAACCAGTGCTACCAAAACGGCTGTCCTCTGTACTTTTGACAGTAAGAACTTCGGGTGACAGAAATTCAGTGTAGTATGCAATCTGCTAAAATTTCGTATTTACCAAATTGTTAAAAAAAGGCAATCACCAAATGACATCTGGCCCTTTAATATTATTTTACTTTCAAAAGTTTTTGATTTAAGCAAGAAGACAAATCTTCTAACAACAATAATAAATGTTGATTTTCTAGAAAAAAAATAAAACCAAACACTCTAATTGTGTTTCCCTTTACTAAAGGGTGTGAGAAGCATATAAGAAAAACAGCACCTGTGTGAACTCACTAGATTATTGCTAAAGCTTTTTTAGAGATTCAAACGATAAAGTGGGTCTTTGGCCAGCTGATCAGAATGAATAACAGCATGGTTAAAATGAGAAAATTGTGCAGAGGCCAAAGTGGTGGTAAAGGGAAGCTTCACTTAGCTGTACATAGAATATAATGTAGTAGACAAAGGAAATAAAGCTGATGGTGTGCATTTGTATCTGGTAGTGATAGCTTTATAATTCAATATGTGCAGCCACTAAAGAGGAACAAAAGCATGCCAGTCTTAGTAAGAGGTATGGAAGTTGTAACTAAAGAAATAATGTAGAAAGCAGTAACATCAGTCTAAGGCAGCTTGTCAGATCATGGTAAAGTAAAGGTTGTTGGAAAAAGGGACAGGTATTGAGCTCTGAAAGACAAGGATTTGGGGAGAGCAGTTGTGAATTTCAGTGCATGAAATGATGGTTGTGGCCTCTTCACGAAACAGAAACCAGCTTGTTAATCAATGGATTAGGAATCAGAAGATCTGAACGCTCTCCCCACCTTCATCAGAAGAAGCTGGGCAAGTCATGTGAATATCGGCTAGCTACTTTGTCACTAACGTCGGATAATTATTTCCAGTCCCACTGCTAAACTGCTGAGTGTAGGGCATAGAGAGGAGGTGGATGACCAGAAATAAAAAGGGAAAGAGCAAAGCACAGACGGACAGAAGGAAGATTTAGAGCAACTGTGAAAAGGCCTGGACCCTGCTGCTCTACTCCTCTAAGCAGCACTTTGCCGAGTCCTGATAGCCCCCTTAGAAGACATGGAAACCAGAAACCTGAACTCAGCCCGGCCTACTTCTGTTCTGGCCACAATCAGAGGAATTCTGCATAAAATCCATCCCCGCACATGACTTGAATCCCAGTCAGTTCTAGGTGAGCCAGCCACACACCATCAAACCTAGTAAGCCGCAGAATCCAAATTTTATAAAATATTCTCCCTCCTTTTTTCTCAGTTTCTGTGGCCAGAACAAGTCTCCTTCTTGAAGGACAAGTCGGAAGGGAGACTACTAGCCAAGACTATTTCTGCATCTATTTTATAAATAACATAGAATTACTTATATGCCAAAATTGGAGGTCTGTCCAAACTGATGTAAAGCACCTTTGTGCTAGCTAAACTAAAGTAGTGTCTAAAAGTCTTGGACCTACCAAGAAATCTGTTTACATGCTTTTTTATAATGGCCAGTGAATCCACAGAAACATAAGGGAAGCTGAAGTATTGTAGCTGTGTCCTGAGAGAATGAACAAGGGAAATGTACCATGAAAAGCATGGATAATAAAAACACTTTTTGGTTCAAAACTGACCTCTTTCGAACAATATATAAACATACTAAGTTGTAACTTAATTAAATAGGGACATCCATGTCATTTGTGGCGAACAAAACACCAATAAGCTCTGTGAAGTTTCAGTCCATTAAACACAGGGGGTTTATATTATAATATAAATATTTTAGAACAATTAATTGTTGGTATCCTATTGTGCTGAGAAAGTATATTCTTAACTCTGACACCAAGCCCAGTCATAGTGAGAAAACACTTAAAACAGAGTTCTTACAATGTAATTGGAACAAAAAGAATGGCAAAACCACCATAAACAACATGAGGAGAGTGAATAGAGGGTGATTATTTTGCATAATACAAGAACTAAGGAACATTCAGTGAAACCACTGGGTGCCAGATTTTAAGCAAACGGAAGGAAGACCTTCTCAATATAATGTATAATTAAGCTGTGGAATCCACTGCCACAGGACGCTGTAAACGCCAAAACTATAAATACATGGCAGATAGGTCCATCAGGGGCTATTAACACACCAGATGCAACCTCCAGTTCAGGAAGTCCCTAAACTTCTGATGGCCAGAAGCTGGGAGAGTATACCAGGGGAAGGGTCGTTTTATTCTTGTTGTGCTTTAAACATTCATGGAGTGGCCCTTGGCAGAGGCAGGACACTGGGCTAGAAGAGCTGTACGTCTGCTTAGGTATGGCAGGCCTTATGTTCTCCTGGTGCAGAGAGATGTGTCAGAAGGCAGCCTGGCTGATCTCAGGTCAATGAAAAAGTGAATAGTAAGGAGCTTGGCTCAGTGTGGCCTGGAATGCACCATTTAGAAAAAGAAAAGCATGTAAGGACAGAACTGTAAATGCAAGTATATACACAGAGTACTCAGTTATTCAACGTCACGGCAGGTTAAACTGAAGGAGGAGATCGTCGTATCAGTAACTCAGAGAAACCCATTTAAATTAATGGAATAAGCTGCTGATGGAAGTCCTACAGAAGCACCCAGTTAAAATCAATCCAAGTGAAAGGTGGAAGTGTTTTTGGGAAGTAGGATATCAAACAATACACTGGATGGCTACATAGTTTTTGGATGGAGATCAGGAGATAAGACTGATTCATGTTTTTTATCATATACCATATGCCGTATCATCCATATACCATGGAAAAACACCAGGTCCAAGTCAGTACATAGCTTTAAACATTCTTAATTATATCATGAAAGAATTTTGAATTTTGTCGTGTTCAAAATTCACACATTCAAGAGATATTCAAGTATATCCAATGTCTAGCACCATTCATCACTGTATGTTTTCTGTATAGTAGTGCAGTGCTCTGCACAGGTACATCTTCATATGATATAATACATCACCTTTAATGTGTTAATAATGCTCATTTACAACTAAGCTAACATCAACAGCACTGTGTGAATAAATGAACCCTGTATCTAACATCACACGTGATGACAACAGCAACCTGTATTCTAGCTGGCACATGACGTTAAGGTAGACGAGTATGGGTATTAGTCTACAATGTAAACCAGTTGGTCAGTGAAATAAGAAATGCTTCTTTGGAAAACAAGACATGAAAATGCAGCTCGGAGGCAGCTTTTAAGCTTATATTGCAGATTACAGATTACATTATATATTTTTCAAACAACCACAAATTGTTCATTCACGCTCAGTAATTACACTTTCTGTTATGTCAGGAATGTCCCAAACTAACAGGTATATAATAAAGATAGAACGTAACTTCTCTGTGATATATCAGAAACCCTTTTCCTGGATGAAATTGGTGCATATGGCTCTCTCACTTGTGAACTATTTGGCATTACCCCTAGGTAAATTATGTCTAATGGTTTCTACACTGTCTAATTTAAAAGCCATTAAAGCCCGCCTGCTTTCTCACAACTCAACCCACTTATTAAGGTGAGGACAGTCCTATTTGCATAATGAATGGTCACACTAGTGAGTCCATGCTTGAGTTGCAGGGAAAAGGCCATGCAGTTTAATTGGAGCTGTTCACATTTTCATGCCCAAATCATGGGCAGCTCAAGCATTTTAAGGAGGCTAAGTAACAGTCCTTTGTGGAAGTCCCCTCAAACATCATCTGTTTTAATATGTTAAAACAGAAATAGGTCTAAACAGATGAAAGTTATCATTTGTGCACATGTAGAATAAGGGAAAGGGAACTTCAAGGTGACCACTATCTTCCTGCCACCAATAGAGGCTATTTCCTGGGGAGAGCTCAATTCCTAACTGACTACATGTAACTAGCTTTTGTATGGGACAATTGCCTCCATAAGAGGAGCTGTCTGACAGTTAAATCCTGCCTTTGAGGTGTTTTGGAGGACAGTCTCACAATTGAAATTATTGCAGTGTATGAGTATCACCTGAAGCATCACTGGCAAATTTATTTATAGACAAATGATGATGGGAAGATTAAGTGGCTGTACCCAGGCAGGGAATCCATTTTAGATGCAGAATCATAATGTAGCACTACAAATGCTCAAACCCCTTCCACCTACCTGGGGCAGATGGTATATCTCATTTTTTGGCAGTTCTGGCTACAGTCAGGCACTTGGATATGAATAAGAGGCAGAGATGACACTGGCTTACTTTGTAGGAACTGGCTTAGTTTGTAAGAACTACGAGCCAACAGCCACAAGACTGTTTATAATAGTACAGGTTATGGGATGAAAGATTAATATCTACAGAAACAGTAATTAACTTTCATATCCACCAAATGTGCTGTATTTTCAGGAAGGGAATGAAAAGAAATGTATTTGTCCTTTTTGAAAGCTGAGATTTCAAGTCAGCCTTTTCAAAATTTGAAGGTTTCTAGCTTACAGAAATCTCTCACTCACATGGGGCTGGGGAGCCCTGTAGTGTACTTACACTGGAGCAGCATTACTCAGAGTGGAAATATGAAAGTGTAACACTAAATTCACTTAAAAAGTGAATGTAGAACTTTGTTATAACAGTTCTCTTGAGACTTTTCCAAAAGAAGGTTTGTTTGATAGGAAGTCTTTTAGATGATTCGGAAACATGCAATGCTTTCAGGACTCTATCCGAAGCTGTTTCAGAGGCCAGGACTTCAGCAGACAATCTAACATTAGTGTCTAGCAATTAGTTCAGTGTCTCCTCACTGGGTAGACATAGTTCTTTTGTATTTTATATTTTTGATCGTACTGACGGGCTACGTTTCCAAGTAAGTGCAAGTTCAGTCCTTCAGCAGACATGCTGACTGCCATTCCAGTTTCAGAACAGGAACTTCTGACACAAATAGTTCATGGTTTCCAAGGAAGCTTACTGCTTATGCTCCAAATATCTGGGAAGTATGGAGTTGCAAAACTGTGCTAGAAAGAATTAATTTCACCCCAAACACTTATATAACTAACTCAGTCTCAGACTTCACTGGCGATAGCTTAAATAAACGTCAGAGCAAAATACCAATCCCAGTCTCTAGACAGAATGCAAACCACAGCCAAAGGGCTAGATCTGTGCTAGAAACAGCAATATTCAAAAAGAACAGTCTCACAAAAGCTTAATTAATCTTAATTCTCATCTGGTTTTCTCACAATTGTTCTTCTTATGCCTCTTCTATCTTTGTCTCATATTTCTTTGACTGCCTTCCAATTTTTATGCCTCCTATGCTGTCTTTTGCTCCTCCATTCATTCTCAAGTGGTTTTCACCATCCTCTTGTAACCCCAGCAGTCACTTTCTATTTATTTCCACATCATCACAAATTCTTTTTTGCATCCATCCTCTAAAAGACCTACCTTTGTAAGGACAGTTCTACTTTGAAACTAGAGTGGGGAACAAGTCAGAAAGATTCTGCCTTTTCTCTCTGTTTTTACCACCTTCTCTGCTCTTTTCTTCTTGTTGCTGTTTTGTTACTACTTATAAATAGGCACACAAATATATACATAGACCAAATAAAGAAAGTGAGGTTTTGTAAATTTACAAAGAATCACATTCTTGGTTTACAACTCCTTTGTACTGGGGCCTGCAGCTAAGAATGATTTTATGAAAACTAACTGCCTGTAACTACCAATTTCTACACCTACATCAGCTATAGCAGCAGACAGGTTTGTATTTAATAAAAAAGTCTTAGACCCAAGTTGGCAAGGTTAATTATGTGTGCATTCACGATGATCTTAGTGTTGAGAAAGCTTTACACTTAACAGACAAGAGTAATGATACTTTGAATTAATACGGGAGCAGATATTTCTCCCTATAAGGTCCAAAAATGTTTGTTTCCCCTGCTTACTCCCCCTGCTGTAACTTCATGTAAAGGACTGTTCTTAAAAATAGTGACTGTAAATGGGTTTGGATGTCATATCAAATTAGGTTTCCAGTTCAGTTCTAGTATAGTTAAAATTTCTAAGCTGATTACATGAGAATATGTTTTTCTGTGTACCAGGTCCAAGAAGCAAGATTCTTACAGACTTGCTTCAATTTGAACTACAAATGTGCAACAAACCACATAGCAAAAAGGTAAAACAAAAAATTTAATGTGCTTTGCAGTTCTGTGTTCTTTGCACAGATTTGTTTGCTTAGAAAGCATCAGGGGTTATTTTTCAGTTTGTTAGCACATCTAAGTCCCATCTCCTAGACCTGCAGGAACCAAATTATGTGCCAAGACCAGAGCCAGTTCAAGCAACTCATCTTTTAATTTCAGTTAGATTTTAGTCTCAGATGTTGCACTGCTTATGAGGCTTTGCCTGCGGTGTGGGGAAATGTTGGAAAGCTGCCAGTCGAGTCACTGCTGATTTCTAATGCCAGTTCTCGTATCCAATACTCCCACAATTTGCTTTCTCTGCTTAATAAGAGTCTTATCTCATTGGACTCAGCTGCTGAGTGGACTGAAATGTTAGAGGTTTGCATCTGTTCGTGTTACAGATCTCCCATCCTCCTGCCTGGTTTCATTGTCAATAACTGGCTCTTGAGTTTCTCCAATGTAAGCATTTCCGTTTTGACTTTCCAAGCATCTTCCAGCAAGTTTTTAGGTACTGTACAACAAAGGTTGCCTGAGACTCTTTTTATTTTGTTTTTTAAAAAATGAGAAGAGGTTTTGGAGAGCTGGCTCCATTCCAGTTACACTTCTCTTGAAATGGTTTCACAGGCGCAGAACTCTTTCCTCAGCAGCAGTCCTAGCCCCACAGCAGAGCAGCTGGCATCGCACGTACTCAAAAGCTGATCGCTGACATGCAAGCTTACTCTGCCCCAGTTTGAGTGTGGATATCATCAGTGGTCTCCCACCTCCCTGACAAATACAGCAGCCAGAATTCAGCACCTTCCCCTTTAGGTCTCCTCTGGACCTTTTCTGGTTTTTATATATATTTAGGTATTAATTTGGAGTGGGTAGAGGCAGCAAGGGAGAGTAACTGAATTTCATGGCCCACAGTCAGAGCACTCAGTAGGGATGTGGGAGACCAGTGTTCAAGCTGTATGAATTAAAGTAGCTTTTCCCACACTGCGGATGGAAGAGCTCAGTGTCTGTGCCAATAACTATAACATACTTTCTAATTTATTTTGTAATGTCAAGAGTATATGGTGCACGTTATTTTTTCTTTTGCCAGTTTGGCTGGTAATTTCTTTTTCTTTTAGTTTATGGGTTTCAAAGACAATTTTTTGCTTTTCATTTTGAAGCGTTGCCCATGCCCGAGTTGACATCAGACAACTTTGGACAGGCTACAGATGTTTAGAGATGCCAGCCAGTCCACCTACTAAGCAATGTCTGAGCAATACCAGGCTTTTTGCCAGGCCATGTTGTTAATGCCACTGTGATTGCTGTTGGCTCTACTTAAGACGGATGGGGCGGGGGGTTAACATTGCACATTTGCTCTACATTTTAAACTAAATGAAAAGTATTAGGATTGTCCATGAATTTAAAGCACAACAAAGAGTGGGTAAACCAAGAAACTCTTCAATATCAAAGTGCCATGTAATTCCTGACCATTTATTATTATTATTCTTTTAAACCTACCACTTTGCAGTGTTTACTTATGAGAAACTATTTGTGTTGTTAACTTCACTGTTATCTAACAAAAAATGGCTTTACACTGCTGCCAACTTTTCTCTCCATTACTTCTCCAGACATGTTCTCTCTTATCTTTAAGTACCAGGTTTTCTCTTCCACCTTTGCTGCCCCTTCTTCTTTGTCCAGAAAATGGTCTTCATGTTCCTGTTCAGAGGGCTTTAACACAGCAATTAGAGCTCACGGGAAGAAGATTGACGGAAAACTATTTCCTAGTGAGATTCTTTTATAAAGAAACTCAGCATGTGCTGCTCTTATTTAGCATCTTTCACATAGTGTGCTCTGAACTACCTTTTAAGACGAGCCATACTGTATGAACTTGCTGCATTTTTACACCAGAAGTCCCAGCAGAGCGGACTGGGACCAGAATCTAGTGCTGGGTGATCAGATTCTAGCAGTTAGTCACAGGACAGATTTTAGCAATTTGTTAAACAGCCCTAGGCAGTTCTAGATGTTGCGTTCTCTCTTTCTTACAGGAAGGAATAACAAATCTTCAGTCCTCTTTAAATCAGTGAACAGATGGGTAATTGCCTAACTGTAGCAACCAAAGGTGAACCTACCTCTACATGCTATCAAATTCAGATTAATTTACTTCTTACCCACCCTTACTACACCTTACTACATTTAGATTCATAAAGAAGTTAGTAGCACAATCTTGTGAAATTTCTTGGGCATGTAGTTAACCAAAAGGAGCTGCTTCCATCAGAAGCCTATGGGTATTTTCAGTTTTTCTCAGCTCACATCATGCTTTTCTCTGAGAAACACAGGAACTGCCATGCTGAATTAGTCTAATGGAACATGAGTGCAGCAGCCCCTTTACTGGGATGGGTTTCTATGTTAGAAACTGCAGAGAACAGTGCAACAGTAAGTGTGGTATGACATGCCATCAGGGACGTTTCTCCCATCCAGCAACAACATTAACAGCTGATTTATGTTATAGGAGAGCTGGTATCTGTTTCCCATGTGTTTAAATGAAACAGTGGTCATCACTGATAACTTGGAATATTTGTTCTAAGCTCCTAGCTTGGGCAAGAAACTTTTAGATGCTGCAGACACACTGCCCAAATCCACTCTAAAGTTCTAGGCTTTGCTCCCCAAAGTATTTCACAGATCATTTTCTAGAATACAGCTTGCACATCTCCGCTACAAACCCAGCTCCACTTAACCATGGCCTTGTAACATCATAAAATACAAACAAAGTAAATGAGATTTGAAGCCTCTAAACTGAAATGACTTATTGCCAGCTATATAACAAACTTTCAGAGAATATACGGCAACTCCAGATTTTGGCTGTTTTTAGGGAACATTGGAAAACTTTTTTTCATGTGCGTGACTTTATTGCAAGTCACACAATATTTTTCTTTTTTTTTTTTTAATCCCAGCTCCTCCAATAATAGTTACGTGGGTACATCAATCTTAATCTATTTATTTTCTTAAGAAGACTCTAGCATGCAGGTCTACAGAGAAAGGCTTATAAGTGTGTACCATAAGGACTCAATCTATAAGACGATTTCTTAAAGAAATAAAAGTGAATTATTTCTTAAAATCTCATTAATTTACACAGCCTTCAACATGGTTTCATGTATTAGATGAGGTAAGGGTAGAACTGTGTTTTTCTGGGATGTTTTTTTAACTACAGCTACACTTCCTAAATGTTTGGATTGGTACTACTTGGTAGATGATAATTTTTTTCACCCTAGGAAGAATTACTTTCATTGCATCATTTACCTCCTTGGCCTGTCTAAGCATATAAAAATACAAAAATGTATGTCTTACCCTTTAGCTCCTGGAAATGTATAAACACCAAGCTAGTTATGCCAATTCTCGTCCCTGACTGCAGGAAACTTCATCCTCTTTACACCAAAAAGAAAGTAAGTTACCTATTTACTTTACGATTCATTGTTTTTTATATTTGTCTTGTCTGTCATACCATATTGCCCACTTCCTTTTCCAATTACACAGTTCTAATCTCTTGTGATATTTAAATAAGGAAAACATTCCATCCTTCTAATCTATGAATATCTGCTATTAAAAGAAATTTCACTTCTCCCGGTTGTATGAAAGGAACATACTGTACCAATTAAAGAGCTTTCTATGAAGAAATCTAATTATAAAAACACAAGGCCTGATTCAAAGCCTATTTTAGTCCATGGAAAGACTTCTGTTGACTTCTTTGGGCTCAAGTCCATATTCAGCAATGGTTAAATTGAATAAGAAAAGAGCTTATTTCCAGTTAACAAACAATTCATGGTCATGTTGAATGCAAAAATGTATTTACATTATCTCTACATATTCCACTAAAGCATACAAATTGACTGCTTCTGGAAATACAGTATGGTACCAGAGCAAAATGTTCATATGAGAATTCATATATGTCTTATATGTCAGACTCTTTTAATAGCTCTGTCCTATATATCTGTACAGCAGTATGGATTTTTACAGAAAACATATGGAATGAGGAAAGTATTTTCTACTGTGAACATCACATGATGGAGATGTGAAACCTGCTTTCTGAAATGTAGCCATTCTTCTTATGAATTACTTTAAAATTCCTCATTTAATGACTTTCTGCGTCCAGATTTCTACCACAGTTCCCAGTCAAACAGCCATAGGCTATTTGTTATTAGCGGGCATTTATACAGCCTTGAAAACCTGTATCCATCAAGAGGCCTGAACACAGAAATCAGAGTAGACATTTTTCCCCTTTCTGCCCTAACAGCAGGACAGCGGAAACAGTGGGATTTACTCCTTTTTTGCATTGCTTGTTTTCCGAAAGATGCAGCGAGGAAGCCATGAGTAAGTGGAGCTGGCAGAGGAAGGACTTTCTTTGGTCAGTAATATGGACTACACCTCTAGATCCAGCCTCTGGGCCTGAGACAGCTTGCTGTGCAAAACAAAAGTCTCCATGTGTAAATTCCCCCTTCACACACTTTTCTTTCTCCACTGTGTGAATTCAACCTGGCTGGGAAACTGCCAGAGCTACCAGCTGAGTAACTCAATAGAGGACAGTTTGCTTTGAGGCAAGGAATGGGGCCTGTGGCTCCAGCCTATCATCTTAGCTGTAGAAGCTGGAAATAAACCACAAATACTGCTGAGCTTACGCTGTTTTCTCTCTCAGTAGAAAGAATTATATTTGCAGAATTTTGCCATTGACATGAACGGGATGAGAACTACATTTCCAACCTTTTTTTTAATAGAGAAAAGCAGTTAAGTAATCACTACAGCAACTAAAGATTGTTGAGGTGAAGCCAGCTATGAAACATGCATGTAGGTTTTGAATGCCAGCCAGCACAATTTTTAAGGAACTTTCTTAACCTACACGTCCTGTAGATAAAACAGTGACTCTGCTTTGGGTATGTGTCCTGAATGCAAGCAGAACATATGCCATTTCAAAGTGGAGATGACCTTGAAAGAGACAACTGGGTCTAAATTTCTGCTAAATTCAGTGTAATTTCAGAGGAGAACTTTGCATCTTGGGCTCATTCTTTCTTAATACACATATTGATGTTTACTTACCAGTCCATACATTTAACACAGCTGGCTAAAACTGCCTTTCCACAACTTTATTTAAGGAAAGCTATCCAAGTGTTTTCTGGACATTGTTAACTTCCCATTCGCATCAAAGCTAGATCTTCAGAAAGCAAAATCCTTTCTAAGGGCAGTTTGCATCATAGCACTTTCTCAGCAGCAAAATATTATCAAGCTGAATGGTCTATATTATGAATTGTGCATCCAGAACCCTTTGTGAAGTAAGTATGAGTGACAAAATACAGATTTCCTATGCAAATATTGAAACCTTATAATGATAGGCACTAGCATAACAGGTCTTGACTGAAGTTTCTGGAAATTATGTCCATGTAAATAATAATATAAATACCTTAAACTTTGAATGGATGTGTGCATGAAATTCACTGTAACTCATTAGACTACTAAAAAAAAAAAAGGAAAGCCAGCAAAGTCAAAGTATAATAGAAATAATCATCACCAAACACAATTCAAAGTCTTCTCTACTTTTCCACAGTTTTCTATTGTATCAGAGACCAAGCATCCTGAAATACTCCTGTACAACTAAACCAAGCAGTCAGCTTGATGAAAGTAACAGAAGTCTTTAAAAATAGAGTTTAAAAAAAAAAAGGTAAAAAAGGTAAAAAAAAAAAAAAGAAAGATTTCCTGGATGTGGTCAGGAAGAAGTGTATAGAAATAGTGTAAACAAAGGACAGTGGACTAGAGATACCACTGATCTGATACACTATGAGAATATAATGTTCCAGAAAAACAATATGCTGAGAATCAAAACCAAACCCAGAAGTTTCATTTATGTAACCCTATGTTCTTCAATCCAAAAAAGTCTGGAGATGTTAAGTCCTTTATCCATGTCATCCATGGAGATGACATTCCCTGCTTGCAAAAGATAAAAGAAGTAACATGAACAAAGTATACAGGTAGTAAGGAGCACTGTGAATATCATTATGTCGTACAGAAATTCATAAGGGGTTTGCTTTCTCTTTTAATCCAGGATTCAGTTATAGCACATTCCCAAACTCAGTGTTCTTTTCAAGCCTTTAGACATGAAAAGTTTTTCTGATTCTTCTTTCTTAAACACAAGTCAGCATTTTAGTCCTCATTTTTCTGTGGCTTGCTTTCTATGAGTTTAACATTTCAGTCCTCATCATTGTTGCAGCATAAATATTGTATTATACTGTAAAACAATGAACAGTAGTAATTCATGCACAGCTGCAGTATTAAACAAACACAATTTCTGTACGTTATGGATTGCTGAAAGAAGCCCAAAATTTCTGAGTTACAAAAATCCACTGTATCTAAGCAATTTAAGAATTGACTATTTAGGAGTATCTTTGAAAAGAAAATGAGAACGTATTAATGTGACAGAAAGACTTGCCTGCTAGAAAAGACCTGTTCACAGTAATGGAGATAAAGAGATTAATTGGCTATGGTGGTTACTAAAAGCCGGTCAACAGAAGATCAGATCTCTCAGAAATGGAAGGAGGAAAATAGACTGTAAGCAATCAGTGTTAAATTAATCAGTTAGGCTGTAATGACTGACAGATATGTCTGGCCTAAATGTCCTTGGATAAAAATTCAAGATTAGTTTTTCTTAACCTATGTGCAGCAGACAGGAAAATCTGTTCATTCTTTTCCTTTCTGTTGCTATCTATTAATGGGTGACGGGCTCAAACGTCTGATGAAAACTTCAAAAAAGTCAAGTGGAGTATTTCTGCTGATTTTTCTGGACTTCAGATCAGGACTTCAGTAAGCAGAGAGACTGAACTCTTCTATCACTTTTGCCATTCCCTCAAATATATCTAATCTTTGATAAAAATCCAGATTAATTCTGTGGGATTCAACTAAATGACCTTCAAATGCATCACATTCATTTGTTGCTCACAGATATTTTAAAGAAAAGAGGAAGACCAAGACAAAAGCTTACATTTAGTCAGAGCACATCAAGCAGAACAAAACCTGCAAACACTGAACTACAAGCTGAGACGCAGGAGTGACACAGGGCTATGTCGTACACTAACCAGTTCAGTATGAGAACAGAGGTAGGCAGAAAATGGGAGTGACGTATTCACTACTGTAATGCCTTCCGGCTTTAAGCATCATCTACTTTGTAGCACAAGTAGTAATCTGATTCAAACACATCTTAACTGGCCACTGAATTTATCTCTAAAATCTGTACGATTTATTTCCTCTCTCTTAAAACTGTTTTTAATGCTTATTTTCTTTATGACATAGCATACGTTTTCTTTTAATGACTCTCTGTCTCTCCATTCCTTATTTGAACTAAGACATGGACTTAAGCTTTAGGTCTCCTAGAGCAACTTCTCTGGTGTCATAGAGAAGCCAGTCACTAGGAAAATGAATTCTACTTGAGACTTGAAGATCCTTGTGGACATCTGACAAGCCTAAGTACCACGGTTTTCAGAAGGCAGAGGAAGCCAATAACAAAGAACAACTCTTACAAAAAGAAGCCCAGCTGTCACGTGCAGGCATGAATACTGGATTACGTGTGTGCCTCTCATTTTCCATGGATGAAACATTATTCTTGACCTTGACTCCACTTAGTGCACTGGAGGTTGAATCAGTCCTGTGTGTGTTCAGAGGATTGACCCACCATTGTGCTGTGGAAACAGAGTGGGAGGGGAAGAAGCTAATCCAAGCATCCTCTCTGATTTTCCTTTATGTCCCGTCTCTGAGGAGCTGCTGTCTGAATTCCTCGGACCTGGAGATGTTCCAGAGCAATTAGACAGTGCATCCCCTGAGACATGACTGCAGATTTTGCTGAGCTTTGTTAGCTTTTTTTATTCTTTTCTGTTCAATTAAATGGGAAAAAAGGCTTAGCGCTGATCGCATGTTCACATCCTTTTTAAGCAGACAAAACCGCATGCATCTCTGTGCCGACTTGCCCATGTAGCTAACCTTTTCCCTTCTTCAGTTCTTCAGTTTTTAAGACGTTTAGCAAGTCTGCATGAAAATAACTTAACAGTCAAGTTCAGCACTATTGAACAATGGAAAGCTCATTTTTATCTGACTTTCTTTTTACTGACCTTTGTATTTGATTCAAACACTGTAATGGGATCAACAAAACATAGACCAGAATCTGTATACCAAATGTATTCAAGAGTCATGAGCTAGCCAAGAAGTACATTCAAACAGCAGTTCATTCCAACTATTTCCTGTTATTTCCTATTTGACAATATGTGTGTAAGGCTTCTCAGATACAGCCAAAACCAGGCAATGTCAAATCTAGAAGCCTTTAGCCTGAAGAGATTTAAAACCAGGGGAGCTCTAGCTACAGCAAAAGAAAGTTGAAATGTTAGCAGTATTGAATCATGCAAACTCCGCAGGTCAGTTCCTCTCCTTATGTTTTAAAAGACTCTCTTTAAATGTTGAGGAAACTCAAAGTTTATGGAGTTACTGGCTGTCCACAAAGGCTTCTTTACATCTTCAGTATGATTTGATATACCTACCAAAGCTTTTTAAAGGTCTAGAAGCAAGCTATGCAAAGAAATGAGCTCTCCAGATACTAGACTCAAAACACTGCATTTTTCCAAGTACTGGCACACTGTTTATGACAGACTTCTAAAAACCGCTTATTCTATCTGATGCAGCAAAATAAACTGGCTTGCTGCGGAAAGGGAGAAGCTGGTGAGCAGAATATTGTACTAGAGTACTGAGGTAGGAATACAGTGTCTATGTGCATTCTTTGCAATTCTGCTAAGAAAAATGCATTATAACTAACTGAACCTTTGAAACAAGCTTTAAATAAAATATAGTCATCTGTGTCAGAATTTGACTAAACAGCATTTGTAACAGAAGTGTAACATTGCTATAGCTACTGCTTGGTTTTCTTTCCGTGCTTCAGTCTAAACTTCTAGCTATGTGATGCTCTTCTGAATCATGTATTAGCTAAGTGTGTGTACTGAGGGAAATACAACACTTTCCAAATCATCTCCATATATTGCAGCAAGGTCTCGGATATGCTGTAACTTAAAATTCTGGTAGCACTTAATAATCTCACACTTGTAAAGTCTGATGACGCAAGAGAGCCTGCTTGTAAGCCATACAATTAATCTGCCTGTATTACACATAATATCTTATACAATAAACAATTACAATGTAGTAACTACAAAACCACTTGCAAATAATAATAAAAAGCAGGAGAGACAGCTGTGGATTCACTGCAAATCAAAGTATTTTGCAGTCTCATTTCAAATTTTGGTAAAGAAACAATGATGTGATTTTTTACTGTCTTTGGTCACATGAAAAATCAAACATGGGCTTTGCAAAAAAGTACAAGACTAACAATTAATGATTAAACAATTTAACGTTCAAAACAAGTACCCTTGTAAGGTTTCTGAAAAACTTCAATAAAAATAAGACCCGTGGTAAATACATACAGAACTATTCCATTGGTTCCCACTTGCAATATTTTCAAAAAATTAAAAAGAACATAGAAGAATTTGTAGTCTCTCTGCCATGGCCCTGAGGCGCCGCCAGCCCTGCCTGCCTCTGCCCAACCCCCGGGGCTCCCCCACCCCGCCCAGGGCCCAGGACCC
>JAVKLA010000047.1:2837796-2855222 GCA_034782735.1 Sagittarius serpentarius
CGACCGCACCACACAGCTCGGTGTCGCCGGCAAACTTGCTGAGGGTGCGCTCAGTCCCACTATGTCATTGATGAAGATATTGAACAGTACTGGTCCCAATACAGACCCGTGAGGGACACCACTCGTCACTGATCTCCATCCAGACAACAAGCTGTTGACCACCCATCAGATCCATATCTCTTCAGTGTCTTGACATTTCAGCCTGGCAAGAAGTGTGTTTGCATACACTGAACACAAGCACTCACAGAAATATGGTAACAGCCTGTTAATTTCTGCTGTAACTTCGCTGTAACATCCCAGAGCAACTGACAGCATTAGGGACTAATGAAAAACACGTATCACTTGTCTTGTGCCTCTGGCTGAAAGTGCCTTCAACTATCAATTAAATGCCAATCTGATTCCTCTGTCTTTAAATGGACCAGTCCTCCATTCATTTTCTGCAACTAAAGTAAGAACTTCCATGCTAGCTAATGTTCGCAGCAGTGCATGCCTTAGTCTTGGCTAACTCTACAGATATCAGCAGATTTACTCCAGTTTTGCAATATGCATCAATCAAAACTCTCTTAAATTGTGTTCACCATCCTGGCTATTGCTTCCTCCTTTGTGCCACAACTGTAGCTCAGTCAACACTGCTTTCTGGTTCTAATGGGAGTATGGTTATTTTGGGGTGAAAAGTATGTTAAACTCAGCAGGCATATTTAGCTCTGACAGGGTTGCTTTATCCATAGATCAGAAACAGCTGGGAAAAAAAGGTCACTATCGTTATGCTTGTTACTGAAGCAGGGAAGCTAGCACATCTGGTAGTAAAGTGACTTTTCCAGCATGCCAGAGCTGGCACCAAGGCCAGCTGGATCTCCTGAGTCACAGTCTAATGCTTTGATTATTCAGCCTTTTGGCCTCCCCAGGAGGGCTCCCCAGTTTCTCCAGAGGATTTCCCAGACAGAAATATTAGCACTGCACAAGTGACCTGCAAACCAGTGTGCATACAGTCTGACCACATCGTGCTTGTGACAAAAATGCTGGTAATATTTACTAGTTTGGGCAGAGTGGATGTGGCAGACTTCCAGTCATTTCACAGATAGTGCTACTGCTTCTGAAAGCAGCTGCAAGAGATCCACTAGTCCTAAGTAGGTGCCCAAAGTTCTCTTGCTCCACTCAGACAAAATTTCTGAAAGGTTAAAAAAAGAAAAAGAAAAAAAAAAAAGGAGGACAAAATACTGATATTCTGACATGTGGTAGTCTTAAATTCATGGTGTGTGTTTCACTTCTTCCTTTTGTCAGGAGAGCGTGGCTTTGACCAAACACTGTAATTATGCTCCCCGGGTATACTCTGTCTCCAGAAATGTGCGAATTAGAGTTATAAAGTTGTGTTAAAAATATATGTACTCTCCTTCATGTCTCCACAATACGTATGGTTGAGAGCACGGTGGAAAAATGTAGCTTCCCTGAATAACCCAGTATTAGATGACAGCATATTCAACAAACTCAGACCTAGAAATAATGCAAAATTTTTTCCAAAAGGAGTAAATGCTGGACCATTGTGTGCTGCTACACAAAAGTTCTCAGAGCAGGTTTGGCCCAGACATGACGCAAGAAGTGGACTAGATAACATAGCCAGATCCTACCTTAATTAAGTCTATTGCTATCAGTATTTTATATACCTTCTATTATCTGGAGGAAGAGAAGAAGTTTCCAGGAGCGCCAAAGAAGAAAGATTATGCATATTATTTATGACATTTAGGTTCCTACACCAGCTGAACAATTCCACCTTTGGGTAAAAGGTTATTTATAAGGGCAGTTTGTTTAAACATATCAATTTTTGAAGGTGTTCAGATGAAGATTTACTGTTGCTTACTTGATGGTGTGAATAATTCATTCTTTTCAAGACAGGCGTATACTCATTTCAGAGAGGAAATGCCTCCAAAACCACATTTATTGACTGGGGGACCAGCATTCACCAAGCAACATCAGATATGTAACTCACAGTAGGGAATAAGGGGAGCTTTAAGGGATGTGCTGAAATGAAAAATGAAAAAAAAAAAAAAAAAAGGTTTTGCCCTTTACTGGTCACAACAAACCAAATCTTGTTTCTGCAACAGTAAAAAACCTATTTCGCATTCATTAGTGCCAAAACTCAAAAAGACATTCTGGCTGCAGGAGTGAGCAAATGCTGTACCAAGAACAACTGGAAATAAACAACTGCACCCTGCCCTACTCAGTGACTGGAGCTCTCCCGCACAGGGGCTGGTTAAGAGGCCCAGCAGCGTACCCTGCCCTTGGAGAAATGTAGCCAACTGGTTTGGGGACACAGCCAGCTCCACATAACTGCTTGTCATATTTGGCTGCAAGCTCTGAAGGGCTGCACAATGCTCCATTCTTAATCTTGCAAGTGGAGCACTGTGCAGCCCTCTTTTGCATCGCTCCCTGAGGCACCCGCCTGTGACTGCTCATGCTAGTTAGACGTGACTATAGATGCTGTAAGGTATTCTTTCTACCAGCTTTTATAAACAATCTTCAGACTTTGCTGTGGAATGGGTTAGTCTCTGATTTATAGTGAAAATGAAATGAAAAGAAAGATTTGTGGACTAAATGAAATGAAGCAAGGAATTGTGGGGTATCTGTGATAGATGATGGCAGACCGCGGATTCATGTTTCACTGAAGTCAAAGGATCCAGAAAGTACATGCCTTAAGAAAGGAAAGAAACTGCCCTCCGATGTAAAAGGCACCCTGTCGGCAATAATAAGCGCATTATATTCACATTTGTATTATAAGGGTTGAGATAACGTGTTAGACACCAGGGATCTGTTTTCCACTGTGCGAGAGTCCTGTTCACTCGGCAGAGCTGAGGCTAGCACCTGGTGTGCACATTCACATGCAGCAGCAAGGATGCCAAAGAACTTCTGACTTTTATTCAGTGCCACCTTTTGCCACCTAGAATGTAGAGCACTCTCTAACAACACAGTATTTAGATTAAAACTGGATGTAGATGTTGATTTTCTTACATTCTGGACAAGATGGGGAAGGCAGGAAATTCTCAGATGTAAATCTCCAACTGGTGCCCTCAGTCTCATTTTCGTATCTTCTCTCTTTTCTCTTCCCAAACACGTAAAATAATTGGAAACCCACCCATCAGCAACAAGTTCATGGCAAGGTACAAAACCAGCATACTCCTCTAAAGCAAAGCAATCTTTCAGCTCACAAATTCAGTTACCATTATTCAGTGAAACAGCCAGAAGGATCAGCAATGCCAATAAATTCTAACAGACATGCCATAAAAATCCTTTATGCATTTAACAGCCAATACACTGCACATATTAAAAGTAGGTGATTTTATCAGTGCTAAATCCAAGCATCAAAATACAAACTTAATATTAGCTATAACAAATTAAGGTATTTCTGTGGAGGCAGTCAGGACATCACAGTGACTACACAACAATTCCTGAAGAGTAGTCAGCTAAAGAGTAATATTTTTCAGTCACACACTAAGTAATTGAATGCTTCCAGAAGTGTTGCAATAGACTTTGTACCTGTAGCATGACAGAAACTCAGGAAAGAAGTGGAGAAACTCTAGTCCTGTAAACTTTTAATCATTAGAATAGTCCCGTACTTTTTTATGGCAATGTTCACACAAGTAATATTATAGCTTATTAATATTTGCAAGGTAAAAATTAAAAATTTGCAAGATAAAGATTAAAAGCTCTTCTGCTCTGGCAGCAGTTAATTAGTATGAAATGGGATGACTGCATGAAGTCAACCAGAAACAAGTATTTATACACAATACTTAAGAATCTTGATACTTAAGATAAACAAAACCAAGTATCTTGATTGGCAGGGCTGAAGACAGGCCCTCCCCAGACACATGAACACAAAGCAGAAGTACTCCTTTTAGTCAGGATTAGAAGAGCATTGAAAAAAAATCTTTTTTAAAAGGACAATGTATTTTTGATGTTATGGAGATCTAGATCATTTATTAATGAACAGTAATAATACATACACTCACTTACTTCAATCCAAACCACCTATCTTCACTTGCTGGCCATTTCTTTTGAACAAAAAAAATTCATCTTCCTCTAAGAATACATCTTCACTCATGTTTATGCCTTCACTCCCATTATATTTTTTAGTCATTTTTATTATTTCATGCATACTGCACAGTCATAAGCCAACATAAAGTACTGCCCTGATGAGCTTGTATACAAAATAAGAAATTAGCCATGCATGTCAATAGCACAAATGCCCTTATGCACCAATGCAGACAGTCTAAGAAGAGGGACATATTTTACAAAGCAATCAGGAGGGAACATGCCAAGTTAATATCTCAGAACATATGTGAGCTGATGTAGTTTCAAAATAGCTGTAATATTTTCCATTGTATTTGTCAAAAAAATGTTCTTATGATTGTACCTAGGGCTTGAATACAAATAAGTAGATCAGCTTTCACACACTGCCAGATAACTTCAAGATCAGTTCAGCTCTTACCCTAAAAGCAGCAAAGGCTGTTCCAATATCAATAATATTTTCCTGTTTCAATAATAATTATATTTGCTCATACATGCTTTCATTCTGCCTTTCATGAATCTGGTACAATAAGCTCTACATTTATAAGAAAATGAATAGCCGAGGGAAAAGGTTATTTCCTTTGGCTCAGGTCTCACTCTTGCTGGGCTGGGCAGAACTATCCTTGACCCAGTTTTATAGGCTTCACAGTTGGCTGACCCATTCATTGTCAACTGATACGGATGTTAGCTCAAAATTGTCCTAGCAACAAAGAAAGCACACAAAGATCTGAAGGAACTCCAGCATTTAAACATTTCATTTGAGAGCTCCCATTCAGTGTGAGTTAGGCAAGCGCAGCGGAGAACATTAGCTAGCATGGAGTAGGTTAACAAGCTACTTTGTAAAAAGACCACTAGCTCAGCTGGCTAAAGCAGGGTTCCCCGCATGCTGTAAATGACTCTCTAATTAATAAACAGTCTAAAGAGCAAGTCTCCGATCCAGAGATC
This sequence comes from Sagittarius serpentarius, assembly GCA_034782735.1. Taxonomy (NCBI): domain Eukaryota; kingdom Metazoa; phylum Chordata; class Aves; order Accipitriformes; family Sagittariidae; genus Sagittarius; species Sagittarius serpentarius. Next base: position 2,842,801 of record JAVKLA010000047.1, read on the forward strand.
GTGTATTCTCTCCTCAAAACTGAAGGAAACAGAACAGATGGGACTCTCTTGAAGTGCGTGCATATGGAGACAAGGCTCCTCTCCTTCCAGCAACCAATGACAGGGTTTGTGCAGATTCAGAAAGGCTGACAGTGTCCCAAGAACGGCCATGCCAGCCTTGATACCTTCCGAGAATCCACAGTTCCAATGTGCTGTTAATTACTTGTCCTTCCCCTCCTTGTGTTTGAACTCTAAGAAACAAGAGGAGCCAATGATGTCACACTTTTAGTAAAATGCATCAAGTGCAGGTTCAAGGGGAAGCACTGCTGCAAATTATTTGAGGTTTAAAGGGAAACATGTAGTAATGAGGTAAGTAAAGTTCACCAATACAGTATAATCTCCAATCCCACCCCGCAAAACGGCTTGGAATTACCATGTTAGTTTTAACTGAAAATCAGGTAAGAAAATGGAAACTTCAACTTATTTAGAAGTTTGCCAAGCAGAAAAATGCTCAGAAAAAGAGATTTAAGGAATAATACCTTGCACTGGGAAAAGTCTTTATTACTGTGTCAAGTTCATAGGTGTTAGTCCTGTAATTCTTGTAAGAAGCTTCTTAATCATATTGTACTACCTGAGCTACTTTTATGAGTCAGCTTTTATTCATTCTTTAATTGATTAAATGTCTTTTTTGTCCTTTTTCCTGTTTTACATGTTCTGGAATATCATCTTGCTCTTCCATCACAGCTGTTTAGATAGGAGCAAAAATGTCAATTTGCAGTTTGTCTATTTTTCAGCAATCCACTTGGCATTCTATGGACAAATTAATTACAGTTTTCCTATAACGAAGGTATGTGTGACACTATATACAGATTGGTACTCTTATAGATTTGGAGGAAAGTTCACATGTAAAAATCCTCATAAAATGGACTTTTACTGAAAAGTTGTATTTACCTTTACCAAGGTATTCCTGCTATTCCCTACAGTTAGAATGAGAAATTCCAAACGTGCCATAGGAAGTTTAACTACAACAGGTCCTAAAGAGCCACATTTTAAATGGCCTTCACAGCACTCACTGTTTGTTTTCGCAAAGTCTCTTAGTGCACTCTGTACGACCAGCCAATTTCTTTATTTGTCTCACAGGACTGCCCACTGGCGTCAGACACCAGTCAAGGCGCTAACGTGTCATATGTTGCTCCAACACAGAGCGAATAGGTGGTTCCTATCCCAGTCTTACTATGGAATCAGAATAATACAGATTAGTATGACAAGCAGTGTCTGATGTATATAGGTCATCTGTCCACTGGTACCAATGAGATTATGAATTTAAATTTATAACAAGAAAAATCTGCTTTCATATAGAGCTTCTGAGTCAGCATTTGCCACGAAACCAACAGTTTTCAGCAAACAGTTTTCGTTTGTGACTGATAAATTGGATCCATTCACTCCACATCTGTTCAGCCAAATGCTCTGGAAAGGATATAATTTTTTACCTGAGGGGATCATTTGCTTATTGGCAATGGTGTGCTTGGCTAGTACACAATATATGAAAATAAATATTGTCCTTATATTGAGAAGACTGGAATCAAAACAGACAAATCTACAAAGACGGTATCCATTGGGAAGTCCAGAGATTATTTGTTTAAATTGTTTCATTCTTGCAGAAATTGAAGTTACATTTCATCGTGGATGATGGATACTACACTGTAACGGATGATACAATTTTAGCTGAATGTACTACAAACTCTGAATGTGGTAGAGAATCATTTTATTCCCTAACTTGAAATCATGTTCTGACAATATTTAAACTATGTTTAAATTTAAACAGTTTTCTAGATTATAAAGCTGTGCATAGTGTACTTTAATATTAATCACATTCCAGTACTCCAAACAATTGTTTAAGTGGACACCTACTCTTTAAGTCCCTGCATGGTGACATATTTTAAAGCATACATTCTGCTGTCCTATATTCCTGATATGTCTACTTTTAATAAGGACCTTAAAAGACCTATAAAATCAATGTTTAAATAATATTTTTCCCAAATAAAGTTGAGTTTTTGTTAGATTTCCTCTGGCAGTACAGACTGCTGTCTCAAGAGTTTTCATGATTCTGGAGCAAGAGATTTTTCTTAAGTATTAAAGGGTTCAAGAGGGAATTGAAATTTACTATGGAACATTTTTAAATGAGCATTCATAAAACAATGTTAAAGAACGAAAAGTGGGAAAATCTATATGCTTTAATGTCTTCAACATTCACCATAGTTTGTCATCGACTGACTACTTCTCCTAACTAATCAACGTTATTTAATAATATTGTAAAGTCATTCAAACTAGAATTAGAAGATAGCAACCTGAGCAAAGATTACAAATATTGCAATAACCCTTTCGTTAAAACTCTTGAAATCTCATCTCAGGATACAAACACAACTCCTGATACAAATAAAGGACTAAATACTATTTATAATGCCACAACTCTTAGTTTTGCAGACTTTTCTTGAGGTGTCATCTGAGAAGCAGACATTTGTGTTTTGTGTCCAAGTGCAGGTCTTAAATTTCCTCCAGCAAATACAAAAGAACTGCATGCAGACTGCAGCAAGGTAGGATGAGTTCAGAACCAAGAACAGAAGATGAGCAGCGTATATGTAGGGGGTACTTATTTTTCCCTTTATCTCAGCACATCCAAATGGGAGTCCTGTGCAGCCCACAACTATTACAGTACCACATACCCTCACTTCTTAAGAAGGAACACAGTCCTTATTTTAATATAATAGTAACAGTGAAACAGTATTTTTCTGCCCCATTAGTACTCAGCAGTTACTCAGCCCGTGACCTTGGGCAGAACACTCCTTACTAAACTGTAAGCTGTTTCAGGACTTGCATAGCGCAGACAGTCATCAGGGCAGGCGACTAGCCTCATGCAGTGTCGAATAGACCAATTCCTGGTCTGTATCTTGCACCAGCAAATGAAAAGTAAACTATTGGGGAAAGATGATTTGCAAAGATGGGCATCTTTTCAGAACAAAAAGAAGGTAAGAAGTGTGACTACGAAACAATTCATCTCTATTTAAGGTCCTTTTCCCTTCCTCATACTTTCAGCCATTTGGAGGGAAAATAAGAACTCCAGTATTCCTTTTCCTAGGATAACAGGTTTTGTTACTTTCGCTAGAAAGCCATTTCAAATTGCAAGTGCGATTAAATTGATCTATGCAGTTTCTGCATTCGTGCTATTCCTCACATTGTGCTGCTCTTTCAGGTTTGAGCGGATCAGCAGCATTCAGGTCTGTATGCATTCTTCTCCCAAGCATGTAAGAAGTATATAGAACAAGTAGAAAAAGACCACAAATAGTGAATATGAATATTCAGTGCCTCCACTGGCATGAGTGATGTTTTATGGTATATTCTGCGCAAGATGTTTCTCCCTTTTTGAAAAGTCCCTGTTTTAGGGAAAGATTGTGTTCTGTTGTCAGAAATAAATTCTTTTGAGTTTCCACTCCTGCTGAAAATTATACAGAAGAAACTGCAAGAGTAGGTGTGAATTGTGACGTTAGTGAATAGCCAGAAGTACTGCAGTAACAAACAGTGCAGAACCAATTAGACCTTTGATGTCCATGGTAATATTATCCCATGCTGAATGTGGTTAGAGGGACAGCTTGGAATCAGAGTCAGCAAATTCTTACTGTCTCATTGTGAGATTTAGAAGTAACACAATTTTTCAGCACAATTTTAATCTGAGTATTCGATAATTCCTAATTAAAAATGACTGCAGTTCTACCCAGGTTTTGGAGGAAGAGTGCAGGTGGGTTGCCAAACGCATTTGAGTACACAAGTTTGAAGAAACTTAAAGTGAACAGCTTGGCAATAACGGTATCAAACAACAAAGTTAGGACTAGCACAAAAAGAGGAGAGAATCATATAACAGTGCCTCAGCTTTTCTCTTTACCAGCCAAACAGCACCAGCACCACTACAGCTTACAGGTCAGACAGGAACAGCTTTATGTTAAAGAGTTATGAGGGAAAACTCTGGTATTGTTTCCTTAATTCTTACCAATATAACAGGCTGCTGGATCTTGGATTTCTTCGTCTGCTTTTCTCTAAAGCAAGAGCTGACTCACAGATCTCCCCAACGGCCTCCAGAGAATACATTTTCTTTATCTGGCCTTTTTGCCTCTGTTGTATCTACTAGCCTTTTGGTAACATTATTCTAAGATGTTCATGTATTCATTGCTCTTGGGTGACACAGGGACCAGATGGAATAATGATGAAAGAACAAAAAATACACTCGTGATACAAGTCTAAGGCAGTAATATTTCCAAAATTCAGCACTGTTCAAAAATTACTAGAAAATGGCTACTCTGACCATGCTTTTAAAACACAGCTAGTGTATTATATTAAAAAAGTGCATTATGCCATCTTCAACTTTAGACGTTTTGTATGCAGAAGTCACAGATTAAGATAGAAGCAAATATGGTAGTGGCTGTTTATCAAGCTATATAAGATGCATCAATCACTGTTTCATCAATGATAGTTATAAGCATTAAATTCTGCAGCTTGTAGATATTTTGTTAAATAAAAAATTCTCTTATATCAACAGTCTGGACTTTTCCTATTACTGCATCTTTTATAAGCTGAGACCCTTGCTTATTGTGTGCAACCTGCATGAAATTCAACTTGAAAAAGGGTTGTGGCAGAAGAATAGGAAATGCTGAAAATACCACAGAGATTTTATGTGATACTGCTTAGCAAATGCACATTTTTTAAAATAGCTAAAAAAAGCCCTGTTCAGAAGTATGTAAGAATGGAATTTTAGTTGGAATGGCCATGGGAAAGTGAACTGGCATGATAAAATAAGGGTTTTACTAGAAATGCTCAGATTTTAGACTGCTAGTTATGTTCCAATTTCTTCCATCAGTGACAGCATTCAAATCATAGTACATAAAATAAAGGGTCAATGAGAAATAAAAACTGATTTTCCATCTTCTGTAGAATCCATTTTCAAGTAAGGGATTTGAGGAAAAAATGAAAGTAATATAATCCAGTTAAAGAATAAGGTTTTCATTAGGCAAATGGCATTACTTAATTTTTTTTTTTAAATCATATCACTCTGTTCTCTAATAAGAGTTCAGACGAGGTTATAATTTTCCATTATTAAATCCAATCCATCATAGACTCATGCAAAGGAATATTTTTTTCCCAGTAACTGACAAGTGTTTTCAGTCTCCAAAAATGCTGCAAGGATTCTATGAAGGTCTGAGACTTTCACTAATAATTTATTCCCTTGTGGATTCAAAAATCAATAAATCATATTACTATGGAAATCCAGAATCCCATAATTAAAATGTTTGCCCTTTCATGCCTACAGGAAGACACTTTATATAATATTTTGGACTGAAGTATAGGAACTTTGTTAGCTGTAGCTAACCAGGGCTATAGGAACCAAAAGAACTGTTGCTAGCATTTCCATGCTGAATAATACATTAAAGTTTTTTGCTTAAAGTAAGCTTTGCATATGAAAGACTAAATTGTCACCTATCTCAATTCCCATGTTTATCAGTAAAACAGAGATATAATAATATTGTGCAAACTATGGACTCAACTTCAATTACCTTAATATCCAAGAAATAACAACATATAATTAATAAGCATGAGCTTAGTTATGAAAGTCATGAACCATGAAATTTGGTTGCTCAAGGCAAGGACAAAGAGACACAGTTCATGAATAGTGGACAGCGAAAAAAATTTTCAGACGAGATGTGTATGAGTGGAAAAGTGTTCAATTACTTATTCTTCAATGTATTAGTAGCCTACATAACAAACAAACCTTACTGGATAGATGACAATAAGTTACGTATTAGATACTTGTGCGTAATCACACAACCCCTCATTATGAATACAGCCATGTCTTGTAACAAGTCAGTTGCAGAGCTGGCTTCATACCAGCATCAGCATTCTGATATTACAAACTTAAACATATTTTTGTTGATGTAAATGCATGAGTTTCCCCAACAATTTATCCCCCTATTACTGCACTTTCGATAACTGATTTTTTATAATACTCTGTACTAATATGGTATATCTCATGTAAGCAACATACAGTATGCATTATTAGGAGCAGCAAATGAAGCCAGGAGGAAGCAGGTTCAAGAGCAAAAAAGGTTTGTTTTTTTGTTTTTTTATTCAACATTGCATATAGAAGCTGTGGAATTCCTTGCCACAGGATTTTGTGGAAGCTACAAATTCACCTGGATTCAACATTACCTGTTGAATTTGAGAGGGAAAGAAAGACATCTCCGCAGACTATAGAAGTCCCTGAATCTATAAGTGTTGGAGTTTGGAGTTATCTTCTAGGGAGTCACCACTGCATACTACAGGGGGAGGTGAGATTGTTTTTATCAGATAAAATTCTTAAAATACATTCAGTCTTCTAGCAAACTATTTATTAGCTTTTCCTGGTCTTTTATCATCCTAAAATGGTCCTTAAAACTTCTTGCTTCCCAGAATATAGTCATCCACTCGGACACATTTGTAGGGGTCTGGAGACAATACTACAAGCAACTTTCCCTGTTAGAACTGATTCTGCTTGCTTTGGAGTTCTTCTTCTGCTCTTATTTCTTCTGGATCATCTTTGAATGTCTCTCATTCAGGATTCCCATCTCGTCAGGGATCAGGTTAGCACTCTGACTGCATCCAAGAGAGCGGGTGCTGGTGTGGCATTCCCCCGTGTGATTCTGCTGGCAGTGAGGAATTTGGAGTGCTGCACCAGGGACTCTGTCTGTACTAAGTCATTATTGAAAACACTGTAGAAAATGTTACTGATTGTGTTGTTGCAGAGGAGAGATTCAGATAAAAGAAGAAGTTACCAGTACTCCATTAGCTAGCATAGTATTTCTTGTTATGGCCATAAGCTCCCCCCGTGTGACTCGGAGATGTTGGCCACCCTTGGTGTTGGCAGGTGTGACTCCAACACCTCCTCCTCCTTATAGAGCGGCTTCCTCTTGCCTTCAGCTTGAAATGCCTGAGCTTATTGTCTCTAGAGCTACACATAGTTGCAGCTGGTTTTCCCCATTAAGAACAGGCATCAGCCTACCCTTGCCAAACTAAATCCCACCCTTAACCTTAAAATAGAAGAGTATGAGAAACAGAAAGAAACCTGGGGTAAGCCATATGGTTTCAGGAGACAACAAATGAAAACAAGAGGCAGATACGAGAGTCAGAGGGTCACAAACTGAAAAATAGGGACCTGCAGGAGGACAAAGGGCAGCTGCTTCCTACCTCCTGCCAAGTATGGTATCACGTTGTACAGCAAGCCAATGCAGAGCAACAGCACTAGGCAAGAATAGCCACCAAACAGCCAAGAAGGACTGTGACTGGTAGCAGGTTGCTGCTGCTGTCCCCATTAGAACAACTCATTTGGCTTGCAGGATGCTTCTGGGAATAAGCTGAATAAACTGGTTTAATGGGCCACATGTGGCACATTAGCCACGATTTGCGTCCTTCTGACACAGAGCATTTCCTCCCACACATATTAGCCCTCCAGAAAAAGCACCAGGAAGAATGTATACTATAAAAATTAAAGGTGAGACCAAACATTAAACGTGTATTATTAATTTCTATGAATTAAAGTATTCATTAGAAAAAGTAAGTGATTCTTTCAAGGAGAAAGGACAGTTGTTACACTTCTCTAGAATTAAGTTCCTGATTAAGGGTCAAGAACATAACAACTTACAGCTGGTTTGATCAACACTCCTTTTCTCATAGGCATAAAAATTCCAGATGCTCCCAACACAGTGCATATGACAGTCAATAACAGACAAGTTAGGAACAGGCCAGTCAAATGTCCCATTTTTTTCACATTCAATCATTGGCGCATTTTAATGTTTGAGATGCAAGAACCATAACTAAATAAGCCATAAACTGATTCCTGAACAACAAAAAAATGAGCAGATATCTAAAGTCCAAAAATTGACTCTTATTTCTGCTTTGAGCCAATGGGAAAATTCCCATCAGTCTAAAGGGGAGAAGAATTCAGCCATTGAGCAAAAAGCCATTCATTTAAAATCCTTTGTTCCTGTTGTGGTACATGGCAATTTTAATTGCAGAATTACCTCAGGTAAACATAGCTAAGTCCGTCTTCTGTTACATGCTTTCCAGCTAAGAACTCTTTATGTTTTTACAGTGATTAAAATTTTTGTGGCTCAGCATAGTTGATATCACACATCCAAACTCTTGCACCTTATTTTCCTAATTTCCTCATTCAGATTTTCATTTTTTCACTAGCTGGCTTGAAGTTTCATTTTATTGGAGCATATACTTCTGTGAATATTTAACACAAAACACATGTTCACTTTTTAGGCCCCTGAGAACTCTGAAATCAACTAGGAATGCTAACTGCAGTCCATTCACTTCACTATGAAGTCTTCACGTCAAAGGATTCATATCTAAATGAAAGATTTTTATGAACGGATATTTTCCTCAACCTATGGTGTTAGGAGAGCTTATGTTGTGACATCTCACACCCCAGCACAGTTTTTGTTTTCCCTTTCATATACTCCATGTGTAAATTGCCTAGAAATTCATGCATCAACAGGCCTGACATCAGAAACAGAAAGAATTTCTCGAATTTCTTTCACAGCTGGTTAATGGCACAACACAAAACCCATGTTATTTTCTTGAACTGAAATACCATGTTATTCCCAGCTGTACAAGAGAAACTGCCATTTGAAAAAAAAAAAATTCATCAGAATCTTTAAAGGAATAAATTTTCAGTGATTTCAGGAACACTTGGTCCATATGAATGTCTTTCTTAGAAGTAAACGCTTTCAAAGGCACTGTTCAAGCAGTAGGCAAAAGGGTTTCCATTTATAAAATGGTTCCTATTTATGGGAAGGAAGGGAGTGCCCACTCCGGCTAACATGCCGGGGGCTGTCATTATGCTGCCATTAAAACTTACTCTCAACTCATAAACAGACCCATTTCAGTTTAAATGAAAAGGGAATAAGTCATAAAAAAATAAAGAACATGTAAAAGGATGAGACATTTTACAAAACAGTTACTTGCATTAGCTTTTGGAATCACAAACAATAGAGCAGTTTAACAGAAGCAAAACTCCCAGCTATAGTGACTATAGCTCAGGCAATTTATGAATTGGTCAAATGTATCCTTTTGCTACCCAAGAAATTTTTTTTTTTTTAAATAAATAAAAAAAACCCACATTGCTGAGAGGATCATGAAAATCCCACGCATCCATCCACTTTCTAAGCTGAATACAGAAACTACCAGAAGACATAAAATGTTATATAAAGTTTTAAAAAATTGTTCCATCATGTTTTTGGCAAGATTTTAGGCTTTGTCTAGCAAGTTCTTGCACCTAGAATTCCTTCTGTAGTTAATGGGAACCAAGGACTTCCAGAAGTGAGCACAGGTGTATTTGGCAATGGCATTTCCTGCTTCTGCAAGAGGAAACCCATCTTCTGATCAGCAAGCATAAACTGCCTAAAGAAAGCTACATGGCAATGACAGAGGCATTAATGATTTAATAGCACGGCCAGGTACTCCTCCATCTCTATAACCCCTGTAAAAGGTAGTATTAAGGAGGGGACAGCAATATATGCCAAAGCTTTTTCAAACATCATGTGATATACCAATGAACAATTACTTTTCCTAGCTTTGCTTCTAGATTGCTACAGCAATCTCTCATTGAATACATCCACTTTTAAAAGCTTCCAGTTTCCTTCTCTCACCCAATTCCCCTTCTTTATGTGACTTTATTAGAACTATAGCTTCTCCCTGAAAAATTTCAACACTTTTGGTGCTTTTACAGAGTATGCTGGAACAAAACGTTAGCATTCTGGGGGATTGATACTGGGAAAGGATGGAGCAATTACAACAAAGTAAAATTTACTGAACACAATTCTTAAGAAGCAACTTTTGCAAGAACATTTTAAACCTTTTTTGATACCTGAACAGCACTCAGTATCATCTTTGGGAAGAGTATAATGTGCCTTCAGGGTTTTCCTTGGCAAATTAGGAACTGAGTTCCAATCACAGATTGGATTGAATGAATCAATGCGAATAAATAGAGAAATAAAAAGAACCCTCATTTAATACTTCTTTTTATCCAGGGGAAAGATAGTCAGTTGAAGCAGCAACAAACACAAGGCTGCTCTTTAACACGTTAAACATCGGTTTCAGGTCTTGCAGTGAAACAGGAAAAAAAACCGTCATTGACACTTGTTGGCACAATAAGGGTAAAAACCAGCTGCACCAATAGGCTTGAAATATCGTTCCTTACCTAGAAGCCAAATTCAGATCTGCTCTAAGCAGTAGTAAATCCATTAACTGTAACAGTATATTCAATTAAAGTTGCATTTGTCATAGATCTGAATGTAGCATTATAAGCCCACATTAAGAGCAGAAAGATTGCTTATTCCAACTCTACAGTATGGCAGGGACAAGTGCAAGAAGATAACCTCAGCCTCTGTAAAAGGGAACTTTGTTGACTGCTAAAAGCTGAAGTCAGAGCCAAATTATAAACCAATTTGATTTATACATGTCAATGCAAGATGAATGCCATTCATTGGCACAAATGTCTGCTTTGAAGTGTAAGAAAGCCCCTTCTCTTTTCCAGGAAATGTGTAATTTTAAGATCACATAACAGAAACTGGGAGCACTTGTAATAAAATAGTCAGCCAACCAGAACATGACACATGACGCAGTCGGGAGCTAGGCCCCCATCATAATGAAGCACCATCATTTTCCTGGCCCACACTGTACAGATTCCAACTCTGCAATGGAAACAATAGAGAGTTTTAGGCCTACACTGCTTCCACGATACAGGATCAAGTCAGAAAGTTGATGATTTTGCACCAGGCTGTAGCCTCCTGCAGCATTCCAGTGTAGATTAGCAAGTGTATTGGGAGCCTGGATTTATCCATTTATATGCAAGAGTGAAAATTGCCATTCCCCCAGGCTCTACAGACATTGGATCAGCCATTTTTGACACAGAAGTTACCTCCACAGATAATTTTTTCATGGTAAGATCAAAAAGCTGCTTTTACAGGTCAGATCACTAATCTAGATTTAGAAATATTTTTCAGGCAAATGTTCTCCTTAATTATGCTGGCACAACTATAACAACTTTCGCAAATTTGCACAAATATAAACAAGAGCAGAAGTTGGACACACAATTTCAAATCAACAACTAGCTGGTCCTAGATGAAAGGCTCTGGATAGGCTTTAATGATCTTAGTTCCCTTGCTAATTCATTGAAATATTGAGAACTAAAACATAACACAATCTCTGGAAAATATATCAAAGAGGTATTCAACAAGCATAATCGTCTGAAAGACTCAAATAACATAAGTTGGAAAAAGCCTATCCCGAGGCGAAAAATAAAGAAACAATTAATGAGACTAAATCAAACAAATGGACTGATTCCACCTTAGAAAACATAAAACCACCAACTGAAGGCTTGAAAATAACACTTCAAAGCAACTAAAAATCCATGGTAGTGTAATGTAAATCACAGAAAAGAATAACATTCTCAAATTCCAGTTTTAAGAAGTTAATTATGATTATTCATACAGGATAAAAATATGCTGTTAAGAACCACTCTCTCATTTAGGAAGCAGAACAAGAGGTTCTAATTGCTGTATAAAGAAGCTTACTGTGAAGTGAAGAAAAGTTTGTTTGGTTTGATCAAAATATTCAGTCCTGCTTTTTATGTCCATGATTCTAGGTTTTCATGTTTTGCTTTTAATAATATTATCCCTTCTGAAAGCTCCTTGCCTACAAGAAAGCTGCTTCTATTTAGCTGCATTGGCTTTTAAGGTCATGCATTTCTGTAGACTTGACCAGAATAAATTTCAGTTTCAGCCTCACAGTCTCCTAAATAGTTGCTCACTTGGAGTGGATTTCCTAGGGGCTCTGTACAACTGAAAAACAAAACACAGATTCACTCTACACCCTTGCAAAAAAATCAAGCTCTGCAAGGGGAGAGGGTGTCTGCATAGCTTTCTATAGGGTTTAACACTGTCAAATAGGTCTAATGATCCAACCCAAGCCATTCTATGATCTTCTAAGCCCAGTTTCTACACTCCACTTTCCCCCCTCACAGGTTCATTCTTCTTTATAATTCTTGTCGCTTTCCCTTCATGAGAAACCTCTAACTATGCAGTCTACTAACAAACCACTTCTGGTTTGTCATCTCTCTTTTCCTTTGGACTCAGAATGGTTAGCTCATCCCATGAATAAACTCACCAATGGTAAGCTTTTGGCCTTTTCATGGGTATCAGTTTCCAGATTTGCCTGTGCCACCATGGAAGTTTGTAGTATCAGTTGGAAACTTTTTTCCTGTCTTTGTATTAATTCATAACAAAAATTATGTGCATATAAGAGTTTGCACATAATTAGATAAACAAAAAAAAAAAAAACAAAAAGGAAAAAAAAAA
>JAVKLA010000047.1:2855232-2869816 GCA_034782735.1 Sagittarius serpentarius
GATAGTATCTGGTAGATGACATCCATCTCTCCTCTACTAAAATCAGATCTGGATGTTCTGAATCCAAGATTTTAAAATTATTCACCTAAAAAGTTCTCTGAACAGAAACATTGATTTTTAATAAGCTTTTTAAAACTAGGGGAGTTTCAACAAACTGGAAGGAAGCTGGAGTGTTTTAAAAGGGTAATTCAGATATAATTCAAGTAACAATAAGCTTGTAAGCAAGGCACTGATTATGGACAAAAGCAGCAAAAATGGCTGATATGGAACTCCATAGCAAACCACAAGAGTAACCTAATTAATGGGTATTAACATTAATTTATGTAAAGCAAATCTTGACAAACCAAACTGACATAATTTTGAGGGGAAACTGCAAGTTCAGGTGATGAAAGTAACACCATTGGACTTGATGTCCTGACAACTGTGGATGGGAGTTACCAAGCAGATGTGTTTCACGTGGAACCTACCACATAGTCCCCTAACATATGTCACCACTGCTAGTAACAGGCTATAAGCTTGTCTGAGTTTGCAAGGCCTCTGAACTGAGGCTCTTCAGGCTTCTGCTGTCTGAAATTCTCTTGGCCTACCTGTGGCTTTGTTTTACTTGGCTTAGCTGTGACAGCCATTTCTCTAATCGACCAGGTTTATCAGATTAATTTGTTTTACTTTTGTTTGACTTTGTGTGGTATAACCACAGTTTTATACAGATACCAGCAGCAAACAATTATTCGATGTAGCATGAGAAATTTTATGACTAAATCAAAGATGCAGTGTAGAGAAATACAGGCCTGGTACAGTAACAGAGGCCTTGAGAAGGGGAGACAAGGGTGGGGCTGAGTCGCTGGCTGGGGTTAAACAATGTCACACATTCAGTTTACAGCTAATATTGGCACTTAATAATCTATCAGAAAACAACAAAGTACTCTCGGTCTCAGGGTCTCCGCTATGCTTTCAAAGATTGTCTTACAATACCAAGTTTTACCTTAAATTCCCAATTCAACCTCACTTTAAAAATGCGAGTACAGGAGTTCAAACATGAGGGAGAAGGTGGGAAAAAACAGCCCCAGAGAGAACAGGAAGGCCCCTTTGGATGGTAACCTGCATTTAGATTGGCTCACATTGCTTGTGAACCCACACCCTCACTCTTACTAATCATTTTTCTTTCCCAGAAGGAGTTCTTTATTTTACTGTATACTGTGACAAGAAGTTTCAGTGACTTTTTAACCTTTACCGCATAAGCAGATCAATTTGACAGTAACACATAAAGCAAAACATTTTCTAGGCATAGCAGCAAACTACTGTGCAAAAATCTCCCTCAAATCCTCATTTCATAAGTTGCATTTCATTCCGTAGTATTTGTTGTTTGTATCAAAGAGTTCATAAAAAGTATTTGGTTACCAAGAAAAAATAATTTCTGTCTATTAATGCTTCAGCAAGCAATTTTCCAGACTAAACAACACAAAACAACATCAGAGAAAGTATCTGTTTGCCCCTCTTTTGAAATACACATTACCAAATATGTTAGGAATAGGTACCAAAGTAAATAATTCTGTTTGTCTGCAGAAGCAGGCAACCACACCGTATAATCGCAATCAGAATTATCAAAATATAATCTGAAAACAATGCAAAGGAAATCCCCAGCAAATCTAACTGGTTTTATAAGAAGGCTGTTTCAGAACCTCAGTGTTTCTGTGGCTGGAAGCCCTTTCCAAATTTCTTGCATTCTTTTGTTCATGACCGGTCCAGATGTTTCTCTTGTGCCAAATTATTCTCCAGGTTAAAGAGTTGAAACAACATATCTTTATTTACTTTCAAAGTAGCTTACTGGCCTCCCTAGGTATAAAGGGACATGCAACGGACAGGACCAGAACTTCATTTGAAATTAAGGCAACTGCCTCTTCTCTGTTACCACAACGTGGCAAATAGCATACCAGTCCTCCCACATCTACCTGAACTCTCCTCTGCAAGAGAAAAGCAGAATAAGAGTAAGCAATCAATAAATTTTGTCATTAGCATAACCACCAGTGTTTTCACTCCAGAAAGACAGAACAAAAGTCTAATGCTACATCTACACAAGATTAATTTGGACGAAAAACAGGTTTCCAGGATGATTGATTTGGAAACCATGAAGTTTGGGGTCTTATTTGTGGGTTCAAGTTTAGAGTTCTTGACCAACCTCCAAAAAAACAGCTCATCACCATTGTTTTAATAGACATTACTCTCAAAAACATGTCTGGAAGAACAATAGCATTTCTAGGAATAATTTTATAAAATTTTAAGATGAGGTTAAAGACAACATTTTAGGGAGACAGGAAGGAAAAAGCCTTCAAAAACTGGGAAAAAAAAGAAGTAGGTCCAAAAAATTAGTTTTTTCAATTGCACTGGCTTAATTTATGGGACACTGATGGATCATCAGAGCATAAAGAAAATCATGCTGATATTTTCAAGGCTAAACTCAGTGCTTGGGGAATATAACTGACTCCAGGATTTTTTTCCTTTTTTAATTCTCAGTTCAGTCTTTATTTCCTCCAAGGCAGTGAAGTTCCATGACTTTCAGCAGGGTTAGATGCTCTCAGTTCAACTTTGAATCTGTCATCTACAGTATGAAAGATTCCGTCTTATTTTTATCATCCTAGTTGGAATGAAAGAAGCATTTTCAGCTATCTTATCAGCTAGCATTGCAAGACTTTGTTCTCACTCCCATCTGAGGATGTATTATTAATGATAGAAGAGCACAGCAGGCAACAGAATTTTACACAATTGATGGTGCTCAGTACCACGCCAAGATATTATTAATGTAGCTTTTTGTGAAAACAAAAACAGATTTAAAATACAGCCTGTAGCTCACGGGGCCATGGTTTAATATTTCAGGATGGGAATCTTCTCTTCTGGACATTTTGATTCAGAACAAAAAAGCAAGATGGCTCTAGGTCAGTATTGCCTACGTCTGTGTCTCTACACCCTTCTTTGTCTCCCCACATCACTGGGCGTTGTCAGTACTTCCTTGGTGCTTTTCTTCCCCAACTTAAAATCCTGCAGGAAACTTGGAAACAGAATCACTTGTTTCTGTTGTGAAGATCAGTAAGAGTCCCCTATCACAGTCCCTCAAAACCAGTTATTAAATCAGAATAGGAATGGAATCTAACTTGGTTCCCATTGAAGACTTGGTTTAACTGCTAATCGTTGTCCACAAAACCCAGTAATAAACTTCATTTTTTTAGCTGATGTTCGTTATCAGACTTAGCTTGCTTGCTGTTCACATCACTGTTGAGACATAAAAATAAGCAGCAAGAGAATAAGAAGAAAGGAGTAGATCCACCCAGCCTGCGGTGCCAGTGCTCCCTCACTGAGACTGTAGGTAACAGGCTACTGAAGTTCTCACCAAGCAAAGGTGTTTTGGAGAGAACCTGATACTTCAGCTGAGGGTGAGATTATGTCAAGTATCAGTTTGTGTCTAACAGCAGTCAGGTATCAGTGTTGCTTTTCTGCTTGCAAAATGCCCGGCACTGGAGCTGTGGCTTCCCTAAAGGAACTTTCTCTCAGCAGTTTCCTGAAAGCCAGAGAAAGATGAACTTCATTTCCACCAGTGAACTGTAACGGGAGAGCTCTGATGATACATTACACATAAGAAATGAGTCATGCTGCGGTTTCCTGCTTCAGTTCATTGAGTGCAGAGTTGCTTGGCCTTTTTCTCCAGCTATGACCCTTCTCCTGCTCAGAAGCCCTTGAAGATAGCTCTTTCTTTCCCAGTCTCCATAGTTACAGTCAGGATCAAGGATACAAGTTTGTAATGCAAGCTCCTACTCTTGGCTCAGAGGCAAAAACCTACACCCGCATCTTGTAAAATCATGGTGGCCAACAACAGCCTGAAGTGCAGACAAGAGCAACACAGCTACACAGCTATCTTACAACTGCACCAGTGTTTTAAATGTGTGTACCTTTTTTTTTTTTAAATCTAGAAGTATCCCTAACCATCGCATATTATTAAGGACCTTTACTGTAAATTCCAAATAGTTCTACAGACTCTCTTGCAGCATGATGTTTGTGAACAAACTAAGAGCTGCCTCCTGATCGAACATGGTAGGGCAAGAAGTTCAGGGCACTCTAGAGGTAACCTACTAGTTGAAGGAAAACTTGTGCAGTGCCTGATAATTCTTATATCTAATAAGATAATGCATTCTCATATACACATCTTCATCGTGGGAAGTTAATGGCTTATAATCATGGTCAAAATATTTTCTTAATAGCTTAAATACCAGCTAGGTATGGGAAAGGAAAGCAAATTGTGAAGTGGAAGTGCCTAAAGAGCAAGTGAGAAATCATTGCTTCTAAACGAGGTAAACAGGATACTAGCAAGGAGAAAAAAATTCAGATGGTCCTTTCTGACACCATAACTTGTGCAACAGATTGTCAGTGGTATAAAACCATGCATCTCCTTGGAAGCCAGTCAGGCTACGCCAGTTTACATCTAACTGCGATCTGGTCCTCGAAATCAAGAATGTTCTTGGCTACAATACCAAAAGGCTGAAGTGTCACATTTTGACTAAACTTTATCATTTTTCTGTATGCATACACATGCAAACACCCACTGTCAGCCTGCAGGTTACCTACAGTAATGGTGAATTTTTCAGATAAATTACTAAAAACGTTATTCTTTTGCCCAAATCATCTCTCACATCTCCCTCACTGATTTCTTTGTCCTCATACCATCTTTACATATTTTTTTCTCATTTTCTGACATTTTAAAAAGACCTTCCATACACTTTCTTATAAGCTTCTCTCAGAATAATTCAGATTTCTCTTGGAGCAGCAGTGGCCAGAAATGGCTTCTTCTTAGTATTTGTGTAGTTATCTCTTCTCCAGTGACAAGCTTATCTTCAAGCTGTTTAATGTTTCTGGAAAGCTCCTCAAAACATGTTATCCATGAAAGGGAGTTGTATTTTGGCAACTCTTACGCTGTTTTCTTTTTGTTTGAGGCAAAGCATATTAATCTGAAGAGCATTTTTGTCATCACAAATATTATTGTGGTGCCATGGAGTAGGCATTCTGAATGCTTCTGCAGTGCACCTGCTGGTCCCAGACTTAGCTCTTTTAAAGCCAAATCCTTTATGTCTACAGCAGGGAGGCCGAGTGTACAAGCACAGCTCTGCAGATATGTGCGAGCATTTATCCACCATTACGTGTGGGACCCAGAGTCAGCAGATGTTGTGGTGGTCTCCAAGCTTTCATTCCCTGGATTTCCTAATAATAAGGGTATAAATTGCAACCACTTAGGATGATGGTTATTGCTTGGAAAAAAACCTACTGGAAGGAAGCAAACTCTTACTTCATATATGTTGGGAAAAATTTGAAGAGGACATTCACTGATGGGAATAGTTAATTTTTCTGGGGTCTTTGTAGTCAGGTTTCTACGTGCAATCTTAAGTGGAAGTGCAATCTTAAGTGGTGCTGAAAGCACTGCAGTAAGAGATAAAGTATATGATGCATTAGTCTAATGGTACGCAGTGCATGATGCCCAGTCTTCACAAAGGAGCAACTTTCAAGGCTAGACCAACCCTGGATAACATCTGGATAAATACCTTTTCTGTCAGTGGCGCATCAGTGCAGACCCTGGTCTTCCCTCCTGCCTTCCTAACACCAAAAAGACACATTTTAAATCCCCAAACCATATCCCCAGTGCTGGTGAGTGACTGCCTCTGGCCTTAGTCACTCAAATACAAATGGAAACCCTCAAAACACTTTCTCCAGTCATTGGTATTCTAAACATAATTGAAACTATTAATCTAAAAAACTTTTATGCACCCTCTAGATTACAGCTGGATTCTTCTATTAGCTTGAATAGTCATTATTGTTTTAATTTTTTGTTGTGTTTTAGTTTTAACACAGCTGATCATGTCTCCCATGAAGTTCTGAGGTGAGCAAGTTACAAAACAGGGTTCCTTTGAAATAGCTTGAAGGGCAGGAGTTCAATTCTACTTTAAAAAGCATTTTTGCTGGACATATGTTACTATAATTTGCGAGGAGATGAGGAAAACAAACCCATATCCGCTTTTTCTGCTGTAACTCCTGCTGTGATACCACTGCTCTTTTCAATAGTATAGGGATTAAGTCTGTGCCTATTGCAACGTCCCGAAGCCATCCTCTGGTTATGCCTGCGTACAAACTGTTAACTAGGGCAAATGACCCTGGGATCTTTACAAGTAGATTAGCACAGTCTGGCAGAGCACTTCCAAAGGCATTATTTTCCTGGGTTGTTTCTGTACTTGTCTGTGGGTGTCTGGACACACAGCCAGAATTATTTGTTTCAATACTCCTTAAGAGTATTTCCCAGGCAATTACTTCATCTGCAAAAGATTGTATCTGCTGCTTAGCTGTGGGAGCCTGCAGAAAGCTCTCAGTATTCATACGGTATTTTCTCCTGCACATGCCTTATAAAATGGGTGGGTTTCGGAGGGAGCTAAAATCACACCTATTTTACAATCTACTGAGCCAAGCGGGTAAATAAACTGCAGTGAACTTCCATCTCCTTCAAACCTTGCTCAGAAATGATTTTGCTTTGTCTAAGAATGGTCTGACCAAACTGCACAACTAATGTCAACAGCTGGGTGTGGACAGGTTCCTCTCCACTTACACACAGGGTACAGCA
Source organism: Sagittarius serpentarius (assembly GCA_034782735.1). NCBI lineage: Eukaryota > Metazoa > Chordata > Aves > Accipitriformes > Sagittariidae > Sagittarius > Sagittarius serpentarius. The sequence goes on from JAVKLA010000047.1 coordinate 2,861,879, forward strand.
CAGGCATAGCTCTGCATCATGTCACGCAGCAGGGCTGCTGTGCAGGGCTGCAAGTTCCCACCTGAATCTCACACTTAGCAGAGGAATTGGAGAGAACCTGCAGTGGTGTGCTGGCAATAAGCTCCAGCCCCCAACCCGGACGGGAAGTCCACATTTCCAAGTCTTGTTAGTGCCCCTTATCATCACTGTGCAAGGGCTAAAATTCAGATAACAGCTCTTGCTACTTGTGCCTTACAAACATACCCAGACAATTACTGCAACCAGTGACAAGGACAAAGGAAACACTGGACAAGTTTTAAAATAATGCCCATGTCAAAATGCTAATGTATTGCAAAGTCTCTCATGCCCTGTAAGGAATAACTTAACATTCTTATTTAATGTCTGAGTGGTATAGAAATCAATGAAGATTATACTAAGGACAGAAGTGAAACGTTTTTTAAATGAAGTGGGATAGTTTTTATCTTCCTGAAGTTTCATTAAAGTAACAAGGGTAACAGCTGCCGGTTTTCTGAAACAAGCAGTGGACAATTTTTTTCACTACTGTTGCTTTCTTACCTGTAGAATCCAAACTCCTAATCCTGAAAAACTGACCTGGAAATTTCAAATGATTGGAGTCTCACCAAATACTTTTATACATCCTGCTTTCCATTTGTGTCTGACAAGGAACAAACAGAATAGCCTTTCCCAGAAGTCTATTGATTCTAGACTCAGGAAGTTTAAAGATGCAAAAACTAAAGACAGAATTTAGCAAACTGTTTTTGAACCTCAAGAGATTTACATTCATTATTAATTCTAATTTTGAGTCAAAGTTGAACAGTTTACTAATCACCTCTGAAACAGTCAAAGTATGGTTAATTAAAAATAGTCCTCTCAACTTGTTGCAGGAATTATTTTGGTAAATACTGTTGTAACAGCTTTCAGATTTCATCTAAACATATTCATAGTGCAATAGTACATCATAACTGAATTGACAAAAGTGAATCAAGTTTCTTTTCATTCAGTGAGCCTGATGTTGTATATTAAACTGATAAGGGATATAACTTGTTAGATTATCTTTTTTCCACTCATTTCTCCTGGGCTGAATGTTCCAAAAGATATTGCAACATAATGCATCCAAGTCCCACAACCTAATCTCTTAAAATCAAATAGTACTTAGGTGGTTGGTTGGAAAATCCAACCAGTGAAAGCTATTATATGCAGTATTGTTTTGTATGATTCCTACTTACACATGCACACAAACAGTATCTATACATTTATATGTATATGTAAATATATATTTATAACCATAAATATTATACACCCATACATAGATACTTTCATGCAAAGCATAAATACACTATTTTAAACAGAATAAGAAGGCAGCATCTGGAAGATGAATATAAACATGTAGATGTTGCTGCTTTCCCTGTCACTACTTCCGCTTACTCTCTGCTTGCAAAACTAGGACCCAGTTATCCTATTTAAATCCCAGTAAAAATGAATTTTTATGTAGTTATTTGTTCCATCTAAGATACTAATCCAGACTTCTTGCCTTGAAAGTTTTCAGATTTCAAAAATCCTAGGCAGGTATTTCTTTTAAATTACATGCAGATCATATCTTTCCTTCTCCTGTTACTCCTATTTAAAGAACCCCACCCAAAATTTGCAACTATGGTAAACATCTCACTTTCCTGTCCAAGTGGGTTTTTTCCAAAAAGCAGGTGAATCGGGAGGAATAAATGGATGCAGATGTGACGACAGCCAGTTAAGATCAGTCTGCTAAATGCATTGGCACTTCTTGGATTTTCCGAAATGCTAGTCACATTTTTAGCCACGAACTACAACAACATCTGGCTAAGAATCAACTTACCGTGACTGATCTAGAGTGCCTTCAACACACATCTACCCTGAACTGCAAAATTTCTCTACTTTAAGAATCATACAGACATCCTTCCGTGGAAAACGGACAATCTGCCAGCTTCTTCCAACATCTAAGATTCTACCATAAGATACAGAAGAGAAGTATTAGAAGATGTAGAAGCATGACCAATGGTTAGAAGTACGTAAGAAATTCTTTCTTTCTAAAACAACTACCGGTGTGGTAGTAGCTGTAGGACACAAAATGGCTACAAAATAATATTAACAAAGAGAAGCAAAGACTATGAGGTGCCAGTGAATATACGTGAAACTATTACGGAATACAGTGCGCCAATGCAATCTGCTAGATGTCAATGAAACCATCAGAAAAAGAAAGCTAGTACTTTTGAGTGCTGATTTATCAGTTGGCTCAAAGCAAATAAGCCTATCACTCTCTTCCGGAGGGCACTGAAACAGGTACACATAAACGGAGTCCTTTCTGGAGCACTGAATTGCAATCCCCACCCAAACAGCACACGACTGGCAGGTGCTGTCAGACTTCTGGCCGGCTCTGTGGCTCTCTTCCTTCTGACATCACCAGATTTGAGAAGACACAGTGAGCGCTTGTTCTATAGACTGTATTTCTCTGTGCTCTGCAATGTCAATAGCTGCTGGTTATCCACCTGACAGAGCAAACCACAGGGACAGTCTTCCCCAAAAGTGCTATTGACCAGTTGCACTCTTCCTCCTCAGAGAATTACTGGCATAACTATGATTGTGCCTTTCTGTCAGAGAGACAGAAATGAGAATATGAAGGTATGTAAAAATAATCTTTGTATTGCTTGCAATGATCTGTAGTAATCACTTACAGACTGAGTGTGGTTTTGTATACTGGGTGTTCAGGATATGCCTAAGACAATTGCTTTAGGAATGTCTGGCCCAAATAGACATGATTATAGACTTATGTAGTTTTCTGCAAATTAATAAAGCATTACAAGAAACATGTGTGTGCATTTGAGAAATAATATACAAGATAAAAGTTAACATCGGAAGAAAAAAATGTTAAAAGCTGTAAACAAATGGTTCGTGGAATGGATTAAAAAATACTGTTTTAAGTTAATAACTTTTTCCAACAGATTTTACATAGCGGTTATTAGAACTGGCAAATTTAATGTGCTGGACTTCAGCTTTAGAATGTTTTCTGCTTTTTGAAAAGAAATCATGTTTCATTTAAGAATGGGATGACATAGGCTGCGATGGGTTGGGATGGGAAGGAATGGGGCAAAAAAAGCAGCACTGGCTGTAAAATAATGTTGCATTTTTCAGTAAATAGATCACAAGCATAAAAAAACTTTACAAATTAAATATAGATGTGAAATTGCTGCTTTGACATGAAACAGCTACCTATGCATCTTTAAGAGAAAAGATTTACTCTAAAAAGCCAGCGAAAATGTTTGTGTTGGTATTCAAGATAAAAATCTGTGCTAACAATTTATATTTCCAAATTCAGCATCTGAAGAATGTAAATCACAGAGAAACAATGAAGTTGCAAAACGAAGAAAGAGTTCTTCCATGGTGGTTCAGTTATTTTTTTTCTCACACTTTTTTATGTTAGGACTAAAACAGTAAAACTTCTTGTTTTAATTTCATAATTTCAGTTAAATTCTTATTCCCTGTCATCTCTATTGTGGATTCTACAGACAGGATAAAATGCAAAGAGTTCATTTATAATTAAACTTGATTCTATCTCAGCAGCAAGACAGAGCATGATAGAAGGCAGATAATGTATGTGGTAAGTAATTTTAATTAGGGTAGTTAGGAAAAAAATAAAATCACTGAATCTTAGTTTTCTTATATCCTATCTAGAGAGTGAAGCAGATTAGAGACTTTTAAATTAAATTTGTTAGGTAGATGATATAATCTGTGTTACAGTTAGTTATGATTATAGGTAGGAACTACAGGAAAACGTGTAATTTTAAAATTGGCTTTATACTTTAAGTGAGTTTTGCAACCAAGTTAGGGAAGGAAAATGAGGAAAAAATCCTTCTTTAATTACAGATTTTTTCTGTTTACTATATGCATGGATTTAGCATATTTAACATCACCTCTGTTATCTTCTTTACTGTGTTCTTTCACTTCTGCTCTTTCTTGTCATAATACATAGTATTACGTATAATTACACAGTATTTTCACGAAGCATAAACTCAAATAAAGTCCCTTGCTTTCATGGTGACTGTATGACAGCTTGCTATACCAGCATGTACTGGCTATTCAAGTGAAGAGATGGCTGTAAAATGAGCCTGGACACTACAGGAACTTCAGGTACAGGTAATACAACTAAAAATCATTACAAATTTATTTGCCTGTTCTGGAGAAAGACTTTTTTTTCTCCTCTGAGAAATAGCTCAGAAGGCATTCTTGCGAGAAAGTTAGTCTATAGACAAAATGCCATTGTGTCTATCGCCCTTAAACTAATGCACAGAATCCCTGCTAGCTCCTGTTTGCTTTTACTTAAGGTGGTTACTACAGTAGCAGTCAGACAGCAAACATATTGTCTGCAAGACTTTTGCTGAACTGTGGACTTGCTTCCATACTTTAGAAAATCCAAAAAGACAAAGAGAGAGGCACTGTGCTGGGTCCTTGCAAATCATCCCACTTCGGAGAGAACTTGCTTCCTGTAGGAGCCTCTTCCAGCTGTTTGCATTGTGGAGGATATGCCTTGAAAAGGAAATACACAACTCATGCCAACCTCAAACATGGAAAGAATCTTGAGGAAGCTTCCAAAAATTACTGAGTAGTAGCAAAAACCCAATGAAGTTACAAAAAGATTGTATTTAAAATTAAGTCTGATTTAGCTCTGAGTATCTCATGCACATTTGTAGTCTCACTTTTTCATGCTTTCCCTCCCTAACCTGGGGTTTAGAAATTCTTTCTCAATAAATCAAGACCTAAATTCTTGTGCAATCATATGACTACAATTGTTGGGACGGAATAAGGAAAACAGCAGCAAGTCTTGCAATAAAGTCAGGAAAGCTGGCAGACCTGATACAGGCACTATTTCCACTATATTTCCTACTCAAATGTCCACACAGCTGGCAATGATACAGAATAAACCCACTGCCCATTGCCTGTCCTCCTGAACAACTTAGATCCCTGCCCTCACCACTGATTCCAGATGGAGGTTGCTACAGCGAGTAACTTTGCAGCATGTTTGAAATTCAGTTCAATTGCCTCCAGTTTCCAAAACCTTGTCTCCAGGTTCAGTGAATGACAGAAGGTGCAGTCTGCCACAGCCACTAACTTATACAGCCTTACTTATACAAGTGAACAGAAATGATGCACAGTGAATTCAAAACGCACAGAAAACTAAGACTCAAGACACATTTTTATAGCAGATGTAGAAGGAGTCAGAGGAAGCTGACATCTGATTCCTGCTTAGCCATCTAGAAGTTAATGAAAGTAACAAAACCAAAAACCAAACATACACAAATGCATGCACACAAATGTGAACTCTGAGATGGCTCATCCCTTGGTGAAACTTCAGCTCCCTGCATTTATTCCCCTTTCATCCTTCCCACAGCCCTTCCAGAATCACATATTTAACTGGAAAGGGGCTGAAGTGGGATCCAGGGCACTGGCAGGTGCTGCAATGTCTCTACTCCAGTTTATAGATGTACTTGCACAGATGTTGATCTTCGCTAATGAAAGCTGCCACCACAATCACACAGAAAAATTTGAAACAGGGCCAGGAAAAAGATGCAGATTCAAACCCAAAATGCAGGGTCATCATTTTTTTAAAAACCCTCAGGAGCAGGAAGGCTATGTAACCATATGCTCTGAGGATACGGTGAGTGTTTTGTACAGTGAAGTCTAAGTATGACCATGGAAAAAGGCATCCATTTTTTACAGCACAATGTCCAAAAACTTCACAGGGTAGGGAGATAGTCTTATGGGCAATACCTGGCATGAAGGTGCACATCCAGAAGCTGTGCTCCTTCAACTAGCGCAGCCAGTCATCTCCCCACCTTCTCTACAACCTTAGCTGCATGAAAAAGAAATGCACATTCCCCTGGCTTTGAAAGATACTGAAATTAAATAAGTTACCAAAGTTAAATAAGTAATTCCCGAGTGAAATGAATAAAATAATACTGCAACTGAAAAGTCTCATTTTGTGGTTGTCTCCATAGTATAAGCCACACAGGGACAGTACGACCTGTTTTATGATAATTTACTTTTAACTGAAGGGTCAATTTGAGAGAGAAAGCAGGAAAAAAGTCCACATAGCTACCGAAAGTCAGCAATTCAGAGTCATTTAAAGCAGTATAGTAATACCATGGGACAGGGCAGGTTTGAAATCATTAAGGACACCAAATCTTGAGAGAGGAAATTGTAGCAAGATTGCATTATTTATAGAGTTAAACTATTCACTGGACTGAATCCAAAGTAGTCGTTATTAAGCAGTGAAACTTTGCCTGCTATGAACAAGCCATTCTGTTCTCATATCAATATTACAACAGCTGGTTTTAGTAAAACTTTTGGTAATGAGTTTTGGACCTATGTAGTTCTGCTTCTGATCAACTTTGTAATTTCATCATTACAGCCTTTTCTGAAAGAAGTTTACAAATGAACATATACAAAAATTTCCCCCAGCTATAATTACAGCAATTTCAAAGGAAAGAAAGAATTTGAAGTTTGATCTGCAAACTGTCTACTTTGCATTTCAGTGTCTCTTACAGCATGCTTTATAGCTTGAAAATGCTCCTGAACACCTCTCTAAAAATTTCATTTCCTGGTTTGGTGGCCAATCCTGTAAAAATGATATAACATGTAGATGGACACCAAAATCTTATAGATTATCCTGTGGGAGCATGACCTTACCAATCATTCCCATAAAGATTTTCTTTTTCAATAATCCATGAAGAAATCTGCAAATGCTTTCACTCTAGGCACTGAGAGATTTAAAAAACAGTGCTATAACATTTCATTTAAGTTGGACAAAATATTTTGCTGGAGACAATGTCATTATGCACTGCACCAGAGCCTTCAGAGTAGAACACAGGAAAAGGAGGAGTTGGAAGGCATGGGAAGACAGAAGGGGTCAAGAATGACAGCAAAGTAAGTAGCAAAATACAGGTTTTTTTGCTTGAGTTCTCACCAAATGTCTTCTTTTGTCTATAAGAGAAAATGCAATATTCTTGCCTATGGTGGTTTTTTTTTCTTTCTGTGAACACAGTAGGACATACAATGAGGACTGAGGGAGGTGAAGGTGCAATATTTAGTTTCATCATTGCTGAAAAATAGGATACTCCAATGCAGAAATGGGAATGGGAAACTTATCTAAACAGGCTTACAAAGCAAAAAAAAAAGGGCAGATATTACTATACCCTATTATATGATATCACATTAGTAAGCAGCATTCAGAACAGGTTCAGGCCCTGATGGACCTCTATTTGACCTTCCCCAAACCTTGTGGAGGCCTCACACCATGTCTGCACGGAAAATTTTACAGATCCCCAACAGGATCCTTCAGAAATCTGAGGGAAGGTTTCCCAGTAGGAAGCATCAAGCTGTAACCATGCTACCATACTAATGATGCTACAGCTGGCAACACCACACATTATTTCCTTTGAAGAAGGAGAGTTCTGAGAAGGACTGACTTCCCAGTCACACAATGCACAAAGAACAGAAAACGGAACAAAAGTGTTCATGATTTGATATTAACTAAACTGCAGTAGGAGGGGTTGAACTTCATGAATGAAAGCAAAGGGGCCATGTCCATTCAGCACCAATACTCCAGTCCTCTTTGAGAGGAGTTCTGAAAATAAAGCAACTTACTCTAGACAAATAAATAAATAACTGGGAAAGATGACAAATCAAGCATCTATTGAGCTGCAGACATCTCAAAGCCAGAACACTGGAAGTTGTCTTCTTGTCAATGTGTATGTGTTTTATCATTTTCAACATGATACCTTTGCTATAGATATAGGTCAGCAAAGAAAAGAATAAAGTGACAGTATCTAAATATTTTCTGAGTATTATTTATTTTTCAGGAGAAATGGGACACCATAGAATAATTTTTCTTGATGTCTGACATACACAAGT
>JAVKLA010000047.1:2870061-2887546 GCA_034782735.1 Sagittarius serpentarius
ACTGGGAAACTCAAGTGTTTTCAGATGAATGTATCAGTTCTTTCATGTACTTTTTGCTTAACTGGGGTGACTATTAAAATTCTTTTTAATCACTGTTCAGATGAGAGAATTCTTGGAAAAGACACCCAACCTAGAACAACCTAACTAATGTTACTGCAAAGAGACCAAAGTACAAGACTGAGAAAAATGGAACATATCTGCTTCTGCTGGACTGTTATATTTTAATCTTTTCTTGTTTATTTACTTGAAATTGAATCTGAATCACAATGATCTGGCCATCATTTGGAACTAGCTTATTAAATGTAGCTACTGGATATTATTGCAGTTTCTCTTATAACTTCCAGCAGGACTGCTCCGCAGCAGTTTCTACCTGGATTTCTAGAACCTAGAAAACAGGCATCTTTCCTTTGAGATGTAATGTGCCAGAGAAGAGTCTGATGCCGGGTAGATCTGTGCCTTCTCAGAAGGCAGGCACTGGCAGAGGAAGGCAAGTTAATTGGATTCAAGGTGCTGCCCCCATCAATGCAAACCTCTGTGACAGAACTGGGTGGCAACATCTGTTGCAGAGTTAGTCACCTTCTCTCAGTACATACATCAGGAGCACTACCTGTAGTTACCCACCTATAACTTGACTGAAGAGCTTCGGTTTTGCTCTAACTCACATTCTGCTACCATTTACTATGATAGTTGTTGGTAGGTCTTGACGGCTGGGCAGGAAGGATTCCCTTCCCACAGGGCAAAAAACATCCAAGACAAGCCATATGACTAGACTCACAGACAGCACTGAATGGAGATAATAACTAGCACACCCAGCATAGTAGGGGCACAAGGAAGATTGGCAGCTTGATTCAAAAGCAGGAGCTGTGCTGTGTAGAGTGGCAGGGAGAAAGTCAAAGGCCTCTAGTCCAGTGAGCTTCAGAACTTTGTGTATACACAGGAATATAATCTTAAAAGCTTGTTCTGGAATACTTCCAAGTAAAACAAGGCCTGGGAACTGGCTATCGTCTTTGTAGTAAAGAAAGATGAGGATTTGGGGTTAACATGGGAAAAAAATAAGACAAGAAACTAAGGGATTGCTGCGACTAATCAGAAAGTATATAATGTATATGGTCTACATAAAATACATGGAAAAGCATAGCACCTTAGTAAGGAATGATTCTTGCAAGTTAGTCACTTAATCTAGCTTCTAAATGATAAGCATATTTAAAATACTTCCCATGACTCATTCTTAAAGTGCATTCCAAAGTTTTTAGGCATTTTAGAAACCTCATTGGGAAGTTTGGACATTACGTAGCAAAATGTGGAAGTTTCCAGAGCTCCACAGTCTAAAGTATCAAATTTTTCCCTAACAAATAAAAGTATGCTGCAGGAATGGCCTCCACGGTAAGCAAAATGATGATATTTTGTCTTTTTAGTCAGGTTTTGAGTTTCAAGTTTGAATGAAGTCAAAGAGTTCATTATTCTTATTATTTTTATCATTGTTGACTTTTTTTAAAAATTAGCAGAATGGTAGATACATTGTCAACTTTAAGCTGTTTCCTCCCAAATCAAGATAATCCTAACACTTGAGAGGAAAAAATCTGTGCACAGGACACCAAAGACACTAGAATGAGCACGTCTGAACATGTTCCAAGAAATGCTTTGGCTTCAGCACGTGGAAACACCAGCACCAGTGTTTAGGGATAAAAGGACAGATCTCTCTACTATAAAGGTAATCCCTTTTTATTTCTAGCAAAAAAAGTCTTGGAAAACCAGGAAAAGTAGTTTTCCTTTGAATCTTCCAACATGGAAACAGAAAATCAGAGCAGATGAAATTCTATCATCAAATCCTTCTCCGAGAAAGCATTTGGACTACTATCAAGTTCTTACCTAGACCACAGTAGCAGGACAGAAAATGTATGTGTCTGTGTTTTATCTTCCTTTTCTTTGCTTAAAAGGGTTTTGATTAGTTATCATACGGAGTAAGTGCTAGCTCGCATTTCCTGGGGAAAAGTATGCCCTTTGTCCCATGTGGGCAGAGACTAACAGCTGCAATCTACGTATTCATTTCTGCAAGTGACATCATTCTAAAAGGGTTGGTTGTCCCAATACAGAAAGCCACAAGTGACTGATCGTTTGGGGCAATAGTCTACTTACCTCACAGCCAGATACACCTCTGATCAGAGCTTTATTTTGTATGAAAAAGAAAATAAAAGATTCCGAAAATGAGTAATTTCCCCTCTAAGTTCATTGTGTATGCATTGGCATTTTTAAAGCTTCTTTGCTGTGGTTTCATGATTACTATTTGCCTGCATCATTGTCCTGTATTTACTACCAAGTGAAAACAGTTTATTTCATAAACCACAAAAGCCCCTTGATATCCCTTTCAAGTGTAGCATTAATAATGTAATCTGATGTCCTGAGCATTATCCTAGATAGTTTGTCAACAGCACATTAACCACTTAGTCTCAGTACTTTCTGCACAGTGTTGCTATGTTATACACCATCAGTTCCTGTCTGTATCACATCCATTTCGACTGAGAAAGGGAAGCACCACCATCTTCCACTAACTGGTGATCGTTAACTGTGGTCTCATCTTGGAGACACGCGGATACGACTTTTGAGACATCATAGACGGTTCTTTCTACACAGCATCTGAAAATGCAATGTTGTACACAGGTAAGGCTATAATCCTTCAGTAAGACTCACATTCGGAGTTCTTACTGCAACATCATTTTTTCTGACCTTGCAAAATCCATTGTTCACAGAATCACAGAATGGTTTAGGATGGAAGGGACCTCTGGAGGTTGTCTTGTCCACCCCCACCCCTCGCTCAAGCAGGGCCAATTACCTCACTTGTATTCATCAAGAAGTGTATGAATAACAAACAAGAAAACCCCACCTTTTGCAACAACTCACCAGGGTTTGAACCAGTCTGACAAAGAAGGGAGATAGTTCAGCTGGCAACACACATCCTGGCTCTCCTCACTGCATGCTACCAGGGGCAGTTTATTGTCTCCCTGCCTACCATACTCCATCCTAAAACTCCAACTGCCTAGACCATGACTCCAGCATCCTTCATATTCATTTTACTCAAACAGGTCCTTATGCTTTCTTCCAGCTTGCTCCTCATAGTTTTCATCCCAGTAATGTAGTCACTCTACCTTACCCTCAAATTCATGCGTACCATTCTTCTTTGCTGTAGCAAGCCCAGAAGATTTGACAAAAACAGATCATCCAGACTACAGATTTGGCTTAAACTTCAGGTTTGTATACTCCATGGTTCATCACTTTGTTTCAGCAGTTCAGGTCTTGAATGTACCTTACTTGCACAGGAGATCTCAGGAGGAAGCTAAGTTGATTTGATTATAAGCTGGCCATCAGAACTTGACCAGCCTGACCACTATGCACGCAACTTGTGTTTGACAGAAATGTTTGTGAATATTTGTTTATGTTCAAAGGTGATTTAAACACTTGAAACTACAGCTCCTTTCAAATAGATATTAGAGTAGGTTCAAAGCCTAATAACTAAAACTCTGTGCTTAAGAAAAATCTCACCTACCGTAATTTAGAGTCAACCATTTTTAAGATATTCCTATCACTGTTTGGACTCTGAAAAGAACTTGATGAATTTTCTGAAGTCTCCTGCTGGATGATACCAGAATTTCTAATAAAACCTCCAGATAAATACCCACAATAAGAAACTAATATATAATTGTTCTTCTTAAAAAAATAAAACCAGAGCAAAGGAATCTAGTTTTCTGGAGCTGACTTTGACATCCAAACAAATGAGCAGTCCAAATGACCTTGTCTAGTGGCTAGAAAACCCCACAAGTCTTTCTTCTTTCTGGACACCCTGAAAGTCAATAAATAACATTAACCTACTGCAGGTTCTCCCTCAGTAGGAACATTAATAGAATCTGTTCTGTGCATCTAAATATCTACTTTCAGTGAAATTTGGAACTGATCTGGAGAGGGTTGGGTTTGATGGTAAAGGACAGCAGGTAGGATTCTTTTTCAAGCTTGGTTGTTAGGGAAATTAAAATTATTAAAAAAAATCAAAAGGTAACTCTAAGGAATATAAGAAAACTGAAGTGAAGAAAAGTTATGCAAATATTGTTTATGTTTGATCCAAGACACAGAACTACACCCTATAGCTGTCCTTCATACAAAATGCTGAGTAAAAAAAAATATTTTGGCCAAAGTAAGTGGAAAGTGAGCAGCATGTTCAGATTTTAATGGTAGTTGAGAGACAGAGAAGTAATTTTGCAAAGCACAGGCATCTAAAGCATGGCGTCTGAAGTTGGGAGATTTTATTGCTGTTGAGGTTTACTTTAAATGTTGTGACATCCACCGTAGACACTTCTTCCAAAGAGACTGGGCACCTGACAACAGGTGTACTGCGTACAGCTTGTTTCTGAGGACTACAATGCAAAACCTCAAGATCCTGAACAATTACAACTGCCAAACTAAGAACAACATTACTAAAGAATCATGAGAAAACAGAGCTATTGCCCTGTCTAATCTACCTGCCACTGCTTTTAAAACCATCCAAAATTCAATCTCTGCTGCATTTTTAGAATCACAAAGTTTGAATCACCATATCAACACAGTAATATGCTTCTGGCTCCAGGATTTTCTCCCTATAGAAAGCTGAACTATTATCACTTATTTCATCTACCATGCAGAGGATGTATGCGTCACTGTGTCATTTCTCATTGGTCAACTAGGCCAGTGTATCCCTCTGAAATTGTTTCACCATTTGTAAGAGTAGAATTAAAAGACTGAAATACCAAAGTAACTTCCTACCTGGCTCCTTCTGTCTACTGCTGATTATGCAGTCAAACAACCGATTTAAGTTTGTAGAATTTGTATTTAGCTTTTCAGTTAATTCCTTTCCAAAGGATCAAAGGTACTGCAGTTAATCATGATATCTCCTACAGCATGGACAGAACTTAGGAAAAAATACTGGTTTGTGATCCTTAATGCAAAAGAGGGGGAGCGTTATTGTCCATTTCTATGGTTTTTATTACCTCACCATTAACATTGGTGGTGCTATTAATAGAGACATTCATTTCTTCTCAAGCCTTAAGCACTTTGATTAAATTTTATTAAGTTTCATCAGTGATTTCAATCAATTCTGACTGAACTAAGACTACTATTCTGATGCAGTAGCAAACCCTATACTGCCTGTATAAACATGTATTTACACCAAATATATGCATTGTGTATAAATCCTCAGGGATTTTTTTAATTAAACTTTGCTCTTTCAGAAAGAACTTGTTATCCCTCTTTACATCAACCAGCTACGTAACCTAGTCCTAGAGAAATAAAATGCAACATGTCATATGAACTTCTTCATGCTTTTTATATAAATACAAGTCTTCAAAAGGATAATACTGTAGAGACTATTAAGGTAGAAAAAGACCAATTTTCTCTTTCCAGAAAACAGTCTCCTTTTCTGCTTCTTGATACTTAAGACACTAGCTGTTTGCTTCACCTTTTGAACTTCTGAAGGACTGCAAGATACTTCCTAATGATTAAAGCATTAGTAGGCTAAATCTACAGCTTAGGAACTGAGACACAATAAATTTTAAACAAGAAGCTGCTGAAAAGACCACTAATTTTAAATATTTCTGCTTGCTATCAAATCAGAGATCTTCAGGCCTAGTTTAGAGGTATGTTCATCACAAACAATGTTATCTGAAGTTGTAGATGCTTAACACTCTCAAAACCAATTTATAAGTTTGTATTTAAGTGCAATAGGCTTAAAAGCTTATATAAGAACTAAAAATAGAACTTTTGTGCATTCTTTTTTAATTATTTAACTGCCCAGATGGGGGGAGGCAGGGTTGTTAAGGGAAAATAGCAGTCATTTAAAGTTGTAATGTCTTGTTGAGGCTGGGCAGCAACTGAGTTTCTTAAATGGATTCCCATGACAGAGTCTTGTGAAAGAACCAGGTATCAGAAATATCAGAGATATCACTGATGGGCACATAAATTTTTGTTTATGCATGAAAAGATCACAGCTGCTGAGCATTAATACCACAGATGGGTATTTTCATTACATCACTCTTCTCACAAAGAAGGGTCAAGATGTTCAGTGTTTATGTAACTGCACAGGAACAGATGATTGGTTTTGCATGTTGCCCAAGAATCAAAAACATCGACAGTGAATAGTTATAATCACATAAATAGCTGTCCCCTATATCACCTTCTCATTTGCGTAATTCCATTGAAGACAATACTGATCAACACCAGCAAGAATCTGGTCTTAGAGGCAGAGTTAAACTCTACCACTTCACGTTTTAACACAAGTGAGTAACGTATCTTGAAAACTGCATAAAAAAATGTATCTCTTTAAAACCTAAGTGATTATGTTTGAAATGGCTGACTTAAGTTCAAGGCAAGCAGGCAGATAGACAACACGTAACCAGAGCAGCTAGACTCATTTTCATACTTCCCCCCTTATCAAGGCCACTCTTGATTATCTTTGAAAGGTCATGGCAACTGGGGGAGTTTCCTGAGGACTGGCACAAAGCAACCGTCACTGCTATCTTCAAGAAGGCAAGTAGCAGGATGTGAGGAGCTATAGGCTGGCCAGCCTCACCTCAGTGCCCAGAAAGGTGATGGAACAAGTAATCCTGGAAACAATTTCAAAATATGCTAAGGACAAGAAGGCAGTTGAGACTAGTCAGCATGGATTTATGAAAGGTAAATCATGCTTGAGCAAACCAATAGCCTTCTACAATGTGATGAGTAGTTTCGTGGATGAGGGGAGAGCAGTGGATGTTTCTTACCTTGACTTTAGAAAGGTTTTTGTCACTGTCTACCATAACAACTTCACAGACAAACTGATAAAATACAGACCAGGTAAGTGGACAGTGGCATGGACTGAAAACTGGCTGAACTGTGAGACTTACAGGGTTGTGACTGGCAACATGAAGTCCAGCAGTAGGCCAGTCACAAGTGGTGCACCCCAGGGATCAGTACTGGGGCCAGTAGTGTTTCATCTCTTCATTCATGTCTTAGACAACGGGACAGAGTGCATCCTCAGCAAATTTGCAGATGATGCAAAACTGAATACTAGAAGGTTGTGCTGCAATTCAGAGGGTCCTTGACAGGCTGAACAAATAAATAGGCCAACAGGAGTCTCACGAAGTTCAGCAAAGGAAAGTACAAAGTCCTGCCCCTTTGGAGATATAACCCCATGCACCAGTACAAGCTGGGGGCTCACTGGCTGAAAACCAGCTTTGCAGAAAAAGACCTGTGAGTCCTGGTAGCCAAAAAGCCTGCGAAGTGCCCTGTTGCAGCAAAGAAGCCCCATGGCATCCTGGGCTGCAGTAGGGAGAGCATTGAGGGACATGATCCTTCCCCTCTACTCAGCCCTTGGTGAGATCACATCTGGAGTGCTGTGTCCAGTTCTGGGCTCCCTAGTATGAGAGAGAGATGGGCATACTGGAGGCAGTCCAGCAAAGGGTCATGAAGATGGTTAAGGGACTTGGAGGATCTGACATACCTGAGACTGCCTAGCCTGGAGAGCAGAAGGCTCGGGGTGGGTGGGTGGGGGTGTATGGGTCTTAACGTATATAAATACCTGATGGGAGACAAGGAAAGGAGGCAGAGCTAGACTCCTCAGTGGGGCCCAGTGATGGGACAAGAAGCAATGGGCACAAATTGAAATCCAGGAAATTACACTTAAACATAACAGAACCTTTTTTACTGTAAGGGTGGTTAATGGCTGTAACGGGTTACCTACAGAAGTTGTGGAGTCTCCATCCTTGGAGATAATCAAAACCCAACGGGAGAAGGCCCTGAGCAACCTACTTGAATTGGAGCAGGGGCGTTGGACAAGATGTGTTTCTTCCAACCCCAATAATTCTTCTTTACAAGGACGAAGTTGGAAGAAAAGGAGTATTTTATTATCTCTAGGTACAGGTACTTACCATTTCTGGTCATAGTAGAGAAGCACTAAAATTGTGTGCATGCCTGTCAACTCTGCATCCTTTATGTACCTTAGATGGTAAGGTCTGCTTTGGACATTTCTTTAGTAACAGAGAGCTGCACAGATCATTACTCGGCTCAGGAAGTTAAACTCACGAGTAGAAAACAAGAGAACTCATAGAAAATGAAAAATACAAAGGCCAATGACCAAACTTCTCTCCCAAATAGCATCAGTGCATGGCCATGGTTCCCACTCTGCTCAGATAAAAGGTCACAGAGGGAAAGATGTCTCTAAATTTTACCAGAAAGGAGTGACCTCAACCAGAGCACCTGATCCCTAAAAACAAGGATCTAACTGTGCCTGTTTTTATGGAAA
Organism: Sagittarius serpentarius; assembly: GCA_034782735.1. Taxonomy (NCBI): domain Eukaryota; kingdom Metazoa; phylum Chordata; class Aves; order Accipitriformes; family Sagittariidae; genus Sagittarius; species Sagittarius serpentarius. The sequence goes on from JAVKLA010000047.1 coordinate 2,878,361, forward strand.
ACAATATATTCCAGGTCTGCAAAGGCACAAAAGTGAAGCTCTGGAGTAGTGCTTCATATCCTGGGGGTGTCTCTAACCATTTTATTCTTCTTCACATAGCAGCTGCTTTCCAGAAACCATTAAAACCTCATATGTCATTTCACCTTCTCTCCAATACATACCACTCGAAGGAAACAAATTCCTCATTATTTCTCTCCCAACATTACAGAAGCATGGAACAAAAATAAATCAAATTCCCACTACCCATGTGCAATGGCAGTCTAGCTGTTTCCTTCATGAATTTCTCCATACCCCGTCTGTTGCAGAGGACAGAAGGCGTATTGCATCCCCCCCTCCTCAGAAGTCATGGCATAATGTAAAATAAATGGAATTAAATAAAAAGACAAAACAACCAATATTATTTCTGACTGCTTCTGGTACCATTCATTGACCACAGCCAAATGAGTTCATCATGCATCATATTATGCAGGCGCTTGGATCTAAGGAAAAGAATTTACTGCCAGGACAGTTTCTCTGAAAGTCTTGGAGACTTTTCTCAACTCCAGTCATCACAGACTGGATCTATTAACTTGCAAGAGATTCTTTAAAACTGAGCTTTTCTCCTGGTGCTTAAGAAGGGGGAGTCTGTATAGGATAAGAACAATAGGACTCTCATTTATGTGATTTAATTAAACTCAGTGGATGTTCCTTATTAGAAGATGTGTGGGAAGTGGTTTTTTTCCTTATTTAAAATGTTATTAGAGGGACTCCAGTAAGTGTTTCATTATTGTTAAGTGCAATCAGAGAAATTGTTTTCTACCACTTAAATGCTGCTAAATAAATAGTTAAAAGCAGTGGCAACTATAATGCTTTGCAGCTGGTGGATATCTCCTCAAAAACTTTAGATGTGTATGCCTGTCTGCAAACATACAAAACAATAGGAGGAAAACACCTTAAAAGCCAGAATGGTGTAGGTTATTCATTATTAGGATAATACTAATGATGCAAGAATACTAGCTATTTATGTCATGGAAAACAGGAGAAATGGCAATTACCTTGTATGTTTCTCCTGCGTGTCCCCTTTCACGCTTAGGCTGAGTTGTTGTGTGATAGCTTGCCTGTAGCCCATGAAAGCCCCACTGAGGTCGTCTGTGCCGACATGCAAACGCATGAGGACTCTGTAATGCAAGAATATCTTTGTTCAACATCATTTTAAAATGGAAGGCTGAAACAGAGGACTATACAATAAATTATCACCACTTCTCTCATGAACAAAATCCAGGACAACTGGTTCTATGTAACCTTCTCCCGTGTGTCACTTCTCACACTTAGCCCTGTGCAGCTCCACAGCTTTGGGAACAGATGGGAAAATACTGAATGAGGGCTACTGCACAGGTACAGCATACTGCCTTTTCCCGTGTTTCCTGCACGTCGTGGTGCTGGGTTTTGTGCAGCACAAGAGGGAAATGAGTCTCAGTAACATTTTAGCAAGGGTTATACACCCCTGGTGCGAATGGATCCCACTATTCCCAGGGGAAGGGCTGCCCTTGGTTAGAAGGACCTTAATTGCATAGGTGAATGCATAGGATGACAAAACCTAGAGTATCACCACATTTGCTATAAAAAGGGAAAGTTACAACTTCTAAGTACACAGCAGAGGGAAGAGATAGAAACAGTTCTTCTTAAAGTACCCAGTAGCTAGCTAAATACTCGTGATGGGTTGTACGTGCTGTAGTGAACCCAGCAGATTTAGGGCACTTCCATTCCTATTAAGCATCAGTGTGCTGGCACAGACATTTTAGAAAGAACTCAACTTGTAGTTAAGTCTTGTTACTGTCTTAAGGCCCACAGAAAGCCTTTTAAGATGGAGAGCAGTCAGAGCATAAACAGGAAGTGGACTTTGCTCTTGACACAAGCCCATCCCATTCTACCAGCAGAACATCTGTGAGGCATTTCAGACATGAATGTTACACTGTTCTACACCTACAATGAGAGGCGAGGGAAACAAGAGAATAGACTCCCAGTTTCAGCTCTGCCTTTTCTCCCTTTCCAAAATCCCTTTTGTTTTATTATCCCTGTATGCTTTGGCTGGCAACCCCAAAGCACATTCGTTTCCCACTAACACTTGTGATTTTTTTTCTCCTTGTTTCCCTCACAGTTTGGTGTGGTTTCTTGCATAAGCACGGCATTCCAAGCACTGAGTTATATTTAACGCTCCTCCCATTTCATTGTTTGCATGTCGAGTCTAACAATGCAAAACCACATTAAACACAGACATTTTTGCTATTTAAAGGTATTTTCAGTCAAGACTTACAAGATGGAGTCATGTGACTGTCTCCTCAATAATACAAGAATGTGTAACCCTTGCCAGGCAGAGTGATGCTTTGCTAAGCCTCAACTTACCTGACTGACCAAAAATAAGTGATCTCACCTTAACCAAAATGCTCTAGATCCCCCTCTCTTCATCTGCAAATAAAGTGGGGCCCTTTCTGCCACCCGGTGCTTTCATGAACTAACCTTAATTCTCTGGAAATGAGCAGTCTTAAAGATTACTCTCAGCTGATATAACCTCACGTTCCGCATTCACTTACAAGTAAAGTTACTGCTCCATGGTTACCCTTCCAGATACACAGTGAGAACTCCCAGTTTGACCCATATTTCTCCCTGCTTGTTTTTAGCAAACAAGTTAAGTGGTAACCATTTGGCAGAAGTGCCTCCATCAGAACTGAGGCATAGGGCAGCAGGAGAGACAGATACATCTGAGATGTCTGTGCACTGTCTCTCAACCCATTACATACTCTTGGCAGGTACAGGGAATATCAGATTCCCAGTGTGACAAGCCTGTTGCCATGATGTTCCAGGGAATGTATTTGGCCATGATTTTCTCGGTCTGTTGAGAAAAGTCTTAGTTCCTTGAAACATGGAGCAAGATATTGAAACAAAGAGCTTACCCTGCAGTGGCTTTTTACTGAAATTTTAAGACTGAGATAAAGGCAAGAATCTGCTCAGAGCCTCCTGAAGAACCAGGAAAGGAAATACGGAGAAAAACAAAAGGGGAGCAAGACAGACAAATCTCCCTGCACAGTTATCAGAAGACAGAAATATGGGATACTCAGAAATTGTGGAGATGACTTTGCAGCCTAGAGACAGGAAAGTCAGCTGAGGGTCTAGGCCTGTGAAAGACTGAGCATCAGTGCTCTCACCTGCCAGTTTCAGCACACAAGCTGTCACGGATAATTTACTGATGCGGGAGCTGTCACAGAGAAGTGATGTGCTCAGCACTGAGCAACCAAAGACAGAATTCATGACGTAGCATCTCTTTCTTTGATTCTCACTCTAGGTCTTTGTATTGATCCTGACCGAGAAACTGTTGCACATGTAGGAGTTAGCAATCCACAGAACAGTTAACCTGAGTAGGTGTAGGCCTGTGCTGTGCTGCACATACAGCGTGGCTCTCAGGCCTGTGCTCTGCCGCACAAATTCCTTGGCTGCAGGATAAACTCACCCAGCTAATTGTAACAGAGGAGCCTCCAGGCAGTTCCCACTCAATACCAGCTGTTAACCTACCTGGGTGGCCTTCTTTATCTGAAAGTGTGGCAAGAAGTTCTCAAGATAAGATCCTTTAGGAACAGAGTTGTTTTCTTGTAAGGAAATTACATATTAGCTCAAAGGACCAAAAAGGAGAGGTTCGCTTCACAGACAGCATCAGATCTGCTCTGTGCAGCACACCAGGGGAAAATCCATCCAGGGACCATCTGATACTGCACAAACGCAGAGTGCCCAATACCTGAAGGGATGCAAGATTTACTTGCTATCTACATTCATTTTCTTAGTCTGTCTCATTAAAGTAGTTACTAAGACTACTAAGACATTTGTTGTTTGGCCTTTCCTATTGAGATCCAGAAAGAAACCTGCACTCTCTCCTCTCTCTCTCTCTCTCACCTCAACCCCTCCTAAACTCCCCAGCCCCACGCAGAACAGACTTAGAATCATAGAATCATTGCTTAGATTGGAAAAGACCTATAAGATCATCTAGTCCAATTGATAACCTAGCACTGACAAGTCCCCCACTAAACCATGTCCCTAAGCGCTACATCTATGTGACTCGGAGGCCTTTAGGCCCCGCCAACAGATGAATACTGGAACTTCCAGCTACAAGGGGGTGATATTCACTAACCTAAATACCTTTTCAGAAATTGAATATGCTCCTTAATCCCCAGTTTGCAATTCCCACAAGACCTCCATGCCAAATCCTGTTTTTTGACGTAACAGCTAGTACTGGAAAAAACCTGGAGCTAGAATAAAGCACGAATGCATGGGGTTCAATGAGAACCAATGTGAAGGCAGCACCAGGGACCACAGGAAAATAGGCCATCAGTAGAAGAGAGATGGGTGCATAGCCATCAAGAAAAGGCTGCATCACTTGAAGAGAAATATCTGTTTTGGGAAGTGAGAAAGATATTACAGTAGAAACAGTGCTAATTATGCTGCAGTATTGAAGACTTCCTATCACTACACAGAACTTCCTTTCTGGACAGAGTTAGTTTTCAGGAGCACAGACAATGAACACATGCCATAAACTGAATCAATACAGTTTAAGAATTTAAGAATCTGACTGAACTCCCTAATGTATGACAAGCTCTGTTCATAATGCTGTTAAGCCTCTGTGTATTTATAATTGTTCTTCATTTGAACAGTGGTACTAGAGAGATCAGTGTTAAGTACAATGGATTATGTTATGAAGTTAGGAATAATCTAAAGACTACATTACAGTAAGTTGCTCATAGTGCATCAGCTTATTCTCAGTTGGACTATAGAACCACTAAACTAGATCAGACCGATAGCCTGCTCCAGTACTGCCCTCCAGCTATGACCAGTATCAGACATTTGAGAGAAAGGAGTAATAAACTCTACGGGACACAATATTGGAAGACCATCCCCCAAAATATGTTTATTCCTAGCTCTATACCATTATTTACAGCCTGGCTTATACTCTTGACCCATTACTATTGTTATATATACCATTAGTCTACAGCGGCTGGATATGCAACACAAAGCACATCCGTAACAGCTGCCTCAGTGGTACAGTTCCTTGGGTTAAGAGCAGGACAACAGAAGGTTGACATCAACAAGTGCTGCTGCCAGCTTCAGCCCAGCTCTTCTGCAAGCCAGCGCCCTGAGCACAACTCATTTAGCACTTCCCATTTTACAGCGAGAATTGTTCACCGCAGGCCAAACCACACAGTCTAAAACGCTACCATGCTAAGCATTGTTTCTCAGTGTGACATCTGAACCTCTCTTCCAAGATGTTTCTTCTTTCAGTGTCCCATGCCCAAGGATTTCTCTACAGGAACCTTCTCCACGCAGTCAGAAAAACAGGAAAATTCAACTTGAACTTTTTGTAGACGTGAATTTCTTCTCCTTTCATATTTCTGTTTTTTTCTTATAACGAAGTAAAAAGAAGTCCTGGCTGTAATCCTATGAGACATAGGTGGCTGACCTACATACGCTTTTTCTAGTCACACTTCTAGCTCAGCTGAGCTCTTCTAGCAGGTGGGTCTGTTAAATTAGTTGCCTTCCTCCTAATACAGAGCAACTATGTTGGCTAACAGGGTTCACCAGCTGTCACTAATCATTCCTTTTCTGGGGTGGATTCGCGGATTCCTCATAAGCTGTTGCTCTCCACACAGTTTTGTAACAGCATTAGCCAATGTATAATAGCTACCAGTTTCCAGTTATATGCACAAAATGTCTGCATATTGCAAATGTTAATAAGCAGAACAGGTTTGGTAAGACAGAAAAAGGGAATGGGATAGAAAATGACTGATTTTTTTCTTTCATAATTTTAAACAGAGGTATAGTCAAGGCAGAGCAAAGGCAGAGTAATTATTGTCTGTTTATCACACAATCCTTGCTACAAAAATGTGTGCATTGATAAAATATAATTTATTCTAATCCTATTCACAATCACACCACACTATGAACAATTAAGATTTGGATAAAACATGATCCAAATAGCCTACATTCAAAATACCAGATAGAACAGGAATAACATTGCAAAAGCAAAATTACTCCATTGTATGAACACAATATTTACATATTTTCAAGTGAAGGATTTACTGTGACTGGAGTAAAGGACAATATTCAGACTGGAAACCAATATAACTGTATTCTGTTTCTAGATCTGCTGCTGATATCTAGTATGTCTTTGAGTAAGTCATTTAAAGAACAGCTTTTCAGCTGAAATAACAACCCCTCTTCCCTCTTCTTCCTACCCTGCTTCCCACTTATCTGGAGCTATGTTCATGTTTGGAGCACTCTGAATCTTCCACTGCCTGGCATCCCTACAACTCGAGAGATCTGAAAAACTGATAACCCATTTTGATGAAAAAGTAAGAATCAGAATTACACCTCATTTCCTTAATACAGATTTCAAACAACTGTCAAACGTCTCACTTTCAAGAAGTCATGAGATGCCGTTATGTGCCCAATAGGGCGGAATGAACAGTGAGAATTATGGGGTTTTGTAAGCTGTGTTGCAAGGAGAAATACACACTAGTTAACACTGCAAATGCAGTCTTAGGAAATAGTCTTCAAAAATAGCCTTTAGGTATTAAAATACTTTAAAGTTCTGGAGCTGTAAAGCTGTATGAAGCTCTGCTGTAATGCACTGTCCAGTCTTTCTTTCTTTGTATAAAAACACAGGGAGAGCTCATTTATTTATAGCTTTTTTCCAGCCAGCCCCGGTGAATGACCTTTACTTTCCACCTGATGGAAGGAGGACAGAAAGGACACTCACAATCTACAACACATTTTGTCAACAGGTAAATTTCTGTATCTACAGGCACTTCACTGCCACTGCCATCAGCTTCCCTTCAGCTCTGCATGAAGTGCAGTTTTGAGTCCCATGATATATCCATCTCAGATATATGTTCACTGGCTTATGTCAAACTATCAAGGTGACAGTGAAAGTTCTCTCTCCCCTTTCACATACCATGCAAACACATATACACAACATTAACTATAAGGTAAAGTAACTTTCCATGCCTAATATATTCATTGTTGAGTCTGTTAGGCTATTCTCTTGTTCGCCTATTCTCCTCATTACTCAAGTTCATCAGAGTCTTCCAGTCCTGTTAATTTCAGACACTTAAAAAGCCATGAACCATGCTGTGGTAAAAAGCTCATTTATTTTCCTCTGAGACAGTCACACAAGGAAATCAGCCAGGTTTTGAGGCAAAACAATAGCATGTGTTGGATAAAAGAGGCCATACTGTTCCATCTTTTGGTAGAGGCTTTGTATATTATTTGTTAATGATAAAGTGCTAGCTATTTTTACAAAACACAGCTTGTTGATAAAAGGAGTCTTTTGTATCCACCTATGGTATGAATTTAAAATTATACTTTGAGACAATCAAGTTTGTGATATCACTGGAGTAAAAAACAATGAAGTTTGAAGTATTTTTCTAATAGGACTTTTAGACAATTGTTATATATTCTAAAATTGTCAACACTTAAGATCAGAAGACCTGTTTTCCTAGTGCATGCATCGATACAAAATACATTTGTTTCTATTGCTTCAGATGAGTGTTCTGATAAAGTAGCTTATAGGAACAACGCAAAGCAAATGAGAACTGTGTGTGAGTGCTTGTGTGAGAGCTATGCTTGAGTACCTGTGGCTCTAGCTCTTTCAAGCAACTATTGACACAAAAATTCATTTACCAGGTCAGTTTAGTCATTAAAAAAAATCCACTCTAATGAATTCTATTTTTCATTACAAGCAAAAAATCAAGGTATGTTACAAATTATTCAAACACTGCAAACTTCAGCTAATTCATCAAAGGAAATCCTATTATTTGCCCTGTTTGTCAATGTAAGTTCAGTAAAAAAAACCAAATTAAAATTTTAAATTCCCATTTTTAAGACTTCTAGAGAGCATGTTATCATTAAATATTGTGGAGAACTCAGAAGATACTCAGAGGGCACGAGGACCAGCTACTCGCCGTTTATATGCAAAGGTCATTGTCTTGACAGTCACAGTATCTTCCCACCCAAAAAATCCCTGTAAAAACAATTATGAAAATTCAACAGGTGATTTTTTCAATATCTTTTGTCTTTCATCATGTTTATTATTAAATGTGAAGTGTCATTAAGTGCCAGAGTTAGCCTTATGATACCTGATAATCCTGTATGAAGCTACTTTTGGTATCTAAGAAATAACATATTGGTGGATGGTGCTGCCTAAAGACAAAGCAGTTGAAATTTATCAGCACATCATTTAGTCTATTACAAGAAGAGGACTGAGTTAAAATGGTTTGATGGCTTTCAGGTACTCTAAAATCTGTGGTGTCCATTTGCCATATAATGTTTTTGGATCTGAATTGCTGCATGCAGCACATAAGAAGCAGCATAGAGCTATACCATTGTAAAAACAGCTTGGGGGAGGTTGTGCACACTTCTGTCAAGCCGTCTGATGGACTGGGATGCTTTCCACCATCCCCTGAGAAGTTCCTAAGTGCTTGCTTCCATACACCTAGCCAACCTATACAGCCTTCATCCAGTGCCAATGCATTTTGAACCCCTGGGGACTCACAGCATTATACATTCCTCTCTTTCCTCAGGTGGAGAGACTGAAAAAGCACACGAAAAAGAGTGGTTAGACCTTTCAGCTTTTCCAGCCTGCACAAGAACTGAGTACGTAAGACCTACTCTTGCTCTTACTGAGCACTGTCAAGGAGAACAGCAGCTCAACAACTATACTACATTTCTCTGTCTGTCATGCTGAAACTCATTTTCTCTGTGACCCTGAGGATCAAAGAGTGATGAACACACACGGGTTTTGTCTGACCTGCAAATTCAAACTAGAAAGGATACAAAATGTCTTCATTTGGAGAGGCTTTACAACTAGCACTGCTTTCACTCAAAGAGTTGTGGTCAATGGCTCGATGTCCAAGTGGAGACCACTGACAAGTGGCGTTCCTCAGGAGTCTGTATTGGGACCAGTATTATTTAACATCTTCATCAGGGGCATGGACAGTGGGACTAAGAGCAGCCTCAGCAAGTTTGCAGATGACACCAACCTGGGTGGTGCAAGTTGGTTCACTTGAGAGACGGGACACCATCCAGAGGAACCTTGGCAGGCTTGAGAGCTGGGCCCGTGCGAACGCCCTGAAGTGCAGCAAGGCCAAGTGCAAGGTCCTGCACATG
>JAVKLA010000047.1:2887646-2923314 GCA_034782735.1 Sagittarius serpentarius
AAGGAAAGGAAAGGAAAGGAAAGGAAAGGAAAGGAAAGGAAAAAGTACTTAGTAAATACTATCAGTAAAGCTGAAATGAGAAAATAAGAGTAGCACCAGATGGATCTTTAGTCTCATCAAATACCTAAGCCACCTTGAAGGAAGAAAAAATGTGAGAAACTGTGCCATTAACTTTCCATCCAGAATTCGGCTCCCTTTTCGCTTTTAAAGCTGGAACTTCAAATTCTAAGTCATCTATGCACTTCTCACATGTATTTTTAGTATATACTGTACTACTATAGACTACAATTTTACTAGTTACCAAATACAGCAGTAAAGTATCTTAAAGCAGACCCAGGAAGGGGCAGAGATAGGATTGACTTTGTATATAGAACTTTTGGAAGTTTATATTTTTGTGCTTACCGTTCTGTTATACATAAACATGTTGTTACAAATGAATGCTTGCTCAAGAAAGCATTACATGGGAGAGAGGAAAATTCCTTTTTGTTTATATGGAAAACGCTTGCTCACTTCTTTTGTTCTGACTTTTGCCTCTGCTCTACAGGAACAACACTTAGATGAAGTGAACTTGCACGAAACCCCACTAAGCGGAAGTGGGGAAGCAGGATGTATATTCCTGTTTTGGCTCCCAGTACTGAATCTCACTTTCAACTGGGACATTGGGAACAGTCAAGGGCCTGTATTTCCTCATTTGCCAAAAGAAAGAAGCTGAAGTTTCTGAGTCGAGACACTCAAATGCTCATACAGAAGAGAATTAAATACTATCATCTTTTTCCCGTGACCCTTAAGAGACTTGACGTTAATATAGTTCAGGCAATCTAGCAGGATCATCACTGGAACAAAGTATATTTTTGCAAATTTGGGTTAGGACACATTGGCGGAAGTCCACAGCATGAAACTTGCCTAGCAGATATTCCTGCAGATATTCCTACAGATATCTAAAGTCTTGCCACATTCCACTGGAGCAGCATTCCTTTTCAAAGTTGCAATTTGTAGGAAATTATATATACTACATCCTCTTGGGAGTTATTTAACAGGTATTAAGTACTGACTGAAGCAGAATTATACAAAACAAACAGATAGGTTTCATGTTTTGACACTGTTTCCAGTCTTTAAAGAAAGACTGATCTTTATCGCATAATCCACTTCTCCAGAAAAATCTCCTAGCTCCCTCCTTTGTAGCAACAAAGCAGTGAAAAATCAACAGTAAAACAATCTCTCAACTAGTGTAAAAGGAAATAGCAAAATAATAAGCCTGAATACATAAAAATATTTGAAATCCATCCCTTTAGATCTAAAAAGCTTTGGAGAGATTTAAAATTTACATCCTAACTGGCTTCATAGGTCTTCTCGTCACTGATTTTTTTAAGAAAAAGATAACACGAGACTGTACTCCTTCGGTGGTAACGTCCTTTTAAATGCATTTGCAGACAAACAGAACTTCCCCGTTTGTGCTCCTACAGAAGAGATGTCTCAGACGCACACAGAGGAGCCCCTGTATCTTCAAAAGGTTCACATCTATCGCTTCCACAGTATAACACAGTTACTCGGTGGAAATGTTTTATCCCCGGTAATTATGTAAGAAAATAACGTGGCAGAGGTGAGCCCCTCTCTCTGGCATTTTGGATCAATTCATTTGGGTACGGAAAATTGCCGCTCAAGTCCAGAGTTCAAGTCTGTGAGAAGAGACCCACAGTGTTTTATCCTTTTGGCAGCTGTTCTTCAGATGGTTCGGTGACTGGTCTGAGGTAAATAAAGCTTTTCAGTTAAGAAAGTGCTTACCGCAACACAGAATGAGTTCTAGCAATATAGTTTCAACTCATGAAGGAGCAACATACTACATGAGAACCCATCATCTGCCCAGCTACAGATGAAATAATTTTGGATCATGTAGAGCTGGTGAAAAACCAGGAAGTGCATTCAGAAAATATACCAGGAACTTTTAGCCCCGTCAAAATTTTAACTTTTATTTCAAACAACAACAACAACAACAAATCCTCCTTGGAACCAAATAAACCGATTTCTTCTTTTTCCTTTTTCATTCTTTTTCCATTTTTTCTTCCCCAGTAAAATTTGCTGAGAAAACAACCCAAGTATCGGCAGGAAGAAATAGGAAGAAATCACTCCTGCTATTTTAAAAAATAGTGAAGCTTCATAAAAGTACATTTGAAGCTGAAAATATAACAGAAAATATACTAAATTACCACCTTTTACCCTTTTTTCAGAAAGGCTTTTGCAGTGCCAGGACTGTCCCGTACTGCTAAAGCCAAATCATCCTGTAAAAGTGCATTAGCTTCAATGGCTTTTGTATGGGAGTGCTTCTGAAGCCAAGGGGTCCCTGGCCACTTCAGAAGCCCAGAGGAAATGACAGGCAGAGCCTGAGAGCTAAATCTGAAACCTTGAGAGAGTCACATTTCATAAAAATGGGTTACAAAGCACGACAAATTTCAGAACCTTAAAAAAATCTCATAGAGTGTGTTTGTTCTCCTGTGGACATTCATTCAGCTGTGGTCTGAATGGGAGATTCCATCCTGTTCCAGTGGGGAATACACCATGACCCAGGCTGCAGACAAATGCTGCAAGCTGGGGGGAAAGCTCTCCGGAGTAAATCAGGTAATAGCAGCAGGTACATCCTGGGAACATTTTCTTTTTTATCAGCTCTATTCTGCCTACACTACTCCTGAAGTAACAGCAACTGACTCCGTGAGAGCGTCAGGGGCATCCACAGAATATCTAGGTTAGGAGAATAAGACCAACTTAAGTACATTACCAGAGGTGAAAAAACATTCTAGCATGGCTCATGGCTATCTTAAGGCATGGCTGGGCTCACCGCAGAACCACCGGGACGCGCAAGTAGGGCAAGGTCCTAAAGACGCTGACATCCCAAATAGCACAGCAGTAGACAAGAGACAAAAATAAGCAGCTTACCCCTGAAACTGGTGGATGGGCACAGCGTGCCGTTTCCTTTCCCAGGACGAGAGAAAAGCGAGGTCAGCTTACCGACCGTGAAGAGGAGGAAGGGATGTCAGGCTCCAGTTCCATGATCATAAACATCTTGTCACCGGAGCCCCTGTGGCCACCCTTTTTCAGCAGGCCCTGCGTCCTGGGAGTCTCTCTGAAGCTGTCACTTTGACAGACAGCCCTGCCTGCGGTGGCCTTGCCACTCCGTGTAGCTGGCACACCACCCTGTGCGATTCCTCTCTGTACCCCGTGACGACTTTCACAAACTGTTATGCCCCAGCTGCCTTAATCCCACACTTCAATTGTTATTTCTCAGACAGGCTGCGTAATTAACTCTTTTCCTCTCTTGCCTCAAACCAACCCATCTGCTTCCCGATACAGTGTTGGTTTTACCTTTGGGGAAACAATTCCAGTGTGTTAGACCCTCTGCTATTTAAGTGCTCAGAGAATAATTATGAAGTTGATAAATCCTGAGAAGTTACTTTCCGTAGCAAGAAGGCAGCACCATAGACAAATACGCAAACCTTAGAGGAGAAAAGAGCTGCTAAGCAAGTCTGTGTAAAACAATATCATTGTTTTAATCGAACTGCGAGCCTGCCCTACAAGCTATAGCATAAGAGGCTGGCAGAGGCAGCAGCAAAGTTTGTATTTTTTTCCTCCAGTCATGAAAGTTCTCTAATTACTAACTGAAATGTATTAAAACCTTAAGTCCCAATTAGTCCTGTCCCTGCATTGGCTCGTGCGTGGTGGTGGTTCATGTATGAATTATTCTGTGGTTTTATTACATAAAGCAGGAGGGTGAGGATTGCAGTTATAGCATTTACTAAAATTTCTTTATTACAATCCTAATCCTCATCCCAGTTTCCAGGCCAATTAGCCTGGTGGCACTGGATGGATAAAGGGGAGCAATGGGATGAAACGTTCAGCTCGGTGCTCTGGAGCTAGTTGCGTGGTCATAACCGGGCAAAATGCCTTCCCGCAGTGTCTCACACTAAGAGAGAGGGCAGCGCTTCTCATTTCCCTTCTCCCTCGCATGAGGAGAATGCATGAATACGAGATGACTGGAACAAGAGAGGAAACTCAGTCACGGGTTTTTCCTTTGTCTTCTTGCACTTCTGCGGGGGACTTTATTCCCCCTAGACTGCAAATTTCAGTCTAGGTCACAAAGGAGGAGAAAAATTCTGCCTCATATACAGTCGGCCCACAAGTTGTTGAACTGAAATAAGTAGAATAACACACGATGTGAAGTATCCCTCAGCATGATTCAAATAGTCTGCCTCTTCAGCTCTCCATTCATTTTAAAAGCCCATTGCACTCCCAGGAAATCTGTTCTTGGATTAAGATGAGTATTTTCAGATATTTTGTGCCTAATGGCATTCTAGAGCGGAGACTGCCTTTGGGAAATTCCTACCCTGCATTTACTGCATTTCCACTCTTGGTTTGAGAAAAAAGCCTGAGGCATGATGGTTATTTTCATTCATTCTCTTTTAAGTCCATTAAATCTAAATATCTAAATCTCTAAATCTAAATCAGAACACTATAGTGAGAATTTGCAAGAAACAGTCATATGGGGAAGAATATCTCCAGAGTCCCCAGTAATGACTGGCTTTTATTTCGTTGCCTAATCACAGGTTATATAATGGTGTGTGTAAAATGGAGATCAGCCTAATACCATTCATATAACTGGCAATTAATCAGGCCCTTTAAAGTTCTCCCTGTCTTTTGTCTTGCCTAGAAGAAAGAAAATGTACCATCAGCGGACATCTGGAACTTCCAGACGTCCTGCCTACTGCATAAAGATTCATGACGCTTATTTATACACTTGCCAACCAACTGCTTAGCCAGAGTTTTGGTGTCACACCACCCCTCACGGCTCCTCCCTGGGCCAAAGCCACCAAAGGGCAAGGTGTTGGTAACTCCTAATGGCCCCGCAATCCCTGCTCTGCAGGCAGAGACGCTGGCAAAACCATCTGCCTCGGGGGAGCTCAAACAAGCTTTAAGAGGACCCACTCAAAAAAATCTAAGTAAATACAAACTTGCACTGTACAAGCACTAGGAAGTAAAGACATCTCTTTGAAAATAATTCTTAACCAGCTAGATTATGGGGCTACTAAAATGACATCCAGAAGTCATAGACGTTAGTATTAAACAGGAATTTCTGTCAAACCAAGTTAAATGTTAAACATACACTTGAAAACTTCAGAACTGCTCTAGAACCCATAATTAAACACTTTTACTTATTTCTAAATTTATTGCAAAGAAGTTGTCCCATCCCAATCAGGAATTATTCTATCATTTATCTTTTATTATTTCATTTACAGTTTATCATCCTGATGATTGAATGGATGACTAAAACGACAGCTCATCCTTTTACTTGGGGGAATTTAAAAATGAACATTGACAGGCAAGAATTTAAGATGATTTTTGTTATTCCCTTGCATTTTACCTCCTCCAAATTTTGTGATTCATTGCTACCTATACTAGATGTTTTGGAGGCAGCAAAAATACACAAACAACCAAAGCTCTGGATGATTAGAGAACCATAATCAACACAAAAATAAATAAGGTTAGTCATGGTTGATTCAAATAAGGTTAAACGATGCCAGGAAATTAAGTGATTAATTAAGTGTGTCATGTCACTGCTAGATCTGGATAAATTAATTTTAACATAAATTATTCCATGATCTCAATTCGTCTTTCCAGTTTGTTTTATCAATTAATTATTCCATCAGTGTTTCTCAGTTGAAGCAAAATTTTGTACAAAGCTACTTCACAGTTCAGGCTGTTCAGCTGCACCGTGATTTCTGATTCAATCCTTGTGTTATAATTTAGTGTCGTTCTGATGTTCCGGTCTTAACCTGGTCTCATGAAAGTTTCTAGCATGAAGCTCCACATTTACAAATGTAGGCAAACTTCTTTTGGACCATATTAATTTACCCCTTAAGGAGAAGAGAGTTATCAATGTTCATTAGCTTTCTTGGGAAAGAGACCTGAACAGTTGCTAACTTTCCATTAAACTTAATTCAAAATTTTAAGACCAGAACGGATTAACACAATCCACCAGTCTGACTTTCATAATAAAGACCATAAAAATCTCATCCTGTGATTTCTGCATCAAGATGATTGACATACTAATTCCTCACTATAAACAACTCAGTTTCGGGAAGTTCTTGCCACAGCTGTTTTCACAGCCTCTCAATATATTATGTTAATGCAACAGAGGCACTAGACGCGAAAAGTCACATTTCCACGCCTGGTGAAAAATTTATTCCATTGATAGTATCTACACAGTCCCTTTACTTGTGCTTTCTTGCTTCATTCTAGCTCCAAAATGAAACGTGTGCACACTGTATGAAGAAGGGGCAGAGATTAACGACACTTTGCAAAAACAAATGACACGCTGAGTCATCTAATATCATTAGGCATTTGAATTTGTCAAGTACAGAACAAGGAGACAATGATCCAGCTAAGCAATTTACTCCGGGTATATTTACCCCTTGCACTGGGCCACAGCGCAGAGATCGCTGAAGAAGCTCGGAACAAGCTGGTGCCAAGACTGTGGGAAGCGTAACAGGCACTGACACTGCTGTCTGCAGCTGGCTGTTACACTTAACCCAAACACAACACCGTGTTTAGGTGACTAGATGACCTGGGAGCCTCAAGTCAATCCCCATGCCATATTTTCCTTTGTTCTGCAGGAATATTGGGTCTAGTTGTAGGATCTCTAACACCGCCTGCTATACAGTCGTGCGGCTTTCAGAAAGTTGGTTTGCACTTGTAAAGAGCAGCCTGTTGTTATGTATTTGTTTGAATTGGAGACTAAATCAAGAATGCTGCCATAAAGTTAATGAACAGTAGGTGCCAGTCAACTACAGATCTTTTCAAAGGAAGATCTGCAAACTGAAAAAAATGCCCTCAAACCATCTGACTGCAGATAGACTAAGGGGATTTTAGACCAGATGGCTTCATGTAGGGTGAGTAATCAAAGACAGCAGCCTTAGTAAAACTAAGGTATTTTAAAAAGCTTTACTTGTTTTCATCCATCACTGATTTTCTTTTTCCCACAGGACGAATTCATTTTAAAGTTAGACTGCTACTGCAGTGCAGAGGAACGTGTTGCTGCAGGAGGCACAAGCAGTGCTTATCGCTAGCTGCTATGGAAGTCCACGGTTACTTACGGAAGAAGTTCTCAGTGGACCCATAATACCACTAGACCGGAGCAGTAGATGGGTGGAAGAGCAAAGCTGGAAAGAAAACCATTGTAAGTGCAACAAGAAACTGCCTCATCTGCAGCACAAACAATGCAAAATAGCAGCAGAAGGTCACTGAGAGCTAGCCAGCAATATCCCTAATGCCCCCAACAAACTGGGAGCCAAGTGTGCCTTAGTAGAGAAGTGGAAAAGATTTTTAAGTGATTCCCTACCCTATACAAGAAAAATTATTTCTGTAGAATAAAAATCGCTTCCATTGGTTTTATAAATACCTCAAGTTGTAGCAAATATTAGCTTAAAACTGTGGATGTCATTAACAAATCTCCACCTAATTTCCATGTAGAGCCTTGTCTCTAAATTGGACAGACATGGGTGTGATGGATAGACCACTTGGTGGATTAGGAATTGCCTGGACGGTGGCACTCAAAGAGTTGTGGTCAATGGCTTGATGTCCAAGTGGAGACCAGTGACGAGTGACATTCCTCAGGGGTCGGTATTGGGACTGGTGCCACTTAGCATCTTTGTCGGTGACACGGACAGTGGGACTGAGCGCACCCTCAGCAAGTTTGCGGGCGACACCGAGCTGTCTGGTGCGGTCGACGCGCTGGAGGGAAGGGACGCCGTCCAGAGGGACCTTGGCAGGCTTGAGAGCTGGGCCCGTGCGAACGCCCTGAAGTGCAGCAAGGCCAAGTGCAAGGTCCTGCACATGGGTCGGGGCAATCCCAGCACAAATACGGGCTGGGCGATGAGCGGATTGAGAGCAGCCCTGCGGAGAAGGACTTGGGGGTATTAGTGGACGAAAAACTGAATATGAGCCGGCAATGTGCCCTCGCAGCCCCGAAAGCCAACCGTACCCTGGGCTGCACCAAAAGCAGCGTGGCCAGCAGGTCGAGGGAGGGGATTCTTCCCCTCTGCTCCGCTCTGGTGAGACCCCACCTGCAGTGCTGCCTCCAGCTCTGGGGGCCCCAGCGTAAGGAGGACACGGACC
The DNA here is from genome assembly GCA_034782735.1 of Sagittarius serpentarius. Lineage (NCBI taxonomy): Eukaryota > Metazoa > Chordata > Aves > Accipitriformes > Sagittariidae > Sagittarius > Sagittarius serpentarius. The sequence goes on from JAVKLA010000047.1 coordinate 2,895,807, forward strand.
TGTTGGAGCGAGTCCAGGGGAGGGCCATGAAGATGACCGGAGGGCTGGAGCTCCTCTCCTGTGAGGACAGGCTGGGAGAGTTGGGGTTGTTCAACCTGAGAAGAGAAGGCTCCGGAGAGACCTTATGGCCGCCTTCCAGGACCTAAAGGGGGCCTACGGGAGAGATGGGGAGGACTCTGTATTAGGGAGTGTAGTGACTGGATGAGGGGTAACTGTTTTAAACTGAAAGATTTAGATCAGACGTCAGGCAGAAGTTCTTCCCTATGATGGCGGTGAGGCCCTGGCACAGGCTGCCCAGAGCGGCTGTGGCTGCCCCGTCCCTGGAAGGGTTCAAGGCCAGGTCGGACGGGGCTTGGAGCAACGTGGTCCGGTGGAAGGTGTCCCTGCCCGTGGCAGGGGGGCTGGAACTAGATGATTTTTAAGGTCCCTTCCAACCCAAACTGCTCTACGTTTCTATGATAGCATATGAGCTGACAAGACTGATCTTTCTGCAACATTTCCTGTATTTCCAGCTAGGAAACCTGCCCTAAAGCATCCAAGATTTTTTTTTTCCTGAGCATCACACAATGGGCCAGATATTCAGGAATAAAAATGGATATATCACTGATTTAAATAAGTCATAGATCTTGCCCACTGAGCATGAAAAAAGCTGTGGCTAATTTGTTCTTTCCCAGACTGTGGGCCACAGAAGACTATAACCAAAGAAGCAAAAAATTTATTGCCTGTAAAGCCAGGAAATGCCCATTGCTAATGGGAAGGACAGAGACTATTTGTTCATTTTGGTGCATGTAAGAGGCAAGATGCTGCTTTAAACCCAAGTATTTTGGCTCAGTTGTCATTTATAACTGCAATATAAATGTGACCAGTGCAAAGATAGTTAATAGATTTATTCCTTGCTGTTGAAACCACCAGACTACATTTTGAGTATACACCTGAAATTAACAGAAACAGGGCAGAATAAAGTAATTTGAGGTGGCAGCTTTCCTGCCAACTACCTGTTTGCCAGAACTTCCTGAGTTAGCAAGCCCAAGAGAGATGCAAGTACACAAAAAACCAAACTTTGTTTCTAAATCAACATATACAGAACAATTTGTACTGCTGTAGGTACCCCTGATGGGAAAAGAGGAAAAGAAACTTTTAAAAAAAGAAAAAAAAGGTTGTGCTCTAATAATTAATTCCAGACCTAGTCAACAATGGTTTCTAGAGATTTTAATATGATCGTATTTTCACTTGGTTTATATTACACTTTCTGCTCAAAATCTATTCTTGGAGACCCTCAAATACTATGGAATATGGCATCATAAGTACAGGAAAAATAGATCGGCAGATGTGATTTTAATTACCGCGTAGCTTCAAAACTCCACTAGCACAGACTGTTGCTCACAGGCAGCAGCACAACACAGAGACTTCTCAAGAAAGTCTCTACCTCAACATGACAGCAATAACTAAATTAATATTAGAAAGGCTTTTTACATTTTTGCTACAGACATTTATAAGCTGGTCTGTAAGATTCTGGCCAGCCTAAAAACCTAGGGATCGTCTCAGCAGCTTGCGAACTATTTCCCTAAAAGAAAATTCTGAGAAGCTAAAGTGCTTTGCTCTGACAAGTACAGCAAGGAAGTGTTCTTATTCCAGTCACATAAAGAAGTTTGGACCAGAAAAAAAAATGAGGCTGGATAAGTCACAGACACTCCCTAACGGATGGAGGAATTTCCTTCTCTATGGACTGTGGAATACCAGTTTAGTCATCCAGTAACTGCAATAAATACGGATTTGGAACATCTGACTTTTTTTTTTTTTTAGTTAGTCATGATCCACTAAACATGCTGCTCACTGGTTCTGTATGCTCTGCTGCAGAATCTCCTCCCTATTAACTCAGACCTAATGGAACATAAGGTACCTGAGTGTTTCCAGTAAATCCCAGAGAGCTAATACTAGCTTTATGGGAGGACAGCCTGTCCAAGAGAAAACATTATGTTCTTCAAAGCCAAAAACTCCACCTTACTTCTTTCTGTGAATGGTCTCTCTCCTTACTTCAGAAGTTTCAGTTCTTTGGAGCATTTTACCCCCCCTCCTTCTTCTGTCACAAAGATGGACACATATGTCCCATTTCTTTAATGTGGGAAAGGAAAAGCTCCTGAGCAAAAGAGTCAAGCTACCAAGCTCATATACATATTTTTTAATAAAATTAATGCAAACTTGATACCAAAATATTTTTCTCCCAGTTCGCTTCCTTCCCTCAGATTAAACAGGCTACCTCGGAGCAAACAACTTTCGTGGCTACCTCAGAGCAAACAAATTTCGTCTCTACCTAGAAACATCAGTTCTGGACTGGACTTTTTCAGACCCTTGCAATTCAGTTATAAACAAATTCTGAATCCTTATACCAAAGTATATGTTTATCTGTCCACTGTGGACTGCAGTTACTGTAACCGTATTACTTTGGCCTTTCATCCGCTAGGCCTGAACAGAGTACCCCTGCTAGTGTTGGGCAGCATCCTGCATTTCCATTTTCCCATAACATTTTCTCCAGAGCAGCCTTAAGACGGATTCCTTCTGCTAACATGACACCTACATCTGTAATTTTCTAGTGAAGCTGAAATCAAGTGAACATGTGCAAGAATTAGGTGCTCTTCAGGTTATTGTCTGACCTCCATATCTGACTGACCTATCTCAAAGAAAGTGAGTCAGTCTAGGTATGGCTAGGCTTCACTGCTTCATAACTACAATAAATATGTGGCATCAGTAGTAGCTGCATCCTCCAACTACCTGGGCCTGTCAGAGCTGATAGCCTGCAGACTTGCATAAAGTGCCAGTGCTTACAAGCCTCCCGGATCTGCAATGAGGTGCCTGAGGCTGCTCTGGATGGGCAATACTAAAGGCAAGCGGCATGTCTTTTGGGGAGCCTTTTGGACAGTCTAAAGCAAGAGCAACTTAAAAATGATGTGTGGAATAGCAGAGTCTCTTGAGAAAGGTAGCTCTCCTCTCCTTCAGGACAAAGGTTTGCTGTAGTGTAGCAGAGGCTGTGGAGCAGTATCTGAGGGGCTGCCTAGGAGCAAGTGAAACAAGGGAGGGCTGGCACATACTATGGGCTTTCCCAATGTTGTGAGAAAACAGCACCAGTGGAGTGGAAAGCTGGGAAACATTGCTGGGTTGTCTCAGAAAGATCAGTTATTTTCTGCCCTCTCATGGAAGGCAGGTCTTCCTGGGCACGGACAGGCTTTTTTCAGCACCTTCCTGCATATGGGCTGTTACATTCTAGATGAATTGTCCAAGAAAGGAAAGGAAGCAGTCTTGGGGAAAAAAAGTATACTTCCACTATATCCACTACACAAGACACTGACACTCTGTTCTAATGCACGTGCGTCTGTTTTCAGGCAGGACACTGGGTTTTGTACAGGAAGTATTAATCTGTTTAAAGGATGATGTTGATTTATTTGTCTTTCATTGTGGCTCCACAGCCACATTTAGGAAATGTTGTGATTCAGGCTGTTTGTCTCCTAGAAAATAAATGCGAGATTGGGTTCTCTGGTGTCTTTGCTTTGCATTCCCTCTTCATATGCCTTATTAAAGGAAATTTTTTCGAAGAGTTTTAACAAGAACTACTTCTTCTTGTTAAGTAGTTCTTGACAGAACTACTGTCACCAGCTGCTTCCTCTGCAGTGAGAGCAGACCCACATCTGCACTCTGTCCCTGTGGGGATACTCATCCTGTCTCCATGCTTCTGTCTGGGAGGAAAGAGGGGCGCTCGTCCTTTGCCTTCCTGGCTGACCTCAGGGCAAAGAATTCTGAGCTGAAGGAAGTGCAGATAAAGCTCATCCACAGCATCTAATACTCACTCCTAATGCAGAACTAATCCCACCACAGCACTGTTCCTTCAAAGTAACAGTAAACAGGTAAATGCTTATACTTGGAAATACACCTGTAAGACGAGTAAGGGGGGTACAGAGGCAGCTGTAATATCTGCAACTCGGTTCTAATCATATTAGATTAAAGTTTGTATCACACTGAATTGACAACATTTTGTTTATTTCAATTTAGATCCCAAGTTGATCTTTACCACTGCAGTATATTCTCTCACATACACAGCAGTGGCTAAACCTATGAATAAGTGCCATTAGTCTCTGGGATCTTATAAAGACAGTCCTGTTCACTGTGGCCTAGAACAATAGTTTGGTAGAGGTATATAGCTAAATTACCTGGATTTTGATTGTTTAAATTCTGAACTTGAAATCAGAGGACAAATTTTGAAGTAATTCTCATGTAATTAAAAAAAAAAACAAACAAAAGAAGAGAAAGTTCATGACAGTGATACACAGCCAAATAAAATTTTGTACCTTAGTGTGTTTGAGTGTGCAATACAAAATTTATTCTCCTGTGTATATAAATCTGTTTCACACATTCAAATAAATGCAGCTGTGTTTATTCCAGAGAGCAGAGTTCCAGATGTATACATGCAGAACTCCAGATATACATATGAGCACCTTATTACATTACAATTTTCCATTACATTTTCCTAACACTCAGAATTTTATGCCACAGAGCTCTCTGGAATATGCCCCGGTACATGCAGCACTTGCCCAAACAATACAATCTGAAATCCTAAGGGCCACCCAGGTTTGAACGGCTGTGATACCACCTCCATGTTTTGCCTGCAATGAGAGGAGGCTTTCAGGCTGTAAGAATTTAAGCTACAGGTTCAGCACTTGAATCATACCATTCTTTCAGCAGTGTGATACAACTGTGAAGTCTTAGACCTTACAATAACTTCAAACTATAGTAAAACATTGCAACTCCAGAAGAAATTTGTATTTTTGCAAACAGGCAATGTCTGCTTGCAGGCATAATAATGAAGGTAAGCCAAAAAACTGCCAGTGATACACACAGAAAGGCACTGGACTGAAAATATCTGCTGATTTTTAAACCAAAAAGAAGTAATTTCTTCTGTAATTCCAATCACAGTAGGACAGATTTCACAGCCCCCCAGTATTAAGTAGCAGCTCTTGTTAATAAAAATGCAAAAGACATTAAAAGCGTAAAGCCATAAACTTGAAAACATAAACCACACCATTCGCTTCATAGTCTGCTTTTCAGACACCATCAGCATTACTGTACTCTTTGAGACATGGGCTATAGCATTAATAACCACAATACAAATTGCAAATACAGTACTGCTTAATAAAACTGTAAAATAAAAAAAAGGGTATGCCTTTTCCTATAAAGTGCAGACAAGAACCTTTCATGATTTAGATTACTCTTCTAGAGATTATTTCACTTATTTATTTGCTTAGCAGATCATTTTCCCAATATGAAAAATGCAAAGGCAATATACTTAGTAAATAGTGTCATGGAGCACACCCTGAAAATCCAAGCCAAAAAGGGAGTGCAAAATAAACAGAGTATTGGGAAGATACAGATACAATATAGCTTACTTGTATCAGGAAAAGATTAGTTTCTACCAAACAGTACAGAACTGCAGCGGAAAAAACTAGTGGAAATAATGTTACCAAAGACAAAATTTTAAGATCCATTTAAACATTTTGGGTTTTCAGTCCATCACCTTGTTGTGAAGATGTCAAACAACTAGAAAGATAGTAGAGACATTTACTTTTCTGAAACCATTGGTGAAACCTTTGTGCAAATCACGCTGACACCTTGTAAATAAGTATTTTTCCAAGAATAAAAATATATGTTCTTTTCACAATTCTTTTCTCATTCATTTCACAATTTAGAAAGCCTGTTCTCTGTAACAGATCACATGCTGTATTGTAATTGATTTTTAAACTACATCAATTTGTCAAGTCAAAAGACACTTACCTTTATTGACAAATAAATCAGAGAAGTTGGAAATCCTTAAAACATCATTGTTAAGTGATCTGATCACAAAAAGAAGGATTTTACTTTCTATAAAATGTCTCCATAATGTTTCAACACTTTCATAGTGCAGGCAATCTAGAAGAACAGTATCAAGAACCTTCCACAACATTTCACTTCTGGCCTGAGAACTTCTATATAAGGAATGTACACAAAGGGTACTTTTTAGGAGGTTACTGGCACCTGAAAGTGGCCCCTGAGGTACAGATGCAGTGTTGCTACCATGAGAGCTTATAGTTAACAGTTTAAAAATGAGGTGTGGAGGGAGAGAGTCCAGCATTGAACCTTTTCCGGCGCATACACTGAAGCACTGTACTGCATATGTATCCTGCAGAACCCTCATTCAGCTTGTAAAGTCTGATCCCATACTAGGCATACTTCATGGAAACAGTTTAAAAATAAGTTTTCCCAGTGAATAGCAGGTGGGACTACCCTACAAAATATTTTTTGGCTTGGGGCACAAACCTGCTGAAATACTTCACCCGAAAGAACGATAAAAGAAGTATTGCTTGAAACATTGGTCATGGTCTGGCTGGTGTCTGGGCAGAGCCTGATAACTCTTACGTTTTATGAAGGAATGTGCCTCATTGTGGGTGTTTACATTGCATATGTGACGACCAGCTGACACAGCCATTTTCTATTCTAGGTGGTCTCAAAAGTTCAAGAATTTTTTCATCCAGAGACAGACTGAAGGGAATCCACTGTATACATTGAGTTGTAATGGGATTTGCAAGTACCTAATAAATGAAAATACCTTATGTTTGTCGCAACTGGAACTCTAGATCCTTAATTAGCAGATGACTGGATTGCTGACAGAGTTTGAAGAGTCAGTGATAATGAAGTCAGGAATAAGCAACCTGCACACCCTGGTGGAGTCACTAAAGGAAAGTGAGAGGGAATCTGGCAATTAGATTGCTTTAGGAAGCACTATAGCACAATGCAAACAAAAAGATTACTGGCAGGTCAGCAATGAGGGTATTTGAAATAGTCTAGATTTACACTAACCCATTTAAGCCCATTTAAGCCCATTTCTGCTGCGTATCGACTCAAAATAATACTGACCTCATCATATTTACCCTGGCAGGACTGCTAAGTCTCCAACTAAGGTATACTCAAACCCTGATTTAGCATTTCTACAAAATGAATGAAAAGTAGGTAAGTGCTCAAACCAGGAACTGTTAGTTAAACATCCTCTATACTAGCACACAGAGTAAGACAAGGGAATTAGCAAGCGTGATAAATACCAAAATACCTTTCGTAATGCCCATCTGGGACATGACACAATACTAGATTTTGACCCTAAGTCCAGGGTCTTTGTTGCTTGAGTGGGAGGAAAATGGCAGCTTTATTCTCTGTATTTAAATCAATCCTTCAGGAAAAAGTAACGTAAAATAAAATAATGACATGTCCTACAGAAAATATCTTATAAACGCTAAACATAAAGTACACTGGTGTCAGGTGCTACATTGCAACTTACAACGTAATGGCACAGGGTGCTACTTTCTCTGGATTTCTGCTGTAATCCATCAGCAAAGAGAAGCTCTTCCAAAGGCTGACTTAAAGCATCCAGATTGGGCTTCTCCTCTTAACCAGCCTCTGGAGGCGACTCTAGAGTGGGGTCACTCTTGTGAGAATAGGAAACTCATGAACTTTCTCTTCTTCCTATTTATAAACAGCATTTCCTATTCCCCCTCGAATCTAGTTTTTGACCTGACCACTACTCACCGGCTGCTTCGTGAACTGTCTAATCTGTGCCCCAAGATCCATATGGAGTACATTTTAATGACCTATTCTGAGAGAACTGAAAATGATCATTTTTATGAATACGACAATGAATGTTAATACTCCAACAATTACAAAGAAAGTTTACTGCTTGCCACCCGTGCTGTCCCCTTCCACAAAGGATAACTGATCCTTTGAACTCAGCCATCTCTGCGCAAAGCAATTAGTGGAAGCACAGAATCCAGGTAGCATCAATGACTTTGTAAGTGTGTGCTCACTCTTTAACTCTTATTTTTAAATACCTAGCATATCCACAGTGTCCTGTCCAGTGCCTGCAATGTCTGTTTAAGTGTAGGCAAAAACTACGCCAGCAAAAAATACAAATTCAGACACAAAATATCCGTGTCACTTAACTCGGCAGATCTTGTACTTCCCAGTTCAGGGGAGAAGCCAAACACTCCTTGACCCTGTGACACTCTCAAAGGTCATAATAATGCACAACAAGCACAGGACAAGTGGAGGGTCGTGTGGTGTAAGGTACTACCATGTTAGCAGTAAAGGTACATGTACATTACCATGACAAAGCTAATACAAGACGGATCCGAATTCCAGTGTTACACCTAATTGACACAATAAAGAACTGAGTATCTCAATGCCCTTCTGTGTTAAATTTTAGTCTCTCAAGCATTTCTTCTCTTGAACCATCATATAGTTACTCTCCACTAAAATATATGAAAAGCTGAAAAGGCTTCCAAACAAGAAAATGTATTCAGAAATACACACATAAAACCATTGTGGATATCTTCTCTAAAAGTTAAGTAAACTAGCATTTGCTCTGTGTAATTAAATAATTCTTTATTACTCAGAAGAGGTTATGCTTTGCAATAAGGATGCATCAGTATACCTTATCAGGACTATATGTACCATACACATAGAGCAGATTGTGCTGCTGCCATTAGCTATGTATTCCTTATCACAGGACCACAGAGCGGTTGAGGTTGGAAGGGACCTCTGGAGGTCATCTTGTCCAACCCCCCTGTTCAAGCAGGGCCACCCCCAGCCGGTGGCCCAGGGCCACGTCCAGGCACCTTTGGAATGTCTCCAAGGATGGAGACTCCACAGCCTCCCTGGGCAACGTGTGCCAGGGCTCGGTCACCCTCCCAGTGAAAAAAGCGTTTCCCGATGTTCAGAGAGAACCTCCTGTGTTTCAGGTTGCGCCCATTGTCTCTGATCCTGTGAAATGAATGCTTTTCTATGCTATGTATGCTTCGTTATGCTATGAATGCTTGGGTTTTATTGCCAACATTTAGCACTCATTTTATGTCCTATTTAATTTGTATGACAAAAAGAGATATTCTAATATACTCATATGTACCATAAATCTTGGCAGCATCACCAGACTTACCATTGCATGGAGCAAACTATCACTTCACCATATGACATCTAAAATTTAGTTGACCTGATCATCAAGATTTCGCTTGGTCTACAAGCCTGTACAACCCCACATCACAATGGCATTTAATTACTATTAATTAATGAATTGTGCTTTTCAGGAAAATATCTTTAGTCAAGCAGTTAGCAAGATCATGCCTCCTTCTTCTCTAATTTTAAGGCAAAATGCTTTATAAGCTCATACTGTAAGTTATGTCTTCTTCCACATAAACTTGTATACAAATTGGTATTTACTGTGAATTAGGTAATGCAGTAGGCCCTTGCATTAATTTTTCTTTGTTGTTTTCAGCAAACCTCTAGAGCATTTATGGCAGGCAGCACTTTTAAGTCAGCTTCTTATTTGAAGTACAAGTTGGCTGGCATCCAGGCTGCAGACTACCACGAAAAAGGCAAAGAAAAAAAAAGTACAACCAGGAAAGGGCAAAGTCAGAGGGTTCTAGTCTCTTCTAGCTGAACAGATCCACTCTTATTAATCTCTGCAGACACTTGGTGCCAGCAGGACCACACTAAAGGGAGACAAGGTGCCCGAGATTAGAAGTGGGGCTACACGCTGCCTGAGAAGGGAAGGGCCTGGGTGTGCAAGTGCCCTGGCACTGGACTGCTGAGACAAACACTGCTGATTTGCCAAGTGCTAAGCTTTTCCAGTTGCTAAACTGATTTAAACAAGTTTGTTTCATGTTAAAGCTTATTCACAATGCTACATAAGGGGAACGTGGGCTTTTATAACGTCGTGCTTGGCTAGAGGCATCTTCTCGTAGCCTGACTGCCGTTAACCTCAGCATTTCTACAGCACTTTCAGTCATGCAATCCCCACTGCAATTAGTGGCAGATGGGCTAAGTCCCGTACAAATGTGAGGAAAAAGAGAGGAAGACGTATCTCTGTTTAAATGTTCAAGAACCTCAAGGAAGGGTGGGAGTAGAAGGAAAAACAGCTTAGTGCTATGAAAACATAAAAAAATGAAGACCTGGTGGTGAATATCATGAACTGTGCACAGTGACTTTGATGGGTGCAGCAGGTAAGGGTACAGAAAGAAAGAAGATACTGAAGATGCCTCCCTTTTCATGACTTCTATAAGAGAAGCAGCAATGTAATGCCAAGGGAACAGAGTAGTGCAATTATTAAGCAGACAAAGGAATGATGAGAAGGTATGATTAAAAAGAAAAGTGTGGTTGAACGGGGTTGAATTAAATGAAGAGTCAGTCTCCTTCCTTTGGATGAGAAAAGTAGGTTAGGTAAAACTCCAGCAAACGTACTGTAGGAGGCTTATGAGCTGACAGAAGAATTGACATGAAAATGTTGAGAATGTTCCCTGTAAATTAGCTTAATGATTAACTGGAATTTGCATTCTTGAAAGTCTTACTTAAAAATACCTGAAATTAAAGAAACTTAAAGGTCTTTTAAAAAAAACCATAAAGTTTCTTTATACACTGTGAGTACAATCATATAGGAAGATGGGGGCTCCTTACCTACACACAATCATTGAAACAATTAATGTCCTGTCTATTTAGTTAATGAAAGAGAACAGTTGCTGCCATGCTTACTTAGCAAAACTTTTTTTATTGGAATTCTTCTATCAAGGAATGTAAATATTTCTGTCAGTCTTATGATTTCACCACAGGTTTTTTATTGGATTTTGTGTTTTTTTTAAAAACAAAATCTAAATTTAAGCCTAATGTGGAATCTACAAAAATCTTTCAAATCTATCTCTCTTCCTCTGAAACGTACCTGTGCAGATGCACAAAATCATTTTTTTTAAATCAAATTCCTTGTTCATTTCATGTCACAGTGCAATAAAGATAAAATATGGGTAAATGAAAAATTTCTAAATTACACATTGGCATTGGAAAATAAGATAATGAAAGTGCTCATGAAAATGAATGGAAGGTAAAGCATACATATGTTAAAATGTCTAGTACTACAGACTAAATGTTAAAGACAACGATATCGAAATTAAGCAGTAATGCTGACACATATTTTGACATATCATAACCAAACATATAGGACTACAGCTTCCAATATCTTAAATAAAGAAGAGACTACGTTTAAAGCACAAAAAGGTTTTGCAGGGTTTTGAAGGAGTCCTTATTTGTTCAGGGTTTTTTTTGTGGAGTGAATTCTGTTGACAGTATTTAAGAGAGAAATATCATATATGAATGAACACTGGACTATAAAGAACAGGAACCCATCATTCCAAAGCAGTCTTAGGATATATTTCAATATCCCATTTTGGGATATCCCTTACTATTTTGTAACAAGAGAAGTTGTATATTCAACTGGTTTTTGAACAAGAAGTCAGAGGGTGGGGCATTTTGGAAATGAAGAATTAGTTTCCAGCAAGATATGTTTTTCAAAATGCTCTTGTATCAAGAATTCATTTATGCTGGGGCAATTACATAAAAGTCTCCTTCATTTTTATCAAAATTAAGAGAAAACACTGGGAAAGCTGTAAAGAAAATTAACGGCTTCCCTTTTTTTTTCTTAAAATCTATCATCCACCTTCCCTGTGGCACATAAACCACTCATATATAGACATCCTGCCTTGATTAATGAGATATTCACTATGGGAACCCATGATTAAACATCGGTTGCACACTGCTGCCTGAAAGAGACCTCTTAACCCTTGTTAACAATGCAAAGTATGTTAGACATTATAATATGATAAATCTTCTTACTTCAGTAGCAGCATGGCACTTTTCTGAAAAAAACATGTCAGGAAATAAGCAAGAACTTTATAATCCTCATACAACTTTACAAAGGGGTAGAAAAATGAAATTATCAGCCTTTAGAACCAGTAAAGGTTAGAAATGCTATTAAAAAGGCAGTGGCCTGAAATGGCCCCATCCTCCACATTTCTCAGGTAAATAGCAAAGGAAACATTAGTAGGTCTGATAATAGAGATGTGCAAAACAACTGTCCTGGGTCTTGCTGGGAGGGAGTTAATTTTCTTCATAGCAGCTAAATACAGCGCTGTGTTTTGGATCTGTGATCAAAACAGTGTTGATAACACACTGCTGTTTTGGCTATTTCTGAACAGAGTCAAGGCCTTCTCTGTTTCTCACACTGCCCCACCAGCAAGTAGGCTGGGGATGCCCAAGAAGCTGGGAGGGGACACAGCTGGCACAGCTGACCCCAACTGTTGACATCATGCTCAGCAGTAAAAGCAGGGAGAGTGGGATTTAGGTAGGTTAGCCATTTTTTGTTTGGGAACTGGCTGAGAAACAGTCTACGCATGGGAGTTGGCGGCTGATTGCCTTTGTATCACTTGTTTCGTTTTCTTTCTCTCTTCTTCCACTTCTCCTTTACTTACTAAACAATTTTTATCTTGACCCCTGAGTTTTCTTGCATTTACTCTTCCATTCCTCTTCCTGCATCCCACTGCGGGGGTGGGGGGAGTGAGCGAGTGGCTGTGTGGGGCTTAGCTGCCTATCCGGATTAACCCACAACAATGGCATAGCTTTGTAATGGAAAAGAGTCTTTTTAAAAAGTCAATCTGGTTTGCTGCCAGGATGATTCTACATTTAAAAGAGTTTATACCGAAAAGTGCCCATGTGCCATGTCTCAGATGACGAGACCTGGCTGACAGCCCATTCACATCTGTTCCTGATATGCACCCCCAGCAAGTAATGAAAATCCTATAACCACAGCCTCAATATTTATTTTTATTTTGCAGCAAACAACAAGCTTTTTCACGAACGAAGCAATGACTTCAGATCAAATGTGAGGCCTGTAGAATGGGAACAAGGATAACAATTGACAGATGACCTCATATAAGGATTTGTAAACTTCAGTACAGTAGATGGAGGCAGAGGGAACAGATAAAAGGAAAAGAAAACATAAACAAGTATTAAGACAGTTTGCATTTTGGCTTTCACCTCCACTTGGATATTTAGTTTCAGAGGGACTAGAAAGCATAAACAGAAGTGTCTAGACATAACGAATTCTTAGTTATGAAAGAAGATTCAGGAAAAAAAAGTAGAAAGTAATCATAACCATCCCCAACTCTAGGATACCAGACTTTCTTGTGAGGACAGGGTAGAAAAACAAGGATGGAATTTGGACCCAAGATAGACCTGTTCAGAATTACTTTTTTTCTGCATGCTGAGTATCTACATCTTCCGTTTATGTTCTTTCCAAAAGGACCGACTTTTGCAAGTGAAAAGTACTTCCAACTTCAGTTTAAATCTGTTACTTCATGCATTTAATTGCTTAATTTTAGACATATGTGGTTAGAAAATATCAGCCTTGAACCATATGATAAATAGCATCAGGATTTCTCAGTTCTGCTTTGTATATTCAATGGAAACACCAGAATGCTTTTCAGTTTTTAAGTTTCTGACTTTTAAAAAGCACTCTTTTCTGCCCTGAGGTATATACTGAAGACAAGGGTGCTTGTCTGCAGTGCATTCCTCATCTCCATTTTTCCTCTCCCATTCATCACTCCATTGGGAGACACACTCTGCTCCCTGTTCTCTGGAGAACTGAGGTGTGATCATTTATGAGCCTGCATTGCTATATAGCAGCAATAGCTACTACTGCTTTAATTACAGAGCTGAAGACCATCACAAACATTTCACCCACACACAAGCTATACTTTTTATAAACATGTGCCTTCTCTAGAAAAGCAATACATACATTTGAGAAGAAATAAAAGAGAAGTTCTAACAAAACAAACAAGCCTAGAGACAAGAATAAGAGAAATAACTACCACAAGTGACATGAGTGAGTCACCTCTCTTAAATGCTGTGGGAACTTCTCCAGCTCTTAATTAATGAGAGTGGTGTAAGATCCTACAGTTTCTCACCTTCATCTCTGTTAGGAAACTGGAGCTGTTGCTCTGAGGTGTGGATGTTATAAGAGTTACCCAGACGTTTTGTTATACCCAGCCTAGTTGATTTAACGGTGGTATCACACACAAAATCAGGTATGCAAAGACGCATAGTTTTACCAGAAGATCTAGAGACTTTCTACTAAGCAAAAAACCCCGAACTTTCACAGACCTGAAGACAACCGCAAAGGAATTTGTTGAGTTTAAGATCAGATCTGTCCTTAAGCAAAAGTTCAGTGGTACAACCTATTACTAGCACAGTGGATTGCGTCCATTAAAAAGAAGAAAAACAAAGAAAGAAGAAAAGCGGCAACAAAGCACTACCTGATGTCCCAAGAGCACCAAAGCTGTGACAAATAAGTTCATCACTTGTTCTTTACAATTATATAAAATTTTATTGAGCCGTTGATGTTCCCCATATTTTCATGTATTTATACAGAGATAGAGATACAAATATATTGATGACTTGTGATAAAGTACTCAGTTATGAATAGTGTTTATTCTAACTTACTTTTTCAAAATCCAGGATTAAACAAGGTACTTCAGTGGTGCTCTGCTTTTTAACCTACAAAATAAACTATTCTTCTGAGAATTCTCTTTGTTCCAATGCTAATTTATGAATTTGTTTCATCAGGAATTATTGGACAACAGTCTGTAAGTCATCTTGCTTTGTTCTATCAGTGGTCCAGCTCCCCAAAACAGCTAAGAAAATGCTTGAATTTTCCATCATGTGTCTTTAATGAAAAGTGATTCATTTTGATGAACAAGGTATATTTGTGTTGACACATCAAATGTTTACCTCTGACACAGACATATTTGCATTCTGAGAGGTAACTTTCATTCTCTCTAGTTTTCCACTCTGGATTTTTCTATAATAATCAATATCACACCTATTACTTTAAAGCACACATTTTGCTATTTGAGATTTCAGGAATATTTTCTAAGTAAAGCCCCATTTCAATGTAGTCCCAACAGTTGCGCACTGTAGAAAAACCAGGCAGAGCCATAAAACAAGGTGTGCATTTTGATTGTACTGATGCATTACCTATGACCATGGCTCATCTGGCTGCTAGGTTAGCAGGTCACTGGCATGGAGCCACCAACTTTCAGAGAACAGCCTCTCTCATGGTATTTTGATATTTCCCCTTCTGGATTTGTCCCAACAGGGAAGTCCTGGAGCATATGAAAACTGGGAGTGGAGCTGGGAAGCTAACCAAATGATTTCAAACCTCAAATATTTAGGTTAGATGCTTATGTGGTCTTAACCAGCTCACCCATCCCCAAATACTACAGCATCAGGAATGACGATTTAAAATTACAGGAACGATACAACAGTGCCAGCCACTCTTGGGTGCATTCCACACTTCTTGCAATCACTTCTGCACCAGTGAGCACACTATGGGAGTATTTTGGGCATAATTGTAGTAATAACATTTTGCCTTTTCTTAGTTCTTTTCAAGCTCATCATTTTAGACTACTTGGACATACTGTCCACTTGCTGTCCTTGTTCCTGAACTGCTGAAGGAACAAGCTAAATAGGATCTGCGAAATAGTCAGATAGCAACGATGGCAAAAAACCCAACCCTATATTTCGGCAGAGAATATGGCACTATCCCATATACCACTATGGTTCAGGTCTCACTCCAGACAGGAGTAAACTAATAGTTTTGTGCAAGATCCTGGTTTTGGATGTACAAGATCCATCGATATAAAGAGACAGTATTCATTCCTGTACGGGAAGGGGAAATCTCGCAGTGTTTTAAAGGGCCTTTATCATTCATTGTAAAGCACATTTACTGTAGAGCTTTTACTGCTAAAACTACATACTTTAGTTTCGGTGTTTTTTTAATCATGATGCTGAACAAAACAACAGTACCAAGAAACCCAAGGGTCTGTTAGCTCAAATGGAGGAAACGGATTTTTTCATTCTCATTGAAGCTGACGAGACTGTTGGCGCATTACTATCAATGGCACCCAACGGCCCGGCCTGTCAGCGTGAACCTACTGCCAGTGAGACCACACAAGGTCACTGGGGTCACTCCTTCCTGCCTGCTCAGGTTGTCAGGAGAGCTCAGCAACACAATTTTTCTGTCATATTACTTACAGGTCACAGTCGCGGCATCTTCGTTCACCAGCTTCTTGTCCTTTTTTTGTAGTGGGCACAGGCGCCCAGGCGCTGGCGGGGGGGGGCTGCGGGGGCAGCCTCTGTGAGGAGAGGCCGGGGCTGCCCCCTGCCGGACACAGCTGGTTCCAGCCGGCTCCAGCCGGTTCCAGCCGGTTCCAGCTGCTTCCAACGGACCCACCGTAGGGCACAGCTGAGCCCCTCAGGCAAGATGGCGGCCTCTGGAAAAGGTATTTAAAGAAAGAGCAAAACACTGCCTGGGAGTGATGAGTGAGGAGAAAAAGTGTGAGAAACAGCGCTGCAGTCACCACGGGCAGAGGAGGAGGCGGGAGAGGAGGCGCTCCCGCAGCCCCAGCCCCAGCAGAGACTCCCCTGCAGCCGGGGAGGGACAGTCAGAGCTCACCCCTTCATTTACTGCTCTCTCCCTACAGTTCTTTGAAAAGGTTAGCGGATATTTTACACACCACACCTTCTATGTGCACATCTAATTGAGCGATTAGAAAATAAGAAAGCAGGAAAAGAGCTGAAAAAACCTTGAGGGTTAGCTGCGGCTGAAAGCTCTGAGCTAGGGAGAGTGACCCTGTGGAAGGACACCAGCTGCGGAGCGCAGCTACAGGCTGCCACTGCCAGCGTGCCTGCGCGGCCCAGCCGTACACCCTGGGGCCCAAAAGGGTTTAAAAATATAATTCCTTTCATTGTATTTTACCAGGACATTTTAAACTGCATTAAGAGGCATATACAAATGTTTTGAATCATTACGCTATCAGACTTTCGATTTGCTGTGCCACTGAGGGGAAACCTGAAAGCATTCAATAATGCCTCGATATTTAAGTGCATAATGGTAATGCAGAAGAAACAAATGTTTGTTTTATCAATACAATATAAAGTGTGAGCATGAGTCATGCAAATCAAATCATAAATCACAAAGCTTAAGCTAGTCTCATCAGCCCAACAGCATGCTATGTAAGATTCATTAACGTATTTGGTCTCATCTCCGATACACTGCAAAAATAACGTAAAATCCTTCACTGTTCAGTGTTGAAAAATCAGAAATGGGGAGTGATAACGAAGTGTGTTTTTTCACAGCAAGACTGCCAAATGCTACAGAAATTAACATCCTGCACAAGCCTGCAGCTGTCCAGGGGCAGTAACCCGGCACGCAATTTGGAGATGGTGTTTTAAGTTTGTTTTACCTTCTTCAGTCTCAGCAGCTTGATCGTTTACTACTCCTATTAGTTATTTTACAGTTAGGCCCATAGGGTAAGTTTGGAAGACAATGATTTTAGAAAATATAACTCTGAAGAAACATTTGAATGAAGTTAGAAGAAAATGCCGCAACTATGAATAATGAACACACACTACATCAAAAGCTTTCAGCCTAGGAGCATGTATCATTTAATTTTTTAGCCAACACTGGGAAAAACAGAAAAAGAGACTGTATTCAGTTAAGATGACACCTTCTGTCCAGGGCAATGACAGATGTCAAATAAATGCTCAGTGGGAATGAGACTGACGTCCACCAAAGACACACATGCCTCCCATACAGCGGAAGGGCTACTGACTTGTAAACATTTAACAGTTTTAAAAAATCCTCCTCCTACAAACCGCTCTGTTTCCATTACAATTAAAGAACACTTTCACCAGACAGCCTCTCACAGCACTGCAGTTACTCCTAGAAGTTAAAGGACAGCTCCTGAAAGTTAAATGACAAGAGTGATTGGTATAAAGGAGGTGTAAAGGTAAATGGGGGCAAAGGATTTTTGTCTCTCAATTCTTCGTGCACTTAAAAGTGCAGATTTGCTGGAGTGGCTTTGTTTACAAGTGTAGATTGAATGCAGCAACTATTTAACCAAGAAAACTGGAGTGATGAGGTATTTGCAGAAAGATTTAAATGTTTCCAAGTTCTTTTTTGAAGCCTTTTTTCTGAACTATTGTATTTCCACTGTTCACTCTAGGAACCACCAGAATTTCTTTTGAACAAATTCAGCATTCCCAAGCAAAATTTTCATGTAGGTGAAATCTTAAAGCTGAAGAAATATTTTATTTATTTATTTTCCACAAGAAGATCTGAAATAAAGTCTTATTCAGATATCTAATCCAGAAAGCATTAATAAAAATTAATTTCACCTTGTAAGCAAAAACTTCCCCCCCCAGAATAAGTCTATTATCTATACAGTTGTAGACACAAGGCTTAAGAACTGCAAGATGGGTAGCAAAGAGAGGAGCAAAGATATCTAACCTGCCAGCCATGGTGTAAAAGCATTGTGGCTTCAAGGCGACAGTTTTGATACAGCTCTACGGGTGATTTGCCTTTGTGGAAGTTGCTCAGAGTATAGGAATACAAATGATAGGTTGCAGAATTTAAACCTTAGTAAATAATAACAAAAACCTTCAGATATTTATCATGGCTATTTGATCTGTGAATCACACAATGATGCTGTTATTTCCTATTAATTCTATATTATTCTTCTTGAATACTACTTCTTGAGCCCTCTCCAAAAAAATGAATGATATTAGAAATTCCTATGTCAGTAGGAGTTCAAACATCTTGGAAATGAAACACATAGACAGGATAATTAGCTCTGAAAACGTACTTTAAATATTATCTCTCTACAGTAACCCTTATGACTCCAAATAATCCAATAATCTCTTCTCTATTTATTTTAATGGAATTTGTTGTGCCTTCCACAATCAGGAGTGAGTAAACATGCTCCATTCTTCCTGCATTGTTTATTCTGCATTAAATGTCTTAATCATGCAGCATGTCTTATCTGAAAGGGCACCCTGCTGTACAGCATTAACAGCTTCCTCATTGTAGAATATTCGCTGTCTCGGGAATGGAATATGTTTCGTGTTGCGTTTCCTGTCTCAATTCCTGTTTTTACACACGTTTTCTGCCTAAAATACATATGAGTGAAACTTGAGGGGCTGGTGAGGAAAGAGAAGGTAATTCTTCCCAACTCTGATTCTATAAAAAGATCTTGCTTACGGCAAGTATCTGTAATGCAACCATCCACTTTTATGTGTGTCATTTGATCCAACAGGAAAAAATGTGTGAGTCTACAAAACAGAACTGTGTATCAGCAATACTACATAGTTTTTAGATGGCAACCAAGAATAATGCCTACACATACTGCGTAGGGAATAATGAGGGAGCTCAGTTAACCCCAGCCAAAATTGTAGCAGAAACAACCATTACCATTGTTGTCCAAAACACTAGTAGGTTTAAGGAAATTTTTAAATGGATGAGGTTTGGTCTTATTTCAAAAAGAAAAGGTCTTTAAAAGCTCGACTTTAAAAGGACTTTAACAAAGATTCCATAAAACTATTTGCATATGTACATCACTAAATTTTCCCAGCACAGGAATAAGCATAATCTCTTTTGGTCCATCACTGGAGAAACTAGGAAGGCAAAGAGCTGAGAAGAAATAGATGTACTTTGAAAGATTTTCCCATGTACTAAGAGGAAAATATTAACCACTTTTAATATTTCATTAACAAACAAACCCCTTTAAACTGTCCTAACACTTTTATATGGATGTTGATGTATTTTCGCTATAGGGATTATACTCATTTTACTGTTTCATGTAAAGCAGTGTTTCAGTACAAAATCTTTGTGGATCTGAAGTATGCATTATTAAGGCTAAAATGTATTCATGATGGATATCATCTTCCTCTTAGGAAACAATGGGATGAAGGTGACGACAGTAGACACTACTGTGTTTCAGAGGGATGGTTCCCTTCATAAAGCAAAAGTGTGAGCAGTGGAATAGAGTTAATACTCTATGACTTTAAAAGATTGGCTAAGAAAAACCAAAAAACTTCACAGATGCCTGACTATGCCTCCGCTAAACCACAAGAACTTGCCAGTAGAAAGTATATGCCTGAGAAAAAAAACATTTAAAGCTTTATGGAAGGTAAGCTACCGTGAGAGTTTCACAATTCTTTTGGGACTCTGCTTTGAAAACAAAACTCATAATGTCAGTACTGAAAAGCCCTATTGCTTTTAAAACTTATTTGAAAACACTGTAAGTGAAAGAGCTCTTTGTTTTGTTTTCATATGTAACAGTGGGATTTTTCAAGTATCTGTTTATGACTTTTACAGTCAACACTGTCTGAGCGTGGCTGAAAACAGAAGGAAACACAAAGTAATGAATGCACAATATTCTTTGCTTTATTCCCTTCTTTTATTTCTAC
Organism: Sagittarius serpentarius; assembly: GCA_034782735.1. Classification (NCBI taxonomy): domain Eukaryota; kingdom Metazoa; phylum Chordata; class Aves; order Accipitriformes; family Sagittariidae; genus Sagittarius; species Sagittarius serpentarius. Next base: position 2,916,000 of record JAVKLA010000047.1, read on the forward strand.
CTGTCTCTTTGGGAAAACTGGTCGTATTTCACATTCTAGAGGATAAGATAAAGGGATTTGTGCTATATAGAAAGCTAAGCATCCTCTGAGAAAACAATTTCTTCCTGGCTAGCCCAGCAACATTTTTATGCTTTCATATCATTAAAAAATCTATTTGAATTTCTGATTTAATAGTAGAAAAGCACAAGCCACTTTAGAATATACAAAGTGAATTATTACAGCCAAGTTCTCTTACCACGGCCATATTCTCAGTCACTGGTATTACATGAGAGTTACAACAAACTGCAATTTTACTAGACATAAGGTATCCTGTTTCAGAGATCCCGTCTATTACCATCTTACGAAGTAAAGCTTAGCCTTGTTACAGCATGATTAACTGAAGTAAAAAAAACACCAGAAAACAGAATTGAGTTTTTGAATAACACTTTGCAATTAGCATTTTGTGATGTTTGTGTGTCAGACTACAGAACTTCTTAAATATATTTTTAACATAACCCTGTTTGGTATGAAATGCCATAGGTGTTCTCTCGCACGTAATTTATGCAAGCAAATCTCCATACTCTGAGTCTGTCTAGCTGAACATCACAAATGAAGCATTATCATCTCACAGTTTCAATTCCATCCCATATAAAGATTTTTAGTTCAGGCTGCCATTTTTTCCACAGTCCCAGTAGCCACCAAGTATTTTTCCGAACCTGTGAAAACACGGAAGAGGTAGGTACACAATTGCAAGAGGTGGCTGTAACCTCACACAAATGAAAATAATGAGTGTGCTGTGAGAAGATTTTGATATAGTGATGATTTATCTTCCATAAGACTTTGTTTCCCTTTAGAAGATGAAGGATAAACCCCCCCTGCTTGCACATGCACATCTTTTGTGACATTTATTTATCAGAACGTACAGTTTGCCTTCCCAGCAGCAGGAGAGGCAGTGCTTATGCTGAAAACCCCTGCCAAAGGCTTAACGTATGTTGAGTGTTGCCAGCCCTTGAGATACCTACTGGAATGTGATCCAAGTTTGGTTAGATCTGGAGCCAGCTTTGCAACAGCCTCTTATGCAATCCACCCCCCCAGCTGCCTGTCGTGGTCATGTTCACTCACACCTCAGACAGACAGACCAAAAAGCCGGGGTCACCAGAAGAATTCATCAGAGTTCCCGCACCTTCACATTTGAGCATCCCCACACTTCTTCAGTAAATGAAGCCCAGAAAGACACGAGCAGCTATGGGCAACTTCCCTCCCTCCTTTGCCTCTCCTTTTCTTTTAGGAATTAGATAGGTCTTGTGTTCTTCCTTTCACATCCAGCCTGCCTCCAAAATAGGAGCTTCTCGACAGGTTTATCCCAGCCTAGCATAAGAGGCAGGATCCCACAGGGCTGCTTCATTCCTCTAAAGCCTTGTAGAGCATATTCCAAAAATACAATAAATTGGACTGCGGTGCGGTCTGAGAGCTCACATATCAGGTCAGGGCTGGCTAACTGGAAGGTTGACTGGGAAAATAAATTTAGGAGAACATTTATTGAGGCAATTAGGAGACAATCCTAACATGCACATAGGGCACAGTTTGCCAGAGACATAAAAAACAAGACAGAAACAACGAGGAGGGGTCCATTCACTGCAAGCCTCCCTCTTGTTATGCTCCAATGTATGTTCTTGGCTTTATCAGCCCAGAATGTGGTCCCCCGCCCTGGAGAACTGAGTCCCTTCCAGCAGCCACCAATGTCCTGTGAGACGTCCCAGGCTGACAGAGGCCACGCCTGGATTTTCATTTTCAGGATGTCAGAACAAATACGGCAACCCCAGTAGGCAACAGGGCAATCCCAGCAGTAAAATACAGCTCCGTGCTCAGACACATCATGTCTGAGAGACAGGAGTCACTGAAAAGACAACAGAGTACAGTATACCTAAAGGGGGCCTATAAGAAAGATGGGGAAAAGCTTTTTAGCAAGGCCTGTAGCGATAGGACTAGGGGAAATGGCTTTAAACTAAAAGAGGGCAGATTTAGATGAGATATAAGGAAAAAATTTTTTACAATGAGGGCAGTGAAACACTGGAACAGGTTGCCCAGAGAGGGGGTAGAAGCCCCATCCCTGGGAACATTCCAGGCCAGGCTGGACGGGGCTCTGAGCAACCCGGTCTAGTTGAAGGGGTCCCTGCTCACTGCAGTGGGGCTGGACTGGATGGCCTTTGGTGGTCCCTTCCAGCCCGAGCCGTTCTGTGATTCTATGATTCTATCATAATCTTTCTTTTAAAAAATCTGGGCCAACCTCAGAGCTTCTAGGATCTGTTTTATGGTTCTGAGCCTTCAGATTGCTGGAGCATACACTGTTAGCGTGAGTCATTGTTGTACTATGCACTGCATGTCAAGGAAGCTGTTGCATAAATGCTTGTATAACTCACTCTAGAGGACAGCAGAAGTCCCAAAACATCTGCTGCAGAAGGCAGATACACAACCATAAAATGTTCCATAAAAGCTATGAAAGAAGTGTAGATTTAGAACTCTGCAAATATATATAGGTCTAAATCCATGAAATATTTTCAACTAAATAAGTATCTTTTATTTTCCATTTAAGAATTTTTTTCTTTAAAAAAGTCCTTAGTTTCTTCATAGGAGTATTTTACTTAATGAACACAATGATCAATTTGGAAACCTATTAGTAAATATCTTGCTTATTTGCAACATACCTTGTTAATGCCAATGGACTAAGTGGGACTTAATAGCTGTTAAAGATAGGTGAGAAAAATAAAGTTACCAAATAAACATTGAGAGGGGCCTTATACATTAAATACAGGAAGTATTGTTTCTGTTTCTGCATCTCATTTGAGAGGGAAGGGATTGTTTTTATTCTGTTCTCAGTCTCCACAGACTTGTCTTTTGACACAGTGTCCAGGTAGACCAGGGCAGGTACCCCAATAAGGGTGCTAAGTTATCTGTTTGAAATTGCTTTACACTCCACCTTGCCCTTTTCCTGTCGTTTTCCTATTGGCTACACAGAATCTTCCCACAGAAACAGCTTATGGTGTTTTCTTGCTTTTGTTTTACGTAAAGACAATCTGTAGTTTCTTTTGGACTGTCGAAGGGAGGCAAGCTAGCATACGTACTGGTGTCAGCCCTAAAACAGCCTGAATGCAGATTTAAAACTGCCAATCTGACAGGAGACACAATACCACTTTATGATTTCTCTGGTGGCAAAACTAGCTCAAGATCTATGCAGTCTGCTGCACTTCCAGTTTTGCTGATTCAGCTGTCCACAAAGTAGACTCTAACCAGATCAATGAGCCCAGTAAAAAGCAAGACTAGGAAAGGTCTGTACCTGTGTAGTTTAAAGTACGTGAAGCGTTCAGAAAAGTTTTGGATGCAAAGTGAGGACCTGAGCTTGAAAATCCAGTTCTTAACACATTATATAATGATCTCTAGTCCTCACATTCATTGATCAGTCAAGGATGATGTGTCACATGTGTTGGATATGTCATTTCATAAAAGAAATTCAGGCAGACAGCAGAGACAACAGAAACCTATTAAAGCAATATCCACATAGAATGAAATAGTACAAGATAGACAAGGCCGTCTGACAAATGAATAAACAAGATAAACAAATAAACAATCTTTTACATTCTTTGAATTAAGGTAAGCTACACTATTAGAAACAGAAAAGGTAGCTGTTTGATATTAGTAGAGGGGAAATTGATAGAAAAAGCAAATCTGCTAGTGGAGAGGTAGAAGATGAGTGGAACAGCCTAGCCAGGGGCTCTACATCTGAGAGCTTCATAATAAATTAACTAAATTTATCTTCATGACACCTTTATAAAGTAACATTCTCATTTCACAGATGAATGACCAAATCACAGAAGAAACATGTGGCTCAGCCAACTAGCAGACTCATATCTCACAGTCCTTCCAAGCTAAATTGGAAAATATGTTTTGAATGTATTTCAAAAAGTAAATAATAAGAAGGGGGGAAGTGGGGAGGAAAGAAATACAATACAGAGTGTTACTGACCAGAGACGTGATTTTCACTGACCTTCCATTATATTTCAAACTTAACTCATTGACATTTTGAATAGTATCTACTCTAAGGAGGGGGTTTAGTGCGTATCTACAGCAAGTATCTAGAAGTAGTCCCTTTCATTGAGAATGCAGATTGAGTCATTTGTGTTAAAGTCAGACCTAACTTCTCTCTGGTCTCTTCACAACTACTCCAAAACCCAGAAAGGGACTTGTACAACAGACCAGTTTCGTAACAGCTCCTTTAAACTTTTGAGCAGTAGGAATAAGTCTATATGAGCAAGCAGCGCAGCGTAACAGAAGCAGATCTATAAGGTGAACCAGTTGGTGCTGAGTTCCCAACACCTACTTTATACATACTTCAGGGATTTTACATCAGACTAGCTCTAAACAACTAAAGAATTATTAATAGCTGAAACACATATTCACTCCTGAAACATACCTTCTAGTTTAGCTTCATTCAAAAGCAATCCGGCTGGTTGCTTTGAGATCACTCCACAGTGCAAACCATAACATAGTAAGGGGGGGCCAGTCTTGCTGTTTGCCTCAAAAGCACGCTTGTCCTGCAAAAGCCCTAAGCAGACCTCCTTTCTGTCTCACGTATTCCTCACTGTGTCATACACAGAACCTTGAGTTCCTGATCATCTTGTACAATTTGATGACTGGCTGAACAACACAAGCATGCAACTGAGAGCTGGGAACTTGGGAGTTTTGATCTCTGAGGTATCATTTATCCTCACCATCTGTGGGACGGATTCAGATGAGGAGGACATGTTTAGCTACAGCATACATGATTATGCAGATTGGCTTGAATACACCATCAGACTTGGGCTTGCTTGGCATGCAAATTATCCCTTAGGGAAAGAAGAGACTTGCCTACAAGAGAAAAAAAAAAAAACACTTGCCTGGAATCAGGATGCTGCGGGAACAAAAAATCCCGATCTCAGAACAGACACCTCTGTGGCCTTCCTCAGATATGAAACATATTCAGTCTATTCCCACCACAGCCACAAATCATTATTATCTGGGTCAAGGGGCTGCTGCAAAGACTGCTTTGGTCCACAGTTTGAAGGTAAAATTGGCCAAGTACTCATTAAGGCTTCCAGGAATGCAGTGAGTTACCTTAGCAATTTCCTTCTCACTGTGATGCAGACAATATCCCACGCAATGCCTCTAAGGAGAAATCACAGCTGTCATTTCAAAGTTAACATCTTAGGCTATTAAATCTCTAATTTGGTTTATTGTTCTAAAGACTTACCTTCTAGTCATTTAGACAGCCTTGCAGAGCACTGGGAGCCAATCCAAATTAGAAATGAAATTAGAATATAAGTCTGTAAGAGAAATCTCAGTGCATTTCCCGATCAGCAGACTTACTCTGTTCCAGTTCTGCTCCCGTAGTCCAAAAGATCCAGGAAGGGAAAGGATCTGAGTATAGTCTGCGATACTTACTGTATCTCTGTATTTCAAAAACGGCTGGCTTCCAATAAGTTGTAGATTCAACAATAAATGCTCTTGACCAAAAATAGTTTGGTGTTCAATTACCAAGTGCGTTTTCCTATATTGAGGATTCAGTTTTGCTGAATGCCCTGAACAAGAAGATGAATAGAAAAGTGACACAGTTTCCTGGTGACTGATACAAACTTATTCAGGACAGTCAAAAACTGACTGCAAGGAGTTGCAGAGGCTCTCATTGTGCTGAATGGCCGGGAGATAAAAAGGCAGATGGAATTCAGTGTTGGTAAGTGCAAAGTATTGCACATGAGAAAAGTATTTCTAAATAGATAAAGATGATATAGGTTCTAAATTAGTACTATGACTCAGGAATAGAAATTTTGGAGTAAACTGAACACCACCTCTCCCTGCTCAGCAGTGGTCAAGAACATTTAAGAAACTATTAGAAAAGGAAGCAGAAAACCTCTTTATGCCACTAAGAAAACAAGTGTACCCACTTCCTGAATACCACTCACAATTGCTCTAAGGAAGCACATCATGGACAGTAGAAATAGAGAGAAAGTTTGGTGACAAATGATGTGAATAGAACAGCTTTCATACAAAATGAGATGAGGACTCTTCAGCTTTGAAAAAAGATGATTAAGCATGATACGAAATATTTCTGTAAAATTTCTGCTGTCCCAGAAAATGCTTCCAGCCCCTGATAGGTGGACAATGCTGAATCCTTAAAATTCTTCAAAGCTCGTTAAGCATGACTGGATAGCATGATTATGAGGCGCAACTATTATAGGAAAACCATTTCACTAAACTGAGATTAAGGGATGTTGCAACATAGTATGAGCTGATGTAAAATATGACAGGGTGAACAGTCTTGCAAGTTCTTGCCAGTGCATATTTACACAAGCATATAAACTCAGTTAGATAAAGAGGTCCTTCCAAATTCTGTTTCCTGTAACTCAGTTGTCTTGATTGGCATCTCCTGTTACACCATCGGCTTCACGGACAGCTATTTTTTCATTCTGACACCCACCACTGTCCTCATCATTGTCAAGTTCATGAAATTCTACCTTCTGGGGTTCCATATTTTAGCAAAGTAATGAGCACATTCACAAAGGTTAGTTTGGATTCAAATGTTAAATAATGGACAGTTTTAAAGGATGTTAAAGTAAGTTCTTTCAAAGGACAAATGGACATTAAATTTGCTAAAAATGAGATGACTGAAATCCAAATGTTAAAATAAAAGTAACAATTTTTGTATGATTCAGGAGATGTTTACATTATTGGTGTATATTTTATACCTGCAGACATTCACTATGATTATCTTCAACTATTTTGATTATCATGGCTTTTCTCTCTTCCTAACAAAGAGTATTTATATTTAATTTTTCAAACTGTTCAGAATACAGAAACAGGCCTTTGTCACAAGGTACAGAATCACGGCCACAAGAGGAAACTGGATGTTACTGAATGCTGTCAGAGTAACACATCTTGTTTCTGGTGCTCTACATGAGTAGAAAAAAATCAATTATTTCAGTCATGCTGCTGAAAGGACTGGGGCAACATGTTGAGCAGCTCAGCTTTTCCCACAGACAGTAGACATTTCAGAGGCAGACCTCATAAAGAATATGTTAATAAAATACTTCTTATTTTGTGTTACATTGAAGAACATTAAATTTGAAGGCCAAAAGCATAAGCTTCAGAGTTTATGGTGGAACATGAGCTAGCTGGAATAGTTCTTGGCCAAACACTAACTGACCGTTCCTCGATATAACACAGAAGATGGTGTCGTGGTTTAACCCCAGCCAGCAACACAGCACCACGCAGCCGCTCACTCGCTCCCCCCCACCCAGTGGGATGG
>JAVKLA010000047.1:2926930-2939508 GCA_034782735.1 Sagittarius serpentarius
CCCCATTCCCCGTCCCCCTGTGCCGCTCGGGGGGAGTTGATTAAGAATTCGGGAGTGAAGTTGTGCCCGGGAAGAAGAGGGGTGGGGGGAAGGTGTTTTAAGATTTGGTTTTTATTTCTCATTACCTATTCCAGCTTGATTGGTAATAAATTACGTTAATTTTTCCCCAAATCGAGTCTGTTTTGCCCGTGACAGTAATCGGTTAAGTGATCTCTCGCTGTCCTTATCTCGATCCACAAGTCCTTCGTTATATTCTCCCTCTCTTGTCCAATCAAGGAGGGGGAGTGAGAGAACGGCTTCAGTGGGTACCTGGCGTCCAGCCAGGGTCAACCCGTCACATGCTCCTTCACAGCAGTGATTTATAAGCCAGCATTTCTGGGAAAAGTTCGCTGTGAATATCACTGAAATGCTTTTTTGAAAACTCTTGATTTGCTGCTGTTTTCTTAATTTGGATTGAGTTCTGACTGTAAATGTCCAGTTTCCCTTTACTAAATCCCCAGAAGGGGGCTGAGTCTATCCCGCAGGTAAAGGTCACTGCTCTAGTCAAATTTTCTTCCTTGCTCTCAAAGAAGCAAAGTCAGTTTAGATTTAGTCCACTGAGCCATTCTACAAAATCCAGGCCAAGAGCTCATAATGGTGAAGGAGAAGATACATTTCCCTGCAATCAGTTGCGTGGTCTCACAAAATGTCCTCCATTTTAGCACTGGCTTTTCCTCACTCCTGTCTCTATTTTTTAATTCTGTTCTCTATATGATTCTGCATCTCTCTTATCAGCATGCCTAGCATCTAACTTTAATTGTGGAATAGCTACCTCATCTTCAAATAAATGAGAGGGAGTTCTAAGCGGGATAGAAGACATGAGCAAGTGATAACAATATGGAGATAATGTCATGTAAGGTGTGAATTCAGAATTGCACAGAATTGCTTCTACATAATGAATTATACTTGATTATACAGAGAAACATGATCCAAAACATTTGAAAACAAATAACTTCTATACCATGGAAACAGAGTGAACAAGACTATTTAGTAAACCCACCCCTACAAAAAGTAGAGTTGATCTTTTCGCTTCCCAATGACACAACATTTTGGATGAATATGAAATATTGCTAGAGTATAATATCAAGGTTTGGATAAAAATATATATATACCCTAAGTCTAACAACATAAGCCAAATGGAATAATTTTAATTGTCTAATGGAACTTCAGTAATCAGATGTATAATTTAAGCAAGATTAACAATCTGTTTCTTACAGAAGCTATTAAGGTTCTGATCTTGCAAAGATTTACATCTGCAAATTCAAGTAGAGATTTAACTGTACTTGACTCCCTTCTTCAGCTCTGTCTTTCCTGACCAAATGAAAAACCTCATGCGATGACTATTCAGACAACAACTGCAATGCTCGCTTTCTTAACTTTGACTATTTCAGCTCTCCCTTTGCTTCTCTCCACTGACACACTCCTTTTCTGCTGCTTCGGCTGTCGGTGATTTCACCCTTGGTAGATTTACAGCATGTTCCTTCATCTCTCATTCAGTACCAAAAGTAGATACCTGTCCATGGAGCTGATTTTCAGAGCTTTCACCTTCACTAATGGCCTGTCAGGTCTCTCCCTAAAGATGTTCCTCCCAAAAGCTGTCTCTCCCCACAATGCTGTCAAAACTTGGTAAAGGGGAGACCATGTGAGTTGCTGCCACTGCTGTTTGCAGTGATTAGTAGTATCTCATGGCTGGCTTATTGTGTGCTCCCTCTTTCCACCTTTCCATTTCTCTAAATGTCAGGTGACTCTTGTCTTAGTCTAAGTTCATAAATGTTTCAGGCCAGGCTTCTATTTTTGTTCCGTATTGCACAGTACATACATGAAGAACACCTTCCTGCCCTATACGTGGCCTGGCCTCCTGCATTCACTGATAGCGTGAATAAGTCTAAGCTTGCCGTGTATATTCTGAAGGTCTAGCAGACTTGTGTGCCGATTTCGTTGTGTAACAAGGGTAGAAGGCGCATGGTGGTTTTGAGTGACAGGTGAAAAGCAGCGTCAAAGGGAAGAAAGCTAGGAATGGAGCTGACAGAACAGCATGGACTTATGTTCCTTCTTGAAGCAATGGGTGTCAAGAGAGAAATCGAGATGGTCTTCATGACCGGATGCAGGGGATACTTGATACTCCTAGATTTCTCCCAAAAGATGCCAAAACAAGAGGTGAGAAACAAGTTCCTGGGAAACAAAGACAGATCCAAAGGGTGACATGCACTGGCAGAATATAAGCACTAAAAGTTTTAACATGCAAAGAAACTTGGTGCCTTAAAAAATACCCAGCAGTGTTTGTGTCATTCAGAAATTCAGATCATGGTCTGCCTGAGAGAGCCTTGTTTAAGTTACTACCTGAGGAGAAAGCGAGTCTAAATATCTGTAGAGCAACGGGTGATAACCCAATTTATCTCCAAGCATAGGCCTATGAGCCTGACATTCCATATGGTCGAACAGCTCATGCTTCAATAGGGTGCCCAATGCTTGCCCTAGCTTGAGGAAACATTACATGAATTTCCCTTGCTCAGGAGTACACTGCACTACCATTCAGCTTCATGGGATGATTACACCAACTAACTAGATATACCGCCTGCAACTGTCTTATCATCAGTGTCCTACTAAACTGCAGCCAACTCGGCACAGAACCTTCTGTGTTAACTTTGGAGTGTAAAGAAACTCGCAGGAAGTTAATCCCGTGCCTTAGTGCTTATCTATCCTTGAAAGTTACTGGCATTTGAGACTAAAGTATGTTTATTCTGGACAATGTTGTCAAGCCCCAAAAAGCTACAGGCTCAAAAATTCAGTCTATAGCATACAGAAGAGGAGGAACAGAAAATAAGAAAGAACACCTATGCTGGCCTTGCCTGTAAACTGTCTCAGCTTTTTGCATACATGGACATAACAATCACAGTTCAAGTCACAGCATTTAAATAAGGTAGGTACAAGATATGCATCCAGTGGACAACAAAAACACCTGAAGTGTTTTCCATTTCAGAGCAAATAAATGATGCTTAGGTATTGTGGTTTTTTTTCTTCCTGTGTTACTGCAAATGCGAGAGAAAAATATTTTTTGTAAGTTCAGGAAAACTGCTTGAAAAAGGGATATTGTAATGTGAATGACATGTAGGATAACCAGCTATAGGTATAGTGCCTACGATAGAAACTGCTTTCTGGAGAAAGGTGTGCCCTTTTAAAGTTTACTGGCATTAGAAGGTTTGCTCTGTGTTGCGTTGTTTTTTCTCTTGGTTTTGTTCTTTTAAAAATTTCTGGTAATTGCTTTAAAAGGACAAAGCTCTTTGTTTAAGGGTAGCTCAGGGAGATCATAATTGCTATAAGGTACAAGGCTGTTTCCAAGTATTTCTGAATTGCTTCTCTTCTGCATTAAATATTTAATGTCCAATGTTTGGCCAAACTATAGAAATTCCCTCTGGAACATGGGTGATGACTTCAGGAAGAGAATGAAGACCTGTCAATTCAATTTTGAATATGACTCTCTTTAGAAAACCACAGCTAATAAAGAGTGGATTTTTTTAAAAGAAAAATAGTAATAATAATTCCAGGAGTACATGAACATGTCCTCGGTGAAAAATATCAAGCAGTTCATTCCAAGCCTTTGAATATTATAGACTCACAGACCGTGAATCTAAGAAAGCGATAATCATGCTTTCCTCCGTAAAGATCTTTTTTTTTAAAAAAAAAAAAGGATTGTTGTTAATGTAACCTGGTTGGTCATATCTTCCCCTCCCCCTCATGCACCCAGTTCCTCCTGAATTTTATCAGGCAGACTTCTTACTCTTCTCTCCAGCTAGAGCCAAGAGTGACATTATCTGGTGGTATCCGGCAGCAAGGCTGTAACCCAGCAGCCCAGGAGGGAAGTGTGTCAAGGCTTCTATTGACTAGGACAATCCTGCTGCATCAGCTAAATAGCACCTGCCCCTTGCTCAGATATTCTCCCTCCAGCTGTCCTGTTTTCACCTAAGAGATCAGCATGTCCCAGGAGAGCTGACTACTACTTTTTCATTGTATTAAAACCTGACAGCATGCTGGGAATAAACCATTTCAAAGCCGAATGAAAACAAGCATGTGCTTCCTCCTAGCCAACGGTACGCTCTGTTGTGGATGCAGCTGATCACAGAACATGTGCTAAACATTACAGAAACATTGTACAAAATTGTACAATATACATTGTACAAAATACAAAAGACATTACATCACTTTGAAACTCTGAAAATTGCTACTGTTTCTCAGGCTATTTTGGCTTCTGCCATGACATACGGACACCGTTGTGCTACCCACCCGTGATTGCTAACTTATCTGCACTAGACAGCTAAATGTACCAGGGACTGATGACAGCATTCAAAGAGCTATCACACCACCTTACTGCAACTGCTCAGGAAAGCCTCAGACAGGGCATATAACCCAGTATATTGAACCCACTTCTAAAAGGCTAGGAGAGAAAGGTTATAAGGAAAGACAGCGGAAGAAGAATAGAGCTTATACCAGTCAGGATTGTATTAAAATTTCAGTATTTAATAGTAATATGAATGCAGGTACGTTGCAAGTTACCTAGCTTTAAAGTTAAATATATTTATAACGTCATACCTATTACTGTTTATAGCATTAAGTCTATATAAAGAAATAGGCAAGAGGTTTAGTACTGCTGGTTTAGTGTTACTCAGAAACATTTAACTTTTAATTATCTTGCCTTTTTGTGATCATTATTATGTGTCCTCTAATAGCTTACTGACACAGCCTTCATACTTAGTTTTACAATGTCCTTTTTCCACATCACTTTTCCTAATACAGCAGCTGCTCCCAGTAAAGAAGGCTGGCTGGTTGATGTATGAAGATTCAGTCGTTTCTGAACTAGCTAAAAGGTAGTTTTCCACCTTTCTCCTACCTCCCCCTTCTTCTGCGTATTCAATCCAAGTTACCCAAGATCAAGCTACATATTCAATGTGCTATTAGGAAAAATGACCACAGGTGAGGATTAGCACAAGCTGGAAATGCATTGCTTACTTCAGGGGAGAAAGAGAGTTCTCCCTAGAGAACCCACTCTCCGGGGCTGTCCCCAGACCCCAGGCTAGCATGGGCTCCGTGCAATCCAAGAAAAGAGCAAGCTGGGGACCCTAAATTAGAACCCAAGTTCAGTTCTCAAACTGAATTCTGGGGATCCAGTAAATTTTAGTCTTTCTGAAATCTGATTTCCTCACACTGAAGCGTGCTACATACAACTGCCAAGCCACAGGCTAGACCCAAAACAAATATTTTAAAAATGGTGAATGAAATAAGTAGCTTCTAAATTTAGATTTTAAAGTCCCCAATGTTGGCACATTCCTTACTTCTACTGGCAATGAATGTTAAAAGCAAGTGACTGTTCCATAAACTAAGTAACAGTTAACAGTCCAGTGTCTACTGATCTCTAATAGATACACACGCAGGTGTGAGCATGTGCACACATGAAAGGAAAAAAAAGGATGAGGAACAAACCAGTGAGTCTTCTGTATCTCCTGAGATGATCTATTGACGTATGACCAAACCCTTGGGAGCTGCATAAGTAGTCAAATATTATCATGATTTTGGAATCAATGTCACACAGTCAGGAGCGGGATTTGAGGTAGGTTAGTGTTTAGCAGTACATTAGAGGAACCCCTCTGACATCCACAGTGAGCTGACACACTTGCGTCTAACACACTTCCTTAATACTTGGTTTAAATAGCCGCTAAGGGTCCTAAATGTTTCTGAGAACAAAGTATCTCAGATAGGTCACCCAAAAATTGTGTCACATGAAACTACTGAACACTTCTGGAAACTTGGCCTGGCTGCTGGAAACCGGCGTTCCTAATAGTACGCAAGCTAAAATAAATACTGAGAAGCTAAAATGTAAAATTATTATAAAACAAGCCCACCTAAAAGTTCAAGCAGAAAGTAAAAACATCTTTAAACAACCTAATTAAAATATAGTAAAAACTATTTTAAAATAAAATCTTAAAATCAGAAGACTGAGCCAGCAACAGGGGGAAAGTAGTAGCCAAACCACAATCTTGCTAGAAGACACCCTAGTATATAATGCCACACACTTTTTCCGTCCTTGAACATAAGAAATTTGGACTGCACTTCTCCAATTTTGGTACCTAGGTACTGAACATGATTGTTTTACCATATTGCTTAAGCTCTCTGCCAGCAAGCCACATAGCATGAGAATGGTTGAATGAAATTCAAAACAATTAGGTACAAAGCATATTATATATGACACAAACGTCATGTTAACTTCTTAAAGCAAAAAATAATCTTCATTATTTACATATGCCTTTCATTAGCAGCCAAGAAACTAACTCTGGAAGCTAAACTCGATTTCTGGATGTAGTGTTATCACCTACATAAAGGTTTTCCAGCAGGAATGGAACAATACAGTCCCTTTTGAACCGACACATTATAGAACTAGAAGATCTACATACATCATTTTTTTTTGTCTAATCTTGAATGGTGGAGCACTTAGTTGTGCCTTTATAATCGCAACACCAAGACTGCTACAAATGAGGATTACTCATCTGTCTGATCCAAATCTTATCCAGAGACAAGCCTAGAGGATAAAGTCTTTGTTTCTAATAATATAATAGAACCTGTTACTGACAAAAAGATGTGCAATAACTTTGAAGTTCTTCTTGGCATTTTTTTAAAAATACGAACAGAGATGATCACTGTTAGCACATAGGACATTATTGGAAAGCAAATCCTTTGTCCAATTTACAAAGTTTTTTAACTGTGAACCGAAACTATTAATAAACTTACCCTTCCTGCTCTTTAGACTTCTACCACAACTGCTATTTGGATTTATTTATGACTTCCTTTTATTAGAGACATGCCAAATCTACTATATTGTCCACCTGGAAAAATGCCCACTGTTCACAGCCACTGAAGTAGTCAGATATTAATCTTAATTGTTTGCATTGCAGCCATCCAAACTGTTTCCACTCTTATGAAAGTTTAAGAACAATGTATTATTTTTAACAATTTATTTTAAAACCCTTTCTTATGAAACTGATTTCTCAAACTTGAAGGTTTTGTCTCATTTGTACAAATGACTTATTTTCAAATCTCATTTTGCATAAAAACTTGTGGTTCCAAAACCGTCTGGTGTCTCAGAGCACAGAATTCCTTTTAGGGGAATCAGAGATACTTTCCCTATGTAAGCATTGTTTTTAATTAGATACTGCTGGGTAGTGGCACAAGTAAAACAAAACACACAAAAAAATCAAGCAACAATGAGCAATGATACTTCACAGCATCAAAAAATGAATAAAAAATATAAGTGAGTAGTATGCCCAAGAAAGACAGGTCAAATTATTTTCAGTTTGGGTTCCAAATATTCATATGTAGACATCTAAAGTAGCCTAATATAGTATGTAAGTAGGTCCTGCATTTATCTACACAAAGTGTCAAAAGGGAGTGAAGACAAAAGAAGAAAACCAGAGCATCCCTACTGAAAATTAGACAAGGTTTGCATAAATACATTTAGTAGTGTTGTCTTTCTTGTCAGTGGCGATCTTTTCAGACTCCTAACCAAATGAATGTTCAGGGTGAAGCTTCCAGAGCTGATGGCATGGGTGGGATGAGTTAGAACCAACCTCTTAGGATTCCCACGTTCACAGTGGCAAAGACACACTCCTGAGGTTTATTAAAACAGAAGGAGAAAACGTACAGTACGTATAGTGCTTTGAATAGTACTATACACATACTGCCACCATAGTGATTTCCCTTCTACAGACTTACTGTTCAGTCCCAAACCATAGTTAATAGTAACTAGCAAAATGAAGTTTATATCAGTAATGCTCTATTGAGGGCTTAGAGCATTACCAAGCAGAAGCCGTGGGAAAAAAACACACTTGCAGGCACAGATGTACCATCATGCTGTTGTACGCAGTCCCAAATGATTAGCTGGCAGGTCAACATGGGCCTTGAAGAGTCAGGGTTCTTGGGGTGGACAGGCAGACAGAAGGAGACCCAGGGTCCCAGAAGGAGGCAGAGAGAATAGGCAGCCCACCCCACCAAGCAGCTCTAGACAGTCTAAGCAGAATCATTTCCCACACCTCCCATCCACACTTGATGTCTTGTCCCTTCATGAAACGTTTGAGCTTCTAGGCACTTCCATCCCCTCATCTATGTGCTGCCTGATGCTTAAGGGTGTTCCTTTCCCAGGCGGCATCAGGTGCCCTGTCCTGCTGCTCAGCTGTATTTTCTTGCTTCACTGCTGCTTCTTTTTCTCGTTATCTCCTGGCTCCTAAGCATACTCTTCAGTGTCCAGTGCTAGACTACCAGTGAGTTGCTTAGACTCTTGAGACCTGTTTCCAACCTCAGCTCATATTTCGAAGACCTTTACTACTATCCCACATTTAAACATGACATCATAATGAGAGACACTTAGTATCAAGCTCTGGCTCACAGAGCAAGTCCATATAAGAAGCTGATAACGAACGCAATAGGCCAGGATGGGGGCTTTGCACCATTAACATGAAGCTTGTAGTCTGTTACGAGCAGTGACAATGCTGTTTTTACTGGACAACTGGGCAACGTGTAGTCTCGAAACCCAGCTCAGTGTTACTCATGAGCTTTTCAGTTTTGGTTCCGGGTTCATGTTTGAGCTGTGCTATGATTTCCCTGCTGGCAGTTTAGAGAAAACGCTTCTAGCCTCTTAGCATCCTAGGAGATGCTTCATTTCTTTGCAGGCTTTTATATGGGGAAAGTTCTAAAAACTTAGCTGATCTTGCCACTTCTGCACTAAAGCATCACACCCATTCCCACCACACTGCTGCTACTTGAAAGCTTCCACAGTACTCAACATCTTGGCCTTATAGCCTTTAAACTCATGCTGAGAACAGTCCCCTGGTGCCTGAACTGCAGGCTGAGTGGTTTCCAGGAACCCCACCAGTATGTTGCTGTACTTTTTTCCCACTGTTACCCATCCTCTATGTGTCTTAGAAGAGTTTTCGTTGCTCTGATGACTCTTGGCTGCTTTTTTGGAAAAAGCAACGGTCCATAAAATTGAATATAAACTTCGGAATTAGAGGAAGGCTTTTTTGTTCACCACAAACGTAGGTGTTTTTATTTATTTCAAAGCAGCAAAGGAGAATCTTATAATTCATTATAATTCACAAGCTTTAAGCAAACTTTAATTTTGGAAGTTTTAATTTCAGGATGAGGAAGGACCTGCCTGGGAAGAGAAAGTCTGGTTGCTTCCTTCTACTTCAGCAAGAGGGATGGGAAAGTTCACAAAAGATCCATCCATGACAGCACTAGCTATATCATGAGTTTTTCCTCAGAAGTTTGAGTGTATTCCTGCACAACTCCAATACATAAATATTAAGCGGGACTTTAATAACTGAATATAGACGTCCATTTTGAAATTCACTTGCATTGAAGATTTCTCCCACTCAGGATCTGAGTCACGTATCATAGACCATTAGATAAAAGGGTATACAATAGTTCAAGCCTATGGGAAATGGTCTCTATGTACTGTTGTAGAAAGCAAATAGTTTGCTTTGAGTTCCAAGGTGGATATGTACGGTGGGGGAGGAGGTATTAGATTATTGCTGGAATCATTTCTAGGTCATAGTGAAATAAAATGAGCTTCAGTAGCCAGCAACAGTAACCAGGAATCTACAGTATGTTGTATGGGGATTTGCTCATATTTTGACATTTATCCAGAATATAGAAATTCTCCCTGCCAGGTTCTCAAGCCTGAGCCAATAATCCCTTATACACTCACAAGAAAAACAAAGGCTTCTCCCTATGTGTAGCCAAAAGACTTTGGCACTTTGCTGCATCGGATGAGGTTTTTTGATAGCAGCACCAGGACACTTCAGTCTGACAAGGTCATCTTTAAGTTCTCTCACCTGTAGAAGGGAATCAAGGGAGACTTTCAACAACTGTTTTGAAAATTACTGAATATTTTTCCAGATGGAAAGCTAAACAGAGATGGGACAGCAGTAAGAGATCAAGCGACTTTAATGTCTATGTTGCATTGCTATCAAAGGTTTGAACTAAGGAGCAGAGATTGCTTTCTGCCTCTGAGAGGGTAAGATATAGAAGAAGAAGGATACTGTTGTTTTACATTTATATCCATTACTTTTAAACAGGTCCCAGCAAACTAAAGCTAATTCAGAAAGGAACTGGGAATTAGAAGCTATTCACCAAACTGTCATTAAAAAAACCCACAGTATATTCCCATTACCTCCACTGCCCCCCAAAATGGCATCACAGAGCAAGAAATAATCACAGTACAATATCAGCTCTTAGAACAAATGGGTCATAAGTGAAAAATTTTCGTTTGTGCCCTACTCCAGACAAAATGTCATGCATATAGTCTGAAAAAATTCTAGTTTGTGCCCTACTCCAGACAAAATGTCATGCATATAGTCTGAACAAAAGTAGTTCATAGTTTGGGAGAGAAGAGGTGGAGCTTAGTATGCTGCTGATGCTGAGGTGTTACAGAGGACAGCATATTGACAGACAGCACCGAACTGACTGAAGAAAATGTCATTAAAGCCAGTTTGATTTCGCCCTCCCTCCACCAGCATATTCACACACGTCAAATATATGTTGACAGAACGAGAACCTTCACCTGCATCATCCTGTCACCACTGGCTACCCATTCATTACGGAATTACATCACAATTTGCAAAGTGTCCCAGTCCAGACAACATAGTCAAGAAAAGAAAAAAAGAAGAAAAGAAAAAAACCAAAGCAGCAAGGTATTTCACCACAGAATATCACAAAAATACAACCATTGGTGGCGTTAGCGTGAGAGCTGAGGAAAAAGAAATTCTGACACATCACACATGGTCTTGGGTCCTCTCCTCACACCTAGGGAGAAGATTTTGAAGCTCTGATTTGGACTGTCCTAATTCTAGCTACTGAAAATGAGGGAGGTGTTGCAGCAGTTTGGGATACCTCATTCCTTGCATGAGCACACTGTAGAGCATTTTCTTTTCTGTTCCAATACCACTTTGACCTCTTTCAGTCTCTGTGTTTCATAAACATGGCCCCTAAGGGCCCATGAAAAAGTTCAAAGCGGGTCACAGACTGCTGTGGGGTGAGAACAGACTGTATTAATTGTCTGCAATGGGGAAACTGAGTTGCTACTAGCAATTAAAGGAGGCTAATAGTTCTTTGGCTGATGTAAACACTTGTAGCCAGTAATTACAGCTATTGCATATTCCCCAGACCTGAAGAGATTGAACTGCTGCCATTTTGTCTGAGAAGTGGTAACTGACAGCTTAATTGACTTTTTTAGATGGAGAATGGGAATTCAAGCTGCATGCTAACAGTAAAGTTACTAATTGTAAATCAACATTTTTTTAATTGCGGAGAAGTTTTAAAAAAGAAACATGTGCAGTGTGGATTTAAGTCCAGAGATCTCATACTCAAGAGACTGGCAGCAAGACCCCAGGAAAAGAACTTCTCAAACATTTGAGAGACACTGCTGCGCCATATACCCTACCAGACAAAAAAAGGAGAATGATCAGGGCAGGGAAGAAGTGAGTGAAGGATAAAATTTGGAAAATATCAAGCAGATTTAGGTGAGATACATTAAAGGAATGGAGGAAGAAGGAAAAAAATTATTACCTCTCATTTCTATTTCCTTCCCTCCTCAATCTTCTTTGCTAGCTATGCCTAAATATTTGTCAATATATCTAAAAATCCAACAAAGAAATATCAAGTACTCATTTTGCCCTTCCCCATTACCTAGGCAATTCAGTAATTCTTCCCTACACAAACCCTTGTCAGTCCAGCTTCACAAGCAGCTCTCCTCTGTGTGGCACTGGTTCCTGTCCTTGTGCCATGAGTTGCAGCTTATTCCTTATTTTCTCTGCTGCTTCTTTGCTGTTGTTGGCTGAGCTGGTGGAATGAGAGGAGGCATTAGCAGAGGAGCACGAGGATGATGGGGGCAAAGAGCTTGGGGGGTTTCTTGAGTCCCCAAAAAGAAGATGAAGTAAGCTGAAAAAACAGGTGAGGAAGGTTGAGCTCCTCAAGCCCTTTAAGAGTTCTGCTCTTTTCTTGTGCAGGAGGAACACGTCAACACTCCACAAAGGGCATGCAGAAAGGAAACAGCTAAAGAGAACTTGACTGTGGACACAAGGAAGGTGGGAAGCATTCATTGTTCCTAGTTTCCGCTTTCCAAACATGCACATCTACATGTTTTCCCTCCATAAAAGCCCAAAAGCTTTCCTTCGGATAGCCAGCCCCACTCCCACAGGCAGGAAGACTCAGTGTTGACAAGGTGAAGGAAACAAGTATAAGAGCAAATAAATAGGATTTTACATTGCTATTCACAGAAAAGGACATTCCTATTTGCGTCTCTCACCTGTTCTTGTGTTCATGCAGCATTTGTCCTTAGACTTCTCTAACCTATTCATTCTGATTACACAGAAAATTAGAGTGGGAGCTGATGGTCACCTGCCTTGATCATAGAATCACAGAATGGTTTGGGTTGGAAGGGACCTTAAAGACCACCTAGTTCCAGCCCCCCTGCCATGGGCAGGGACACCTTCCAC
>JAVKLA010000047.1:2951827-2967215 GCA_034782735.1 Sagittarius serpentarius
AGTTTTTTGTTCAGCGTGCCCTCCCACGGCATGGAACACCCCTGTGGCCAGTTGGGGTCAGCTGTCCTGGCTGTGTCCCCTCCCGGCTTCTTGTACCCCTCCGGCCTCCTCGCTGGCAGGGCAGTATGAGAAGCTGAAAAGTCCTTGACTTAGTGTAAGCACTGCTCAGCAGCGACTAAAACATCCGTGTGCTATCAACGTTCTTCTCATCCTAAACCCAGAGCACAGCGCTGTACCAGCTGCTAGGAAGAAAACTAACTCTATCCCAGCCGAAACCAGGACACATTTATAAACATATTTATACTATATCTTCCTTTTCACAAAGCGACAGCTGGTTTTAGGTTTCCACTGTTTCAATGGCTTTAAAAAAGCATTCTTGGAAATTGAGGCTATAAATGATAGGGGTGGAGAGTGGTAGACCACTAGCAAAAATAAGACAAAAGGACTGAGTGACCTGAAGGAAGGAAGCAAAAAAACGGGAAAATTTTAAAAAGAAGAACAGAAGCATATCTTAAAACAATTGGAGAAATTACCTTAAAGTAACAGACAAGCTGAGTTACAAGGAGGAAAAGCATGTTTCAAGGAAGTTACATCCTCAGATAAATGGAAATGAAGGATATAACTACACAGGTGCATGAAATTACCACATTTCTATAGACGTTAAAAAACCTACATACAGATGGGCGGTTGGTTGCTAGTGTACACATATAGCCAGGATACACAATAGGATTGAATATTCATCCAACTACATATTACATGTCTACACACGGGTTTGCTATGTGTCTGCACAGGTCCTTAACTTTTCCAAATGCATCCCAAAATAGCCTTATCCTTCTGCCGACAGTGCAATGACAAGATGCAGCAGTAAAATATATGCATGTCCAATACATTTGTGTGCATATACACAGCCACACGCTCATCCAAGACTGGACTGCATGAGAGGTCTGACTGACTTCAACTAAGTAAAACCTCTGTGGTAAATATAATTATTTCTTTAGAGAATTCTGAATAAGCAGTCATTATGTCATACAATTTTTTTTGTCTTTTAATGGGCAGTAAAATTATGCTGTATACCTAAAACATGTACTGTATTGTCATTGTCTTTATTTCCACACATAAGATGGTGTATTTTTTGTGGTTATGCACGTAGTCTTACCCCACACTTCTTCAACCAGTAAATATTTTCCAGATGTCTAATATTTTGAGTAATTTAATGGAAAGCATATAGTGAGGTCTGCATTTGTCACTATGGAGAATCTCATCAGTTTGCAAGCCCTGAGGGTATTCCAGAGTATCACAAAGGGTCTGTTAATAAAATAAAGTCTCAATCAAAGTAATCCAAGCAAAGTGTCATATCAAAAATGAACAGCTAGTGCTGGTAGATATGCAGTAAAAGTGATGCAAATGCAATGTTTGGTACAAAAGATGCCTGAAATTTTTCGAACTATATTTAGAGTTATTTATAAAACCTCCAAATTCTGAAAACTGATTACTCAGCCATTTACACACAGGCCTTGGCTTTAGGTAACATTTTGTTTTGTGGGATCTTCTTAGCCCCCAAAAGAAGAAAAACTGATAATATTACATCCACATGAAAATACCCGCAGAAGGTGCATAACAGCATTATGATGATCAGGATGGAATTTTGCCACTATACTTACAACGTTTCTGTTTTTGTGGCTAGTCAAGTGACCATGATCAGGTCTTTAACAGAGTCAATATTTGTTTAATGTAGAAACTTCAACTCTGAAATGAACAGTTCTGTTTGTTCAAAAGGAAATACTACCAGTTTCTGAATCTGCATTATATAGTTTCTTCATTTTTTCTGACTTTTCCTTGCAGTGACAAGGAAAATCCTTCCTTCCGTGTGTTTACTGAGCAAACTAACCAGCAGGATTTCTCATCTTAGAAAATGTCAGCTGCAGGCAGAAGAGCTTTAGCCATCCTCGGATACTTCCCAAAGCTCCAGCAATTATTAACTTCTCTTTTTGTTTTCTTAAGAAACATTTTAATCACTCCACTAAAACTAAAATCAGAGCACTTAAATAGTTGGTTTTCTGCCTGGATTAAAATTTGTCCCTCCCAAGCATGCCACATTAAGTACTTGCACTTACTATGGGTTTTAGATTCACAGACTAACAATATTTCATTAGAGCTACATTTCCTACTTACTGATTTATCAGTACTTCAGAGAACTTTTCTATCTATTTTGGTTTTACTCTTCACTCATCATCATACTTTATGAGTTATGCTTCAAATGCAATTCTTATAGAAAATAATTTATATAATCAGATTCCAATATTGGATCACTAAATTCCAGAAACCTTCACAAAAATTGTCCTCAGGTGTTTAAGAACGGATAGAGAAAAACTTTTTCCACAGACTAGATATGAAGGAACTTCTCTGTGAAATCTGTATAAATGTGTAAATAAATATGATGTATTAAAAGCTGGGAAGGAATATTGGCTCTGCTTTTGGGGAGAAGAGGGTTTGCGAATGTGGCGCTTGAGAGCTATTGCCTAGCTTAGATATTGTTCTTAGCTGATGGTTTATCCCTGCCTATCCCTGGGACTTACAGCTTGATTTACTCTTATCTTTATCAACCCTAAAACCAGCAGGAATAAACTTTGAAATTTGCCTCATAAAAAAATTAGAACTGAAAGGTGGCATCAGAAAGCAAAGTGCTTAAAAAGTAGAAAAACTACCCCTAATTTAAAAAAAAAAAAAAACCAAACACACAAAAAAACCCAACCCAACCCAACAAAAAAACCCCAAACCCAACAAAATACTTAAAAAATGAGGAGTGCAGAAAATTTATTTCTGTGCTAGTTTCCTGTAACATCAGAAAAGCAGATCTGAATTACCCACTGCGTGGCATGTAGTGCAGTAGCCCCTAAAGCCAGCTGCCCTGAAGAGCAAGCAGCTGAAGAAGAGCACACAGTATGTTTAAATAATGCCTCTCAGCTTGGATGCCACTTCTAACTACTGTTTGAAATAATCAAGAAACTGAGAAACAACTGAGGAGTAACTGAGAAACCGTTGAACTCTTGAGTAGGAAACATTTTTCTCATCAGTGTTACCCTTTGCTGTTTGGCCCTAGGATAGCTCTCCTTTACTACTGCAGGTTGAAATTTACTACCTAGACACGTTTACACACTCGCTAGGTACTTCCTCCAGGATGAGAAAGTCCTAGAAAGGGATTCGGTTCAAGCCATTTTTCCTGTTCCCAGTGACTCGCTACGCTTCTGTGGTTTTCCCACTGCCTCCTTGTAATAGGTTGGGTTACAAAATCCAGAAACAGACCTACTCCCTTGAGGACCCATTCACCCATGCAGGAACAGCCTGCGGCTGGTGCTGACCGACCCGCCTCATCAACAACGGGGGAGCAAGCTGAGGCCTTGACCCTCTAATTTGGTGCCTCTCCTTGGACCTCAGTCACTCTGCTCTCCTCGATACTATGGGAAAGTCTGTCTCTGCTAATGCCATTCACAAAGCCAAATGCTCCTGGCGGGGGGGGGGCCGTGCAGGGCACGCACTCGCACCCTCCGGTGGCCCTCAGCAGGGGCCCCGCAGGCGGCCTGCCCCGGGCGGCCGATCCCGCTCCCCCAGGCGATGCCCTGCCCAGCTCCTCGGCCCGACGGGTCTTTGGACCCCAGCCCAGCTAGCAGGGGTCTGGGAAAAGCAATGAAGGTGTCTGTTGATGAGCTCACGCAACTTTGAAATAGCTACTGCTTAGGTCTGCTAAGAGACCAGGTGTTTCCCTAAAATGATGGAGACACATCTTTTTGAAAGACTTGATCTCAGCTGGTAATCTTTCTCACTCTGAAAACCCATTTTCATAATGACAAACACAGGCAAACAACATTTCGGTGAAAAGCTCAACTGTTACCGAATACATGTGTCTGATCTTCACCCTTATCTTTAGCTGTCATATACTGACTGGCTGGACAGACAAACAAAAAATTTTAAGGAAATGGATCAATAAATGAAATTTAACATATGCCTTTCTAATAATTCTCCATTTAAAACTACTTTTATTTAAAGTGTGCTTTTATTTTAAAGTCAAAAGGAAACAAAATATCAAACATCTAATGTGGAAATAATAACATCCGATTTCAAAGATAGGGAAAAAGAATATTTCAGTAACAGTTTCTAACATTGTTATTTGTGTTTTAATAAATAATAATTTTTTTCAAATGTTGCCATTAATCTATTTTACCATCAAGATTTTATTTTAGTTTTATTACTTCCACTTAACTTAGTATACTGTCAGCCATTTCAATTCATAGACAAAATGCAAATTAACTTATAATGAAAAGTTAAGTGGCACAATTACGTTGCATCAGTTAGGGCTTATGTTTTATCAGTTAGGGTAGTTTTAATAATTCAGTTGTCGTAACTAGCAGTTCAACTTCAAAAAAATGCCACAGAGAAAGCAGGAGGAAGCCACAGGGATGATGTCCCAGAAAATTCTCCCTGCTCCAAGGGAAACATTTCTGTTATGGATCATAGTCTATAGTAGTAAGGCCTATATAAAAAGATGCCCTCAAGAACTTCCTGCACAATTTCTGGGACAAATGTTAGACCAGCTGGAAAAAAAAAATCAGTGGAGTCAAAAGCACCTGCCCCATCTTTTTGTTTAACAGAAACATCTGAGACTTTCTTGGGGTGTCAGTGCATTGCTGTAATCCAGAGACAAATTCAGCAGAAGTAGAGTCTTTCTGTAAATGGCAGCTCATATAGATTGCCAATCACTTTTAATTGGAATCATGAGTGAATATTTTATATCCAAGTACACCCCAAGTATAGCACCATAAAAATCACTGTGTGATTCAGAAGTAGCTTTCCTTTAAAAGAAAAGATTTAGAAGTAAAGCTCAATTGCTTTTATGTATACTCATTGCTACATATATACATATATACACATCCATATACATATACACAGTGCATTAATATGTAAATAGAATGTAGCTTTGGAAATCTGAAGTAAGAGGAAAACAGAAAAGGGAAAAAAGAGCAAAAATGTTCTGGGCCCACAAATTTAATCCGTTATTTAAAGTTGTGTGAATAACTAATATATTCAGTTGGTTGGAGAAACTGAAAGGTCACTTCAGATTAACCTCGAAGTTTAGTGAAATGAAGACTCTTGGCCTCCAAGATTTGTTCCCATTTTGGGGGAAGAAATTAAGATTTCTTTCCTCAGTTTACCTGCATTTGGGGTTAGAGAAAAGTTTGTTTACATTTAATTTCAAAGTTCATCCTCCCAAAGAGAAGACAAAATCCCAAAAGCCAGTCAGAGAGCAATGCCATCTGACAGTTTTGGCTCGTAGGTTGCCTCCCAGGGCCCATTCTTCTCGCTTAACATTGAGCAGCTCTCCAGTTGCACTAAATCCGTGCACAGGAGGCAATTCACCTGCCACCTGCTCCCCAGATCAGATAGTGGGATGGCTGCAAAACATCAGTGTAGTCTCTTCTCCTTGAGTTTGTTCTGTGTGATCACTTCAGACAGAGAATCACAGAGTTCCCCCAACACATAAATAAGATTTCCAGCTGTGGTGGTGCAGACCCCCTGGGCCACGTTGCAATGTCAGGACCAGCCAACATTGTGTTCTGGTTTCGGATACAAGTGCAGTGAGTTCGGACAATCTGGTACTTTCTTGTGCTGGTTACGGAAGAGTGAGTTAGGACAATGAGGCACTCCCTAACCGTATCTGAAACTCCTGCTGCCTGGATTGTGGGCCACCCTGGAAGGTGCCAGAATTACCTGACAAGAACTGTGGCCAGACTGGAAATACACTGACCAAAGTCAATCATCTCGCGATCCTATACATAGCAATCGTGAGACCCTTTGAGCTCTCTGGGATCGCAGCAGGCTGTGACCCAGTATCTCCCCCTGAGTTGGGTAGTTGCCTCTCAGGGTAGATTTCGTGAAGATTTCAGAGTAGATTTCACAAGGATTTCCAAGATCATCTGCTGACAGGTGCTGATGAAGAAGAGGGGGACAGAGATCGTCTGCTGGCAAATGCTGACGAAGGACAATAGTGAGTAATTCACTACAGTTAGGTTTTGCGATGTTTCAAAGATCATTTGATACCAATAATTTACTACAATTGGCAAAGAGAAAAATCTTCATCATAAGTTAACCTCTCTATCTCTGTGTGTGTTTGCGTGTGTGCGATTTGATTTAGGAAACTTTGTAGTGTTGATTATAGCAAATTTTATTAAATCACTCTGATAATTGGCTGATGATTAAATATTGTTAAAAATCATATGACCTCATCTTGTGATTTACTGTAATAGGGATAATAAATCTTAACTTGCTGCTACCTCAAAGTTATGTACGATCCATAATCACTCATTCCCTGACAAACTGGCATAGTAACTCAATGGGAAGTTTACCTTACCCTTTGTATCCCTTCCATTAGACATAAACTGTTGACCAAGTCTGGGACTAGGATTGGATCTAGCCACATCTAAGTTCCATCAGGAGTTTAGAAAGCAAGGGGGTCCATTCTGAACCTTGTGACTCAATGGGAGGGTCTCCCTTACTCTTTTGCGTCTCTGATCTCTGTGTAAATCATTCTAAATTGATTCTAACTTGATTTTCCTTTGTATGTTTCTTCCAAGTAGTAAGTAATAGAGTGAACCTTGCCAATCAAACTTTGTTAAGTTGCACTTCTACAGATTCACATTAAAGATCGCTTTTGCTAATACCTCTGACGGTGATTCTTTAAGTGATCTAAATCACTCATCCACAACAAATTGGCATAGCCGGCAGGATCCTAAATCAGGATTCGCAACACCAATGTAGGGAATTCTCTGGTCAACAAACGCAAGAATAAGAACATATTTCAGTTAATGCTTCCACTGCAGAATGTACATTGATTCATACTCAGTGTGATCTCTTGTTACAATAACTGTATGCAGGTAAGAGTTTGATATTTTTATCAGCTGGAAAGTAGTTATATAGATGTTGCTATTAAGGTAGACAGTTGCACTGGTGGATACCTGTCACTATGGACTTCACTGTGGGGCCACAGAGCCAGTTTTAAGCACAAAATTTCTAGGCAAACCTCCATGAAGTGGCTGGTTCCACCAGAAGCCTTGAAAAATGATGTCAAGGTCATTACATGTCCTTATATTTCCTTTATTGTGAACAGGTGCCTCTTTCAGCTTGCCTTTGGTACAGAAGAGTCAGAAAAAGGTTTGGTTTTTTGCAATATATTGCATTAGCACCAGTCTTGCCAAAAAGATGTCAATAGTCCAGAGACTGCTACTGAACCAATAGAGTTATAAAGAGGTATTACTAATGCACCTCTCTGTAGCATCAAAGCATTTGGCTTTATGATCTAAATCACTTAAAGCGTTACAGCTGAATCAGAATATCTACTATACTGTAAAACAGAAAAGTATTAATCTTTTGGGAAATCCTGTTTTTGCACTACTCCAAATCTGGGAACCTGTTGTGTTTTTCAAAGTTCTGTAGAAAATTCAGGCTTTGTATTTTTACTTTCTAGTCTACTTAGCAGTATTCCCAAGCTCAATGTGAAAAAAAGGATATTTATCCAATACTTGGATATTTAATAAATAATAACCATCTCTACTGCTGCTTGAAAAAATATTTCTCAGATCCAGTTTTAAAAAGCAAAAGAAACTGTACACAGATGCCTGATTAAAATATTTGTGTATATACATCTGTAATAATTTAAAAATCAAAACCAGCCACTACATTTAAAAAGTACTGAAAAGGGTAACCATTAAATTCTATTATGCCAGTAGGCAACTCTGCCAATATTCAGATTTTAATTTTTTCCAGCTAAGAATGCAAATATTTTTTAAGTCCCCATCCATAGTCACCTGTGTTTTCTGATGGTGTAGTTTTATAATCTTTGCGCACTATCATTAATAAATGAAAAATAAGCAATAGATGTCAAAAGCAGATAATAATGATTGTTTCATTTTCAGTTGTAGACATTTGAGAAGTACTTGGTCATAGCTGGTATCAAACCATATCAAGCATTAAAGAACAGACTGCCTGTAACGTTGAAAATTAGTCTTAACTTTTGTCGCAGTTACGAAAGTCAGCAATTTCCACATTTCAGAGGGCAGGGGAACCACACTAACGCTCATAATTTCTAGCACACCTTTGCTGTAGCCACACTTAATTGACCATCTTGTTAACTGTACTTCTCAATGTGATTCCCTGGGTCATAAAACTGTCCCAAAGCACTATCAAGGCAAATGAAGCATCCTCATATGCCCCTTAGTTCCAGTGGGTGCCGCTTCCCCTGTGACCTCCTGACTCTCGGTTTAAGAATGTACCAAGACCTGCAGCACTGGCCATTGTGCGAAGCTGTACTGCCCGTGAGAGTTCACATGGATAAGGGCTATACAGCAGGGCTAAGACAATCAAAGCCAATGACTTCTCATTCTCCTGAAGCACTCAGGAAATATAAACAGAAGATGCAAAACATCTGCAGTCAGAAGTAAGAGTCCAGTTAATGCATTTCACAGTGGCTGCTGCAAGAGACAGCCATTCTAAATAGATGTTTGGCCTCAGTTTGGTCTTGAACACAGAGAAACTAAATCCATCACAAGGACAGGAGAAACAGTTCAACCTGGACAGAGGCATCAATAGGATGGTAATATGCCTATCTGCTGCTAGAATGAGGCTACGCATATTTAAGTGATAACGCAGAATGTCAAAGGTAGTAGAAGACGGAAGGAAAGTTTTCAGATATCTATGCTATTTAATATGCAGAGCAGGGAATTGCAGCTCTTTTGATTTTTTTTATGGAGATGTAAACATTCCTGCAGCTCTTTTTGTTTATTTTTCTGAATAAGACCATTTATCTGTAGTTTTGAGTAAATAAGAGCCCTATTACAAAACATAATGCTGGGTCAGCAGTTTCTTGGCTCTGTCAAAGTGAAAGATCAGTGACAACAAGGCATGACAGGGAAAGAAGTTTTCAAAAGAAGAAAAACTCTTGGATCATGTTACAGAGCCATCCTGGAGCACACAAAATGGTTTCTTTTAGGCTAAAACTAAGCAGGAAGATGCATTCAGGAACACAGAAAATGCACACCTGCTGCAAAGTGAAGGGACATAGACTTAGTTTAATTAAGCTGTACCTTTTCCATGCTTTGTTTGCTGCCACCGACCCAGTCATCAGCTCTGAGCCAGAGGGTCAGCTTCATCACTAGACACTCTTTCTGACCCTCAGCATTCTCTCTCTTAGGCAGGGCACATCTCTGAGCTCAGAGACCTTCTGTCTGTTTCAAAGCCCTTTGAACCTGGATATCTGAACACGTTCCTGACCAGTTTGGGTTAAAATGCATCAGGGCTTTGGCTTTTGATTATTGATGGGTAAGCAACAACCATTAAGAACAAATACTCAGGGACACACAATGTTTACTGAAGTAATTCAGGCGTCTTCCACATGCATCCAGAGTTCGAAGAGTTGTTAGTAATTGCAGCAAGACCGGAAATAAGAGGGTGGCCCTGAGAAAGGCAAAGTTTTGATGTAGTTTCTCAGAAAGAAGCCATGTGCTGGGTTTATTTGGCCATTTGCAGATAAAGTGGGTTGTCATGTTCTTACCCCATTCAAATACAATCATTATAGTGGATTTTAAATAACATAATGGTTTATTTGGACACAGAAGCATATGAAGTACAAAGTTGCTATTCTTGAAAGTGCCCTTTACCCTCCCATCTCAGTCCTGTATATGAAACAGTAGTGCTCTGTTTCTAAGTTGGCTTCAAATCACTAGTGTGTTTCTCATTTATAAAATACTTTTTACAGCCTAATTGGGAGCAGTTTAATTCTCAGATTCTCAACTCCTTACTACACCAGTTAAGAGTCCAATTGACTGTAACGATTCAGAAAGAGGCTCTTTTGGAGTCTTTACAATATGTCATGTAAATTGGTGTTCAGGGACTTTAAAAAAATGATTTATAGTATATTTAACTAGAGTATTATTCACATGATAAGAGTCCCATACACATTATGACATAATGGACTGTAGACACTTTGTAGAAGTGGTCATAGTTTATGGCCTCAAGGCCAATGAACCTTTTACCCTGGGAAATGGTCCATAGCCTAGTGCACAAGCCCAATATCATATCACCAGAGGAACTTAGAGATCTGAGATGCTCATTACTTGTTCAGTCATCTAATTCTGTCCCCTACGCATTTATCAGTGTTCATGATTGTCCCACCTAATCTTGTTATAATTACTAAATCATACTTGTTCATCATTTCCCTTTGAAGACTGGACAAACTAACTGACTTCTATATAGGACATATCTTCAGGGGTCCATTCCAAAAGCCCCCTGTTAAAGCCAGGCAATCTGTTTTTCTATTAGTTCTAATAAAAAACTGTCAAAAACTGCGGAGCTTTTACTATAGATGTAATTACTACACACTTTTCAGCTGTGGCTCTCCAGTAACATAGCATGAGTTATAATTGGAAGAAAATTATAAAAGGGCTTGTTTGGGTTTTTTTTAAACTATTTCTAAAACAATTCCTTCATCATCCCCTGCGCTTTTGCACTTGGATGATTCTTACGAGATGTGCTACACAGAGAACTTTGTCACATGGGTGAACTCCCCAGTAGGGAGAGGCAGAACTTGTTCTGCAGAAATAATCAATACAGATAGCCTTTCTCTTGAAGGGCTTTTAGTGCAGAAACAAAAATGGTGCCTGTAGAGTTCAGGCATTTGAACTGAATGAATCAAGATGCTGAGAGGGACCAGTAGCAGGACTTGGTGGGGTTCTGAGGTGACAGGACTGGACTTTTGGGTTCCATTCCCACCATTATTAATCAACTGGAAGGTTACAGTGAAAAAACACCTTCATCTCTCTTTCCTTACTTACTAAACATACTTTACCTCTGAGACTCTCAGTGTGCAGTCTTTTCTAAAGAAAACAAGGACATGAATGCGCAGGGGTATATCGAAGCCAAGGAACTTTATGAACCCTCCTGTGCCAGTCTTTCTAGCCTGGCAGATTCCCTTTACGGCAGGTCAATGACACAGCAAAACCTAAAACATCTGACACATTCTCAGAAAAATTTGTTTGTGTAGAACTTGCTGATTCTGCTATCCTACACCCCAAAACAAGGAAGGAGGAGTCAAGGAGGTGATGTGAGATCCGCTTTGCATTTAGTAGAAGGGCTCTAGGAGACACGGCACCAGCGCAGCAAGAACAGTCATTTTGGTCTTAGTGCTGTAGTAGTTGTAGTTCTTAGTATTGTAGTCTCCTTCAATAGTATTGTAGCCAGTCAGTCAAGACGTGAGGCCCTGGCAACGTCCCTAATCATCACCTACCGCAGCCCAGCAACCTTCAGTTCAACGCAGTCACACCCGAAGATGAGACCTACATTCTTGTATGGCTTGCATTACATTATGGATGTGGCAGCTGTGTTTATTTGCTGTTCTTACAGAAGGCACCATACTAAACTTACTGCTAAATGT
Organism: Sagittarius serpentarius; assembly: GCA_034782735.1. NCBI lineage: Eukaryota > Metazoa > Chordata > Aves > Accipitriformes > Sagittariidae > Sagittarius > Sagittarius serpentarius. Next base: position 2,963,304 of record JAVKLA010000047.1, read on the forward strand.
TACATTAAAGACTAGAACCAGAAAGGTAATGCAAAGCACACCCTGATCTCCTTCTGCTCCAGCAGCTGCCGTTGGTGGAGCATGCAACAGATACACAGATTGATGCAATAACAAACTGATGAGTTGTACCAAAGAAGCACAACCTGATTTCTGTAGGCAGAGCATTTTCAGAAAGTCCAAAGGGGCTACCAGCACAGCAAAGGAAACATTTGAGAAATAAAGAAACATTGTTTAATCCATTCTTTCAGAACAGCCTTGAAATGAGAGTAGCTTATCTTACAACACACAGGGCAGAATTCATAGTATATATGTAGGTAAAATGCTAAAACTAACCTCCTACTTCATGAAAGACAGCGTTTTCTCACAAGTTTGTGACTACCTTCAGTACGGACAATTACCTTAAAGTGTATCATATTGATCTGCAATATACTTTGCAGATGTCAATATATACCTAGTCTTGCTGCCTACAGCACATGAGGAAGGAAAATGAGTCTGGGCTTAATGACATGTAACCATCTTGGATGAATAATGTATATATCGTCAATCCCCAATACTCAGGAGACCATCAGCCTAACTTTAATGTTTGAGATAAGCAACTATATGTTTTAGATTTATCACTTGAGTCCTAATGCACTTGCCAAAGGACATTAATATTTAAATATCAAAAAATATACTATCAGCAGAAAAACAAGCAGATTTACAGTTAGGGAGGTTCTCTTTAGTTAGCCTTAACACATACCTGTTATTCTAGAGCGTTTAGGAAAACTACTAGTCTTTTCACGTGATTCCATGGTATGGAAGATACTTAACTTCCTATCTTTAGCCGAGAAATAAATGCTGAAGACAGTTGTTAGGTAGCTGTGATGCAATCGAGGGTCCTCGATAACCTCCTGGTATATATAATATACTATAATACAGTAATATAGATAACATACTATAATATAGTCTGGTATATGTATATAAGAATTGTTTTAGAAAATACATGAACATGACTGCTTTTGAAGTCATAAGACCTCAAAATACAGAAAAAGGGAATAATCCAAATCAAGCAATAACTAGATGAGAAGCTGTTATAACACATCTGTTATCAAATAAGCAGTGATTTTTATTATTCTTCTTGAATCATCCTGGGAACAGTTAAAAACATAACATAGCTCCTACAGATTGGATTTGTCTCAATCTTTGTCTTTATTTGCTGACTAGTTAATGGGGTACTAGCTGATATATTTGGGAAGTGAATTCCCATGTTACTGCTAGAACAGGTACAGAACGAGCAACACTGCAGTATTTGCCTCCAGGTTGCCTGGCAGGCATCGATTCAGCATTGTTTAGGAGACTCGGCCACTGTTGATGAAAATATCCAAACTGCAAACCTATTTTACATTTGGCCATACATTAAGATTCTTGGTAGAGACACTGGTTTCTTCTCCTCCATTGCTCTCCAAAGACAGTAGAGAGATTGATTGCACATTTATAATACGAGTGCAAATAGCTATGAGGTGTTTCTTCAGATTTGAACTGCATGGTAGAATAACGTGCTCCACTATGCCATAAAGTACGAAAAGATTAAAAGATTTTTTTTAAATTTTGGTTTCCCAGTGTGTTGAGTATAGTTAATAAATAATATACTTTCTGATAGCTGACTATTCCATTCATTAGAAGCTTAAAGTAAAGAAATACCAAGCAAGAACAAACAATTTTGATCATCTTTGGCTGCTGGCTCTAACAAGTCAAGGTCTCAGAAAGTTTATAGTTGGGTTCTGTTCTCATGAGCTCAGTAAAAAAGTAAGTTTAACACTAAAAGATGGCAAAATCACTTGCCCCACTATTTTCCCAAAGGTGCTGTGAAAGGACGCAGGAGAAACAAACCTCACCACAGATGCTGTTGTTTAATAGCAGCAAGGAGAGCGTGACTCCAGGCAATTGGCTAATCCCCCCTGAAATTTCTCAAGAGATTGTTAAGGTGCGTGTTTAAATAATGTCTGTGAAACTATACCATAGTAAAATACTATCCAAATTATATTAAAAATGTATATACATAAAATAAGAATAATACATAGCTTTATAGAGCACAGCATATTATTTACAGTCTCCTCTGTCCAGAAAAGAAAGACTGAAGTCATCCTTCAGATTTCTTCCCAAAGCACTGAACCAGGCCTGTAGCATAAAATTGAAGTATTTTATTGCTCCATGGACATGAGTAGGTTATTACTGCACAGAGCCTGGTCCCTTATGGCATTTGGATCCAGTTAGAAATCATTTGTGAACCATAGTTTACAAGAGAAAATTAAAATCCGTGTTTGAAGAAGCCCCATCAGTGATTGCTGCTGTCTTAGATGCAGGTTCTGAAGAAGAGTAAGCATGGGTCCAGGAAGCTGATGAGTCTTCATACATAAAAATGGCATTTTATTTATATTTTAATGCCTTGAATTTGTGTTCATCATTTGGATGAAAAAAGAAAAACAGTATTTTTGTTCACATATTTATTCATTTTATATCAAGTGATGGGAAAAAATAATCTTAACTGAAAAAAACTACTAGGAAATCTCTGATTTGGTAAGTCCATTAGAGAACTTAGTTATGGAAGAGGAGGTCATCTACTTAATAATAAAAACATTTTCACAGCTTTAAAAGATTTTATTCATATTCTGTGATTAAACTTTTAAGTTGATCTTTTTTATTTCATTTTAGCATTCTACTCTGTTTTGTTTTGCACTGAGCCTTTGAACAAGATATACAGATATATGTAAAACATTACTAACTGTTTTTCGTGCTTCACACAGAAAATCTGATAAAACTCTTTAGTTGCAGATTGTTAAACTACTAAATGACTAATAAGGGATAAACTACACCTATATGTGACCAAATCCATTCAGACAAAGGAGGAAAAAAAACAAATCATGATGCGAAAGAGGAAAGATACTTCAGTTTGCATGAGACGAATTTTTTTCACAAGGAAAAAACCTAAGATACTTGTTTTACATTTTAGAAAGAGATCAATTTATACAAAATAATGCAATGATATTTTCTATTAATTAGACTATGCATTACAATGCAGTGATGTTAAGATGTTAGCATTCACTGAGATTCTAGGACATTCACCAAGTCATAAGTGGTCTCTATCACTTACCTTTTTTCAAAGGAAAATCTTTCATTTTATACCCTATAATTTATTCTCAAGAGGTCCTTTTTAAAAATTATCTACTTTATAAAGACTAAAAATCGGTTTTCTAAGATTTAACATCTTCACTACTGAGCATTTCCTAAGAAATTCCAAGCTACAAACTACTAAAATGGCTGATGCCTCCTTTCAAGTTGTTGATACATTGAACTGCAGGGCTATATAATATTATTTCATAATAATTTTGCACTGTAAGAGTATTTAAAGCAATCTAAAATTTATTGGGGGAACTACTTATCCGTGGATGTTTAACTTACACCACATCTTCTCTGAAGAGATTAATATGCACAGCAAGAAAGATGAGGCAATACTTTATTTTATAGCCGTTCAAGTTTAAAGACTTTTAAAGATGCATTCTGAGACCAAAAGATTTAGTTATAGGAAAAAGGAATATCTGGAGCCATCTGGAAGCAAATTTTTGATAGAACTAGAGAGGTATTTCGTAAAATAAGCTGAATAAAGGACAATTGAAAATCTGTATAAAATATTGTTCTACAAAAGCATACAAACATCCATTTAGTAATCAAATTTAAAAACATAGAAAATTGAGGTTAAAAAGGAATATTAATGTTATCCCGTGAGTTCATAGAATCATACAGTGGTTTGGGTTGGAAGGGACCATAAAGATCACCTAGTTCCAGCCCCCCTGCCACGGGCAGGGACACCTTCCACGAGACCAGGTTGCTCCAAGCCCCGTCCGACCTGGCCTTGAACCCTTCCAGGGACGGGGC
>JAVKLA010000047.1:2970093-2999475 GCA_034782735.1 Sagittarius serpentarius
GGGGCCCAAAACTGCACACAGTATTGGAGGTGCGGCCTCACCAGTGCCGAGTGCAGGGGGACGATCACTGCCCTGGTCCTGCTGACCACACTGTTTCTGACACAAGCCATATATTGCTCACACTCTATGTTTATCTTTCCTTTATTCTCACTTGTTATAAATAAGAAAACATGTTAACCATTGCTACTTGGTTTGCTTATCTTCAAAGTAGAGCCCATGCCCATATACTAAGAACCGTATCTAGACAAAATAATAGGGCTTATGCCCCTAAACAGGCTTTAAGGCAAACATTTCAAGCATTTAGAAATTTTGGAGGTGAAATTGATCTCACCACTATAAAACACACACTTTACTCCATGTAAATCTCACTGGCCCAAGAGATAATAACTTTCTTCATTGCTCAAAGCCTGGAAGAGGGAGGAAAGGGAATTAGCCAGGTTTATTGATGACTAAAGAAAGAAGTTTTAAAGAAAGCTAACTTTTCACTCATACTTAATGTTATTTTTAGACTTACAAGGATAAAAAACTCTTTTCACACAGTCCAGATCTCAATACTATAGTTAAACAAGCATAGTTATACAGGCAAGGAACTTTTAAATAAGTTAGCTATGTTCCTAACTTGTGAAGTCTCCTGGGTGTTCTTTTTCAAGTCTCAGGAACATAATGGATGTGTTAATGATGCTCTCATGTAGCTTGGCTGTATTTCCCTTTATTAAATTTATATCATCCAATTGAGGCACAGTTCACTCTAAATCCCAAATCCAAAGCTCTACAATCAGTTAAAAAATACATTCAGAATGAATGGGATCCAAATTACATAGTTTCTCAAAGCCAATATGCATGTAAAATGAACCCTCTCGTTGCTGCACGGATAAGTCGAGCTTAAAATGACATTATAAAGAAAATGTATTTTTGCCCTGTATGGATCAAATATTTTGTGAAATATTCCCTCTCTTCTGAAGAGGGAACAAAACCTTCTGTTTCTGTGCAAAACATGAGTGACTTCACCTAGGACAGTACAAGATGAGGCCAATGAGGGAAAGACTATATGAACCTTCAAGTCCAGTACAGCACCATCTGAGTAGTCCCCAACTCACAAAAGAGCAAACTGCAAAGGAAGGACTTGAAATGAGACACGGTAATTTGAGGACTTAATCCTGTTCAAATTCAAATCAATGGAAAAACGCCTTAAATTTCCTTTTTTATTTCCTACTATAAATTGTTTGTGCTACTCATGAAACCCTCCTTTGTGTTTAAGTTGGCCAGTAACCAGGCTTTCATTTTGGTGACCCTCCGATTGGAGACTCTGTTCCTGTGTGAGATCCAGATCACCTCCACCTCATTTTAAACAGAACCAGAGGTCTTTCTGTCTTCTCGTGTGTGTTTTAAATAGTTACCATTGACTTATACTTAGAACTTTCTGGTCTTTGTTTCCTTAAAGTGCATAAGAGATGTAGGGTCTATATAAATTTTGCAGGGTTGGGGGTAGAACAAGCAAAGAAAAATTTTAACGTGGAAACAAGTATATATATACATGTACATAACATTATCAGGGAAAAATAATCTTACCTGAAACAAAAGTATTCAATGAAAAAAAGGAAACTAAAAAAATCTACAAAGCAATTCCAGAGGAGTCAACAAATTAGTAAATTAGACATGAATTTGTAATGAAATAAGGTAACAGAAAATCAGTTTGGTCTGCTCTGTATAGAGACTTCTTGTGATCTATGCATTTACTCTTTGTCCCTCTCTCTCGCTCTCTCTCTGACTCTGGCAAATAATTTTCAGACTTAAATGGCTCTTAACTAGAAAAGCACTAGAAATTTGGGCAGAATTAGAGAAATTTTGAAATGGTGATGGAAGGATAGAGTTGTTTAACATATGCAAACAAAATCAGGTAGAAAAATTCATGCAGTATGACTAAAAAAGAACAAGGAAAAGAAAAAAGATGCAATTAGGTTATCTAAGTGTAAATTACTAAGATGTAAAAAGAATAATGAGTGCCTTTGAGGAGAATCATTTATTCTGTGAGGTATAAGTAAGAATAATTAGAAATCAGGATGGAGGAAAACTGGGGGCAATGCTCTTGACAAGAAGCTGTCCAAAGGTGTGAAACAGCTTCCCAAAGGCAACACTGGCATCCCGTCCCGGACAAAGCAATTGAAATGAAGAGAACAACCTTGCAGCATCAGGGAAAAAGTAACTACTGAGGAGAAGGTTGAGACATCAACTTCTTATCCTGTCTCAGTAGTCCCAGCACAGCAAGACTGTCTGCAGGCTAGGAAAGCCATACCCAGGGTAGCAGAAGGTGGCGCACATGGAAGAGACGAGCTTCAGGAGGTAGATCTAATATCTTCCTTGCCTGATATTCTAGGACTGCAAGACTGAAGCACCCGTTACTAGACCAAGGACTGTGGGTAGAGTGTCCCTTCCATTCTGGGCTGTGCACATGGCTGTCATTGGTCTAGATAGAAATTTAAATAAGAAGTATGAAATGTCTTTTTCAGTAAGGTTTTGAAAACATTGTGCTAAGGAGTGTACCAATGGTTAAGCAGTACCCTGCAGCTAACACTTTCAGCAGGGTAACATCATTTGTTTAACACTGTTTAATTAGATTGAAAAAAAAAAGGGGTTCTGTATTTGTATTTTTGTCAGGTACATACTTATTGGAAGTTTTAAAGTAAGCCCTTATGGCTATGGCTAACAGACTTTCAAATAACTTCCATTGCTAGCCTGAAGCCAAGCAGCCTCCTAAAAAATATATATATTATTTTTTAAATCACTAACAGTGAATTGACTATTCAAATAACAATACTCAGTGTGAAATAATAGCAGCGAAAAGAGTGTTAGCTAAAATTCATCACAGCAGCTCAGCAAGGCTCCAATGTTGACTAAGAACAAGTCAGTATACAATCAATTACATCCTGACTGGTAAGTCAAGTTACAGTGAACTTGTTTTGGCATTAGTTTTCATAGTTAGTTGCCCTCCATTCCAAAAAAAAAAAAAAAAGTGATCAGGTTATAGGTGATACAGTACTCCAGAGCAGAATGAGTAAGTTATGGCACTACAAGCAAATTTCATCTAAATTACATAAAGTATCCATGATTTAGGTAGAGCTACTTCATTCATCTGTTTGTATCTCCATATGCTCACAAGTTAATGGAGGAGTTAAATGCACCATATCCTTTGGTTTAGTATATCTTCCAAACAGCTTTAATTGTGAGGGCACCAGTCCTTGAAAGCAATTTGAAAATTTATTCCATTCCCATCTACTTTATTTCATTATATTTTAAGTACATAAGCGATTTTCATGAATGGTCTTATTGCATGGGGTAGGTTAATCAAAGACTACCACATGAATGATTAGGTCAAGCATTATTACTGGCAGGTATTTTTGTCTTTTTTTAATTGGTTTTAACTGATGAATGACAAGTCTACTCAAAGAACTTTTATATTTTATTGCTATGATTTTTATCCAACTCTGCTGTATTTCTAAGTGTCATTGACTATTAACAATGGTCTCTACACAGAAAACTGTAAAGGGCAGCTAGTGATTCACTTTAAAATATTTTTTTTTCCTTTACCAAGAAGAGATGTAATCATCCAAATAATTGTATTTATATTGCCTCTAAATCTGCTATTTACAAAATAATGTTATACTAAGGGACTTTCATTGGGATTTCATCTATTTTAGAAGAGGCAAAGGCTGAATTAATTCATAGATCTGGCTTTAGTTCAGTAGTAAAAGAAGCCAAAAGAGTCCAGTTACTGAGTATTCATCCAACTCATTGGAGAAAGTGACTGAAGGCAGAAAGAAAAAAGTCTAGCTCTTTCTGACATTTGATGCAATTTCATTTTTGAGAACTGGAAGCAAAAGCCAGGCTGCAGTGATACACATTTTTATACTGTATAAATATAATTGTCCTGCAGTAAAATTCTGTGGAGAAAAATTTGGCTTGTTCATAAATATGTTGTGAGGCTGCATTTAACAGTCTTACACCACTTTACACCACACCAGGTGCTTTCACTGAAAGTAAAAAGGACATTTTTACATATTAGATAATGGCACAGCCTCCAAGATGGATGAAGGACAGCTTAAGCTATATAGTAAGTCCAAAGAATTATACCCATTACAAAAAAAAAAAAATCCCTCCATACATTCATGGTATGAACCTGTCTCAGGGAGCATTCTGACAAATAACTGAAAGAAATTGGAATACAAACACTAACAAATGAGTTTCATTTTGTACAAATGGGTTTTTAAGGAGCTGATTCATTGACCCTGTACAACAGGCAGCTTCACAAGTAATCTTTTGCTTCTCTCTCTTAATTTTCCATTTTTGCGGCTTAGTTATGATAATGCTACAAGCTATCATCCTCCTAAGAACCATGAAGGTCTCAAGATGGAATTAAAATATTCAAGTAAATGTACTGTCTCTACTGAGCAAAAAGGAAAGATGGTATCATTTCAACTGTGGGCCTGCTAATGGAACATAATATGTATACAGAAGAGAAAGTCAATAAAAATATGGAAAAAAGGAAAATAGACTGAACTGTAACTGTTAAACTAGTGTGATAACTGTACTTGATAAGGGAGTGAAAATTTGGTTCTACATGGACAGCAAACAAACAATAGAAAAGGGAAGACTTAATAGCACTTGGGGTGCATTTGAAACTAAAGGGAAAAGAGTAATGAACTGTGCTGAAAGCAAAAACTATTAAAATGGGAGGACATTACAAATGGCCTTCTTGAGCTGGCTGTTTCGTATTTGCCCACAAATATAAAATAGCTAGTTAAATTCACTCATAAGAAGGTTAAGATTCAGTGCAAAGATAGGGCAGGACTGCAAAATGATAGAAAAATATAGGTTGGAGAAATTAAGTTATAGAAATCCAACAAAATGCAGTAAATAACAACAACCATTTGTGTTATGAAATAAGATCACATCACCTGGAAAAAACACAGTAGAGGAAGTAAAGATCAGAGTAGCTGTTTGAATACAGAAAGGCTCATTAGAGAGCTCATTAGGTTGTACCACAACAACAACTACAAAAAGAGTCTAGTTCATTTAGTTCAGAAAAATGAAGGCTGACACTAAACACAAAAAGACGAATATAGTAGGAAGGATGTTAAATACAAGAGAGAAGGTATTATGGTAAAGAACAATTTTGTCCAAGAGAAAGTGGATAATAAACCATCCATGAAAATATTTAAAATAAATACTAGTAGGTTCTTTTCATCAGAATAATTACTTTTTTAGAAGTCTTCTGGTAGGAGGAATAAGGAAAAGCAAAAAAATTCTGTTATGGTCACCACCAAAACTTACGTCTAAATTACAGCTTTTCAGTCCCTGCCCTGATAATGTTCACATGTTTACTAGGAAAGGTCAGGGTTAGCATGTTAATTCCTATAATCCTATTGCAACTCCTAGAAGGAGATTTGATTGCACCTAATTTTAAACCTCTGTACTATACACAGCTAGTTGTCTGGTTTCATCATCAATGAAGAGAAATATGAAATTCTAGAACAAGATTTATCTGGTCAGTTTGAGTGTTTGTGTAAGATGATTTTCCACCTCAAAACTATTATTCCTTTCTCTTGCCTGCAAGGAGTCCAGGCAAGTAGATCAGGTGTTGACTAGAGCACAGAAATGTATGTTTGATACATAGCTGGCACTGCAAGGATCTAAGGACTGATATGGGAAGCCTTTCTGCCTGTCTGTCTGTCTCACCATTCTCAGGACACCACGCCAAAATTCATGAAAGCTAAACAGAGACAAAAGTACTTCCTTGTACCGAGTCCATTTCCCTCTTTATCAGAGTATACGCTTTTACGGCTGGAAAAGAGCACATATTATTGTCATTTTACCCATTAAGATAATACCGAACGTGGAACTACATTGCCCCACTTCTGTGACTGGGTGTAAGAGAAAGCTGTGAACAAGTGACTGAAGGCTGGTTTCCACAAATCTCACCACCTGTTTTTTCTTGCCGCATTTCCAGACGTACTGTCTTTGTCACTAGAGCGAAGACTTTATCATGACTTTTAAAGCAAACTTTATCACTAACTTTAAGGAAGCTTGAAAACAAACGTTTCTGTACCAGAAACTGCTCAACTGATTTAATTTAACAGAACTCAGGACAAACACAACATAATATGTTCAACGTGCAAGGCACTGTTGGGAAGTAGCACTTGTTCACTACTTAAGTGAGAAAAATATTATTTAAAATGTACACAGTCTCTTTAGCTGGATAGTTCTCATTTCTTGGGATGATTCTAGGGGCTAGAATCCCCATATGGAAAATTCATTTGACCCTAAAGATTTTCCTAGGAAACGTGATCTCCCAAGTGTATGTGTGAAGATTCCAAAAGCACATTTGCAAATGTTAGCCTAAAAAGTCAGAGTAAAAGAAATTAAAGCAATGTGGTTAAAACTTCCTCTTCAACGAGTTTGAGACAACCTCAGTAGACTGCAAAAGATTCCATGGGCAGTGTTAAAGCAATCAGGGTTAAAGCAAACCCAGAAACTATTTAGTTTGACAATATTTCCTAACCAACTTAATGGTTTTGTGTCTAGTGGATACTGGCTTTTGACATGCAGGCAGAGCACTCGCGTTTGCTGAGCCAGTTTGTCATCCTCCTATATCGCGCTAGCAAATTTCAGTTGGCACTGTATGCTTCAGCACTGCCAAGCCCCCCTTCTCTGGTGGCAGCAATGGATTTAAGGAGAGTAAGCTCAAAAAGGCTTGAAAGAAGACCAGTGACCATGATGTGTTTGCAACTATTTCAACACAGTGCTACAAAACATTGTCCCACTGGGTACAGAGAGCGGAGAAGAAATGTTCACGCAACAGAGCTGCATTAAGTTATGCATTAAGCATGCGTAACGCACATGCATGCTCCGACAACCCAACCAAGTCAATTTGCTAAAACAAAGGGTTACCATGCTTCCTCGGGACCAATTTGGGATTATTTTAGTGCACATACATGATTTTCGGGGACATAACTATCTTTCATTGCATCTTTGTACTACACCAGAGAGCCTTGATCTGGTCAATGACCCTTGGTACAACTGCAATATAAATGCCAAATAGATCATCACAATCTGTACGTTTTACACGTGACACATCAGTTAGTGGCAAGAAAGAGGAAGTCAAGTTCAAAATCTGTCTGTGGGACACCCTTTGAGTCTCTGCATAAAAGAGCACCAGCATACAGATCCCTTGGTAGTAAACAAAGGGCCTCCTTTGGTACTTTTCAAATCGTGAGTTAATTCAAAGCTTATTTCAAGGCAGCTGCAGCTGAGGAAGGAAGTGCAAAAACAGATAAAAAGTGCTGATGGAAGACATACATCCTAAAACGGAATTTGAAGGAAAGGACTTTCTTCCTTCTCTCAGCTGCTGAGAAGGAGCTTTGTTTAGAACCAAGTACATGCAAATCATGATGGCTTTGCAGAGATTCAGAGCTCCCAAAAAGGCAAGCAACACTGGAGGCACAAATCCATCAGAAACAAAAATAACTTCTGCATATCTTCTCCTCCTGTTTCATACTACAACTTTCAGCGTTATTTTACATCTTCATTAATGCATACACACGCACAAATGCAATATTTCAACTATTTGCTAAGTAGACTTGTGTTCTACTCCATCCCACATCCTACACCTATGACAGTTATAGCAGAGCTCCTTCCAAAAGCACAACACGTGACATGACAAGGAAGTTCATCTTCTTTTTCTTTTCTTATTCCAAACCAAATAACTAGGGTGGATTTCTTTTAATCAGTGTATATCTTAGGTTTTGCTAATTGCAAAGCATTTTGAGCATGAAATAGAAAGTACTCAGAAATCCATGATGATTCTCAGTGTAGTCTCTGCAGGAGATTTTCTTGGATTATTTTCTTGGATGGAACCTCATAAATTTTATCGAGGAGGTTCTTAATGTTTTCTGCATTTGTCAAGGACTTCCTTACATGTCATAGCCTAATCGGATCAGTAGGTAAGCCCAGTAACTCCTACCTGTTACTGTACATTCTGGCATGCCTGGGGTTATACTGCACAGACTCTGTAAACGCAATTTGTTCAGGAAACCTCAGAGTTACAACATAACTGCACACTGTGCACTCTCTCGGAAGCACTGGACTTACTGTACTCACGCTGCCTGAGCATGAACACTAAGTCTAACATGTCGCTGGAGGATCAGATTTACTACACATCTGCAGGCCACCTGTGCTGTGCATGTACAATGAGCTAAAAAGAAATAATATAAAGCTTATTTCTTAGCCCTTTAACCCATGGTTGTGATACCATTGCCCACAAAATCTTGCTTGGCAAATGTTGTTTTCAACAGGCTGGGAAAGGGGGGAAAGCTTTGGGTGGTATTACACCTTCTCCTGAGTATAGCATAATGTATTGACAGAGGGCAAAAAAGAAGTAAGGACTCACTAACATTCCTCAAATGGAGGGCCTCTTTTTCACAAAAACTCACAATCTCAGAATGTGTTACACAGGTGAAGTTATGGAGTGAGAAAAATACAAGGCTTAGAAGATTTTGAAGACAAGTTCATAGGCATAGCCTACCTAGACGTAGGAATTAATTTGCAAACAGCAGCTACATCCCTAGCACCTATCCAGTTTCAAATGAGAGCAGAGATGCCAGGTGTTACCCCTCCTGTCCTGTGTGACTCCTGCCCACAGCTCACGGTGTACAGTATGCCTCAGGCTGCTTCTGAGATTGCAGTGAGGAGACTAGCCCATACTCCTTCATTTATCAGGGAGGACTGCTGCCTCCAAAATTGCGGCTGCTGTGGTCCAAAACATGCCTTGGCTAACTCAGTTGTAAACCCAATACACACTCACCCACCTAAATATGCCATCTCACGTACCTGCTAGTGTACTTTCCTCTCTATTACAGCACTTATCAGCTCTATCCCTATTTCTTTTTGCCACAGCATGACAGCTACCAGGAGTTATACGACTAGTTTTATGCACTACTGACTGGGGAGACTGTACTGACCATCAACAGAAGCCTCAAATCAGTTGCCATTTGTACACTGGCACATAATAAAAGAATAGTCCCTGACAGGAAGGCATAGCAGACCTGAATATCACATTGAAACCTTCCTGCTAAAGGGAATGCCTGTATTTAAATATGCTAATTAATGGCATAAATTTAGAAAATATTTTTATTACTGTCCCATGTTTCTGAAAAATCATGCCAATTACTTAGACTTCACATTTAAACTAATTTCGTAAAATTCTTCTTAATTGAGTATCTTTCTCCTTTTGGTTCTTTGTTAAGCATTAAGGCCATTATGCAATTTAGTCCCATGCATGTTTTAAGCAAAAATAGTATTTTTTTAAAAGTAAAATTTCAGCTTTACTATTTTACTAAATACTTTCAGTTGAGGAAGCCAATCCTTTTAGAAGAGAACATGTACATATTGCCAAAATGTAGTTCAGGAGTTCATTAGCAGATACGTGCAGGTGTAGACCATACAATGGCTAAAATTACATTTTTAAAGGGCAACATAAAGTGATTTTTTATTAGACATTCTGAAGCTCACCCAGCTTCTAAAAGTTCAAGTTTAAGGGACTGAGGAAGTGGTCTAGTCATTTTTTTGGGAAGATTACAAAAACAACTATGACTAAATTCCCAGAAGCTGTAACACGTAAAAAGCTAGACTAGACAATGCCTTCTGAGCTCACTGCAACTGTTTATTTATTTGAAAGTCAAACCACCACTGCATCAACAAGCAAATGCTGTACATTTTTCAATGTTTAAGAAAATGACAAGTGGAAACAGAAAACACGATTAAATGCGTTACTTCCCAAGAGGCTTCTATGGTGCAGTGAGAAAAATCTTCAAAGTGTGGGCAAAAATCCTAGTTCTCGTGAAAGCTGCATTATAACTTCCCAGACTACATCTATACTGTACTTGCTCTGGTAGCTGCCAGGAAGGACCTAAAAAGCAGCATTCCCGAAAACCTGCTTCCAAGTTCTTATTTGCCCTGTAGCCAGGCCGGTTCAGTCTGCTCGCAGGGTGTCTATTTTCCCTTCCTAAAGACAATGCTACGGCCCTTCAGGAAACAGTGCTGGATCGCTTGTCGACCTGACGTCAGTCTTCTAGCATTGTCAGACACCAGCACAAAGCCACGCAAGAAAACAGCTCACCAGGCATGGAAAGCCAGAGCCCATCCAGACTGCAAGTAATCCAGCCTGAGCGAAGTGCAGATGTGCTGGAGGCTTTTCCCCTAAGCGAACTAGCCAGCTTGCTAAGAGGTGCCCCAACAGATACGCAGTACAGATAGTCTGCAGATTAGTTTGTTATAAGCCTTGTCCTCAGCCTTAAATACACTATCAAAAGACACTGCAGACCTAACCTTACTCTATTGCACACATCTTTTTTAAATGTTATCTCCATTCAACGAACATGTGGACGCAATTTGCAAATTGTTTTAAAACTAGAAAACCCTGAGAGGCTTATGGTATAGGTGGTATTTTGTTTCCAGAAATTACTATAACTTATTTCAGGCATATCCTGAGACAGAATAGAGGTCATGTTAAAATAAAATTGTTTTAGCTCCAAGAGACAAAGGCATATTTTTTGTATGAAAAGTGCAAGACACTTTGACAATGCTGTTGAAAATAAAGTGAGGTCGAGTCCTGAAGCCCCTGCTCAAACAAAATTTCCACTGGGTTCCCTTATATGTTGTGGTACAGTAATTTTATAACATACATATTGACTTATTCCCAGTTTTCTTGAATATTATACATTTAATGCATTTTTAATTTTAATCGCATTTTCTAGCTTTGAATTTGACCAATTCCATATCACCCATAAACTATATTTTAGGAATCTCTAGTATGACACATTTGAGGAGCATAAGGAAAACTAGAATTAAACAAAATTTCATCATAAGCTTTTCAATAATGGTATAATAGAGAGCTGAGACTGGTCATTACCCATCACTGAAATGTGAATGGAACTGAGCTAGAACAGATTTCTTACAATCATTTTTTACAAGGCTGTTTTAGAAACCACAATTTAATAAAACAAAACAGAAAAATATTTTCCAATTCAAACTACCTGGAACGTGTTCTGCAGAAGGCAGAGGATAATTATTCAAATATGTATTTGGCCAGTTTACAGAGTTAACACCCAGTGCCATGAAAAGAGCCATGGTATTGTTCATCAGAAATTGTGAGACCTTGGTTTTAATACACCTTCCTACACACACCACCTCCCACGGCAGCATGCTGCTCAGTGCAGAGCTGCGGCGGGCTCAAAAGGAAGAGAGCTGCCTGCCGCACCCACCCAGCCCTTCCAAAAAGCTGAGGTGGCAGCCCTTTCTTCAAGGGAAAGGATCAGGCAGCAACCTCGAGGACTGAAAAATAAAGGAGGTTATAGTTTTCTAGGGAAGAGGACCACCATGCCTCACGGTGATTTGTCTTTGCCTTGGTATATTCTGGGTTCTTTTTATAGTAATATCATAAAACAGAAGCTTCAAAACATATCAGGCTAACGTTCAGGTTTTCTGCTTACAGTAAATGACAAAAATCACAGATGGTTCGTTCCCTGTCCTCATAATAATATACCACATGAGGATCTCAACAGGATACCACATTGAGAGAACATCCAGATCCCACAGTCAACATTGCAGCTTAACAATAAAAAAATCAATCAAATAAGTTCAGTTTTCCATTTCCGATGATTCCGCTTATTCCTTTCTTTTTTCTTGCTTCCCTACCAGCCCTTCCTAACACTGACCCCTCTGCACTCCCTCTTCCCAGGGCCTCTTTTCCTCTGCAGGTGAAGTGGCATCCTCCTTCACCCTCTCTACACACCACTGGGGTTTTCTCTTGGAATTAGTTCCCTTTGGATTTTTCACACTCATGCACAGTCTCACTGAATTTTTGTGTCATCTCCTCTTTCAGGAGAATGGTTTTCTAGCAGCTTTTACGTCGGCCTACTGCCAAGAGCTAAGGGAAGGCACAACAACTTCTCCCTCCTCTTCCTTTTCTTTGCTCTGTGTGAGTTGCTGGCACCGAGCAGGCAGCCGTAAAACTGGCTGAGGGACTATCGAGTTTTCAAATCATTTAATAAATTAGACTTATTCAATCAATGCAACTTTAAGAAAAACAAAGAATTTGTTTTTAAAATAGTATCGAATGTTCCCAATGATACAACTATCCATCTCTCTCTGTTTTCAGAAAGTATATATGAGTATGTCAAATTAATCCAGAAAGTAGATAATTGAATAAATCTCTTTCATTACATGTGGAGGATAGCACACTTCTATTGCAGAAAATAATTCCATTAACTACTCATCTATGGTAGTCATTATTTTCACAGCAGTGAATTTTTTACATATTATTCAGAATATTGTTAGAGTAAAAATTCTGATAGCTGAAGTATAAGGGCATACTTCCATTTTTAAAATTATAATTAGATCATAAAACTTATTTCTACTCACCGATAAAGCTTTGTTTTAATGATGTGCACCTCCTTAGCACAGCATCCTTAGTTTAATACATATTAAGTAATAAGAAAAGGGAACAATATTTTTGTCTATTAATCTCAGTAGGTTTTGGCTAGCCCTGCCTCTTTTTTGTAATTTTTGTAGTGCAAAACAAGTGTAACAAACACTATTTGTTTCTCCGCTATTTGGTTTTATTCTTTGGGCATTTTATTTACATATGATTGTTTTATTTATTTTTACATTTTTATTTTCTCAGCTATTTTCTATCAGCTTGGTAGCATTATGTCGATTTGAGTCCATCCAAATAATGGAAACAACATGTTTCTTGAGAACTGGCGTGGCAGTTTTTGAATGTAGTCAAATATAGGGGTTCTATGTTAAATGGTTGTAGTGAGTTGGTCCAAATGTCTGCTATACATGCATAACAGTGTGGAAAAAAAGGAAAAAACGAAGATTTTTTTTGTTTCTTAGCAGGAATGCTAGCAATTCAGGGAGGAAAGGTTTATATCGCATTGAATCCTGGATTGAAATGGAAACTATAAATTATAACGCATATAAAGTGTGACCCAACAGCTGCTATAAAACTCAAAAAAATCTCTTCTAGACCACTTCATATTTCTAATATGATTGTGAAGTTTATAAAAGCTATGACATTTGTATAGAAAATAAGAACTTTCCGTGGGCTGGAATCAGGATCAAAAATTCGTTACATACCATCTGGTAGTCTCAAACTTTAGTTAGGTAAATTGATGAGAAGTCACCCCTCCTGTGAAGAAGCTCTATGAAACAGCAATTCTTTGCTATGAATTCGGTGTTGCTTCTAGCATTAGGTATGTCACTTAGTTAGACTGACAGGCAAGAGGAAAATTCTCTTTCTAAGGCTAACATTGCCCCCTTCTGTTATAAAGGGGCCAAGACATGTAACTTTCCAATTCAGTAGTTTATAGGGGGTTTTGGCTTATCAACACGGTAGGGTGAACAACCGCCTTTTTACCTTGCTGTGTTGCTAACAAATACTTGGAGTAGTTACTTTTTAGTACTTTTCCCCCATTCTTTGAATTTCCCACTCAGAAATTTTAAAACAAAATTTCCTTCTCATAAACATTTATTCCCTTTCCAGACTGAAGATACTCTCTGTCTTCAGAGACCAATTGCACAGAAAATGGTTTCCCTCCCTCCGTTTTTCTATATACCTCTACGGTCCACTAGCAAATGACCTACATAAAAATACTGGAGAAAACAGCGGGAATCCACGAAGGTGTTATTTGAACATGAAAAGAAAAATACTCATGAAGTTTTTTGAGATTTCATGGTAGTTACAGAAAGGGCTGGCTATTTTGGAAGTAATATTTTAATATTGGATAAAGATAGCTAAAGCTATGCTACCATTTACAAGAGAAATCTTGATTTCTTCCCTCTTTTTGGTGTATCACATAAAAAAATCACGCTGGGCTCAAAGTCCCCAATATCAAGTGTCATTCCACAAAAAAAATTTGTCTATAAATATTTTAAAACAATCAAAAATAGATGTTGCTGGTGTCTGAATAATAATAGTAATAGTAATAATAGTAATAATAGTGATAATAGTAATAGTAATAATAATAATAATAATAATAATAATAATAATAATAATAATAATAATAATAGCTATTAAATGTCAATCTTCCTGACCACTTTTTTCCACTTTCTTCCTATAGATGTCAGAAAACCTGTCAGCAAACGTTCTAAGAGAGGGACCCATCTCTTTTAACGCTGGGAATAAAAAAGAAAAAAACTAAGGTTCCTCCAGATTAGCTGCACTGCTCAGGCAAGTTACACGAGACAAAATTCAATGAACTAAAGAAAGTCATTGGCTTTCTTCTAAGAAGCAGCTGAAGTAGTCATCAGTTGAATGCTGTTGGGTCATTTTTAATAAAACTTGATCATCCTACTTGTATGGATTTTAATCTAGCTAGCAACAGTAGGTTCCTCCAGTTCTGTATCTCTGATAATTTCAGTTGGTGTAGTTACTGATATATTTTCATCAGTGTTAAGTAGGGAAGCTAGGATCAAAATGTTTTGCACCTGGGGTATCAGCCCAAACCCAGATACAGAATTAGATACCATTTTATATTTATAATACATGGGAGAAATGTGAATGTTTATAGCACCTCTAAAAACTGGGGCATTCTCATATGCATTCAAAGTATAATGTAAAGTTGACTTGTGGTCACATTCATAATTAAAAAATCTAGTAGCTCATAGGGTCCAATAGCAAATATTTCTCCTAAATCCACAAAAGTAAAGGGTTGAATGCGCTTTTACTGCCAATGTACTGGTATCTTCTTTCCTTTTCCTTGTCTGTATTTGGGCACCCTCAAAGGCATGTAACATTCACAGCATATTAATACTGACAATTTGGATGGATAAAGTTGATCCAGCAAACACGTAGCACACGATGACTTTTACCTGGGAGTACGGTTTAATCCTGTTGCCCAAGTCATACCACTAGGAACAATACATTGAAATAATTACTTCTCCCCACTTGTTCTTTAATAACAGCTCCCAGTCCACTCTTCAATATATCTCCTGCTTAGTTTCCCACTCTTTTGCCGCTTACATGCTCCATCACATTGCTGAAGTCTCTAAAGGTAGATGGTGGAACTGGAAGTCAAAGACTACTTTTAAATCACATGGGCATTACTGAGAAAAATCTCACAGCACATGCACATGCAGAAGACTGTCGTCACAAAACTGATCCTGGATTTATGTGAGCATGAAATGAAACTCAAGCTAAACTGGCTAATCCATAACCAAAAAAACCTCAGCTAATCACCTAATTTTAAATGTGGATTCTAAATTTTGCACGTGAATCTAGTAGATTCTGTAGTCAGCCAGGCTGAACATTTCTTTGCTGGGTCACACTCACATAGCTTCCTTCAGCGTAATTGCTATTTTTTAACATATCGTATCAGAGAGTAACAGAACAGCAATATACTGGAGATGAACGTACACTCCCTGAATGCAGTGTAGAGCACTGAGTTAACAAAACATGAGGTTTTGTAAGCTCTGTTCTTAGACCTGGGCGTAGGTCAGAGTATTGGTTATGTTACTTGTGAATAACCCCATTGCCGAAGCTACAAAGCACCAAATAAAATACGTCATTTTCAAACAGAAACAGATCAAAATGCTGCGCATGATATAATCAATGAGTTGTAAAGAATAAATGCATGTGACAAATGGAAATTGATTCTTTCAATCAATTAAGAAGCAACTGGGGCAATGACGTGTGCACTTAACCCTGTTCTTTCATTGCAGTAACCAAGTGATTATTAAGATAAGATGCTATTTTGTGGCATATTATGTTATGATACAATCCGTAGGCTTTGTCCTCTGACAACACGAAGTGGTACACCATATAACCTCAAGAGCTGAGGTGGGCAGACCTGCACCAGTAAGTTGACAATTCAAAAAAAGTGAGATAATCAACGCTGGAAGGAAGCTAGGACAGAGAAATGTCCTGAACAGTACTGCATCACCCGTATGACTGCTGGAGCAGAGTACAAGGCCCAGGCCTCACAGCCAGCCACTTGGGGTGTCCGAACAGCACCTCCCGAAACCATTTTTTTTCTGACACAGAACTCCCATTCTGGGCGGGATAGGGAGAGGAGGGAGCAAGACTAAAACAAGCCCCAGCAGAATTCCAGCAGCTCTTTTCCGTGTAGGATCGCACCCCCCACTTTGGAGCCCTGCTGCTGCTCCAGGAAGACTGCAGGGTGCCGGCCGCTCTGTCAGTGCTGAGGCAGGCAAAGTGCCAAAGCATAACAGGGAGCAATTTTTTTTTTTTATTTCCTCTCTAAAATAAAAATAAACACTTTTTCTGGTACCAGCTTTCAGCAACCTGTCAGCATGTACAAGGTTTGAAAACGTGGAGCTATCCTGCCCTGCTCCCTTCTGCAGTGTATGTTAGCGTGCCTTATCCTTGCATATCTGTTTGAGCAAATCAAATCCTGGATTACTGCTTGTCTCTTGCACACCATAACAACAACAAGAAATGAAATGTGGCATCAAGCTGGATTAAATATTTGATTTTTTATAATATTTAAACTGGTATTATTTCAGTTAATAAATATTAATATATTAAATGTCAACACCAATGATAGCTATAATTAATTATATTGCATCATATTTTATATTGTAATGTACAATTATATTATTAAGTTTAATGAAATCAATATTAATATTACTTCTTGATTAAAGTAATAGGGGTTTTATGTTTTAAGGTTTTTTAAGCTACATATTTCAAAACTGTTCATTCTTTAATGTCACTGTAAATGTTATGGTACTGTATCCTGACAATGTCTAAATAGCTGAGCTAAGTTTGCCACATACTACAAAACGGCAAAAGAGAGCACCATTCATCTTTTAATTTTGCTGTGTGCTAAACATATGATGGGAATAATTGAGAATTGGGCCCATAGGTGCCATACACGGATATTTTTACCACAAATGCACTGTATACAAAATTACATTTGTTCTTAATAGGTTTTCCACTGTTACTTGAAATTGTCCCCAGATGCCTTCCATAAATTACAAGCTGTAATTATTTTCCCTGAAGCTGATCAAAACCAGCCCAGAGAACGTAGAGCATGCTTCCTGTGTCTTACTCGAGTACAGGAATGGCCAGAAGCAATGCCACTGGTGTTACGGCTCCACTCCAAAGCAGAGGTTTCTAATCCCTCCAGTAGCAGCTGGCACCCTGACGGCTGTTGCCTGTGACCCTGGTACACTCACACCCACAGCACAGTTGCACAATGAATGGCCCAGAGAAAAAATTCAGTCCTGAGCAGCGAGGAGAGGCCAAGAAGCCACCTCGCTGACAGAGGAACAGGGAGATAACGTGTTATAGCTCCCTGTGGCAGCCTTGTCCCCAGCAACAAAAGAACTTAGCTGCAGGGAGAACAGAAGAAGAAACTGTCCTGCGTCCTCTGCCTTGGTAGCTGTCGATGGCGGAGTTTCACTTATCAGAGTCTCCATCCACAGAATTACATATTGTGTCTAAGGAGATAAGGATGATGGGTTCTTTTTTAACAAGGTTCTCTCAGCTCTCACAAGCTTTCTCTCTACTTGGTGTGTTTAGGTGTGCTCCCCACTCTTCCGCCTACCCAAGGTTCCCCCAGAAGTATCATCGGGGGTTCCTTTATGTCACCAATGCCAACTGACCCACACAGCTTAAGCAGAAACACCCTTTCCTTACAGAAGCCTTTGAATACAAAGTAAATGGCGCAACTCAGAAAGGTTCACAAAAAGAGAGCCTGACAGGAATGACCAGTAACAATTGCACACCCACCTGTTGCCGTCAGCTTTCTCTTCTCCTGCAAGTTCAGCTAACACTGGCTGGTTCTGCCTGACCATTGAATCCTAATTTTCATGTACCTTCAACACCATTAGCCAACCTTCACGAAAGGAAAGCAGGCACCAAATGTCCCTTCTTTATTTTATGGTCCAGATCAACATTTCATCAGTTATGCAGGTTCAGCCCCCTCCTTATTACTACATTTAACCCAACCCATTGATTCAGCTCCTACTCTGGAGATGCTAAAGTTCACTTGGCCTTGTTTAAGAGTGACACTTACCAAACAGGCAGTTAATATTATTTCCATGCTTGGCTAAAACCAATACAAATCATTAAGTTCTCAAGTGGCATGGTGTTTTTAGTCATGAACTTGAGAAATATTCACACTCTGTTGCTTCCTGCACAGACTATTTGCTGCATTTCATATAAACATGCATGAAAGGATACAGTACGACAACGCTACTTTACACAGACATATGAATAGGATTAACATATATTGGACTTCTGACAATAAGCAGGCACTTCAGAGTGACAGTGGATTCTGGATGAACTGACCTGTTCCCCCTTATTTTAGGGATATTGTGACAGATCCAAAGAAACTGTGTTGCCTTTACTTACATCATGATGGTGTTGCAGAAACATCCTGTGGAGAATCTCCCATTATCCCAAGAATTACCTTGTAAATGTGCTTATCAAGAAGAGGTGCTTGCTGAGAAATTAAGCAACTGATTAATTCATCCAAATAGACTAAATTCTAACTAGCACAATTTAAAAGTGCAATATGGCATTATATTTATATGGTGTACACGGGCATATTTCTGGAAAAGGCTGCGTATTTATGTTATGCAGCACACTACATAAGATACGTGATCAAAATGAGAGAAAAGTGTGAACGTGAAGGGACATTCTGTAGATATTTTTTAAAATACCTCACAGATGGCACTTTCACTCTGTAATGTAAATTTTTATGCATCAAAAGAAGTAAGAGAGAAAGACAAGAATAGCATGGTAGTTTGGAAGAAAAGGGATTTGTTGCCTCAGACAGAGGATAATCTCCAATTAAGAATAAGGTCTGTCTAGGGATTTCAACTAGGAACATAGCACCCTCCTGGAGAAATTACTTTCCTTGCCATTCACAGCTTGCGCTGGCTGGCATCGCACTGGACTTAGTCACCACTCCACTGTAGAAAAATGCACATGCATAGTCCTACCTCCTTCATTTTACAAAGACTTTTCTCTAAGGCAATATTATTTAGTAGAAGAAACGACTACTAACAGTATAGAAAGTGGTTACTGCCAGTCAGGATGATGCAATTTTAGAGATTTTTTTTTTTACTTATTCCCCCCTCCCCACCCCTCAAAAAAAAAAAAAAAAATCATACATGAAACAGTGTGATGGAAGATTCTGGCTTTGACAATCAGGATTCAAATTACATCCGACAAGCTTTACAATAGCCCAGTACAAAGGACTCAAAAAAACCAGGAATTTTTAAAGTACTGATCTTGAGCGCTCTCCTAATTCTCACTATGGAAACATATCCAATGTATGTATGACAGCACTGCGAGTTTACAGTGAGCAATGTAACTTTAGTCTTGAGAATTACACAGCCAACACTAGTTTTATGGCTTTCAAAGCCTTCACATCTATTCCAGCCTCCCAAACCACTGTACCCACACAACCTTCCAGGACACTTCTGCTTTCCACATACTATTTTCTTTCCTCTTCCTTTCGCCCTGTGTTTTGGAGTAGTCATCTGGAGCCAAAGACTCTGATAGTCTCCTCCTTCATTAAATACCCAAAATCCAGCTGAGCAGCACTTTTTGAGAGTTAGCTTCTCTGTACTGATAACTTGCATATATTTCAGCTTCTTTAAGGGTACAGTTCTTTGCAGGACAAAGTAAAGGGATAATTCAGTGAAGCCTGGAGGAACTATATTAGATAAGAAGTAGAAAAAGAGTAGGCTTGTCTTTCATAAAAGAGCAGGAAAAAGCAGAGTTTCCGCATGCTACTGAGTCCCTCTTAGAGATCTGGAACCTCTTATCTCTTATAGAAATAGTATCAGCTGCTCTCTTCCCACAAGCATCACCAGACTCCCAAAATGACGGGGAAAGAAGGCAAAAGAGCTCTGACTACCTCCTCTGGAGGCTATGGCCAGCTGTTTTTCTCAGAAGGCAGGAGAGAGAGCGAATTAGAGCACTTTTCCCACATCAGCACTCCTAAAACTCTTGGTGTCTCTAGTTTCCAGTTCCAAGAGACTGAGAGAATTTTAGTCAAAACCGGTGACTACAGGGATCAGCAAGTGCGCGGTGTCTCCAGCTACAAAAATAAGTCTACCACAAATATGAGACCCTGTTCAGAGATCTCCTCTGGCCCCTGCATGGTGGCACTACATGTTTGAAATTCAGATCTCACCCTCATGCCCAAGCACATCCGTGAGGAAATGCCAAACAAGCCTGGCCAAAGCACACTATCTATTCAAGCAGTTGGGCAGCTTCATAAAGAGTTCCTAGCGGCAGCAGTGGTAGAAAAGCCCTAGGACCCACCTCTGCCTACAGAATCCAGGCAGCAAAACTTTATTTTTTCAACCAATATTAATTAATAATAAAGAAAATAAATGAGTCATACAGACAGAAGGAATACATTCCACTTGAAGTGATAGATGCAATTCCTTCACAAATGTAACAGGAAGTTATTAAGCATTATCAGGAGAAACTAATAGCCTAACGAACCTCCCAGAGTTTCTAGCACCTTTTTTTTTTTTTTTTTTCCCCTTCTGGCTATAGTGTTCACAACTAAAAATGTCTAAGACACCTTCCAATGGTGGCTTTGCCACTCTCCACTATTAAATAACATAAAAGGTCTGTGACAGCCCAGTATGGCTGCGAGAGCCACAATGACTCCTGCCCATACAAGACAAGTATCACGCGCTTCACCCACTTTTTCCTGTCTGTACACCCTGGTTTCAGGGTCTCGCTAGCCTGCTGACCTGCATAATCTAGGACAAGAGAACAGCACTGAAACCTATGCACTCTTCATTAAGAACCAAAACATGTCCTTTTAAGAGCAGAATGACTGAATTCTACATTTGCATTTAAATAACATTAAAGCCTTCATTAAGGCCATTTAGGCGTGAATAAAGGTATAAATTTTTGCAATGTACTACCCCACCTAACTACTGCTCGATTACACCGGTCTCAAGTTGGACCTGAAGTTGCTCATAACAGCCACTGGAGGGAAACTAATACACAGAAAGCAGAAGTTCGTTGCTATACAGCCAGGAAGCTCTGCCTATCACTGCACTGCTTTTTAATAAACATTAAGTGAAATCAGATAGAAATTAGTGACGCTGCCAGTTGAAGCAGAGTGAAACGGAGGTATAAAAAACATTTTTAAGTGAAGAAATATGTATGGTTTTTTAATTATGTATTAATCATATTTATTATCCATTGGGATTTAAATGCTCCTCTGAAGCTGCTTATGTGTAATTGGGTTTTTTTGTCATTTTCTTTCTCTTTTCTAAATATAAAGTCCCTTTGTATATTCTTAAGAATAATGTTCTGTGCATATTTTCACATCTTCCCAGCGTCTCTGCTACTAGCACATAAAAAACAAATATTAGCTAATAGCTACATAAGTTTGCGTTAAGGAACTTTAGCCATAAGCAGGCATCTGTTCAAGAGAAACTGTGGTATTCAGGGACTCTACAGCACTTTTGTGTCGCATAAGTGTTTAATAATAAGCATGAAGATTCAACAAAAATCTTTAATAAAAAACTATCAAACCTTTCTCTATCTCCGTGGTATCACCTGGGTAGATAGAACCTCTTTAAAATAAGAACTTGAAAGACTAAAGGCTTCATTCTAGCTTGCTGTAAAGCAGCTGCTAACAACTGTCACAGGATTTCATTTGTGGGAGATCTTCTGTGAGGCTGAAAACTTCTCCCTCATGAGAAACTGTAGAAATCTCATGCTAATGTCACCTGAAACTAAGCAATGCAGGGGAATGCATGTTGTCCTAAGGAACAACCGGGCATGTGCAGAGGATTAACAAGACAGTACGACCAGTTACAGCCTATTTCTAGTACTACTTCAAACATATTTGTATTCTTGAAAGCTGCCTGGTATTTCTATTCAAAGAAACAAATGAAGGCTGAAAAGGAGTGAAAAGCAGAAGATGAGGAAAGCAGATAATCCTCTCTGTTTACATTCTGCGAGGAGAGGAAAGCTTGTATTGGTCTAGATTTCAGGTTTGGCATAAAGCTGCCTGAAAGGGACAGTCTCTCCTCCGCAATGAGAAATGCAGAAGAGGCCATGCTTCTTGAGGTATTCGAACTTCTCTGCTGTGCCAATATTGAGAAGAGTGGGAAGGCTGCTGAGAATTCAGGTTCCTAATTTACTTCCTTGACAATGCATCAGGAAATGACAAAGAGTATGACAAGGGAAAAAACAAATGGTAAAGCTTCTTGCATGTTAATGCACAGGCCAATTAAATTAAATTAGTACTGGGAATCTCAAAAACACAGGACTAAGAAATTATTATAACAGTTATAAAAATTGCTCTGGGGTTTCCACCATTGAGTGGATTTCTCAGTAAAAAGAAATAATGATTATTTTTGCTAGCCATAAAAATCCATGAACATTTATCTCATCTTCTGTTAAAATTACTTCAGTATTTTTATCCTAAGACATACATCATTTCAATATATTTTTTATAAATGCTGCTCTTCATTTAATATTCCTTCCTGCTCTTTCTCCTTGATGTCTACAATAAACATTGATCAATTTTTTCCTGTTTTCATTGGTTTCCATACTGTAAGCCATTTCAGTTCTGTCAAGTGGTTAGTCTTGGAAGGAAATGCCAATCCTGACTTAGTCTAATTTAATTTTTGGATTGAATACTCTGATTTTAACAATTCTGTCAGTTTTCACTGAAAAAAAAAATACATTGCAGAAAATAATTATTTTATGAACCAAATCATATTTTCCATTCCTGCTTATATTGTCCCCTCTTTTTCTTAGCCTCCAAAATGCGTATTTGAACTATGATACCAAGAGTTCCCTTCCAAACAAGACTTTTCAATGATTCTATTATTCAATACATTGTTAAGGTTGATTCTCAGTCGAAATTGAAAGACTAATTTGTTTAGTATTAAAATGAAAGTTAAGTTTGTATAATGATCTCCATTTATGCATCAGCTCATCTCAGTTTTCTGTTCTCTTGCTTTACTTTAGTTTTTGCATTAAAGCACTAATCTAAAAATATCTTCTAAAAGAAAAGCTTTTTTTCCAATTATTCAGAACGTTCCAGAAGTCATTCTAGCTAGCTAAGACTTCTTTTACAGCTCTGCTGGCTGTTCACATCAAGAGCAGTGAGTACCCAAAACAAGCAGCTTAGTCTGGAGAAGTTGTTTGTGTGAAGTTGAAGACTGCGTCATGATGAATATTTATATGGGAATGAATTGAGGTTGCACAGATAAAGCACGCTTCCCTGACTTAAAAGAACTGTGGTACGCGATAGATACATACATTATTCACCCGCAAAATAGGATCAGTCCTTTAATAGAAGTGTTCCTGAAGCCACAGCCTTTCCCTCTGCCTGGATCAGGTCTGTAACAAGCAGGACCATTCCTCGTCGTAGAAGAAAGCTGTGATGGCTTTCTGCTCTGTGTTTCAGATTGTTCAAGTTACCGTTTTTAAACTGTTACAATTTGGTCAGATTCGATCAGATTTTCTCAGAGCAAAAACCATATTCATAACACAAAAAATATTACAAACCCCTGATTCAAACATGGCTCAACAGACTTTTTAAAGAAATCTTTACAAAGATATTTAAAAGAGTTCACTTGGACCCTTGTAAGTTCCAATTCCTTTAGAGGTAGCGACAAACTAAAGGCTACCAAGAAATCAGCAGTTATGCCTCTGACCATAGCGCATTATGTTATCTGATAACACTGCTAAGCATACAAAAACTTCAATTTGCTTTGCTTCTACCTTTCCCTGTATAAAATACAGTACCACAGAAAATTACCTTATCCCACAATTTGCATTTTAAATCTCTTTCTAACTGTTTTCTTACTTCATTTGCTCAGAACCTACTTTTCAAGCAAGCTGACCTACTTTATCTTATTTTGGTACTTGCAGTAAATTCCCTTAAGCTTGTCTACTCCGACATTGCTTAAAATGTCTGCTATATACTGGTAATCACTTCTCTTAAAGCAAAAAGATCTATCACGACTGATGCAAGCATGATAAACTAGTAGTCCTTCTCAAACTCAGCAAGATGTTTTTACATTGCAACAGTGTGTTTTTCATTAAACTCTTTGTGAAAAAGGCTGAGGTATTTTGGAAGTTAAAACAAACAAAAACATTCAAGTAGAAACAGACGTCAGCAGGTGACATTTAGCCCAAATCCCATTTTGTACAGTTTTAAGCAAAGAAAAATAGAGTCTAATAACGGGACGTATAAGGCAACTTTAACACAGGTGGCACTAATGGCCCCACTTTTAATAAACCTATAATCCTTTATTCTTTTATCATCAGTAACGAACTAAAATCCTGCCTTAAGAGCTGCCAAATTGTTTACAGTATTTATATGAAAGAGGGTCTCCAAAAAGAAATGGTAAATTGTTTCACTGCTATCATGCTCAGATATGACAAGGCGCAAAAAAATACCATGGTGATGAGTGAGAGATGATTTGATAAAATTAGATTTGGATAACTGTTGCTCTACAACTATTACATTTGTAGCTGAATTCCCACTATAAGCCTTATTTTGGTCCCACTTTAAGAATCTCCAAGGAACCAGTAAAAGTTGCACATAAAATCTGTGGTGAAGGTTGTTCTGTGAAAACAGAGGCATTATATTTATCATGGCTGTGTGTGTTACACAAACTAGAAGGGCTCACTGCAGTTCAAAATAATTTGCCTGGTTTTTATTTACTGATCTATCAGTGAAACAAAACAGAAGCTTTAAAGAATGAGCTTAAAATAATTTATGGGATTCATGTAGCTGAGATTTCCACAGGTCTAGCCAGCACTAGGTGACTGCATCCATTTAGCAGTTAAAATTGGCTCTACGAATTACCAGTATTTAAAATACTAATATCATGGCAAATTGTGAAGCGAATTTTCCCTCCTGGAGATGATAGCTCTGCCGAGGATGTTGAGAAAGAGAGACTATAGGATGGAGAAGTTATAAACCCTGGCATGTCCTGTAAAGAACTTGGAGAGGAAAGGCAGCCAGCGCCTTCACACGCAATACAAAAACTTCCATATTCATACCTTTGCATAGCTTTTCAGGTCAGAAGGAAAGAAACTATGCTGCAGATTTAGGGTGTCTCTCAAAGAGAAGACCAAGGGAGAAGATACAGTTTTCTTCTGGTCTTCTGTCTTTGGACTTCCTGAGATATGCAGGAGCTGAGGAGACTCATCTAATCTCTGTACATTTCACATAGAGAAGATTTGTTGGTGTAGCTGTGCTTACTGGTAGGCTTTCTATCAGCCATATAGATTCCAGCCTTTAGGGAGCAAAGCATCTATCAAAGAACAGTATTTTTCTTTTCCCGTATACCAGCAACGGTACAGTAGGGCAGTACAGGCACACTATGTACATACAGTTTAGTGCTTATTATAAACCTTAAGAACAAAAATAATAGTAGTCATCCCAGAAGAAGCAAGCAGGTTTTTGACAAGTGCATATGAAAGAAGATAAGAGATGTTCATCATTTGATGGAAGCTGGGTACACCCTTTATCCATATGGAAAATTAACCTCAACAGGATTTTTCCAAATATCTAGTGTTTGTCACAGCACACTTTTCTCTGCATTTTATTTTTTTTTTGCTTCTATCACGTAGCTTTCCTCTTTAATAAATGCAAAAACCTTGCAACATTTTTCACTAATCATCACTGAGGTCCTGAAAAATCTTGAGGAAAAAATACCAAAATCATTTAGAAATAGTAACCCAGCGCAGGCCTGAATTTATAGTTTCTGAATTCATAGCACCGTTCTGACCAAGATACAGAAGAACAATATGGCAAAACTGTAGTCAGAATATGGATAAACTCATTCACTGATACAGGGACTAATCAGAGCAACAAGAAGCTAAACAAATGTCCAGCCCCAGGTAAGCTTCTCCTTGTCTTTAAGATTCTTGCCTTATCAAACTTCTTACAGGTACATTTAACTGGAGTCTCTTTAATTCCCACACAGTCACATTTCCAGGGCACGTGCAGTTACTACATTTGTTTGAGTTTGGTCACAAACTCTCATCTCTTGATTAAAACTTGGAACACTGTACAAATCTCAAAAAGCTACATAGTATAGGAAACTATTGTTAAATTAAAATTATTATAAAACCAGCAAACGAATACAAATTATTTTCATATGAGTGTTCGAGAAATGCATAAAATTCATTCTTTTTTAAGAAACGGTAAAGATGCTTCTTCATAGGAATAATATTTATAGATGTACTTACTGGAATTGTATTACTCCTTGAAGTAAGTAGAGACATCTTGTGGACATATCTAGCTGCTGCATATGACTGGAAACCACCTCTAAATACTTCTTCGGTGGAACTATACATTGAAAGTGAGAAACAAAACCATTTAAAGTGTTTTACTTCAAGTTCAGATCTAACTACACACACACACACACACATACACATATGCCCTAACTGTCCTGACAATTCAAAAAAGACATGGACAGACTGGAGAGGGTCCGAACGGAAGATGATGAAAGGGCCGGAGAACCTGCCCCATGAGGAGACTGGAGGAGTCAGGTCTCTTCTTCCTGGAGAAGGCTCAGGAGGGACCTTTTCTTCTCCCTAAAGAAGAGGAGGCTCAAGAGGGACCTCATCACAGTATTCCTGTACTTAAAGGGCGGCTACAAAGAGGACAGAGGAGAGCCACAAGGAGCCACACGGAGAAGACAAGGGGCCACAAGCGCAAGTTTCACCAGGAGAGGTTTCATCTCAATATAAGAAAGACATTTTTTACAGTGAGAGCAATCACTCACTAGAACAACCTCCCCCAGGGATGCGGTAGAGTCCCCATCGCTGGAGGTTTTCAAGATGCAATTGGACAAGGTGCTAGATAATCTCATCTAGGCTACCTTTCCCACAAAAGGTTGGACCAGATGATCTTTCGAGGGTTCCCTTTTGGGGTCCCTCCCCCACAGAACAGTCCTGGGCTCTTCTATGATTCTATGATTCTAATTTCAGTTAACATAATCGCAGGTAATTAGTACTACTGAAAATCTAAGCGAGTCATTAAGCTCTGATTTGGACAACTAACCTTAGAAAATGTTGAACATTATTCCATGAAAGATTCTCCAAAGAGTATTCAGATCAGAAAACTGCATCATACTGACTTTCTCACTTTAAACTCTTGAAAATCCCAGTCCACAGTAATCCGGAAGTAGTGATGATCACTATTCCTCTGGGGAAAGAAAGAAGACAGGCTGTTTATTGTTCTTTATTAGAAGTCATAAGAAAAAAAGCGAGAATACTTCTCCCTCAAGACCCAATTTGCTCTTGTAGGTCACTGAAGGATCTTTCAGTGGACCAAGCTTACTTTGTTTGACATTTTGTAAGGCAGAGTATCTATATCAGCATTTGGCTGAGTGGCCTGATTTTCAGTGATGCTACCTATCCATAGCTGTTATCACATTGGCTGCTGTTTCAAAAATATTTATAAAGCATGTCATTTTACACTGCATATTCTGCCAGGTCTCCTCTGTAACCCTGAATGTATCACTCACCTTCCCTGTTACTCACTAAGCGTACACTGTGCATGCCCAGGGGCACTTTATTAGGAGCAATTTTACCTAATCCGAACTAATTTGGCTAGATTACGGCATTTCTTTTACTACTGGGAAAGCAGCCCATGTTTCTGCGAATGCCGTTGTATGCACCGAGCTCTAAGAATCACCTTCACAAAACTAAGTATGCACATTGACATTTGGGCCCCAAATATTAAGTCCCTAACTTTCACCATTACTTTGGTATTTTTTTCATGTTTTTATTGTACCGTTGGATGAGCAGAAAATTCTCCTATGTGATCCAATTACACTGAAAAGTGTACAGCCACTAATCCCAGGATCCCGGCTATTCAGTCCAGGTTGAACATTTAGATTCTACTTATCCAAATTCCTGCTCTGTTTTCAGCTGAAAGCTGAAAACTTTCACGCGCAACCTAAGAGACGGTATATCCTTATGGTCCAGTCAAGACACAGCAGCTCTGCAATAGTGGTGAAACATCCTCTGCTGTGATGTAACCGCTTGTACGTTTTGCAAGAAGATTGCAACCAGGGCACTATATAATCATGTATTAAAACATACAATAGAAGCAACAGCTATTGGGTGCTTTTCTCAGAGCTAAGGCATCTGTCCAAATAGTCGGTAAGCATTTTGAAGTGCGTAAGAGAGAACAACGTCTACAGTGTGCTGGATTCCGCTAATATTTTCACTGGCAAAATTTCCTTTGTCTAGTGCAATCACAGACAGTTGATGCTTTCAGTTAAAAGGCATCTATGTATCTTATGCTAATGTAGGGTATCGTTGGGTTTTTTCCCCAGCGAAAGTTAACGCACAACTCGCTGCTTGGTGAATACGTATTTTAGAGGACGTTCGCTAAATCGTTCGACACGAATAGGTCTGTCACAAAACCAATTCTGTTTCCCGTATCCAGGAACTAAAAACTGTGGCCCGTTTGCTCTAATTTGTTCATCGTAAAGAAGTATAGGAATCGTACCTCCCTCCATTTCTTCACACAGCAGTATATAAATAGTGGCATCTCTCAATATAGTATTGGTCGCTGGAAAAAAATTAGGAGACAAAACCAATGACCTAATACAACTGGGTCATTACAGAATCCAAAGAGACGCTGCATGAATAAAGAGGTTCGTGAACGCAGTCGACGTTACTGAAGTAACCGACTCTAAATTATGCCAAGGTATACGTCAATCACAACAGTGACCACACGACCTTTCAGGTTGAGAGGCATGCTGTTTCATCCAGTAGCCGCGTGCCGCCGCCCCCCCCAGGACTTACAATTTTATCAACTATTAGAGCAGAAAAACTGCCGAGATCACGAGGAACGCGGAGGCGGACAAAGCCGAGGGAGCGCCCGCCGGGGACACATTCGGAGCAACCCGCGTTTGCCCGGCACCTCTGGCGAGGAGGGCTGCCCCTGCCTTCGAACCGGCCGGCGCCAAGCACCAGCCTTCCCGCCGCGGCCCACAGCGGCACGCCGCTGCAGCGCTCCGGCGCCAGCGCCGGCCGAGAGAGCGAGCGAACCCGAGCGTCGCCTATTCGTTTCTCCTACCGTCGCACCCAAAGCCTTCCTCCCGCGGCACCCTTAGTCAGCGTGCGGGCGAGAAGCCGCGTCTGTGTACCGGGGCTGAAAACCGCCCCGCAGCTGCGAGGAGGGCGGGCTGGCGGGGGCTGCCTCGGCCTCGCCCCGGCTCGCCGTCCCCCTGAGGGGTCCCTCTCCGAGAGGCCTCGGCTTCTCCCCGAGGATGCCGGGGCGGGGGGGGGCGGGGGGGGGGCGGGAGGCTGCCCCGCAGGGG
>JAVKLA010000047.1:3006691-3033519 GCA_034782735.1 Sagittarius serpentarius
CCCCGAGCTTAGAAGAAATACAGTTTGAAACTTTGTTCCCATGTTCATCCCTTTCCACTGCCCAACCCCGCACCCGGTCTTTCCTACCTTGCCAGCCCCTTGGCATTCCTTAACTGAATCTTAGGAGATTTTTTCCATCTTCAAGACAACTGTATAAATGATAGTTACATTGTGGGACTTTTTTTTTTTCTTTCCCATTTTAGCATCTTTGACACAGTGAAACTATACAAATTTGGGGAAATACTTACTGGCTGGTGGGGTTTTTTCTGTGTGTGTGGGGGGGCTTTGTGTTTTGTTTTGTTTTTTTTCCTAGAGTCATGGCTTCCTTCACCTTGCTTTTCAAGTCAGGTACCATTTGAGCTTAGAAAGTTGAATTCATTTTTAAAAAATTCTTTCTTCTTTTCTTTTTTAATCCAACAGCC
Organism: Sagittarius serpentarius; assembly: GCA_034782735.1. NCBI lineage: Eukaryota > Metazoa > Chordata > Aves > Accipitriformes > Sagittariidae > Sagittarius > Sagittarius serpentarius. The sequence goes on from JAVKLA010000047.1 coordinate 3,007,114, forward strand.
TGACTGAGCCGTGGGCGAAACCTGGCCCTCCCTCAGCTTACCAAGTTTAACTTACTTGATAGCCTGTTCTAGAAACATTTTGCTTTCACTGAATGATGTGGAAATGATTCTTCTCTGTGGACTTCTAAATAATGATAGAGAAACAAAATGGTGCAAGTAAGGTAACAGAGCTGTTGCTTACCCTCCAATAGAAAGGATAGAAACTTCTGAGTTACCATTTTGCACTGGGGAAGTCTTGACCGTACTTTTCAGTGTTGTCTTAAATTCTGTGTGGTTTGGATCTTTTGTAATGTCCAGTAAGAGGCTCTTCTTAGAGTAGACACTTGATGGTTTGAACAGATGAGTAAAATGAAACACAGAGTGGATGTTATTCAGCCCATTGACTGGTGCCACAGTCCAAAAGAAATCTAAAGTTGTCTTTCACTGAAGATGCAGATCTGTTTTTAGAGATGGAAAATGTATGTTCATAGTTATTACTTGCTATGTTCTTAACTATCTACAAGAGGCTGCTTTTATTAAAATCATCCAGTTATGGTTAAGATTTACAGCCTTGCATGGTTGTTCAGCCCTGTGAGGTATTTGTTGTGCTGTGGTCATCAGCACACCTTTCACTTTATGGGCAAAAGCTTTGTCTTACTGCGCCATTACTTACAACTGTCTAACACAACTGTTTTAGTTTTTTAAAATATTTTGTATGTTTTCTGATAATATCATAAAGAAATAAGGCTGGGTGGTTCGTTTGTTTGCTTTTTAAATACCCAGGAGTGCAGGGTCTGGAAGAAATGCAGCCTCTTACCCGGGCTGTTGCACATAGTATTTAGGGCTTTTCCAAAAGTGGATGAGCATGTTAAGTATACTGATGAGCGGTATTTCATATTATCCCTGTAGCACCGTATAGCTATATGTGAAACTCTGGTCTCATGATTTGTCTGCATGTGGATATTGAATAAAAGTTTAAGGACTTAAAGCCTTGCTGGATAAGCTGTGTGAAGAAGGAAGGGCATACTGTTTGGGACTAGAATAGATAAAAAGTAGTTAAGAAAATTTTTTTTTTTCTGTGTTCACATGCAAAAGATCAAAAAATCCAAGAAGAAAAGCCAGTTAATGTCTGTAACATAAGGCATAACATCAATCACCTGTAGTGGGAGATCTTAACTGATAAGATCTCTTTGAAGTCAAACTTGAATTGCTTCCTCATAATCTGATATTTTGTTTCTGTTTGTTTTTAAACTTAAGTTTGAAGAATTAAAAATTCCACTTACATTTAAAGTAATGTTAGGTTTCAAGAATAATAAATTATTCTTTCCCAAAATACCATTACTGTAGTAAGTCAAATCTAGGTTGTATTTTTAAATTCTATACTGTTATCTTTAACTTTATTTTAGCCAAGAATTTATATCATGTGGGAACAACATGTACTTTGGAGCTTATAAAGCTGTTTAAAAGTAGAAAGCTTTGCACCCCCCCCCCCAAGTATTTAGAATAAGCAAAAAGAAAAAGAATTGAAGAGTCTTTCACTTTCTCTGTGATAGGCAATACAATTTTGACAGCTTCTTTTAAGAAGGCTTCATTCCTATAAAGGGCAAAAAGGAAGCTCTTCTCAGCACTCGATTCAAGCAAATTGTCTAGTTGGTCTTCAGAAGCTGCAGAAAAGGAGAACATTCCTTCTGTGATTTGGGTTAGTGCATGCAATGGAGATAAGTAGCAGGCTGAAAAACATCTGTAATGAAAACCTGACAATAAATTGAGTCCTCACTCTCTGTGGGTATCGTTTCCCCACTCCCAATGTTTTAACTATTTGAAAATACATACTTTTTGATACATGTAATATACTCTGTATTTAATTTGTCGTATGTGGCTTAAAATGGATAGAAAGAGGGTTGGTTTTTTTTTTCATCATAAAGAATGAAGGCTATGCTAAACTGCCCAAAGTGTGGATGATCATAGATCCTTATGCTTCTGTGCAAGCGTAATTTATATTAAGTGACTTAATTTTTTACCGTAAACTGTTGCGAATGTTGCTGAAGGCATTACCAATTCTGTTATGCTACTATTCTCTTAATTATGGAGAATTAGTCATGCTGGATCTTGAAGCAAATGCAGAATGCACTGCATGGTGTTAAGCAGTGCCTTCTTAGTAATCATCTTTATTTTCTTGAACGCCTCATGTGGAGGACTAAGCTACAACAGAGGCAAGTTGCTTTTTCCTTGAGTGAGAAGACTTGTTCATATTTCACATACTTGAATTAATTTCACGTTGATTAAAGAATAGTTTTCTATTCCAGATTACACTTTTTCAGATGGAGATACACACGTGTGTCTGTGTGTGTAGACATGCGACCACTGAAGTTCTTGTAAAACATGGTAGATAGCCATAAGTAGTCTATGTGAGTTAAAACAGCCTTCAAGAGTATGTGGCTGGATTATATGCTGCTGTATCTCATAGTCTTAAAGCTTTGTAAGAACAGGGCAAGTCTAATGGCCTCTGTAAGAAGACTGGTTTTTTTCATCCTTTGACTCGCTGGACGTTTGAATTACAAAATAGACTTACGATGTTATCTTCTGCCTGTTCTGAGCTTGCTGTACTTGTCTAATTCACTCTGTAGGAGAGATATGAACAAGATATTAAGAGCTTCTAACATGTACCATCCTTTGCAAAGACAAACTTCTTTATGTTCTTACACAAACTATAAACCTAAGATGCAGAAGAATATAATAATTTGTATAAAGGACATATGCAGGAGTAACGGGTTCATAATCTGTGAAGATACGGTTAAAAGAGTTTTTTGGGATTTTTAATTAAAAAAAAAATTTTTTTCCCTTTCTAAATGGCAAGAAGCTGTGGAAGGTATTTATGTCTTGTAATGTGTCTGTTTTCCCCCAATCATTTAATCACCTAATATTAAAAACTGAACAAAGAAAAAAATCCTTGATGTGTACAAGGTAAGTTTTTCTGCTTCAGCTGTGCTTAAGAACCTTGTGGTACACTACAAATATACTACTGTTATGTGTGATGCTGTGCAACCTAGTCACATATAAACAAGCAGGAAAAGTGTGTTAAGGATTGACTCTAACTTAAGATGACTTTCAGATCCTTTTATTCATTGGTCTACTGACTTGTTAGCATGGCTTAATGCAGAACAGTAGCTGTTCAAACTCTTTTGCTTTTATCCCTTGAAAATATTTCCATGAATGAAAACAGATGGGAACTACAGGACAATAATTCTGGTTCAGACTGAATAGTTGATCTTCCTTTGATTTCCCATTTTGAAATTAAAACAGAAATCTCAAATTCTTTAGAGTATTTTCCCACAGTTGGGGGGGGGGAAGGCAGAACACAAAAAACAGCCAACCAACCAACAAATCACCCTTCATTCATGTAAATTTTGATGGCTTTGGTTTAACAGAACTGAACTTCAAGTTCATACTGATTTGGATTGCCCCTATAGATGAAATGGCACTGGGAGGGGAACACAAGCTTTTGGCGCTTGGAGAAAGACTGGATAACAAACTGCATTTAAATAATTGCCATGCATTGTTCCTTTTAGTAAATACATTTTTCTTCTTTTAAGAATATTTTGAACAGCCTTGCACTTCCTCTGATTCCTCAGTGCTCTAAAGCATTTAATTTCTCTTAATGGAGGAGTGATACAGAAGCAGTAGAACTGTGCTTGATTTAGTGCTTTCTGATGTCTTGCTTTCAGACCAGGAGCCGTAGCAATCCCTCTGATGCTTCCATGAGTTTCCAGGTGCACCCAGGGTGTATAAGGTGGTTGTTCCAAATTCCATTGCTGCTCCCTCAGGTTTTCTTATTCTGCTCAATGTGACACCTGGATTCACGAGCTTGTTTGTTCAATGGTGTCTTTCTGACTCGATTATTATTGTAACAGTACAGTTGGTGTGTTGTTGGGTTTTGGTGTTTGTGTTGTGGGGATTTTTTGTTGGTTGTGTTTTTGTTTTTTTTGTTGTTTTTTTTTAAATGGTGAAACTACAGTAATATTTAAGGAGGCAACATAGTCACTCCTAGGGCCTTCTACCTCTTAACTCTATATGGAGCTGAGGATGTTGACTCAGCGGGGGGGGGCAGAACAAAAATGCCTACAGTGGTGTTTGGCTTGTGATATGCAGAACTCTTCTGTCAGTGGATTCTGGCTCCAGGTGTATGTCAGCTATGTCTTTGAACTACCAGAGGTGGAAGGAAAACTGTTTCATGAAAAAGCTGAAAAGGAGGGAATAGTTTCTTGATAGTTGAAGTTGCTCATAATTTAATGTAGAAAGTATGACTTGAAGAGTAATCCACTAAGACCATTTGGCAATAGTCCTTGTGTAGTTAAAAGGGATTCACAGATACATGATGTATCTGCTAGAAAGTGAATAATACTTTCTAACGTGTCAAGAGAAGTTAAAGCAATGCAGTAAAAGGTTAAACAGCCTTTCAGATGACTGTGTTACAGACAGGTTTGGGGGTGGGCAGGGATGAGACAGGACTGTCTTTCATGATGCTTTATGCTACGCCCAGTACCATTGCTACTGCCCCTGCTCTAGCAAGTTTCCAGAGAAGGAAATAAGGACTCTGATGCTCTGAACAAGCATGAGCAGATGTTTCACGCTCGGTCTACCTCACTATACGATGATTAAGAACGGATATGTGTTAATACCTGGTTCTGCTCTTAGGGGAGACCATTCACCTTGACACCACGGTTCTCGGGGGGGGTTGTGCTTTGCTTGTGTGAGCAATGGCACAACCTGCCAAGGTTCTCCAGCACCTGGTGTTCTAGTACACGTGGATTGGGTGTGGGGCAAAACAAATACATAACCTTCTCAAGGCTGAACAGCCTAACATCAGTACATCCTACTATGTTGACTGCCACTGAAATGTAACCTTTTCTTAATGACAATATTTCTCTAAGATAAAGACGGCTGAAAGAATATGGAAGCAAAAGTTCTCTTCTTCTGGTTTAGTTTGTTTTTTTTTTTTCTCCCCTCCCCTCCTTTGACTTCATGTTTGAAGTGAATCCAAAGCCTCCCTGTAATACCTCACTTTGTGTTTCTTTAGAGGTCAAATAAACTTATTTAAAAGGAAGAATTTCTGCTGGGGTTTTGTTTGGTTTTTTTCCCCTATGTATTCTGTATCCCGATACCCCTGGTAAAAGAGTAATTAGAAGCTTACTTGAACTGGCTTTTTACATGATGTGCAAAGAAATCCTGAATTAATCTCTTTTAATCCTATGTCAGAAAAAACAGTTTGAAGATACTAGAGTACCAAACAAATAAATATACAGCATCTCTTGAGTTCAATCCTTTATGCCCTAATGCAGTTCTCTCTAAAGTTAGACTGATAAAGAGTGTAGTATTGGTAGCTGCTTCATCAGCATGAGGTAAGCAACCAGACAATGGAGAAGATTTAAGGAATTTATAAGTAGATTGACAGTCCAGAAGTAACCAGTAAGGTTTTTCCATTCAACTATCTATGTAACCAAGAAATCATCTTACTTCCCAGTAGTCTCCGTGCTCTTAATTAATAAGTTGCTTGAATATTACTGAGGTAATCTTCATATAGTGTTCAAGCAGTGGTATTGTTTGGGACCTTATTTCAGTTCTGAATAGGACATACGCTCTGTCCCACCCACCAACTTCAGGTTCTACTTGGTGGCCTCATACTACACTTGCTTTCTCTAGCTTGTTTGTTCCATTCCTTGAAAGAAAACAGACTGGAAAATATTTCTTTAAAGCTAACTGTGCTCTTCACCTATTGCTCTTGTCTGAATTTTTTTTTTTTTTCCAACATCTCAGAAGTAGGCAATGCCCACTTCTAATGGTGTTTTTGTTTGTGTTTATTTTCTGGAGGAAGCATTGTTTTTATTTTTTTACTTGATTCATCAGGCAGTTCAGAATTACTATATATCCAGGTCTTTCTGAAGCTGGCCTTTAAAAATCTTTGTATTCTGCTTCTGCTGCTTCTAGAGATACGACCTTGCAGTGGCTGGTTGAAGAGTATTATTTGACTGTACCATGCTTATCAGAGAGTTGCTGTTCTCCAACATTATTGCTTGCCCACACTTCAGTCTTTTGATACGGTAGCATTATTCACAGTGCTGTCTTTAATCAGTGACTAAAAATTTACTGGTCCTGTGAGTACCTTACTAGCAATACGGCAACTAGTTGATGATTCACAGTTAGTTCTTGAAATCCATCTATTACCTGATTCCTCATCCGCTTAAAATGTGTTGTGTTGATCATTTGCAGAATAACATCAGGCATACATGTGCTGCTTATTTATAATATCAAATGTCTTATATTTAACTTAATGGTGTTTGTTATCAATATGCCTCAAATAGTTATTTGCTTAATTAAGCAAATAACTTATTACTGATTCATTGACCTTAGGTGGTAGATACCAGTCCTGTGCTTGATGGAATGAGATTTTTCTCAGACTGCGTGTAATCTAAGTAATAGGATCTCATACCTGAAAATCTTTCTTTTCTGAGGCCCTGACGTTATTTCGTAGAGTAACAGTAAATGTGATTGACATTCTTTATGCCGTTATCTGTGGCGAATTGCAGGACATGCTCGGATCCTTCCTGTTAGGAATTCTCCTGTAAATACTAAGGAAAGAACTGTTAGATCACCTTGTGAAGAAAGAGGGCAAGAATCTCTGTTTAAATAATTACTTGTGTTGACAGACAGAGAATTATTTGCTGTTACTGTTTCAAGGTAAAGAACATAACCTGACCTTTCTGGGTGAATGTTTTCATTAAACAATGAGGCTGGTTATCCATGTCTTGGTCTAGCATGGTCTAGAAGAGCATGGTGCTAGTAAGATTTCTAGCAAAACAAATAATTTTATTAACTTGAGGAGATGTTTTGGAAACAGCAGTGTTTTGCTTGGTCTGTTGCATCTCTATAGTCTGGTTTTGTTTTGTTGGTTTTTTTTTTTAGGGTGGTTCAAATGATCCACTTCCCTCTCCTTTTCTTAAAAAAGAGACAAGCTGCTTGTTTAAATTGATACTTTCAACAAGCTGAAAATGCTTTGTCAAGATGAAATTTTAAACCAATTGAATATTTACTGCTACTACAGACCAGAGCAGGAGAAAAAAATAATCTCATGATGTTGTTTTTTGTTTCCTTCTTGGTTACTGGCTGTAGTCCAAAAATGTCCTCTGTGCTTCGTTAGATCTTGCTGGCAGTTGCTTGGACCTTTTATGAACGCTGTCTTTCAAATCAGCTGACTTCTGTTACTTTTTGCCTTCTTTGTTCATGGCTGGGAAGTTACTGGTCATTCAGGTTTTGAAATTGTCTTTACCATAGAAGAGTCCAACTCAAAATGTAAAGCTTTTAGATCCAAACACTTACTAAATTAACAGTTTTATTGCAGGTCAGCTTTCTGGTGGCTTTTTTTTTGGTAGATGTTAGGAAAGATAATATCGGTTACAAAACCTGCTTATTGTTACAATTGTTGTATATGTTACATGTTGGAAGTCAACTAACATAAAGGTAGAGTTCTTACCTTCATAACCCTTGTTTGTTAATAGGTATTTGAGTGAAGAATTAAGTCTCTGTGAATGCATTGGGATATTCTCATTCTTTGACTCATCCTAAATGCACACTAACAATTATCTCAATTTATAAAGTACTTGACTGAGTCCATCATCCTGTCATCATAGACAGTCTCTTTTTTTTTTTTTTTTTTCCCCCCCTTCTCAGGTGTATGCTTTTTTTCAGAGCACCAGATGGCTTGCAAAGCTTTCTCGACCCCCATCCATGGTTGACAATGTATTTAACATTTCAAAGGATAGCAATTCCTCTGTGGGTGTTCTGATAAATGCACTAGCTAGAGCTAGGTCTTCTAGCATTTTAATTAACTCTCCACACAGGGACCCTTCCTGTGGAGGAAATGTGCATTTTCTTTAAAAAGAACTTCCAAAATAGTTGCGAGCATGAACTGTGGAGGAGGAAAAATAAGTATAGGAGCAGTTGTGTTACTGATTCTGCTGTACCATGTAAAGATCTGAAGTTGTAAGTCAGTGTACTGTGCAAGTATGTAAAATGTATACTTACATTGAAAGCGTAGCAAGTCTTGCTGTGGCGGAAAGAATCCCAAATGTGAACTTAACTCTGCAGCGTCATCTGTCTGGAACTTACTGCTCAAGTTGGAAGAGGGAGGTGAGACCCAGAGGCATGGCAGAAAATGACTTCCATGAATGTCATCTTTGAATGTCTCATTTTTCAGCTTGAATATGGTACATGTCATCAGAAGAGCTTCAGAAGTACTGAGCAGTTTTGTCTTCCACCAGCTGCAACGGGAGTCAAATGGTCAGCCTTGAGGAAGACTTACATACAAAAGCATTGTGTTGCATACTCTGAATTATCAGGTCCTTCAAGAAGAATATTCATTTTTGCTTTAGTGTTATTTTTGCCACTTTGTTCCTGGTTCAGTCATTGGGTATGTATTTAAGTGACGGTGATAATTCGTTTGCTTAAAATATGATTTTTTTTTTTTTTTTTTTAAGGGAGCTTTTATTCTGAGACTTAAAACTGAACATGCAGTTTCTTTTATGGAGCCCATGAAATGCAGTATGCAACCGCTGACTCAACAGCAGGATGCTGAAAAAATTAATGTCAATTTTGGAACAGCAGACTTCTTAAAATATTGACAGAAATGCTTATTTGCTTGTTTTTTTTAGTTTTCCCTTCTGATCCTAAATGACCGTTGGTATTCATTGTAGAAAACTTCAGGCTGAGGTTAAAACCTAATAAAATCAGCTGGATGGTGTCATATAATGAAAATTGTTAGGAAGACTCAACTACAACAATCAGTAGGGTTTGATTCTAACTATAGTTAAACTGTCAAATACACCTGCAAAGGTTAGGCATTTCCAGCATGAAGGGTGTCTGTTCAAACTGTGGTATATACGCTTTATATCAACATGTGTTATGTTGTCTTTGATTACATGACTGACTGTGCTTCCTTTCTACCCTCCTCATAGGTCCCTGCCTACCTTACAGTATATGCAGTATAGAATAAATAATAGCAACTGATAAGAGGTGTTGACTGCATGTCATCCACATTTTTTTAATGTGGAATAATTCTTGCACTGTATACAGAAGTCTTTAGTGTCTCGTGTGGATTTTTCTAAGGAGTGAACCATAGATATGTTTCCTGCTGTACAGATGGAAAATCTAGGTAGGAGGGGAAGATGCTCAAACTTAAATGTCACCTGAATTTTAATTTTTAGTTTAGATGTCTACAGCCTGGTCTACTTCTAAAATTTTTTTAGAGAGCTGGTAGAAAAAGCTACTACCTTTGGTGTCCAAATTACTATGTTAATGTTTACTAGAATTTCTGAAAACCACTTCTCAAATGAAATACTCTTGAGAGTGGGGAAAGTTGCCGATAATGCTGCAGTTGTATGGCCTCCTCTGATGGCCGTGCATCCAAGGTGTGAAAACTCAGCTGGGAAGAAACTAAACCTTCTGGTGCTGTTCTTATGTCCCAGTGCCAGCTTAATGATCTGGGCCTCTTAGACGCTGGTCAGACAAGTTCCCTGTCATGACAGCATGAGAAAATCCTCAAGTCTTAACAGCATACTGTTCCTGGCTTTCCTGTCTGTGATGTCCTATTTGTAGTACAGTGAAGAACGATGACTTGTAGCAACTGTTGACAGCCTTTCGCCTCACTTCAGTTAAGCATGAGATGCAATATAGTGGAGGGTGTTTTGGCAGCAGCATGCCATGTTGGGAAAACCGCCCCGTGTTGTAAAGATTGTCAGACTGCATTGCTGCTGCAGATTTCGGTAATGGAAAAGTCTCTACCTGACCAGCTTTGGGAGCAAGAGGATAAGCAAAGAATAATGGGAGTCTCTTACTGCACCAAACAAGAGGTCTCTGAGCCTAGACAGATGGACAGGTGTATTCCTGCAAGGGAAAACTTTGTCCTTGCCTCTCGCTGCTAATGAATGACAGGAGTGCCTGGAAAAAAAATGAAGAAACAGTTTGTTCTTGCAGTCAGTAACCTGATTTACCCCAAGCTGAAGCAGACTAGTAGTTAATGAATTAGGTGTTACCAGGATTTTCTTGTATGGTCAAGCTCCTTCATAATACTTACTGCTTTGGATTACCATCTCTGGTGATAAAACTCTATGTAATGGTACAATTTTTAGTATAGAGCTTCTGTATAATTATTAGGTCTGCCATTTTTCCTTAGGAAATGTGCATGACTAAAAATTACACTTCATGAATGTTTCTGTGAGCTGTATTTATTGAATGTGTCATCAGTGGGCTTGATAACAATGGAGACTGGAAATCCTGCATTCCTTAATTGGAACAAACTGCGATCCAAATCCCATTCAAAACGTGATGCGATTTTATCTTATTCTTTTAGATCCCACATCTATTCTGTTGCTCAGGGCTTGTCTTGTATCTGTACTAATAAATCCTGTGAGATCTTATCTAAGCTGAGGTCAGTGTTAGATAAACCATGTCAGTAATTCAGAAATAACTGAGCTGCAGAGCTGGTTTCTGACTGTTGTAACTTCTGGGTATTACTGGCTGCTCTAAAAAGGCCAGAGGAATTATGAAGGAAGTTCAGTGGCTTGTCCACAAATATGGAATAAATTTAGGCAGAATTTGAATGACTGAGCAGATGTGTAGTCAAAAGAAGCTGTGACTTGACTGCAGCTAGAGTGGAAGACCTGCCTCAGTATACCTAAGGTGCCAGGTGACTACTGTGGTAGCACTCAATGCTTTATCCAACGTTCCCAGTTACCCGCTAGTTCAGGCGTGAAGAATGGTGCCACTGGATATGGAGGCACTTGCAAGTGACCTGCTGTGCAGTCAAATGTGGAGTGAAGCAAACCTCTCTGTGGCAAAGAAAGGCTACAGTTCCCCTTCCTTAAAGAAAACTGTAACAGCCTGTTTGCTGTGCCAAAATGTTGTTCTTTACACTAGTTTCAACCAGTTTCACCAGTTTACGGGTACCACTGCTATTTGCTGTATCACCTTGATTTGTTCCTTACTCACCATTTGCTTTGCACTGAATGAAGGGGGATTCTGTAGCTAAGCTGCCATGGCTTGTCCCACAGCATAATTAAAACTGTTAATGCTATCTTTGCAATTTTGTGAATTGGAAGTAAGCTTGAAAAGAAAACTTTCATTCAAAGGCAGCTTGGATTTTTTTTTTTTTAAACAAGGGAAGGGCATGGTGGTTAATATCAAGATCAGCTGATGAAAGATCATCTTCTGGTGAAACTTCTGTACAAGACAGATGCTGGTCTGGCATTTTCATAATGGGAAGCATTCTTTTTAAGTTCCTGGTGAAGTAAATTCTCAGCTTCCTGATAGTTCCTTAATAAAGAGCTGCAACCTTCACGTGGCTTAGTGGATGTTCTATATCAGTTTCTACATCTTGCCTATGAATGAGAATATTCCAAAGTCAGCTTTTGTTTCTGGTTGTGTATTTTCAGTCAACTTCTGCTAGATGTAAGATAACTCTTCTGCAAGACATTCTCCCCACTAACGGTAGGGAGTAGTTCCTTTTGGAAGGCCAGGTGGTCTCAAAGAGCACTTTGATGGAGTGAGATGCACTGTATACGCACTCGTGTCACACCATGTTGCAGTAGATGCAGCAGATGGAACATTGTGGTTTGCCATCAGAAAGGCAGATGCAATATTCATAGATCCAGAGATGTGAAGGCATAAGTCTAGGACCATATGTTTGATGATATCTCACTATGCAGTCCTCACACATTGATTGTTAACTCCTTTAAATGTTTCTTGAGCTGTTCTGTGACACTATAGGAGGAAGATTGCTCTCTTGCATCAAGAACTCAAGTCACAGATAAACCTGTTGCCACCAAAACAGTAATTGTGAAGACCACTGTGAATAGTCTCAGTGGAGATGTGTTCTACAGCTACAGGTTGCATTCAGGCTTTGTAGTTCACCAGTGATAACTGGCCGACTGTAAAAATGGAAACAGCAGCTCTGAAGGTATTTGTCAAAGTTTATTACAGCCTGTGCTTTACTTTTCTTCTGTCCCCCCTGCCCCTCCAGCTTACACCGTGTTTGGTATGCAGGTGCAAACACAAGTCTCCTTTTGTCAGGGAGTGATTATCCTTTGTGATCCATTTCCAGACAACTCGGCAGTGTGTTCAGCTCCAGGGCCTTGAATTTTTGTTGGAAGAACTGAGCAGAGCTTTGTGTCCCATCTTCTGATGGGCTGATCTTCTGAGTTAAGTACCTCTTAAGAAGCAGCAGAATTGTTCATTTTACATTATTACCCCTGTCCAGCTTCTTACCATCCCAGAAATATCTCTTACCACTTACAAGTAGAAAGAACAGCTAATTAGCAGAAAGACAAGTTACTTAGTATGCGTAGATAAGCTGGACGTTTTCTGCCTCTAAATCTTCTTGTGATCTCGGTCATTGTTTTTTTCCCTATCTGCACATTTGCTTTGCGGTGTTACTGGATTTACTCTTCTGTATATACCCATGTGCTAAGCTTGAGGAAGGCTCCAATACAAGTGTTCCCATAGGCTCCTGCCCTTTGCTTTTGAGCAATACAACGTGCACATTTACAGTACTGGTATGCATATTAACTGCAGACATCAGTCATTTGAAACTCATTAGTAATGAGTAAATAATAAACTCACAGCTTTTCAGTGAGATGGGGATGTTCCTAGCTTCCTGAAATCTCCCTGAAGAGTGTGTGGTGTTTTTTTTTAAACATGATTTTAGCTTGTATGTTGAGACAGAACTAACTCAAACTATACAAGTAATGCAAAGTTTCAAGAGAAAAAGTAAAGCTGAGAAACCTTTCCATTTTCTAATGCAGAAGGGATAATGTATTATACCTGATACTCTGATACTTGGATTAGGAAGGTTCAGATACAAATATTTAAGGGGATGTGATGTTTCCCTAAAGATGCTGGGAAAGGAGTGATCTGCCTTGGTATTTTCATGACTGAATGAATATTGTTGTGGCAAGTTTTTGGCTTCTCAGGGGACAATACATCCTTGACTGCTACAGTTTTGTGTATATCAATTTACCAACACTATAAATAATGTTCTTATGCGGGCTTAGTCTTCTACCAAAAACTGTTTCAGGCTATTGTTTTCTAGGGTGCAAAAAAATAATAGCTGAATAATTCAAGAAAAGTCTACACATTCCAATAATCCATAAAATTACCAGTGCATTGTTCTTATGATTTAAAAAAGTAGAATGTGATTGTCCTGTTACCTTTTGAGAAAAGTGACTACTTTGAGACTTTTTTTTTTGTATATTTGCAAATAGACTTGTTTATCAAAACAGCAAGCATGGCATTTTAATGGTGTGGTGTTAATGAAGTGGTGCTACTGTCACCAGTGATACTGGACTCTTTACTAAAACTTGCGTGGTTGTGTGAGTTATATGGTCCACTGAGACGATTAAATGGGATCGTCTCTTTCAATAAAACTTGGATACGTAGTGTGTAAATATGGCAGGAGGAGTGAGAGCTGTGTAGAATCTCAGTTGTAGACTCTTGGCTTGGGATATCTGAGCCAATTTGGAGAGTTTTACTGCTTGACTTGTCACTGAATTCTCCATACTTCCACCCATTCAAGGCTTTCAGAGGGGACTTGGAGCCATAGTTTCGAACGGGGTAACAAACCCAGAAGTGGGACTGACCGGAGAAAGATTTGCAATTGAGTGTTGTTCTTGACCATGTGTTCTTGATGAATTCATGTGTTCATTGCATTATATCTTTAATCCTCGTGGTGGCAGCAAACACCAAGAGAAAAGAAACTAACCTAGTGCATGTGACCCGTATTTTAATTACTGTTGAAAAGAACATGCTCATATTTATATTTTTAGCTTTTGTTTCCAGCAGGGCAGCTCAAAAACAGAAGGTCAGCTTGAGCTGCAAACTTTGTCGTCTGTGACTTCAGTTTGTATGAGCTGCTGAGAGCCATTTAGCTGGGAGAAATATTTCCTCTTTTCTTCCCTAACCCCCCATCAGCAGGTAAAGGTAGCATTAGTGAAGAATGTTGAGAATACTTACGTGGCAAGGTTAGAGTTTCAGTTGTCCAAAATGTTGTCCAGAAGCTATTTTAGTTGTTCAACTCAGCGGGGCGGGTGTTAACCACAGGACGGGTGCCAGGACTCGGTTCTTCTAGGACTGCACTACCACAGTCCTTCCTAAAGACGAGAATTTGCATACAAAGTCAGGGCCTGTCTAAGGGATGCCGGTTGGAAGCAGAGAGACGTTATCAGCCTGAATGATCGACAGGGGCATAACTGTTGTCAAGTTTATAGTGTTGGGCCTGGAATGTTATTAATAAGGCACTGATACCCCAATAACTGAAAAGAAAAATCACTAATACATTAAAAAGTTGGCTGCAGATTTAGTACTGTGCTAATTAAAGAAAGGAGATAGTACTACTTTTAAGTATCTGAAACAGCCTTTTCTGAAGTAGCTTCACTCGGCTTGATCATAGGCAGCTGAGTTTCTTACCTTAGTCTCATTCATTCATATGTGAATTGAACAGTTATTTCAGGGTAGTAGTGTTGGTTTGTAAACCAGCACAGGCATGGGTTCTCTTCATGTCATCTCCCTGACCTCAGAATCACACATCAGTTTCCTGTGATCTTCTTCCCATCCCCAAAGTTGTCAGTTGTTTGTTCTGTCTGTCTTTGGTGTTTCATTTGCATACTGTGAAGATCTCATCATATATCAAACTATGAAAGGTGAAGCCAATACCGTTGAAGTTCATAAAATACCAAGAAGGAAATAAGACAGGAAAGCAAACAGCAGTTCATATGGAAAACAGGTAAATATAGTCTGTGCACAGGTTTTGCAGGACTACTTCTGGTATCTGAGCTCAATTTGTTTAAAACTAGTCCAAGTGTCCCTCACTCAGGTAAGGATGAAAATACAGTCTGTCTCTGCACTGTGTTCCAGTTAGAAGACTCAAGAGGTGGAAAATGAGTAAGAAACACTCATATGAGGCCATTTCCTGTATCTCAGAAGTGGGCTGGTTTAATGGCTCTACCTTCCTGGGCTGCTTAGGATGAAATGTATTTAAAAAGTAATAGAAATTGAAGGGGTAAACCGTTGTGCCTCTAGACATCTGCTCATTTGACTTTGAGTTTCTATTTTAGTTGTTTGAAGTCTTTTTTCGAATACATTTGAGAGCTTAAGTTAGAAAACTCTGCAGAACTAGTTATAGGACCATGATAAATTGTTACTGTATGAGAATCAAGAGGAGGATTTTTCACTTCACTCTGTAAAGAGCATTAAAATACTACTAGGAAAAAGAACTGTATGTTCTTCATACTTATGTTAGTCTTACAAGGAGCATGCATCAAACCCAACTCAACTAAAACAAGGAACATTCTTTCTAATATGAAATAAGTTGTAAAGCGAGCTCGAGCTGATGCATCCTGAAGAGGACAGGCTGATGCGTGCAGATTTTCATTGCAGTCATGCAAGTTTAAGATCTAAACCAGCAATTTTGCAGAAAATCACAGTGTTAGATCTTAAAACTACAGTCTTATTCAGCAACTGGCAGATCTTCTTTCCTTTTTCATAATACTTATTTTGCCTTCTTGCCACCATCTCGTCCAAGGAAATTTTGAAGCTTGATAAGCCTTGTTTTATGCTGTAAAATGTGGTAGATTTATGAACTGCCATTCCCCAAATCACTACTTGTATTGTAAGTGTTAATGATGGGATTGCCCTTTCATGTAAATATAAATATAGTACAGTCTACTGACCTTCAGTGCTGAAAAAGCACTATTTGATGCGGTGTGGTTATGGAACAGAGTACAAATAAAATCCTCTTTCCTTCTTGGTGACTTAGATGGACATTCTTTTCCTTTGTTGGTCCTGTTAATTACACGGCATAAAGCACTCTTGTGGGAAGAGAAGTTACGTTAGACAAATCAGCATAGCTGGAAGTGGGCAAACTATTGTGTACATAAGATTTTGTTTATTTTATGGTCAGAGCATCACTTTCCTTCTGCAACGCAATGTACTGCAAAATCTGAACCACCTTTTAAAGAATCCTAGAGTGTGGCTGGGTTTTTTTCTGTATAATCAGGAAAGGGGGAATAGTTTGATTATTTGGGTTTTTTTTTTTCATTGTGCATGTTGTTTGTTTTGCTGAGAGTTTTGAAAAGGTAGGGTTGTCCTACCTGCAGGGCAACCTACATTTGCATGCAGGAACAGATCTGGTAATAGAAAATGCCCTGTCCAAGGACTGTCTGACATGCAGTGTCCTAGACTGAAAATTCAGAGGGAAAATAGACAAGATGTAGGAATTCAGAAAAGTAATTAGTTCTTGAATTTTGGGACAATTGGCCTCTCCATGAAGCACCTTGGCGCATACATTGTAATGTGTTAACTTGTTGTGAAGAAGCAGCTGCTGCTTTGTAGTTGGGATAGGAAGGGCATGGCGTACACTTGTGAGTATTGTGGATTCATTAAAACTAGGCCAGCACCCTCTGCATTTATCAAATAGTGGGTTTTTTAATGCATGATTCGTGTTGTATGCAAAACTGAAAGGTGCAGAAGATAAGATGTAATTGCTGCTGTCACTTACAGGTACTTATGTCTATATAGTCTATGGAAACTATATGGTTTCTGCAGAGAATTAATTGATGGGCCATAGCACTTCAGTCTTTTATACGAAATGACACAGTTCTGTTGACTGGCTTACATCAAAAACTGACTTTATTGCCCTTTGATACCTTTATTTTAAGGCTATGCAATATATGTAACTGCTAATTGTTGGATGACACTAATTCACGGTATATGTAACACGGATCATATAAGAAATAATCCCAAGTTCAGTGGATGTATGCCTCAGAAAGAGTAATTGCTTAAGAGACAGGCTGCTTGCTTCATCTGTTACGTATTTTGCACTGAAAACTTTCTGGTTTGAAAACCACAATGTTTCAATGGTACTGGTAGCATTCAAAGACTAGTATTGCTTATGGGTGGAGTCAAAAAGGTTTCTGTACAAAATGTTGGCAGCTGAGACTGCCAAGATTTACTTTCCAGACTTAATAAGCAAATCCATATTAATTGGCTTATGATGTCTTCCATCACTCACAGAGTATGTTACCAAAGAGTTAAGGGCAAATCCAGTTATTACCCGCTTTGTTACTATACAATAAAGTGAATATGGACACTTTTTACTTTATGGAGTCTAGCTGTGTCCAAAAGTAAGTATTTGAAGATGTTATCCTTTCCTATGCCATGTTGCACAGGGAGGGAATCTGTTGAACTTCCTTCTGCTATTCAGCTATTGAGAGTTTTGTGGAATAAAGATCTAAACTACGTCCTCGTGCAGTGTGTCCTTCACTAAGTAGAAAATGCTTTGACAGCATTTATAGTCTACCTAAAGATTTGTATCACTTACGTAGGCTATTCCTTTGGAGACGATGAGTTTATGAGTAAGTAAACAAAGGCTTTGGGTCTATTTTGAAATCTTTTTGTAAACACACCGTCTTTTGTGTCTTTAAGATTCTCTGAAGCGTAAGTCAGGACCTTAGTGCACGAAAGGAAAATATTTTTATTAGCTGGGAGTGGTCTCAATTCAGAATTGGAGTAGGTATTTTTGTCCTTGATATTGATAAATTCTGTTTGTATATGTATAAAAGCTGTATATGTGTAAGTGTATTGGATACAGTAAATTAATTTCTCTTTAAAAAGTAACTAAATCCTTAAAAGGCCATCTGTCTGCGTCATTTATGAAGGAGAAAAAAATACAGAGTTTTATTAAGAAATCTGGTTTAGGTTATCTGTGTCACAGTCACTGAGCTCATGTCCTTTCCCCTTCCTTTTTGTTAATCATTCCCTTATGAGCTCCAGCCATCCATTTGGTTCCAGGAGGGATTGGTCATTTCTCCCTGAGTTGAAATGCTGGATCTATAAAGTGCGACTCTTTCAGCATGTCTGTCTTGTATCCAGATTTTTAAGACTATGTTCCTTGTAGAATAAAAAGGATTACTAACCCCTGACTGAAGAGTCTTTCTAAGGCACAGCATTGTCTGTTAAAAAGGAGAAAAAAAAAAAAAAAAGTCTTGGAGAATGTCTTTTTAAAACCGTGAACACACCTACAAGTCTGCTTGTCTCTTTTCTGGATTGGAGAGGTCACAACAGCTTCCCTTTAAAGGCCTCTTCTTCCATGTTGGTCTGTTGCATGTTTTTTTTTTACAATCAACACGCATGATCCTGTTTTCTTTTTTATTTTATTTCAGTTTTCTGCAGAGGAGCTTCTCAACTCTAGGCTGTGCTTTCTAATTTTTTTTTTTTTTTTTGGAAGGGTGCCTTTCGCAAATCCACTTTGTGCGTTGCTGGAGGTAGAGCAGGGGTTTGCTGAATTCGGCAGCTCCCTTGGCACTCCTTCACCTGTGTCTGCTACAGACTACGGCATTAGAGCGTGAGAGGCTGTGAGCCAGATCAGTAGAATCAGCTACACAGGATGATTGCAGTAATCCACCTAAATTTACAGCAGCTTTACCTTTTAGGGGATTATATGCACTGTTCCGAAAAATGTTGTGTTTTGGTGTTTTTCAGCTATGACAGTACTACAGCAGTCAGTCTGATTGTATTTCTCATTAATGTTGAGTCATATATTTTAATAATAGCTGTTCGTTTAGAATTTCCTAGGATTTTACACTTTCTAAAGAAAGCGCGAGGTAGGTGAATTAATTTTTGATTGTGTGGCTGTAGACCTCAGATAAATTTATTAGATAAACTACGTGTTACAAGGGTACTGTATTTTTCTTATGTAATCGTGACATTGCCATTAGTACTTGTTATAAAAAGGTATTTTTTAAGAGTTGATATGTGTAGAATGTACATTCAAATAAATACATGAAAAGCACTGGAGGTGGGGTTTGGCAAAATGCAAAACTTAATGAAGAATTGGTACCATTTTAATTTTTCTAGGTACATTTTTCACAAAATGCCTCCCTTTTTTTCTTTTTGACACCCCCACTCTCTTCCCCTCTCCCCAATATTATAACGCATGCATTTCAACTTTTTTTGGATCCTTATAATTTGTGAACGCTTGCACAATTCACACGTCCCACACTTGTCAATCTTCAGTAAAAACGCCTTCGTAAGGTAGATATTATACAATTTAAAACAGAAAATCCCCTTTACAATTATTTGTTATAGCTGTCTTCAGCTTCATCAGGGTGGCAGCGGTGAAATATTTCCCACTTACTGATTTCTCATCACAGGGCTGTAGCAGTAACAAAATCCCTAAGACCAGATTTAGCATGGATGGCTGGGACCGGGGGAGGCGAGGAAGAGGAAGGTAGCCAAGGAGCACCTGGGGTTGTAGGAGGCAGCAGTGTTTCTTCCGCTGGTTGATGGAATGCTGCTTCTTTTGCTCTTGGAAGGTCCTAGAATTCACAGTAAATAAAATGATGGTAGAGGAGACAGTGAACTGAGAGCAACATAGGTAATCTTAAGACCAGAAAAAAGCCAGTCTTGCCTTTTTCCCAGGGTTTTGCTAAGTATGTGCTTTGTTTCTCTTTCTTCACGTAATGAGAAGGAGGTGAACCATATCCGGGAAAGTCTCTTCTGCCTAAAAATATTTTTTTTTAAAAATTCTGGTTGGCAACCCTTGAATTCACTGTAGTTGACAGAAAACATCTTCTCTGGTGTTGGTAAAGTGAGCTTTTCTTTCTGCTACAGCCTGGGCCTTTTCTTGTGCTGGCTAGAAATGTGACACTCATTCTAATGACGTGACTAAGTGAACTGATCTCTTTAATCAACTAGTGGGATGAAATCCTGCCTACTTAGGACCTTTGGGAGAATAATGTGTGCTGTTTGTGAACATGCAAAAAGATGCAGTTTTTAACGCTTTTCTCCATTAAAATCCATGCCAGTGGATGCAGGTGGTGTTACCCAACTTCTTCTGCCTGTCATACGCAGTTGAGCAGGGTGTGTTTTTTAGTAACAAGGGTAGTGTTTTAACCAGCACTGTGGGAATTCAGACTGTAGATCAGTTTTCCCTTCCAGACTTAATGACAGTTAAATGCACTTTCGTGAAATCTTAGCAGTGTCTTATCATAGCTCCAGGGTATTGTGCTTTTTTTCCTGTGTGTACACCGCCTTCGTTCAAGTATACGCCCGTACCATCTTACCTCCCTTTCTCCACTAATACAGCCTACCTCAGGTATGTAAAAAGGGATTTCCAGAACCAGGTTTCATTTGTATGTCTAGGATCTTCTGGCAGTCACTGCTGCAAGCGAACTGGCATGATGATTCTCAGGGAGCTTAAAGGCAGTCTTGCAGCTGAAGCAGAAGTAGGTGTGTTACAAGAATACCTTAAATATTGCAAGAAGGCCCTGAAATCATTTTACGTTCTGGAGCGCCCAGCACCGGTGATGCAAAACCGAAGGCTTAAGGATTGCAACAGCCTTGGCAGGAATAGTGCGTATGGGTAGGTATTAAGAGGACTTACAGAAGGTCATGGGAGACCTGAGGCAGCCCATCAAACAGCAGTGAATGAGGAGTGCTGAGAACCCCCCTGTGAAACTAGTGCCTCAGACGGCTTGCTTAACTGCTCTGCCTTCTACCCCAAGTTCCCTGAGAGAGTTCAAGATGGGCTGTTAGCAGCAAAGTTATTCCCATGCTTTGGTACTTAATAACTCTTGACTGTATGTAAGTGCCGGGGAGGGGGGGAACCAACCAAGACCGGCAGTAAGTCATCTGTGTCAGGGTTTCATAAACGTTTTCTGAGAGGCACCTCGCTGTCAGGAGGGCTGGGCAGTGAAACTGCCTCTGAGAAAGGCGCTGGCTGGAGACCATCTATCGCCTGTGCTAAGCATGTACCAGCTAGAAAACTAGCTTACGCTGCGCTACGTGACATATACCATGGGTTGGGAATACTGCTCTGTAATTAAGCTTTAATGTTTTACTGAAACAAAGGCTTTCTGGCCACTCAAGAATATTTCAGTTCTGCCACAAATTAGTATTGTAACTTCTAATGAATGGCTGTGCATATGCAGAATATGTGAAACTGGGGTGGTATCCTTCCATGAGCTACATGAGAAAGATATTATTGGCACTGTTACTGAATTCAAGTTTTGAAAATAAGTCTAGGAGCCGTGTCCAGTTAGCAGCATGATGGTAAATTTTCTGTTTGTGAGGGACACTTCTCGCATACTCATCTTCTACCATATTTTGAAAAAGTGGCTGAAAACCCTCCTGTGGAAATAGAATGAAAAATAATATTATGAAAGCGGGGTTTTGCTTTTTTGGGGAAATATTGTGTGTTTGCAGGGCCCTGTGTAAATATGTAATATGTCAAATGTTATATTTTTGTCAGTTTTTAAATGTATGGTATTGGTTGTGGCTAGTATGCCTTTTCAATAGGAAAGAAAATTATTTTTGGTGTACATTTCTACTGTGACAGGTCCATCTTCTTAGTCTTACAGATTGTCACTTAAAAAAGCAATGATTTAGACAAAGAATGAATAATTTCAAACTTGATGGTCATATTTTGCAAGGGAGAAGTTGCTAATAGTCCTCCAAGTTAATAGCTGGGGTTAATGTGTATTTTTTTAATGGGACAGATTTATTTTAATCAGAGCCAAAGTTCATTCTTGCTTAGACTGTGAATTCCATAAGGGAATAGTAAGGAGTTAAGAAGGAAGCATGATGAAATGTTGGTCTTTGCATCCAAAAGAGGATTTAAGTCATGAACTCCTGAACTTGTGATCCTCAATTACTTATCCTGGGTGCGGGAAATCTGTTCTACTTTAATGTTTTTATTAATGTGACTTGGAATGAACTCAAGCATTCTTTTCTCTTAAAACATATTTAAAGAAAATAACTCCGGATTAAAAAACACTAGATCTTTTAATTTTTTATCTGCTCTTTTTTTTTTTTTTAACATAGTTTCTAACAAAAAAAAAAAGGTTCTTAGAAAAGATTGGTGGTTGTTTTAAAGGGTACAAGGAACCTTGACAGCAGTAGGTTGAGAGCTGATTGCCAAGTATGTTAGAATGTTACCTAATAAATAATATATTTAAGCCACCTGTTGTACCTTGCCTCTCCTTAGAGCACCCTGAAGGCTCAGTGCAAGGGTTAGCCAGTGGCTGCATTAACCCATCTTCTACAGTTATAGCAAACCATCCTAATAAGCCACCAATTTTTAACAATTGCCTCCAAAAAGCTGATTTTTTCCTTTATTTCTAACGTGTCTTCTTTTTTACCAAAAAAACATGGAAAAATCAGGCTCATGTTTTATGTTCCTAGATGTCCTTCTGCTAACCATTTTTGAACACCAGGGCTGTTTTCATATACTGTGCCACGTTTGCCTTTATTGTTTGAAACACGGGAAATTTCTGTGAAGAGGTGAAGTGCAGGAAAAGCAGGGCAGGTATGTTCATGCAGCTAGAAATTAGTCCCCGCTTTAGGGAACTCACTTTTAGGTCTCAGGCTTCACTGCTTCTTCAGTAAAATGTGAACTCGCATGAGGATGGAAGAAGGCAAATGGAAACAAGTGCTAGAGCAATGTACTTCAGTATCATTGAAAGTTAACCTCTGACCTAGCAAAGCACCGATTTTTTTTAAATCTTGTTTTTCAAATGATAAATCAAGCTGTTGTAAAAGCCAAATATATTTTTGGTGTGCTGTAGCTCAAGGTCTGCTTTAAGTTAAGGTTACTTAACTTGTCATTCTGAATGCTTGTGTAATGTTTCATTAAAGGTTTTGGAATTCATGAAGCATCACATGCATTTGCGTTACAGAGCTGTGGAAATCTCTGTAGGAAAATAAGCAAAGAGCAAAGGGGAAATGAAATTGTCAGATCCTGGGATCTGACTTGATGTGACTGATGGGTAGTCCCATGCTATCGATTAGGTTGCAGTTCGGGTTTGCAAGGCAGACTATTGGATTTATTCTGTGGACTGGGAATCTCCAGTTTTTGTGTCTAGGATATCAAAGAACTCTCGGGTTTGGATTCTTTGTTTCATAATATTAATGCAGTAGATTTGCATGTATTTTAGCAAATATCACTGGTCTGAAAGCTGTTTTTGTCAAATGTTGGAAACGTGTTTTAACAACTCCCAAAAATTGCTTTAGAAGAAGTTTATATAGCCTGTCATAACTCACATGTCATTTAACAGCTTAACATCCTTGAAATCTTTCTTTAATTGTTTTTGCATGAAGAACTTAACTTTCGGAACAGAAATAAGTGAAATTGTTCTCATCTGAAAAGTCAAGTGAAACATAAGCATGAGAAACACCTCCTTGAGAGGCAGCACATCTCTACCAGAAGAATGTCAGTATGCTGCTGTGCATACTCAGAGCAGCGCTAAGCTCTTCCTCGCTCATTATCACATTCGTAAATTGAAGGTAATGACACTTTCTCACTTTTTCTAAAGCAGAAGCAAAGTGTTAGGTCATTCATAACTGTTAATGTTGTGAGCGCAGAATGAGTGCTCACTATAAATACGTAAAAACTGTTCTTTATGTTTTCCTGGTTGATCTCTGTAAGGGCACCTGTTTTATTGATTGGGATAAGCAGCCTGTGGCCTGCAGGCAAATCCACTCTTGGCTGCCCTTTGAATAGGAAGCTCCTTAAAGCTCTCTAAATCGCTCTGATTCTGGCAGTCTATTCCTCAGGCATCATCTCTGGTGGGGGATCACTGGCATGAGCCAGGGCTGACTGAGGGCGAGCTCTTCTCTGACTTTACACGCCACTGTTTGCACAGATTTCACAGGTGAAAGGTGATGAACATAAGCGGTAATCCTAGTTACACGGTGAAGAAAGGGGTTACATGACCTTCCTGACTGGAAGGCTGCGATACCATGCTACGAACCTTTTAAACAGTGCTTTGAAAGCTGGATTGTAGTTCTGAGGCTTCTTACAGCACTTGCCACCACCGTCTATGTGGATTTCACACGTACGGATAAACTGATGTGCATAACACCTAATTGAGAGGAGATTTTACTAACATAGGCACCTGCAAACTGAGTCTCACAGCCTTTAAAGAAAGAAAAATCTATTCTCTAATTATCAACTCTGTTGTTTGCCTGGGGTTTGGGTTTTTTTTGGGGGGGGTGGGGCAGTGTACTTACCTAGTTTAGGGCACCTAAGACTTGTTTCCATGCTTTCTGGTGAGCGCTTTGAATTTTATGTTACACTTTATGTATTGAGTACAATATCCCTATATTAATGGCATGAGTGCCAAGTCCAGCATCTGGAAAACAAGAGAAAAAAAAAGGGTAGAGATGAATGCTTGATTTAAACTACTTGCCTAAATTCACAGTGAAGTCCTGTGAAATTAGACGAGATAATGTTTTTTTATGTTCTGTTTTGTTTTTAAGAAATGTTCAATTGCTTTAACAACTTTTGCAGTTCATGAACTCGTTCACTACAGCTTTGCAAGAGAGGAGTCAAGAGTCCTAGAAACAAGTGTCCCTTACAGTATACCACTTGTTCGTTCCCAGAGGAAGTCAGTTTTGCACTTAGCATGAGGAAGGAATCCTGCTGGGAAAAACAGTGCTTTGTCATTTAATTGGCAGTTGCATCATAAAACAGATTCATGAGGGATGATGGAACGGAGGGAATTAATGTTGCACAGGTGTCCTTAGTTTAGAAGAGTGCTTAGTTTCTGCATCTTACTAGTTCTTGTGTGTGGCTTGCTGGATGTTTTCTTGCTGATGGTGTTCCTACGTTTGTTTTTAAAATGAGCTTATGAGACATGCTAGATTATCTTGTATGACATGAGCCATCAGAAAGGTTCTAGATCTGTTGTGCATCCTATGCACACTTGAGTATCTAAACTGATGTTAGAGATGGCATGTTATCCTCCCTGTAGATCAGCACTTGGAAGTGTGGAGAAGGTGCTTCGCATTAGCTGTAGAGGAGTGCCAAGTTGCAGCAATCTGGGCGGCTGCTAAGGTAGATGGCAATGAGCATAGGCACTTCCACGTGATTCCTCCATTGCCACATCTTCCTCTGCTCCTTTCCCAGTTTAACCATGTTTCAGTCTTATTCCTCTGCCATCGTGATCTCAAGTGCAGTCATGTCAGTGTGACCAAAGTGCATTCTGGTTCCACTCCTCTATACTACAGTATCTGTGGATGCCACAAATTAATTTGTTCTTGGAGGACCTCTCTGAGATGATGTTCAGTGCTTATCAAGATACTCCTCAGTCTCAGGTCCATAGTTTGTCAGATTAATTTCCGCTCACTTTTTCCTTAGTCTCGGTCTCCTTCCAGAAACAGTTTGTCTTTTTATTTGACCAAGTTCTCAGGTGGCAGACATCAATCATGCCTAGCTGATCTGTACTCCACAGTTACTAGTTCTAGGTTCCCTCTACCCTCTTCAACTGGGTCTGAAGTCCCAGTAACTTCTCTTTTAGCAGCCCCTGCTCCTGTTGTGCATTTTGACAGTGCCACTTCTAACTCCACGATGCTTGAACCTTGTACAGGAGACAGTGGGAGCATGTATCTGTTCCAGACTTTCCTGGTCCCAAATCAAGGGCAACTGCAGTTTTGGGACTAAAATTTTGTTGTGAGTTGAAGCATTCCAGCTAGGGAAAGCAAGCAGGTGCAACATTCTTCTCCACCTTGACTCTACTTCAAAAAGAAAAGGCCTGGAAAATTGACTAATTTTGGCAGATTTTCACCTGAATAGCAGATGGGTCCCATTATCTTAAAGTTTACATTGCCCTGCAGACTTCCAAATCTTGACTCACAGCATATGGATGCTCAGACTTGGTTATGTGATGTTTGTGAGCTTTCTGTTTTTAAGAAGTCATCAGAACGTATTAAAAGAGGCAAAGTAATAAATTTTCCTCTTTGTTCACAGAAATGACCTGTTCTGGCTAAATTTTCCAAAAAGGTCAGTCTGACATGACTCCCAGCATGGAAAACTTCTGCACAGCAGCTAGCATTTGGCGAAGTCACAAGCAGTTGAAAGCAGGGTCTTATAGTGGAAGTTGTCAGACAATCTTATTAATAGGCAAGCTTGGAAGCTCTGCTGCAGATCTGTTCAGAGACCTTTTCTCTTTGACGTGCTTGGGTGGTTTTTTTTCTGCCCCAAAGACTGGCTTTTACTCTAAACCAGTATGATTCCACAACAGAAAGCTATTCTGCATAAGAAGAAAGGTATGTGGTGTAAGAAACTGTCACAATACAGCTACTGCACCTTTGACTCTAAATGTGAAACTAATCATAGAGCAGGTTGGATTGCAAGGGACCTTTAAAGACTGTCTAGTTCCAGCCCCCCTGCCACGGGCAGGGACACCTTCCACGGGACCAGGTTGCTCCAAGCCCCGTCCGACCTGGCCTTGAACCCTTCCAGGGACGTGGCAGCCACAGCCGCTCTGGGCAGCCTGTGCCAGGGCCTCACCGCCCTCGCCGGGAAGAACTTCTGCCTGACGTCTG
>JAVKLA010000047.1:3034104-3054264 GCA_034782735.1 Sagittarius serpentarius
CTCAAGCCTGCCAAGGTCCCTCTGGACGGCGTCCCTTCCCTCCAGCGCGTCGACCGCACCAGACAGCTCGGTGTCGCTGGCAAACGTGGTGAGGGTGCGCTCAGTCCCACAGTCTGCGTTTCCGACAAAGATGCTGAAGAGCGCTGGTCCCAGTACAGACTCCTGAGGAACGCCACTTGTCAGTGGTCTCCACTTGGACATCGAGCCATTGACCACAGCTCTTTGCGTGTGACCGTGTGACCATCCAGCCAATTCCTTATCCACCAGGTGGTCCATTCATCAAATCCATGTCTCTCCAACTTAGAGACAAGGATGTTGTGCGGAACAGTATCAAATCCTTTGGACAAGTCCAGGTAGATGATGTCAGTTGTTCATGTCTATCTGTCAGATGTCTGTCTGTCCCTCAGAATTCATGGCTGCAAATAATCCAATTTTGCACAGTTAACAAGTTGAAAAAAATGAGTTTGGATTTACCATAGATTAAGCGTCAATTAATGCACTGGTAGAGAAAGCTGCAGTGTAAGTAAGCAACATCCCTGCTCTCCTCTGGAGTGCATGCTGCCATCTTACAGTTGACTATAAAAGGAAAAGTCTTGTGGAAATGTTGCCAGCCTCTTTCTTGTTGTGGAAGTCTTCAGTTTGGTAAACATACACTTCCTCCTATGAACTAACATTTTTGTAGTCAGTTAAAAGATAATTATGTAAACCACTGTTTACTGTCATCTTTGATTTTGGGCAAGTATAGCTTGCTTCTTTAGTTTATCCTGCTGTGATACATCTTGTATTTAAGAGTCATGACATGTACATAGTGTTGATTTGTTTATTTTTAATGAAGGCACAAGTACAATTCTGTAAGTTTTTTAATCATCACACACACATGAATGGAACAATAAATACTTTTATAGAAAACTTAGGTAGCTAGGCATTGATAACAGCCACTGAATTACACGGTTGTGTTGCTTATGCAGCAATATGGAATGTTTAATGCATATGTCCGTTTATTTATTTATTTATTAAAAAGCCTCAGCATTGTTATGGTTTTTTTGATAGACTAAGGACTGTAAAATTTCTAGGAGCTACTTTTACACGTCTGCTATTAGGCAGTCCACTGAAATTTTCAAATTGTTTTTTATAGTTTGGTGATGGATGTGCCTCATGCAGTACTGTTAGGAAGTCTGGATTAAGAAGGAGAGACTGTATTTGGGTTGAGATGTCAGCTGTAACTTCTCAGTGATGCTGACAGGCATATCCTCCTTAGTCTAGGGACTGCAGTCTGAGCTGTTTTAAGCCAGGAAAGTCAATGGGTAACCAAGTACACAGCTTCCTGTCTGCAGGGAAATTTGGTCTTGGAAAATGTCAGGTGTTTGTCATTATTTAAAATCATCATCTTCATCATAAACTTGAACCTGAGCTTACATCCGTCAAAACAAAAGAAAGATCAGGTTTGTTGTTGGAGCAATGCAGATGAGGCTTATGATGGTGGGCTTACTTGATCAACTGTTGAAAAGTTCCATTTTGTTGACATATTGCATATACTATTATAAAATTCGGAGTATGCTATGCAAAGGCATTTGATTTCCCATGGTTGGACTTAGGGTAAAATGAGGTGCACCTTAAAATGATAAAAACACAGGGTTAGAGAAGACCTTTCAGATAAATATACCTCTCTGTCAGGGAAATATCTAAGTTCTACCTGACACACATGTATCCAACTCGTTTTTGAAAATTCTTCGGTGTTAAAGATTTTGTGATCTCCTGAATTAACCTGTTGCAGTGCTTGTTTCATTCTTGTAATTAAGCTTTTTCCTGGTATCAAGCTGGACTCTCTCTTGCTACAAATCAAGCTGAATATTTCCTGTTTTCTCTGACTAAACTGATCAGTATCTTCCTTGCAATAGTCTCCTGCATCTTAAAAAGTATTTCCTATTTTATTTCAGGTTAATCTCTTCTGTGTTAAACACAACTCTTTCAGTCTTTCTTCACAGGTAAGGCACAGTTTTCAGACACTGTACTCCAGTATGGATTTGAGAAAATCCATCAGTTCTTGTTAGTAATTCCTGTAAAGTGTGTTAAAGGAACCTGGCCTCCACCTAATACTTGAATTTTCTCCTTTCTGTTGAAAACCTATATTCAACGATCAGGATTAAACATTGTAGTAACAGGTGGGGTAGTGACCAATGAATAACACAACCACTTCAGTATTACCTAGATCATCCAAATGCTATGTGAACAGTGGTTTGACCTCTTGACATTGTGGCTCTTAATTTTTGACTTGTACGTTAGAGAAATTGTAAGTGGGCTGGTCACAAGTAAATGCAGGATAGAAACTGAAAGCTTCTTATCCACCGGAACAGTGTTCATTGGAATGGCTTTCTCGTTCGCAGTGAGCTTCAATTACTTTACATTATCAAGCTTGCACAAAATGCTTTATGATGGATTAGGAAATTTCTAGGAGAAAAGAAGACCCATATCTGTGATATGGATCCTTATGTGTGTTGACATATCCAATGAGTTTTGAAAGGCAGCAAGACTGTTCATTTGTTTACTTTATATTCTTTATATTTATCTGATACTAATTGAGTTTCACTATTCCTGACTGGAGGGGATCACAGGGAACTTCTCTTTCCTTTTTCTAATTACACTCAGTACCTAATAGGAGTTCAGGCATGTAATTTTGTCTTTTAAGGAGGTATTCCTGACTACGCAGAAGATTTGGTTAGAGACAAAATACAAATGTCTAATGTGCTGCTGTTTGTGGATTATTGCCTTACTCTAGGCGCCCAGCTGGTGTGTGCTGCTTGCAAGTTCATTAACGCATTTCCTGCCGTTGCAGGAACCTCTGCCACCGGCGATACCCTTGACCTTGCTGTTCTTCCTGGAACAATTTAGAGTTACGACTTTTGCTCTTTTCTGACACGCTCATGTAGATCAGCATGTCATGTTTATGGCCTGTGGAACAGAGCAAGCACTACTAGCGTACTCTGGACTCTGCTGAACTAGTTGCCTATTGAATGATTGTGATTGCAGGAGCCGGTAGCTTTCTTCATGCCTTGCAGTCTTCTGCTCCTTGAGACAGAATCAGATTTTGTCTAACCCTCCATCTTGAATTGTCCCTACAAGTGGTTTTATCTGGATTTTTGTTTTCTTCTGGGGCTGTGCCTTTTTTTTTTTTTTTTTTTTTCCCTAGGGGCACTGCTTTCTTCACCTGCTGTGTGTCCATGTCTCAAATTTACTTATTCAGAACATATTTTTTATATACCACTAGTTCATGCCAGTGCAAAGAAAAATATCAAAAAAAACCCCACCTAATAAGAATCTGAAACTTTCAATGTTGTCTCAGTGTTCTAACTGAAATCGAAATAGTCCACAACACTTAAGCACAAGCAAGATGTAAGTTGTTTTAACTGAGCAGTGACTTCCTTTATGGATGGGCTTGTTTCACAAAACAACACTCAGGAACCTATCCATAGCTGCTGCTTGAAACTTCTTAGGAACTCAGAATTGTTCCCTTCTTCATATTCCTTGAAAACCTTTTTCTTTCCAACTGGTGATGCAGAGCACTGAAGTGTCAGTCAGATGACTGAAGTCCAGAGTCTGCTTTAGGTGCCAACTTGGACCATAAAAACGTAGTATGGCCCTTCTGTAGTAGGGCCAGATTTTGAGATTCTGAGTATCGGAAATGGTCGGGTTTATATGTTGTAGCTTTAGGCATTTTATGCAGAAGACTACGCATACTTGTCCTCTGACCTTTTGTCTTCAGCCATATATTAATAGACTTCATTTACATAGCACACTTTCAGAAAGCACGTATTCTAAGTTGCTATGGAAGGTCTTACTGAATTTCCAAAAAAACCCAGAAGTTATTAAACCTGTAGGTCCACATGTATGTAGTGCTCTAATCTTACACCCTGTGAAACAATAAACGGGTGTTCTTGCTACAAATGGATCAGTGCTGCCCTTGCATAACACTAATATGTTGCCCAGAAGTATAATCTTATTTACATTTCTGTATTTTTTTCTCTTTCCTGCTATGTCAGCCGCCTTCAGAATGAATAACGATTCTAAGTTAAAAAAATAACATTAGTATTTGGATTCCTGAATGTAATATGAACTGTTCTTTCTAGTAAGATGTTATATATGAATTTATACAAGATACTATAGCAGTCCAGTTTTAGACTGAAATCAATTAAAAAGTAAAGTCAAATCCAGAATAGGCTGTTCTTTGAAATTTATTTCAGTTCAGACTGTGTTTACGGTGTTAATGTCTGTCTTGAAGGGGCTAGCAGACTTTGAAAGGCTTCTGTCCTTGCTTGCTGTAATTAATTTGGAAGAGCATGTGGCTTTAGCAGAGATTTTTGTTTTGTTTTGTTTTAATTTGGGGAAAAACACTAAACATGTTTTTGTCTATTTTTAAAAGAAGCTGTAATTATGTAAAAAATACCACAATGAGGTAATATTGAGTATATATAATAAGTTTTTAATGTATTCAGCATATGGTAAAAAGGGAGTCTGAAAAGATTTATACAAGGACATACTAAATTAGTACAGAAACATACTAAACTCCTTAAAATGGATAACACTAAAAGTCCTTTCTAGTTATTTTTCCAAACCACAATGAATAACTTGGTGAAAAATATATTTTGCTTGAACCAAACTCTGAAGTGAAATAAGTATGCCAGAACTCTAGAGAATGAGTTCCTTGGCAAGCGTAGTAAGTATAGACTTCTTATTCATCACGTAACTTACCTGTTCTTACAACCCTTTAAAGTTAAAATCCATAGAGATAAAGAAATCAGAAGTATCAAGGCATGTATGGCAAAATATGCAACTATAATATTGGGATTATTAGAAAACAGCTGTTTGTCTGCTTTTCTGTCCAAAAAATTTGCTTTTCAATGGAACAAAATTATTCTAAGAGGGAATTAAAATTGGGAGTCAGTTTTAAGGATTTCACAGTTTTCATTTTTAAATAGAGGATTATCATAATACCAAATATTTAAAATCTAGGAAATTGCTAATCAAAACTAGGAATAAAGAAATCAAACTATGATAACGTAAGAAATCTTAGTTCTAGTTTCTAAGATACTTTGCATTTGTGAGGTTAAATGAGTTTAAGCTCTTTTAAGATGCATTATTAAGAGGCAGGGTGGTCTCTATAACCGTTTTGCTACAGCGTGACAATCTAACAAACTTGAGGAGTTCCTTTGGTATCCGAAACAGACTTAATCTTCAAAATGTACTCATGTCAAGTTGTGCAGGTATTTGATATTAGAAAAAGGATGGTAAACTGGCTAGAAAAAGAACAACTAGAATAGTCAATACAGTGGAATTTCTACTGAAGACTACCTGTGGCAGATGGCTGAACCAGGACTTCAGCAAGACAAGAAAAAGAAATGAGTAAAACATTGCATAAGTGTCCATCTCGAAAAAAACCTACTGTAAATGTATTTAATTAACAGGACTAGTTTTACCTAATTAGCAATAAAATCCTAAATTAAAGGTATTCACAATGCCTGATTTTAGGCTCTTTAAATATGATAGAGCTATCTCCACCATAAAGTAACAGCTTCTAGGAAGCAACCAAAGGAGATGCCTCATAGCAGTAAATGTTTCAGCAATACAGGTTCAATTTTCCTGTGCCCCTCTTTCCCTCCGTGCATTGCCCCAGAAGTAACTTCACTCTTTCCTGCCAAGAGAAGGAGCACGGGGAGAATTGCCCATATACCGGGTGCCAGAACACTCCTGCCAACTGGTCTGAAGTTAGGACCTTTCCTCAGCCGAACTGTGTATATAACTTAATTTCCTGTTACTGCAATCAGTAGATGTGTGGTCATTTATCTTGTAGTGTGTTCCCTAACTGGTTTTAAACAGTGTGCTGTCTGTGTTACAACACAAGCAAAATTGCCCTCAGTACTGTTGGCTCCAAAAAGAAAGTGCTCTTAAAGAAATTCTGCTCTCGGTTATGCCCTTGCATGAAACATTTTGATGTTGGGTTTTTTTCCTTATCTGTGTTTTCCCATCGTAGATCTTTTGAACAGATGGCTTCAGTTTTAGGAAATGTGCGGCAGTACCTTCCATTAAATTCTGTGAACTAATAATTGTGTGTTTATATTTTGTAAAGTGCTTACTGTGCTATTTTTACCTGTACGAGGCATCATGTTTCCTTTTTCAAGGAAGTTTTGCTCCCATCTGAGGCTTAAGATGACTTTGCATTGCTATCGTTGGCATGCATGGGGTTTTTTTCCTAGATTTCACTTGGTGTATCTTTATGAACCTCAGTTGTTTGTGTTAGTGCCTAGAAGTTTTAAATAAGGATTGGAACTGTGTCGTAACTTGCATTATAAGAGTGTGTGTAACAAAAAAATGATGGCCATACCTGGTTTTATACTGCGTCTCAAAGGTGAAACCGTATCACAAAGCATGTGGCTGCTGTAGCAGAATCCTTTCCGTGCTTCCCCCTCTCTCTTTTTTTTTTTTTTTTTTTTTTTCTTTTTGGTGTGTGGTAGGACAGGTTATTTATTCATTTTAGGGAGAGGGTTGAAATCTGTAAGGGCTGTCCTGCAAAAAAGCGGTATTAGGATTTTAAGTTTAAACTGTAACCTTTATGTTTTCTAAACTTACTTTATTAAAAACGTTTTGGTAGTATATGGAATGGATTTGCATCTCTTCCTTGGAGGTTTACTAAATATGGCTTACAATAATGCACTTTATGTAACTCTCCTCTAAAATAAAAATGATGTTTATGAACGAGAAAAGTATCCCATCTTCAAACACGCTGTAATTTTTTCAAATGGCTAAGAATAGATTTTGGCAGCTGCTGATCCTCTGAGGGGATCTAAATCACTTCGGGGATAATGTGAAGCCCTGTTCGCTGTAGCAGACGTTTCATCTGCCCTCTGCGTGTGTTCTGGGGCTGGATGGTCAGGCAGGAATTGCTTTGTCTGCGATCGAAGGCTTTGCTGTGTAATTATGTTAACATGCCTGGTATCGTCGTCTTTCTCTGACTCTTCCCCATGTAGAAATTATGCCTTTGGGCTAAAGGATGTACGAGGAATTTCCAGACTGAGTTCGCTTAGCTGCTGCTGTCAGCAGCAACAGCTATGCAGCTGTGCCTGACTTCGACAATATTTTCACGTGTAAAGCAGGCTCTAAGTTTCCCTTAAGGATTTCCAAACTTTTGGAAGCTTGTTCAAGCTATTGTACAGTACCTCTAACCAGGCTGCCACAAGCTGAAAAATCACAGGCATTTCCGCGCACGTGTGTGCATCAGCTGTGTGGTACAGCTGCAGCAAGACCAGCAGAGAGGAGAGGCCACGTGCATTTATGTCTGTGCAGGAAATCCCAGACAAAGATGGCAGCCCAGCATACTCATGCGGCCTCTCTCTCTCCCAAAGTAGAAACCGATTCCTCTCAGGTTCCCATTCATCTCCCTGATCCGGGGTGCCCCTTTCAGCATCCTAAGCCCCATGCTTTCTTTCCCACCTCTGACTTCTCCAGTTTCGAACCCCAGCCCGTGCTGTGTCGCATGTGCCGCTCTGGCCTCGTGCTCCCTCCCTTCCAGCTGCGGGTCCTGCTCTTTCCGAAGCGAAACACAATCCTGCGCTCCTCTCTCCGTTTCCCGCTCCCATCTAACGCACGCCTGCCCAGCACACGCCCGCTCTGCTCTCCTTCTGCACTGCTCCTACCTACCGATGTGCAAACGGGGTCCCCCACGCAATCCCGCGCTCACCTGTGGCACAGCCCCATGCCCTATAGCACTCGACCCAGCCCTGTGCCCTATAGCACCGCCTATACCCCATGGCGGCTTCCTCCCGCCTGCCGAGTCAGAAAAGCAGATCCCGGGCGGGCTGGTTCGGCCTGGCCAGGTGACCGCGGGCACCTGCGGACATGGGGCAGCTTCTCCGAGCAGGAAGTTTTGGCGGGCCGAATAATGGTCCTTATCTCACTGCTCCCGTAAAAGGCCGAGCCCAGGAGGCATAGCATCGGCTGGGTGCCCGTACTGCTGACACGGGACGGATAGTGCGGCGGCGGGCACCTCCAAAGAGCCCTCTCGGGCACCGGGATGATGAGATCTTAAAATCACATTGTGGTAAATTTGAGTATTTGGCACTAGATGGAAAAGGACTACATTAAGCTAACGTTATTTCACCTGCTGAGTTGTTTGAGATGTGGAGAACTGTGTTTATTTCTCTCTCTCTCTTTTTTTTTTTTTTTTTTTTTTTTTTTTTTTTTTGTAGAAAGTGTGGAAAGAACAGTGCATTTGCTGTATGCACTACATTACCTTTTCTTACTCTTGCGGGTTTTGTTTCATGTATCGCAAGACATCACTGTGTCACCATGTCTTGCTCACCGTGTAGTTCAGCATGAAGTCATCCATGTACCTTCAAGGAAACGGACTTTAAAAAAAAAAAAAAAAACCACTACATTGAAAATAGACATTTGAAATATGCATGCAGGTGCCAGGCATTTACCTGGAATGAGATTAATTTTGGTGAGTGGAGAAACTCTCAGCAAGCGGGCTGGTTGAGGCCTGGGTTTGAAGATTGCCTCCTCTGCTCTGTCACGAGAGGCAAACTTTCTTTCTTCATCTTTAAAGAAAACCAAAAAGATAAGAGTTCTCAAATGCTTTCTGCCAATAGAATAAAATTAAATTAAGCAAGTAGTGGAATAATATTTTTATGTGGTAAAATCATTCTCAGTGCACTCTGCAGGCTGTCACTTTCTCTGAGGAGTGGTGAGTCGTATTTTTTGCCTTTCCTTCCACCACTACCCAGTATTTTCTTTCCCCATCCCCCAAGTAACATTCATGCCTCTTTAAATTTTCCAGTCCATTAGCTTCAAATGAAGAGAAGACAGTGAATGAATGTTCTGAAGATAATCTTAGGATAGAGAAACGCACTTTGAGTGAAATCTTTTGAAAAATACTCTGTCCTCAGAGTGAAAATCCATGAGAAGTTTTGTGTGAAGGCTGTAATATCAGAGACATTTTTACTGTAATTTCTTAAATGAGAAATACATTTTTTCACTAAAGAAAATTATTCTCAAAAGTGTTCTAAAGCTCCAAGGGCCTTGAATCAAGTATTTGCTCATTCAAGTCTGAAAGCAACCCTAAAATAGAGTTCAGACTCCATATTTAAATTTAAAAATGCTAAATTGGGTAACTTCTTTTTGTAGAAGACGTGAACCTCCCTACTACCTACACCTTAAGTTAAACCTTGCCCTTTTTATTGCAGTGAGAACTGCCCTTACCTAACCGTGGTCTAACCATGTTAATATATTAAGCCAAATCTAAAAATGTTAAAAACAGAAGGGAGTTTGGCATGCCTTATGCTTTACATGGCTTGTTATATTTATTACTTATATATATATGTTTCTAAATTAGTAGAAAAATGTGGAAAGCAAAGCTTAAGCAGACCTAAATGCCTTGGAGATGGGATTGAAGGGAGAAAAAGATTCTCTTCAAATCTCTGTCCATAAAAATAAATATTCATTAAACATGCAGAAGTGAGACATAGTTTACCCGTATGTTTACTCTCTTGAGTTTCATGAGACTCTCTGAGCCTGGATTTTCCATGTTGGCACATAAGCCAGCAAAACTGATGTTCTTGTATGTTTAGGCTTGGTTCCTCCTTGCCTGGGAAGTGGAGGAGTTATTATTAGCTGTTCCTACTAAAATGAAATGTGATTTCAGGCTATATCAGATGTATGACTGTCTTCCTGCTGCATTGCATAAGGGACCGAAACATAGGCAGGACTCCGAACCTGCTGCTGTGGAGGTTGCCAGATGTTTTGTCGTTTGCCAAACTTTAAACAATTACAAAATTTCTACCATATCTTCAGAGCACAGCTTCCTTCCCTGCCCCCTCGGCCAGCTTTCCCTCCCTCCCTCCTCCCCTTCCCTTCGCTTTGCTTGTAGCTGTGAGCGCTCACTGTTCCTGCAGATCAGGCACCGGTTTCTGCTGACTACATACATTTATTTATGTTAAGGCATTTTGCAATATTAGATCTACAAATGGAAGCCAGCGAAGGGTGGGTTTTTTTAAAGAATTTAACGAGAGAGAGAGAGAGAAATAATTTGGACCTTGAATATGAGTGAAATGGATATATAACAATTTAACGCAAAGTTCATAGTTTTTGATGATGAGTTGACATACAGCATTTCAAATCCTGGTAATTTAAGTGTTCTTATGAGACATGAGTCAAGTTCAGCTGTGCTTTATTCAGAAATCCGTAAAACAATTTCAGATCACTGTGGTTCTGGTGGCACACAACGCAAAAGAAGTGGAGGTCAAAAGAAATAAGTCACGCTGTGTGTAAGGTGCATAACCTTACTTGAGGTTTTATATGCATTTGTGTGTGTTCATGAATGAAGTGTTTTAGGGTTTAATTAGAGCTAATATCCAAGGACGAGGTTTCTAATACGTAGTGTTACAGAGCCAGGAGGTGGTTGTATAGTACAAGAATTAATGATTGCTGATTTTATTAGCAAATTTACAGTATTTTAGTAATAGAGCAAATGTTTACATGCTATTTCTGTATTCAAAACCAGCCAAACAGGTATTCAACCAGCGTCTTTATCTAAGCGTCACTGTTTCTCAATTCAGACATCCATCAGATGACAAACTTGCAATGGGATCTGGAGACGAGGATAGACTCCAGTTCTCCAAAGCAATGTTCAAATATTTGAAATAAGAGAAGCTGTTCTGTCTGTCCACAGTCCTCCTCTTGTCCACCTGTTTGCTTGTTAATAATTTTGACCAGGAACTTGCTTTGGAGCCTTTTCCTTGCTGCTGTCCATGTAGTCTATGGATGCAATTCCACACAGCTTCTGTGAAGATGAAGCAGGACTCGGAGAAAAGTCTTTAACTTTTGCCCTGAATCATGTGAAAGTAGCTGGCTTGCTCGCTGAAATGAGTTAGATGACCTACGGAAAAGCTGATACACCAATCTTTAATTACAGTTTTAGATCTTCCTGTCTACACAAAGGACCAAAATAAGGTTGTTCTGGCATCTCTTTTGTTTTTATAATCCTTATTTTTTACTGCTTTGTTCAGCAGAGTCTGTAGTTATTATTTGAGTATAGTTCTTGTAATTTAATAATCATCTATGGTGACTAAAGACTGTTTTGTCTTAGGACAACAAATTAAACATTTCCTGAGAGAAATGGAAGAGTATGCACAAACTGCAAGTTACTGTGCTACATCAAACGTTCTAGGTGCGCAGTTGTTTACCAGTTATTGTTCTGGTTTTGTCAGCCGTGAATTGTAGAGATTTTCAGCAGCTTAGCTTTTGTTAAGACCTGAAAGCACCTTGTGGGAAGTACTGCTATCTCATTCCACGTTGTATTGTCTGGTTTAGACTATTTTCTTCCTATTCAGGCACCTTTGACTGTCAAATAAATTTGGCTGATTTCAGTACATTGCCCTCCCATTAAACCTTTGTATTTCTCATAAGGTGTTATATACTCTCAACTAAGTTGTTGTTTTGGGTTTTTTTTTTTTAATTGTGAGTTCTTGATTTAGAGGTTATATGTATCTTCTTTGGAAGATAGTTCTGTGTCTTCTAGCATCTGTTTTGAAACAAGCTTTGAAGCACGTATGAAAAACACCCCAGTGAGTTTTAGCACTATGGTTTCATATTAAATATCTCCCAAGAGTTAGCTTGGAAACAAAAGTAGGCGTTATCAACAAACACTATCTGAAAAATAATTAACTACCTGAAAACTGGCACTGTTACCCAAATCCTGAGATTTCAATGTACGAACTCGTTTGGTTTCCAAGAGTTAGGCTTGTTTGCAGCTGGTACTGCATCAGTGTCTTCTCTGTGACCAAGTACTGTACCTCAGGGTCTCCTGAGGAACTCTTTCCTAGAGCCTGACTCTTCTTGACTGCGTGCTTGGGCAACAGAAAATCCTCTTCTCAAAGGCGCCTCTGAAAGAAATGTTCTTGATATACTGAGATGGCAACGGAAGCTAACCCTCGATATGGCGAATCTTCTTTGATCTTCTTAACAACTATTTTGTGGCAACTATCAATTGCCACGCAGTTGATCTTCAAGAACGTCAATGTGTTCACTGAGAGCAGTGCTTCCTTAGGCAGAAAAACGCTAGAAATAAGCAAACAAGAAGAAAAACTGTTTTCAGCTTTCCTCTCAAATGTAGACTTTTGGCAGTTACGATACAAAAGCAGAAAACCAGAACAGGTAAAGGGAAGATATTTTGGGATCTTAAACAGGTGTATTTTTCTGAAGCTATATTAAAATGCTGTACTAATTACAGACACTATTTGGGCTTTTTATGAGTGTTTATATGTTTTGCCTTTCTCCTGGAAGCTAACCAAAGAGCTTGAGGATTTAAGGATTTATAAAAAGTCCTTTCCAATTCATTTTTAATAATTATATTTGCTAGAGTGTAACTTTTTTTAAAAATGAAAATTTATACCTTATTAAAATAATCAATTGTAATAACTTGAGGACACATTCAAAGAAATGAATAAATTAGTAATATTTAAGTATTACTCTATTTCTGTTAAGTGAGTTTCTCACACGTTTAACGTTGTGAAATTAGTAAGTGTGTAGTTCCTTAGTGATTACCTAAACGATACTTTTTTGTGTATTGATTTTAATGTAAGTTTTTCATTCTTTAACATTCATAATGCACATTTGGAGCCTGGCCACTGCAGATTCCGGCTTTTGTGTTAGATCCCTTCACTTTTTAAGTGTGTCTACGCTAGCCACGGCACAGATGCCCAGTTTTAGCTCGCAGACCACTGAGTTACTTGGTGATTGTGGCTCCAGAAGCGCAGCGCTACGTGTGTATGGCAGAGTACCAATAGCTGTGCACAGATGACAAATTCTTAATCTAACAGTTCCTCTAATTTTGGTGTATATAAAGGTTAAAATAACATGCACATTGGGATTATTATTAATCCAGAGATTGTAAACGTGGTCTCTTAGTAACCTGCCGGTAGTAGGGAAGAAGCTCGGAGCAGAGCCACTTCAAAAATACGCTGGTTGCCTGAGCTGAACTCCTGTTGACATTTAAATAGGGTGTCATGTTCCACAACAGATGAGAAACAATGCTTGGCAAGAAGACCTTTTCAAGAAGTGTACAGGAAAATGGGTCTACTTTCTCTTTTCCCAGTGGTGGAAGAGCTATTTTGGTGCTGGAAACTGTTCCTGTGCGAAGCGTATGGGAAAGAAATAACAAAACTACTCTGAACCTGGAGAAGGAAAAAAACCTATTTCACAGAGAGTCGCGCAGAACAACCTTAGGACCATACTTTTACCTGGGGAAACTAGAACCTGACCATATGGCAAGAAGCAGCTTTAGAGAAGACTAGCAGCTAAAATCTTAAAAAGACTAGACTTTAGGAAAGAACTCGCTTGGAGGAAGTAGGAACATCAAAAGTACTAGCTGGACTGATTGTTGCTTCTGCAGGGGTGCTGGTGGTATTCCACGACCGAGTCATTGGCGATAGCAGAAATAGCAGGGGTTAATCGTTAACTGGTTTGCCATTGGCGTGATTTTAACACACTGCTGCCAGAGCAATGAAGTATATTATGAATAATATAACAAAGCAAATATTTGTAATATCTTTACTGCTAGCCCAGGTATATATATAGCTATTCTATTACCTGCATGTGGGACACAATACTTTAGAACTAAATAATTAGCCTATCACTTTAATAGCTTGAGATGCAAGCTGCTTCTCTGCTTAGATTAGCTTAGATACTCAGACTAGAGACTGATAATTTAGAACTTAATTTTCAAAACATACTATTTTTCTCCTTGTTTTCTAAATAGATGAGTAGCAAGGGTAAAATCTGGGGCACGTTGTGCTCTGTAGAAGCTTTTCTTTGGCTTGAGGTATAGATCATATTTATTAATGCATGAGAGAAATCTAAGCAAGCTAAAGGAAAGATTGACCGGAGAGTCCATTTTCTATATTTTCTTGGCAGGAATACTTACTCTCCTTGCTCTTCCAAACTCCTCCTGTGATGTAAGAAAGCAGGATCGTTAAGAGTCAGAAGAAGCTTCCTAAGAGTTATGAGAGATAAGAGTAAGAATTCAGTCTTCAAAGATTTAAGGATTTTTTTTCACCGGTAAAAAGTATCGTACAGTAGCTCCTTCCTTTGTTTTAAACGTACACAACTTCATGCTAAGGAGGGCAGGAAACCGATGTTCAGATGGTCAGTTCATACGGTGGTAGGGCATCTGTTGTAACAACAACAGTGTGGACAGGGTAAGGCCAACTTCTTTCGGGAGGAATCAGTCTGGACACGTCACAGAAACAGGAGTATTCTAGCTGCCTGCATTCTGCTTCGTAATCATACTGGGCTATTGATAGTAAGATTTAATAAACTTTGCCAGGAGCAGGTAGACCATAAATCGGTGGGGCATCCAAGAGCAGGGCTCTAGGTAAGGCAATGCGTGCGCTCTCAAAACTGCCAGATTGTGAGAACATGCCTTCTAGTTGGAGTGTGGTAAAAGGGACCTTTCTCATACTGATGCTTTTAAAAGCTGCCCGTTTTGAGGTTATTTCCGCTATCAGTGAGTTGGGGTTTTTTTGTGTACAACTATAGCTTTGGGCTGTGTTTTCTGCACATCCTCTATACATGTTGAATGTTACTTAAGGTGTTGACGAGCATATTGATTTAATTTTCAATTCTTATCCTTCATTTTCGGAAGCAGTTTCTAACCTTTAAAGAAAAACTCCTTTTGAAAATGTAGTTTTCATATTTTCTCAGCCCAGAACAAGGGGTAATGTTAGGATAAAAAGGGGACGATTATGCAAAACAAGTTCAGCAACTTGAAATCCCCGTGTTGTGAGGGTTTGCTTGCTTTGTTTTGAAAGCCAGTCCAATCAAATTAAAAGCAGACAAAACTAAATTTGGTTCAAAGTTGGCTCACCTCAGGTTTCAGCAGGAGCTGTGAAAGCCAAGTTTAAATTGGGACAGGAAGGGAGGGAATGTGGTCAATAGCCTTAAAGTTGAGCATTTTAAATAGGAAATCTGTTTATGCCTCCAATAGCACTTGCTGTTCTGATTTGTTTAGAAAAGCTAAAACAATTCAGAACAGTGGAGTTGCTTGAGGCTTTTCTGGCTTGGATTGAGCTAAACTGTGTCAGAAATTTAAGCTCTTCTCCAAGCTTTGATTAATCCAGTGAAGTGGTGTAAGTGATTCCGATCTTGACTTAAGGCACCATCTTGCCATTACCTTCGTCACATTTTCCTTGTTTTCCAGTATTGAGCAAAGCATTGATATTTCCTAGTCTTGAGAATGCGTTGTGTAACTTATTCCATCTACTTTTCTAAGAGAAGTTCCGGTCTTGTCATAAATATTAAAATACTATTTCAAGGCAATATTAATGAGTATAATATGGGATCACAAAAAGTAAGTCACGAGAATTTTTTTTTGGAGGGAAAGATATTGATATTGCTCACTGCTGAAACGTGGCAAGGTTAGCATGGCTTTATTTTTGATAGGAGAAATAGAAGGGTAAGTGCTCACTCAGAGAGACGAAAACTAAGGAGAGTATAATCGCTAGGTGAAGATTTTTGGCTAAGATGAACACCCTCTCCCTCCCAAAACCTGCATGGAATTTTCTATAGGCAGGGTCTTTTCATTCTTTAGCCTAGCGTGCTTCTCCTTCCCTCATTCTTATTTCTCTTCTCCCCACGCCCCCACTCCATAATGCCAAGGTTTTCAACAGGGCAGTTCTCACAGCAGTCTGCTGAAGCATTGAATCACTAGGGACTTACAGCATCATCTTTGCTGATTCACTAATGCTGCTAGCCGGATAGTTCAATGATTTATATAATACATTGTATTTATATATCTACAATTTATGTAATTTGTGCAATACATTGTATTTATGTAATTAATGCAAACAGTGGGAGCAGGAATTCTATTCGAAGTACTGCGTTAGAAATTCAG
Organism: Sagittarius serpentarius; assembly: GCA_034782735.1. NCBI lineage: Eukaryota > Metazoa > Chordata > Aves > Accipitriformes > Sagittariidae > Sagittarius > Sagittarius serpentarius. The sequence goes on from JAVKLA010000047.1 coordinate 3,050,042, forward strand.
GGGCTGCTGATGTGGAAGAAAATAACCAGATCCTTTTCTCAAATAGCAAAATTCTAAATCTGCGACAAACAAATTTGGCAGAAAGAATACATGCATATGCAATTGGAATCTAGTTCATACCAAGTTGTCATTCATACATTTACTACATGTGATGCTCGCAATCCAAATCGGATCTTGCATCTTTGGGGTCAGTTTGCAGATTACTGGTGAGAATGTTTTGGATACCTTTAACATAATGGCAGACAGCTCAGGACTCGTCACCTCTTTCAAATCTGGCCGCTGTAATGAGATGATGTGCTACATGCTAGGAGGCGTAGCCCAAAATTTGCAGTCCAGATGTGGCGCATTCAGAGGATTTGTGATGATAGTTCATGGTCTTCCAGAGCGGTGAGTTTTATAAAATTCAGTGAGAAGCAAGTGAGAGACATACACATGGCATCTTCGCTCTGTCCCTAGTGAGTGCTAGCAGCAGCCTGGGCATCTTTGTGGGAGTGCTGCGGCTGCCCTCCAGCTCTCCTGAGTGGTGCGGGGAACAACTGGAGTAAGATGGCAGAGCTGGAATTGTGATGTGATGCGGAAGATCGTGCGTGTGTTATGAAAAAGGTGTGATTTCATAAATCTCTGTCAGCAGTGAAGGGGAGGTGATGGCGGTTTGTAGGCTTAATGAGATGTTAGTGAAAAGTGTGTTGTTAGTGGCATAAGAGTGAAGAAACTGTGAGGTTTGGCAGGTGTTTCATTCTACAGGGAAGAACCCAGTACATACTTGACAGCGTGTAGATTTGTAGTCCCTGATTACAGGACTCTTAGCGCCAGGATTTTCTTTGGGTTTGCCCGAGATCATGAAACACACGTTGGTCAGGGAAGAGGTTAAAACTACGTAAAGGGTCAAGGCTTTTCTAAAGAATAGCCAAATCCCTTTATACTCCCTCTCCCCACCACAGCCACAGGCCATGCTGCCTTTCCTGGTTTTACTGGTAACGAAGAGTATGACACTCAATTTGGGGAGCGGGGAGATTGTCTTAAAGAAACTTAAAAGGAAACTTAAAGGAAAGGGTTACTCCGATCCTGCATTCAAGGGAAGGGAATGTGGAGCTGACAACCATTCCTCCCACTAATTTCCCTCTTCTGTCAAATACCTGTATTACTTCCTTTGTCATCTGGATTCTCTGCATCTGGATCAGGATCTTCTTCTTTCTTCCATCCACCTGCGCTAAATTTTACTGCTACTGAGTATCGCCCTTTTAGTCCCATCATTTTTCACTTTAGCTTCAACCCCCTTTTCTTATTAGCTCTTTTCTTCATTCTTTAATTTTCTCAGCCCTGCAAGCATGCGTTCAGGTATGCAGTTTGTTTTCTTTTGAAAAGTAGTTCAATTCTTTAGAATTTTATTATACTCTGCTAACATTTCTTCAAAATAAAAAAGGCTAAAATGCCAGTTGTAGAGGTTTTTTTACCATTTTTCAAATTTCTGCCACTTATGTTATGCAAACTGATACTGACTGAGCACAGTTCATGTTCAGTGCTTGGCCTGTCTCTTCCCTCCGCTCTGCTCAAGCGAAAACTGATAAGCTAGAAATTAATTTGTCTTTTGCAGATGCACTGTCTCGTGAGTATGAAGCGTGTGCCTGGGCTTACATTTAGGCTCTTAAATCTTGTTTTCTTTTTGATTTTTCAACTGTACAGTGAGTGCCGTACCCTAAATACGGGGCAAAGTGTTGAGACGGAGAACACTTTTGCAGTCTGAGCCATGGTTTGATCTGTCGCCTTCATATTGCAGGAAAAGAAATAGCAACATTTAGAAGAGTTAAATTCGGGAGGGGAAAGAAGTTAGCTGTATCTCAGAATTATATATGCATTTAATTACAGATGCTCAAGTTAGGAAAATTAATGTCACCAGCTTCCTCTCCCTTCCTCCGCCCCAGTCCCCAATAAATGTGCCAAACTTTGGGGCAATCCAAAAAAGGCCCATATATTTTGTTTTGTTTTCTGATCTATTGGAAAAGTACCCTTTTACATAGAAGGGTGTTATCTGTTTACATATCGCAGTAGAAATTTGACTTTGTGGAGATACTGAGGAGGCAGTTTTTTCATTTTGGGGGGGTTGGCAGCTGCTCAGTGTGTAAAAACATTCTTAGTTGTAACCAACAACAATCTCCAAAGTTTCTCTTTGTGTAATAGAGTTAGTGATGATTTTGTTCTCTCTGGTCAAGCAATTCACCTATAAAACTTACAGTTCATAAAAATCCATCATAAACACAGACAGACGCCAGAATGGCTTGCTTGGTTGAGCTAGTCTGCTCCTCTGGAAGAGGTAAGGACTCATCTTCGCAGCACAGTTTCTGCAAAGAGAAATAGTGTCTCACTCATCTTCTAGAAATATTTGAATGTGTTTGGAGACTAGTAGAGCAAAGACGATCAGCAGGCAGTTTCTTCTCGTTTAAAAGGCCTTTCACAAGTTTTGTCGGGGGCGTCAACTGCAGAACTGACATGGTCACAGGAAGGGTGGCAGAATATTCTCAAGATATTAATGTTTTGTCTGATTTTCTGTTTTAACAGTGGATTTATGAGAAAGCTGTTTGTCTATGTATCTGTCAGTAGGCAAAGGAGATATTTGGGCTACTCAAATAAAGAAAAGGCTGAGGAACTTGGAAAGGGACCAAGCTAGGGGAATGAGCTGGAAGATTTCTGCATTTATGTCATCAGAGAGCCCATAATTCTGGCACAGTTACAGAAAATAGGGATTTCTTTTTTGCTTTTGAGACATGTAGTGGTATACTTGCATTTTAAAAAAAAAAGTACCAAATTTTTTTTTTTAATACGTATTTCCAGTTCAAATACCTGCAATCACATTTTAAGCTCTCCTCACAAGAACTCCATTTGTTTTTTACAGCTGTTTGTAGCTTTTCTTTGGTTAGATGTCAGACTTGTTTGTCTATGCTGATCTTCATTTGAACAATTTTAACTTTGATGTGTGTGGCAAATAGCATTTCAGCTACTCTCTCACAGTAATCTTCACACTGCTGCTTGCCCCTGTTCAGCATCTCCCTTGTTGCCCTTCTGCCCCCACTAATGCAGTTCTGAGGTCTGGCCAGGTGCGTGTTCCTTCCGTCTCTGTTCCTCTTGATGTATTGTGTTAAACCTGCTTCCATCTCTTATCTCTGTTACCTACTTCTCTTCTCTACCAAAGCTTTTTTGGAATTAAAATTCTACTTTAAATACTTAAATAGTTGTTTAACAGTTGCCTTCATACCTGTGCTCTTGAGTAACATGCAAGCTAGAACTAAAACAAAGAATCAGTAAATAAATTAGAGATGCCTCTTAAAATGTGAGTAGTTTAAAATTCAATACGTACGCATCCATTAGAGACAGAATTTGGAGCCATCCTTTGGTGTCAGTACTAGGGATTCTAGATATGGTATTTGTAGAGAGTATTTTGGGAGAGGGGATTAAAGGAATGTTGAAATTAAATATTAATGAAATCGGGGTATCTAGGAAAAATTCTGCCACCTCTAACCTCAGTGGTTGTCAGGTAGTCTTCAGAGATTAAGAAAAAATCTGATTGATGATGAATTATTTCTATTTCATTTTTTTAAAAATTATGGAAGCTTGATTGATTACAATGTTGGTCATCTCCTTTGACCTAATTTACTTTTCCTCTTTTCTAATTCAGATCTTCGTGAGAATTGCATAATTTACTAAGTACTGCAAACATAGATTAAAAATAAATTTGTAATTGGGCTAGTTATGTGTTAGAGAGGAAAGAGATGCACTTCATATCTGCATATTGAGTCCATGCTTATATTAGCTTGTCTTCCTCAGGTCTGCATGAGCTTCTTCATATGCTGCCCTTCAGTCAGCTCTGGCCCATCAGTTCTTTCCCCTTCTGCAATCTCATGGTTTTTAATGCCCTGTTGTTTGGGAGGAAGTCACCTGGAGCAGTGGATCCCAACATTGCTTGAGAAAATTAACATGTTTGTTCGTTTGGAGCATTTGGGCTTTTCTAATCACAGAAGAACTACTTTGTAGAATGAAAGAGGAGCTGACTAAATTCAAAACAAATAAATGAATCGTAGAATCATAGAATGGTTTGGGTTGGAAGACTGTCTAGTTCCAGCCCCCCTGCCACGGGCAGGGACACCTTCCACGAGACCAGGTTGCTCCAAGCCCCGTCCGGCCTGGCCTTGAACCCTTCCAGGGACGGGGCAGCCACAGCCGCTCTGGGC
>JAVKLA010000047.1:3055040-3072935 GCA_034782735.1 Sagittarius serpentarius
TCAAGCCTGCCAAGGTCCCTCTGGACGGCGTCCCTTCCCTCCAGCGCGTCGACCGCACCAGACAGCTCGGTGTCGCCGGCAAACTTGCTGAGGGTGCGCTCAGTCCCCAGCCCCTCCCGGTTGGTGAGAAGAAGGTCCAGCACAGCACCTCTCCTCGCTGGCTCCTCCATCACTTGGAGAAGGGAGTTGCCATCGGTGCATCCCGGGAACCTCCTGGATTGCTTATGCCGTGCTGTGTTGTCCCTCCAACGGATATCGGGGTGGCTGAAGTCCCCCATGAGGACCAGGGCTTGTGAACGTGAGGCTGCTCCTGCCTGTCTCTAGAGGGCCTCATCCCCTCTGTCCTCCTGGTCGGGTGGCCTGTCGCAGACCCTCCCTATAATGAACCATATTTATCTTCTTGAAGTGAAGTCTACCTACCTCTCATCCCCCGGTTTGCCAAATTACTGGCATCACTAGAGACTCGGGAGATAAAGGATGAACCGTAAGATGTGCAGCATGTTGGTAGGAATGTTTTGATGACAGATACACTGGGCAGGAAATGGATCTGTGAGAGGCGGATGAGATAATGTTGAGGTCAGAGGACTTCTGTGGAAAGCAGAAGAAACTGGAAATGGAGAAAGAGCAGCAAGGGGGTGGTGGGAAGTACCCTCCTAAAGATGTATGTGGCTGCAGTGATGACGCAGCAAGGATAATGGGGACACTTACCAGTTCTGTGGTGCAATAATGAATGTACGGTTAGGAAGTGAACTACTGTTTTTCCACAAGTTCAGACATACTGAGATTCAGTGGGTGAGGTCTGTATTCATGGAAGTCATTGTCTCAAGGTTAAATACCTCGTCTTGCTCACACCAGAACTTCAGCTGCCATCACTTTTATCTAGATGAACATACTAGACTAGAACTAACTAAATGTTGAGTATCAAGTGCTCTAAAGTCTTGTAGTTTCTAAAGTAGACTGTTGAGTTCTTCCTCACAGTGTGATCTCCTGCTTGCACTGTGAAAGCCTTCTTGGTTGAAAATAGTTTGAATCTGTAAATACAGCTCCAAGATGATCAGTTACTATCCTCACACTGTACGGTGTTGCATTCTTCACCTTGTGCTAAACGTGGTGGCTAAATCCCCCAAAGTAACTGATTGTTTATTATTTTTGGGAAGAGAGCTTAGGGAGCAACTGTTGTGGAAACCAGTCTTTTTTTTGCATTTGAGAACCCACAATGGACAGCACTAATTGCTTATTGGCACCTTACAGCAATGATTTGCTGCTCTCCTGTTCTTTGCGTGGTATTCAGCTTTACCATTATAACTGGAGAAGCTGCTTTTAAACAGGGGAAAATAAAACTAGAAAACAAAAACATTGCATGCAACTTGAGATCTCTTTTTTTTTTTTTTTTTAACGTGATCTACAGCTTGAAGCCCCTTTCATGTGTTCAGCAGAAACCGCACTGCTGTGAATAGTGATGCCCATCTTCCAGCTGAAGCAGAACACATGTCCTCAAGTGCCTGTGGAAGAGTTTCGTGCATTATAATCCCTCCCCTTCAAACGACCAGGCACGTGTGTTCTGTGGCCAAAATGCAGACTCCTGCATCTCATACTGGATATGTTTTTGGTCCTGTGACGGAAACATGTGTAACAGCTTGCTGTCCTGTAACCCAAGCGTGCCAAACATATGGCAGGGAAATGTTTTCGGACTCGTAATGCATGTGGCAGTGGAGTCGCCATGGAGGAAGAAGGGAGAGGGCTGCGTGGAGGCGGAGACTGGAACACGTCCTCCCTGGTCCACTTCTTACTCCCACGTAGAGTGGGAAGGGGGGGAAGAGCGGGGAGGGCTCTTGAACCTGGCTTTTAGAGGAGACACCCCTTTGCTGTGCTTTGCCTATGATTTAGCAACCATACTTGTATTAATGAGTATGGCTTCACTGAAGCCTTTGTTTTTAAGACAGATTTAGAGGTGCCTGATGTTACCCTAGTCTGAAGGCCCCTGCTTATTTTTATCAGAAGTAGTGCTGTGAAAGATCGATTGATAGATTCTGTTTTACGGACCTGTAGCATAATTTTTGATGCCGTTCTGGCAGCAGCTCATTGTGCACTTACTTGGGGGTTTTTGTCTTCTTGCTGCTGTTCTGGGGCTTGAAACTGTAAAGAATGACACAGCTAGTGAGCTGCAATAAAATTCAGGTCTTTCTTTCCTTCTTTAGAGAAATGAATTATAAATGTCCTTGTTGCCAAGCACTTGATAACTATATAAGTGGGAGAACCTCTCAGTGATACACCTTAATAGCAGAATTAATGATGTTTGAACTTAAGTCTGTTTGTTGAGACTTCATTAGCTTTTCAGTTGAGAAAGCGAGTCGGGGAAATTGCACTCCAAACACGAGTTGTGCACTGGGGCACACAGGGAAACAAGCAGCCAGCGAAGTCCCCTGTAGCAGTGCCTTCTCGCTATTAAACTGTTGTTGTTTCTTTCATGAGTTACATATATTGCAAGTTCCTTTCACCTTTTAGTTTGTGTCTGGGCTGGATATTTCTATCGTTTTAAAGTCTACATGTGTGTGTTTATGTGCCCAAAAAGTGTTTGTGTGTGTGTGTACATGTGTACACTGGGTTTTTCTTCAGGTTTCTATAATGTGTTGTCATTACTGAAGATCAAATACATGAGCTATTTTTACACAGTGATGAGTCCTTAGAAAATCCTGTTTAGGGTTTGTTTTTGTTTTGAGTTTGATTTCAGACTGTCGTCTTCCTAAACACTGAAATGTGACTGACTTGGAAGCATGCTAACCATTTCACTGTGTTGATGCAGGGTAGTCCCTGTATTAAACTTCTTAGTCTCCTGCAGCAAACTTTTTCAGTTTTTTACAAGAGGATCTTATCATAATCATAAGGGTGGAATCCAGTGCTGGATTTTATTTGCAGAAGAGCCCCCTTTTAATGAGAGTAAATTCCTAGTGCTAAGAGCCAAAAATCATGTTTTACTGTTTATTTTTTACTATTTGGCTTGTCCTCAGACAACTTGTTTGTTGTGCTGGATCATCACGGGGTCTGTTAGATCATCTAATTGAAAAAGAGGGAGTTTGTTGGCCTGGAATGTCTCCAGAAGTTGTTTGTTCCACAGCCAAGTCCCTCCTATGCTCTAACTCTGAGGTAATCTCCATAAGTCACGTTTATTATGTTTAATTTATTTCCCTGTTACACACTTGGAATCTAAAAATTTTTAATTAAATATATGGCATAAAGTGTATTTTGAAAGTAACAATGTAAATATATCTCTAAGGTTAGTTGCCTGGCCTTCAGCCTTAGGTTGAAGGTTACTCGTTCTGTACTCCAACAGAAACGCACTGATTATCACTGCTTATGATAATTACGTCTGCTTCTAAGATATAGATAAGGTACTGAACGATAGGGAAAGTTTTTTAAATGGATATATATTTCTGTTTGTGGGGGAAAAAAAAAGAAGGAGCGTGCTTTGCTCTTCATGTTTTCATATCTGATTTTTCAGGAACAGTAGATATCTGACAACATGCTCTGTCTAGTAACGTCAGGCTTGCACGGTATACTTTTGTTTCTCTTCAGAATGTCCCAAGTTCTTTCTACAGCAGCTTTAATCAAGTTTTTCTTGAAAAGTATATTTGGTTGTAGGATGTGTCTGTTTTTCCCTTATTCAAGATCATTCAAAACCTAATCTGCCCCTTAAAAGCTGCACTGAGAAATGGAGTTGCTCTTTAGGATTTTATATACTGATCTATGAACATAATTTTTGGGGGAAACAGAAGTCTTGCTTACTGCCTCTTTTGACTGAGAGAGATTTTCATGCCCCGTAAATCAGGAAGGATAATTTCAAAGGGCTAGTTCCTATCTTTAGGAAATTACATATTCAGTGCAGTCTTCTGAAACACATATCATCTGTGTCAAAAAGGAAACCAGAAGGCTGCTGACAGCTCTTATCTCATGAGCATGAAAATTGGGAGGGAGGGGGTTTTAAAGTTTATGTTGTTCTTTTATGACGGTTATGAGTTCTCATACAACTGTGTGAAATCATCTATATGATTTCTTGCAGAACTGATGATGCTGGCATTGATTGTCGCAGTGGATGGCAGGTATTGAAGAGGCCCCACGTAAGAAAGTAGGAAAAGCAGGGTATTTAAAAAAAAAAAAAAAGAAAAAGTTTATCAAAGAAGGCATCTATAAGAATTAGAGAATATAATCTTCCATGAAATGATAGGTTAGTCCTGATAGTTAGACTTGGAAAGCAAGTAAAGGAGATCAGGGTGCAGAAAAAAAAGGGAGGTGGTATTGTTTAATGCACTTACTTCCTATTCTAAAGGTAGCTAGCTAGGTAAAAATGTCAGTGGTATTACAGAGGAATTGTAGGTCAGGATGTGTTCAGTTTGCTCCAGCTGCTTGACCTTGCCTAGCTGTTGACTGAAATGAAACAAGCTGTGTTGTGGTCAGCACTTTCTCTGGGCTGCTGTGGAAAGTTACGTGAATGCCCATTGGTGTCTCTATAGGTTTTGTGGGCTATTGTACTGAACCCTGTTTGCTGCAGATTTTTCAAGCTCGAAGCAAAACTGTTCTGTGTGCCCAGCTCTGCCCTGCCCCTCAGAACACGTGGATGCTCACGCTGGAATAATTCGTATTTGGGCTGTCCGGCCCATCGGGAGCTAAGGATTAAAACTGGAGTGTAGCTGCTGTTCCAGCAAGCAGCCCAGTGAGAGAACAGCCTCCTCATGCAGATCATCTAATCACTGGGCTGTCATTTTGCAGCGTAACCAGTCTTGCTAAACTTTGGCTGACTTTGAGTAGCTTGAACTTAGGTTTTCTGGCATTTTTATGTAGAAAATACAGATCCTTCTTTTTGTGCCTCCCCCTTTCCCCCAAAAAGGGACTATCAAAAGAGTGAGGTCCATTTAGCACACTGAAACTGCATGACAAAACCTGTGGTAATTGCAGATGGATTCCAGTATCTTTGAACTTCACATCTTGATTTCGTGTTTGAAAGTGGTTCTTTGCATGTTATCATGGGTCTGGGTATTCTTTAAAGGTCTGTCTTCTTCCTTGCAGGATTTTTGAGGACATGTATGTCTGCTCTGTAAGTGGGTTGGTATGCAGACAACTCTTTTAATACAAGTTGTGGAAGCTGGGCTCAACAGTGAAGATGATCTCAAAAAGTAGCTGGGAAAATAAAAGTAGCAAAAATGCAAAACAAAATGGGGGTAGAGCTGCAGAATGGTAGCTTGACCCTTGGCATAAGAAAATGACTTTGGTCGCAGAGAAGGCAGAATGCACGTGCCCAAGTGGAAAGTATGCCATGCACAATCAATCAGATAAGAAACCTGTGCTAGTAAAAGAAACAATTGCGTTGAGGGATTACTCGTTGAGAATTAAGATTTTGTTTCTATGTGAATGTGAATTTATGTGGAGGCAGTGTAACAGAGAAACATATAGAACAAGTCTCTGGCGTGTCTCTGGTGCCAGAGATCAGAAGAGATGACTATGTGGACTATGAACTAATCCACAAATATTGCCAGTGGAGTATCCGAACAAGCTTGTGGGTTTCCACAGGTTTCTCATAGAGAAAACAAATTTGGCTTCCCTTGTACTGGATCACTGTGAAAACTGAAGGTCTTGTGGTGTTTGCAAATACATTTTCTTGGACAATTTTATTGTATGACTTCTGGATTTCAAACATGATGGCACCTATAAAAAGTTGATCAAAACTGACTAGAATTTAGGTTTTGGTTCTTATAAAGTTCTGTGAAACTCTCGAATATATTTTTAGGAAGAATACTGCAAAAAGCTTTATCTGAATATGTCCTGCTGTAGATGTGAAGTACCCGCAAGCATATGAATGTCCCATCAATTGACTGGTCTTCCCTGATTTGTTCTGAGCAGCTAATTACTGTATTTTTAATGGCCCCATCCTTACTTTGAAGTGAAACCTGACTGAAAATACTCAGCAGTTACTGAGCAAATACAATAATAATCTACAAATATTTTAATTGTTTATCTTCCGGCATTTCAGATACTCAGGTTTGTGCCTTTCAGGTACTTTGATAATGTCCATTTTAACCTAATTGCAGCACTCTACAGTGTTCTTTTTAAAGTTTCAAGCTGATGTTCATCTACAATAGTTTAGCTTGGGCATATGCATTATCTTGTTCACTTTATACAAATATGTATAGATTTTGAATATTCTGTCTTGCGTTTTGATGAAAGATTCAGTCATTTAGATAAAAAATGTCTTTAGTATGAGCAAGCAAACTTTATAGGCTTTGGATCTTAAGGCAATTTCTGGTACATTCTTCAGACTTCACAAAAACTCAGCCAGTGAAGGTAAATAACCTGCATTTGAGTGGTGGTGAGTCCGTGATAAAGTTGATGGATTGGTTATCACTCTTACTTTAAATGAGTTCTCTTGAACATTGCTAGGCTCCCGGAAGAGCTGGTAACCAGTAGCAGGCTGCTGCCATCATCAAAACACTTCTTTTGATCTATACCCCATCCCCAAGTTGCCCTCCTAAAAAGCAGTGCTGCGACTCTGGGCTGCATGAGTCGTCCTGCTGCGCCAGCCGTGCCCAGGGCAGTAACAACAGGGCTAATCGCCGGGTTACCCTCCAGGTCAGTCCAAAGAACTGTGGTTAGTTTAGTTTTCTGATGAAGGAAAACTTCTAAAGGCTCAGTTTTCATCTGATCTTTTAATTTCCTAATTTTAAACTCGTGAGGAGATTACTTCTGAACTTGCATGCAATATATGCCACTGATGTGGTGGAGAAACATTCACTCACAGGTGGGACAGGTACACGGATGGAGTGAGGTTTGTTGCTGGTGGGGTTTTCTTTTGGGAGAGAGAGGAGGTGAAAGGGTTGACGGAAAGGAAGAGTAATCCTGAAAGTATAGGAAACAGAGCCATAAGAGGGTAAATTCATACCAAAAGACAGAATATTCTTGTGTGTATGTGTGTTGTCAGTAGCAAACCAACAACATACCCATTACCTTAGATTTTTACTTATGTAATTCTACATGGAGAGGGGGGAAGTTGCTATCTGATGCTTGATTTTCATTTTTATTTTAAGGGAAATTCAGGCTTACCTGAGTGTGTTGGTAGGTAAATGCTAATTTTCATATGTGTCGGCATCAGTGCACATGAGGTGTTTTATTCAAATTTTACTCACTTGCAGTTGTGGTAGAATCTAGTGGGGGAGAATTATGTCATTCTAAGAGGTCAAGATGTAAACTTCGGGGGAATCATCACAGTTCCTGTAGTGAATAGATACAGGGTAGCTTACAGCGGAAGCATTTTTCTTCCAGTGGCTCCCTATACCTTTGTGAAGTTGGGGTGGTTTCATGAGATTTGAGGATGCCAGTTGCTTGCCCATATGGAATTTCTCATTGCCTGAGGTCATTCGATGGCTTATTGACCAAGTCTGACTTGCTGGTGACCAGCTCTGTGCCTTTACTTTGCAAGTTATTAACACATCACTGAGAATCCACTAATTTTGGCATGGTGCCATGCAATGCAGTTGCTCAGCTGTATTTCCTACTAGTAACCTTTATTTCCATTTCACAGTGATTTCTGATCACTGATTATTAGATCTCTAGATGAACTCACCTTGAATCCATTTATAGTCTGTGAAGAGAAACAGGCATTTCAAGGGAGGAATTGATTAGATAATAATACAATAATTTTTGTCATTCCTAGTTTTTAAACATCTGTGTTAGAATGAGATACACTGCACCCCACATTTGATTTATTATACTAGCTTGACATCTGGTAAGAAGCTGGGCTGTAGAAATCAGCATTTAGCCAGTTGCATTGCATTATAAGATTTGGTTCTCTTCACTGCAGTTGGTTACAATTGTTATTGATGATAGAGTTTTGCATAATGCATACAGTTTTAACCCATAGTGGAGGCAACATCATCTCTTTACTAGCACGATTATAGCAGATTTTCTGTGTAGCCTGTATCAGAGGTTTCTCTTCCTATCATTGATATGGTGTATTAACCCCCAAAATGTTCAAGTGAGCAGGTTCCAAGCATAAGCTTGGAATATGTAATAATAATAATAATAATATTTAAATCTGGTGTCAGGGTTTTTACATGCCAAGTAAAAATATAAAATGAAACTAAAAAACCATGATAGTGTACATTTGGAATAGAGCAAGCTGTAAAAAAAAAATCACATTATTTTGGTATTATATGTAGATAATACAGCATGGATTTGCTTAGCTTATAAATAATCCAAATACTTCCAGAGTATTGGTTAGTGTGAAGAATTACTTTTTAAGTTGCCATAATGATTTCAGTAACAGTTAGAACAGTCATCTGCTAAGATTTAGTTCTTAAAATCTGATAGTATAATTCAAAACCAAAACCAAAACCAAGTCCCGTACTTAATAGGTATGTAGCATCTGTATTTTTGTCTGTCAATATTTTGCATTTTTGAAGTGCAGCCTATCCATTCAGTATATTCCAAAAAGGCACAGAAAAGAAGGATTACTACACATTCAAGAAGTTCATGGCAACAACGCCGTAAGTGTGAACTCCAACAGTATGTAATATAAGTTGTATGCTAACACTAATTCATTTTTCCATAGGCAATTGAAATTAATAACAGTCCATAGGAAGAATTTGGCGGTATTGGATGTATTTTGCCACAGCATCAGTGTTTTGTGTTGCTCTTCGGCTGTGTGCTCTGTATGGTTTACGGAAGACAGCCATCGGCTTATGCTATAAATCACATAAGATTTCATAGACAACATATGAAAAGTAACCAAGTTAAACTTGAAAATTTAGGCACTTGACTGAATGACATCTTTTTCTCCTTTCTACTTACGTCCTTGCAGGGCATACAGATAAATAATCTGACTGTTCAGAGAGCTGTCAATAGCAGAGAAGGTGACTTGGGCTGGGGAAGCGGTATGGTAAAGGCATGAAGGGAGCCTGAGGAGATTCACAGATTAGCGGGGAGGCTATTGTTTGCTGACACAATAGAAGGAACAGGCTCCAAAAGGTGCGTGGACGCCTGCCATCTTCTGCCTCCTTTCCCTCCGTCGGACGGGACTTCCACAGCAGAAACAGCAGCTCGCCGTGATGAGGTGGAAGCGCGAGGAAAGGGACCTCTCCATCCCCGGGTCCCCTCTCTCCCCTCCGGCGGTTGTGCTGCTCTCTGAGCCGGAGCGTTCTGGGTGTTGCTGTCACTTTCTGCAGTTGTGCTCTTACAGAGCCGGGCTCTTCTGGTGGCTCGATACTCTGATTTCTATTTTTTTTTATATTTTTTTTTTTCCTGTCTCATATACATGTGGCTCATTGCATTTCAAGACAGAATTATTACATTAGGTGAAACAGTTCAGATTGTATTATATTAAATACTTTTCTCTAGTCATGGGAAAGCTCTCTTGTACTTCTCTGGAAAGCGACGGTATGCCTTTGATTTCCGCCAGGCAAGACCAGTGGCCCTAACCTGTGGTTCTGGAGAAAACATTGTCCCCAATGGCCCTTGCAGTGTGCTTGCTGGGGCAGAACGCTGCAGGCCTTGTGGCCCAGGGTGACAAGGCAGGCCACAGCGTGCTACGTGCTTCGCCTGGTCTTTACGGGCAACCACGGGAATCCCTGGTCTGATAAATCCCGCTCCTCCTAGTCTCCTTCTCTCATACCAGCTCTCCTTTCTTACCATCTCCATCCCTCTTCTCTGTACCTCTGCCAGCTTGTGATCATTGCTCGTGAATGGAGGTGACCAATGTTGATCATGTTTTCCATGCATTCCTATGAGTATAAAGTTAATACTTTTCTCTCTGAGGAATACCTTATTTGATATGTTCTGCCCCCCCCCCTTTTTTAGGGGGCTGGGGGGGCTTTTGTTTTGGTTTGTTTTGTTTTCATGGTCACTCTGACAGCTCTTGGTCATTCTGAGGGGAAACATACCCAGAAATTAAACTTTCAAACGGGAGGACTCTATGATAGTATACACATGCAGAGGAGCTGCACCTGAGATGCACGAGCAACTCCAGTTTAGGTATTTGCTCTATTTTCGTCATTTGCTTTTGCAGCCTCAGTAAAATGATGTAAAAATGAGTGATATAATACACGACAGAAGTTTATTCTGTGCCTTTTACAGATGTAATTCTTGAATCTTTCTGAATGTACAGCTGTCCATTCCCAAACACACTACAAATTGTTGTATGGACCACAAGCATTTGAATGGTACAGAGAAGTTTTAACCTAGCTTAACGTAAGTCATTCAAACGTTCAGACAGAGCATCCTTGTGTGTATTCTTCCAAGCTCTCTTCTTTGTATACAGTGTTACGCTGGTTTGTATTTCTGGTAAATGTTTTGCAGGGCTGACCTATTAACAGCTGGTTTTCCCTACGCGAGCGGGCAGCATCCTAGGCTGTCTAAAGGTCAAGAACAGATTTGTCAATGAAAATTTATAGTGGTTATTTTCATTTAAATCAAGTGATCTCAATTAGTGTCCACGTGAAAGAACTATGTCAAAGAATACAATAGTCAAAATGTACCTAATGATCCTTTAGTGGCAGATTATGATCGTATCTTTGTTAGTGGTAGTAATTGTGGTGACAGTGTTGCTGACAGGTTAAGCCATTTCTTACGACAGTGGCTTTTGTGCTGTTGCATCAGGATCAGAAATGCAGTTCCTGAAGATTTGCATATTATGAAGAATAGGCTGCAAAGACATGGAAGCACAATCTTGTCATTGTGTTCGGTGATGTGGGTGGCAGCTTGCTGTAGCTCGCTCTGAGCAGGAAGAACTTGCATATGGGTAGGTTTAAAGGCCTTTAAATGTTTTAGGATTGGTAGGCAAATTGGTTGGTTAGGTGAGTGGTGGTGTAAGTTGTTAAATACTCCAAGCAGCTATAAGCTTTTTAAAACCCTCTCAGTGTTTTAAAATGTGTAGTGCAGTGTCTGAACAGCTGCATTAGCTGAGATGGCTGGATTAGACCACTCTTGGCATTTGTACTATGGCTAACCTCAGGCACCGCTGTGCTAGTTCGGCATAGCATTGCACTACAGCATTTGGACATTAGCTAAGATGTGAAATTTCAAGGAGGTTGCAAGGCATTAAGCTAGAATAGTTCTCCTTAAAAAAAACAAAACAAAACCCCCAAAAACCAAAACACAAAAAAAAACCCCCAAACCCACCCAAATGTACCTCTAATTATGCAGATTGGTACGGAAACACGACACCATTGTTGATTTAGCTGAAACTTTAAACCCAGAGAAAATGTTGCCATATTTTAGGAAGTTTTCTCCCATTGTGCATTTTAATTTTAAAAACAAACTTTTTCTTTCCCAAAGTACGTGAGAAAATACAGATTACTCAGTAAGTTACTATTTTTAAGTGACTTGTTCCAAAACGTCTTCAAGTTCTCTGGACTTTTCAACTTTTCCCCCTTCTCCTTCGTGCACAGACCAATGTTTTTATCACCTTTCATCCCAAGTGAAATGATCCTGTGAGATTTCATCCGTACTCTTGATCCTTAGGATAAATTAAACAAATATGCGCTCCAAAGAATCTAACCCATGTTAAACAAACAGCCCAGTGGGTGCTGGAAAAAACTTTTGCTTTTTAGTAAAAATAGGATCAGTAAAATCGTATGGGTTTGAATTTCATTAGCTCATGCTATAAAGGTTCCATCAGAATAGCATTGTAATTTTGAGATTAGCAGGGACTAGAATAAGTGAGTAAGAGAACAGAAGAAAAAAAGAATAGAGTAAGTAGACTTATTTCTCAGGAAATGGTCACACTATGTTTACAATTGTTTTTCCCCTCTCCCAGATAGATTACTTCTATAGATGACTATTCCATCTGCAAACCTATCTGCTTAGTCTTTGTATCTACTGTTTTATCTGTCCAAAAGAAAGAAATAAATTCGTGTCGAGACTCATGCAGTCAAGCAAAAGCTGTATTTCTGCAATAAATAGTATTGATAGAAATTACGGTGCGAGTGTGAGGCTACGCACATCTTGGCAACGTTATTTCCTGAAGCCAATTTTTACTGATTTACTCTTGTGTACAGTTACATGTAGGGATCCTTAAAGGGAGTTAGGAAACAGACCTACTTGCTATGAACTTAGCGGTGCTTCTGGGTATTGGAATTGCGTTAATAGGCACTCACTGACTGCGGTTATAGAATTCCTTGATTCATGTTAAGGTGCATGCAAGGATCGTGTTTATTTGTAAAATTTTCTGTAGAGGGACACCATTGAGAAGAATTAGAGCATAATTTTGAGTTTGAATGCCAAGAAATTAACTGTGTCAAGACTTCCTTTTTTTGAAAATCAGCCATTTGCTGGGATAGCTAAAACTTAATTTCTCAAGCAGAGGAGTTAAACAACAGTGAAAAAACTAGAGTATCTCTACATTTATATCAAGACAGAGGGGTGATACAAGCACAAGTAAATCACCGATCAGGTGTGCTTGTGGTGAACGTAGAGACAATCTAGCTCAGCAGATTATTGTCTAATGAATAGGGGGGAGGCAGGCATGCTATGACTGCAAGTGCTTTGCTGGGGCGTGTGCCTGGGAGTTAAAGGTGAGGTTAAGGCACACCTCGCACATGTTCGGTGTCTCACAAGGTTGTTTTTTCCCCCAGTTTTTCATTCCTGTCCAATAGGGAGATTGTGATAGTCAACCTGAGCATTTACCATTAAATGCAAAATTCTGTATGACATACAAAACCCTTTATAATAAACTGCAGATAAATGATTTGTGTTCGCTCTTACAGCTGTGCAAGGTGTTGGTCAGCATGTTGCAGAGAATCCAGGACATGTCTCCTGTACAGATGTTTTTCCCCCTATTTTTTCAAGTAGCAACTCCATCTGTAATTCTAGCTGACTTCTTTATTATATATTGATGAATTCACTTCTAAATTAGGGTGGTATTAGCATGTTTTGCCTGGCTTTATTTAAATCTATTTAATCTCAAGGACTCTCCTAAACAACTGATTAGAACTAATTTCCCGTTGCCTTAAAATGTGAATGTATTACTTTGTTTATCCAATTTAAGTGGGCGGGGTGGGGGCCAGGGGGTGTCCTTGGAATCCCCAGCCAAGTGAAACTCCCCATAAATTGGGATACTGTCAGAAAAGTGCCTCCCGTTTTGCTAACGATACAGCATGTCCCGTAACAGAGTCTTGCAAGTTCATCAAACAAGACGTTGTCCCTTCGCTTATTGCAAAAGCATCCGTGTTACTTTGTTTAACAGTGTTATTTTTTTCTAATAGGTAAGAATATTTAAACCACATGAAGTTACTTAGTCTTTTAAACGTTGTTAGGACCTTGCTGGATTTATGGCAGTTTCAGTCAGCAACTTCTGCCTCCGGTACCGACAGATGGATGTGTGTGCAGTGCTGTCTCTCTTCAGAGAAAGGGATTTCTAGTCAGAAAAGACAAGTAATAAACATGTGAATTATCTTACCAATAGGGGTCTAAATAGAAGCCCTGAGCCGATGGGGATGGCCAGAGCAGAAATTCCCCTTTCCCTCTGCGGGACATGGATGAGGAATAACGAGCTTGAGTGAAAGAGGATTGTCTCTTTCTTTAATGCAATCATATTGCAAATCTGCTTTTCAGCTGATGCTTCTCCGTGCAGGCTTCCCAGGAGCATCTGGCTCCTTGGAGCCAGTTCTCCCCTTCACAAATGCTTTCTCAGGGCAAAAGGCTACTGTCGTCGTTTCTGTGGGCTGCTGCCTGCCGTTTTTCTCGGGGAAAACTTTTCTTTCTCTTCAGACCCTACTACCTCTAGTTCATAGTCTTCTACCGCGTCACTCCACCTGCTTTCTCCCTTGCGCTGCTTGCCTGCGCCTCGCAGAGACAGGGCAGGTTGTGGTTTGTGGGAGAGCAGCAGGCGAGGGGTAAGCTGGTTTGTCAGGTGAGTTACACGGTGACAGCTGCCAAGTAAAGGAGTATGGCATGGGAATGGGGACAGCAAACTGGGTCAGGGAGCCGGGGAACTTCTCGGAGCATTGCCGTGCCCCCCAGCATTGCCTGACTCTCTCCTACATCAGTGAGTTTGTCCTGAATCCACGGACGCGGGCTCAGGTCCGCAGTCGCTGTGGAAATGCATACCTCACCTTCTCTGGCATCTCTCCTGTCCCGCTTCTTAAAACAGAAGACTTCCTCTCACAATTCTTTTAATGACTTTTTTGAGGTCATGAGTTTAAACAAAATGATAAAGGTTAGATTTTTATTATTTTTTTTAGCATGACATTCACTTCTCTGCAAAGCATGTGCTGTGTATTTTCTAGACCCTTAGTCGGTATTTTTAATACAGAGTCGTAATTTTTTTTGTTCATGGTTCATGTATCTTATAAAAATCCAAATGTAGCCTTCCAGGGAGTGTGTACTTTTGTGTTAATATTTGACATCTGCAGGGAGACAAACTTATCAAGAATTTATTACCAGAGAGAAAGATTACTTTTCTTGAATACCTACACAAGAACTGATTGATTTTTCTCTTTTCAGACCATGGTTTGACAATAAGATAGAGTAAAAAAAACAGGTACTAGTGAGTTGCATATCCTGATGTGCAGTGATGGGCTACATGAAAAAAAAAAAAAAGTCAGGGAGGAGAAGCAGGTCAGGTCTCCACGGTGTTACCCACCTAGTGCAGTGCCTGTACTTGAGGATGGTGACAGTAGAGTTCAGAGACCCCCATGAAAGCTGAGGCAGGAGGAGCAGCAAGCAGGAAGAATCTCTTTTCCAGTTGCTTAGCTCCCCCCTAAGCCTTTGTTTACATCCGTATATTTGCTCTTTTTTTAAAAAAACAGAACCAAAGCTACAATAGCGGCTGCGTAAAGGGTTTAGATGGTCTGCAAAGGATCTGCAGGGTTTCTGTAGAGAAGCTTCTTCCACCTCTACCTAACGTTTGCAAGAAAAAGCTCTGCATCAGTTCTGCTCTGGACTAGAGGGGCAAGGAGCAACTGGGTCTCTTGAGGTGCATCTGTAGGAGCTCCCTGTTAATTCTGGCTGGGTTTTTGTCCCTTTTTAGCCCGGACAGAATGGACATGAGAAACAAGACGGTGACTTTGGGGCAGGGGTGGCCACCCAGTATGGCTGTTTCCTTGAATTTAGCTTCAGCTGGGTTGTAAGTTCTCTTCCATTCAAAAATGCAAACATGGCCTCACCCAAGCGACTTGGGTTCCCCAGCGTTCAGCCTGAGGCTCACAAACAATGCGACCTGAGGTGGGAACTCGCGAAGGAAAGCAGGAAATAAAGGTGTCTCCGGTTTCCTTCCAGGAGGGCTTAAGCTGTATTGCCTGGTTTCACAATGGGACGCCACCAAATTTGAGCACGAAGCAGAAGAGGATGAATCTTATTTTTTGCACACACATACCCACACAGTGTGTATTTATATTTATATATATGTGCATATATAAATGTGTGCATGTATGCATATGTTGCCTGATCTGATGGGGCAGAAGCAATGTGAAATACCTCATTTTCAGGAGGACCAGGAACTTGAGGAGGATGCCATGTTAGTTGCCTGGGAAGAGAGGGGAAGAGCAGGAAGAATCTCCTTTCCCTTGCCCAGGATTTTGTTTTTATTCACGTGTATGATTTGTACTAGAAGCTGGTTTGGTAAAGCGGCACTGCTGAAACCTTTTATAGAGGCAGGTATTTGGATTATGTCCACAGTTTAGGTTTATCTGTGTGCAGAGGAGAGAGATATTCATGTGATAGCTGTGATTTCTCTCTGGGGGGAAAAAAAAAAAAATTGTTGGTGTCCAAAGTGGGTGAAAACTTCTCTTGTGTTTATTATTGCTTCTAGGATTTTGTAGGTTCGAATGTGTCGGGATAAGTGCTGTATTTGGGAAAAGAAAAGGGAGTGTTGGGAATACAATTACAGCCAAAAGTTCTTTACGGGCACCGGTTGCTTGCGCGTGTCGTCGTTGAACTGTGTGATCTTTTCTCAGGAGGAAGAGACCCAAAAGGATCGTGGGGTTTTTTGAGGGGGAGAGAGGAAATGAGGAACACTTTCCCTCTTTTGGAGAAAGGTAAAAGCAGGATATACCAGGATCCTGTCAAATCCTGTTTATTGGCACTAAGCCTTTTCAAAGCTGGGAACAAATCTGCACCAAAAATCCCAACGTTAGTACATGCAGGAAGAAAACTGCCGAGTAGAAGAGGGGAAGAAACAAGGCAGACTTAGGTCGTAGGACTGACTGACACTAGCCAGATTTGGGACCTAGGTCCCAAACTGAGGTATTTACATAGGCCATAAACATGGCTATGCACATCTTGTGCATCGTAAGTTACGGCTTCTGACACTGAAGAACTATGAAAACCCAGACCCAGTTAGTGATTTCTAGCCAAGCCTGTTCTGTTTTGAGCCCTCACAGGGCTGCAGCAGAGAGCAAACGTGACAGCTCTTCACAAAAGCCGTTCTCCACGTATCCCGTGTTTGACTGCCTCCAAAAACAGCAGTCACCCTGAACTGTGCTTCCAAACCTACCTGTACCTGGGGCTGGTTCTGCCCCTCCAAGCAGGAAAGCGTCAATAGGAAAAAAAGCAGTCTGTCCTAAAAAATGTAGTTCAGTAACGCTTAAAAACGCACATTTCGGCCTGGCAGATCCTGCAGTGTATCTGCTGCGCACCCCCCTCCACCCCCCACCCCCCCCCATGTAAGAAGGAAGATAAAATTGCTTCCAGAGTCTGGATCAAGCAGTACCATAAAAACACAGATCTGGCACTCGAATTCAGTAGTCTCCTGAAAACCCCACGTACCCAACCACAGGTGGAGCAGTACCTGGTGGGGTTGGTTTTTTTTTTTCTGGATCGATCCTGCCCTTTTCACCTTCCCATGGTGTGCGCTCACAGTAGGCAGTACCAGTTCCTCTTCCTCGATCGCTTCCCACCTGACTGAGACAGCAACTGAAAAACCCTAAATCCTTCTGCCTGTAAAATCTAGTTTCTTTTTGTCACGTGCATCTCGAGACTTTTTAGGTGAAAATGGTATTTTGTTTGGTTGAAGTTGGTGGCCATTTCTCTTTGATTTTAGTCAGGACCAGGATTTCGCGCACACACGTAGCTATCAGAATACTGACTTTTTTCAATAATCCGTCTTCGAAAGTCTGGGGGAAATAAATAACATTTGGAGATAAAGGCTGGGAATAATTTGGGACTTTGGAGGTACCGTGTCCATCCTTCTCTCAGTGCTGTTGTGCCTCAGTGAATCGGGGATCACGTTTGGGTAACGCGGGTGGTTTCTACGCGGTGGAAGTTTAGGAAGAGCCAGATGCTGTACTGCTGCTTTTGCGCTGAGATGCCAGTTTGCGAGGCGGGAGATTTTGAAGCAAGGAGGAATACCTGTCATGTTGTGTCTAGCTTGGTGTTTCACTTCAGGACCTAAAATGGAGGTAAACGAGGGAGCAGACAAGACGGTTTCTTGTCAAGACTGGTGGTGGTGGCGGCGGCGGCATTAGCGTGTACGTTACCATCGGGGGATTAAGCGTTGCTGTGAGCTATTGGGACAGCTTCGTGTTCTCGTTCGGCGGATGTAGTTTGGAATATTCACAGGGAAGAACCGCCGGTCTGCTGCTGTGACAGCCCGCGGCAAAGGGGCGCTTTGGTTACCAGTAAGCCAGCGCACGGGGTGTGTGCGTACGCGCGCACGGCAGCGTGCTCCCTCGGCAGCCTCGGGCCGCTTTCCCGCCCGGCTGGCGCGCGGCCCTCCTCCCGGGGGTCAGTCAGGGTGGCAGCCATCACCTGTGGCAGCCGGAGATTCCAGAGCCGGCAGCGCCAAACCGTGCCGCCGGTAGCCGCCAGCCTCTTCCCGTGCCGCCGAGGAACGCGGGGAAAGATCGGGAACGCCCCGCGCCCCGATCCCAGCCCGGGTGCCGCCGCGCGCAATCCCTTTCCCGCGCCGGAAGGCCT
>JAVKLA010000047.1:3082738-3112338 GCA_034782735.1 Sagittarius serpentarius
TCAACCCACGAGCTTTACTTTTTTTCCGATTCTCTCCCCCATCCCACTGGGTGGGGGGGAAGTGAGTGAGCGGCTGCATGGGGCTGAGCTGCTGGCTGGGGTGAAACCATGACAATACTGAAATAGATGTGGTGTTACAAAAAAATATTTTTTTAAAAATCCTAAGAATGGTGTGGCAAATTCATAGAGTGCAAGGTCCAAACTGTTCAGAAAATGGAAAAGTAAGATGGAACACTGGAACTGATTGCCCTCATAGAATATTTAGTAGTTTTCAGCTAACTGATAGACTAGTCAGTAAAATGGATGGCAATACACTGGTTTACTCCCTTTTTATCATTTGTGCAGTGATGCAGATAACACTAAGACTGCTTATTTTTAAAAATAGTTTATAAATCAAAGCCTCAAAAACAGAGAAAATAAACTCTTGCAGAAAAGGCAAAAGCATGCTGTATCTCTTTCAGCAAAGAATTAAGTTATATGCCGGCAAAGATGCATTTGGGACTCTGTTATATGCTTGCTCTGGCTCCCTGAGCGATTTAAGCAAGATGCATAACCCCAGATAAATTTAACCATCCGAAAAGTCAGTGTAATGATTTAGTATAGAGCTATGACATGCTTCAGTTGCAACTGAAGTACTTTATGACCTGTGCCTAAGAGTCATTTTGGAACTGCGCACGACTTTTTCTTACTTAGCAAAAGCTATGGAAAACAGTTGTTTTCCATGGGATATCAGTGTAGAATTTATTACTTATATAACTTATTAAAAATAGATTTTTTTTTTCATACTTCCTAAGAAGTCGAAGTTGCTTTGTAAAGCCAAAGAGAATGGGATCAGTCGTCCCGTTATTTAGTGGTGCGTTTGATTTATCTCTGTTACGGGTTTCGACTCTAAAGCAAGTAAAACGTAGTCTGTGCATATGCATCAGGTTGTGTTTTCCGTGGGCGCTGTCAGTGCCCAGACCAAGCTTGGACACCCCGTCCCTGTGGTGTCCCCGTCTCTCTCCTGCTTCTCACGCTGGCGGCCCCAGCTGGGCTCCCACCCCACGATGGAGGCAGGAGGCGAGGGTGGCTGTGCAGATCGCTGCCTCTCCTGGGGCGGTGGCCCTTGGAAAGCGGGGGCAAGCATTTTTCTGGGAGCTGCTCCATGTGGGAGCTGCTCCACCCCGTGGGGTGGGCACGTGCCTCCAGGGAAAGCCAGGAGTGGCCTCTCGGTCGTCTCTGGCTTGGGCACACCAGTGGTTTGCCGTGACAGCGTGGGAGCCCCGGGTTAGACAAGAGGTGCCCGGTTTGTTTTACAGGCCATTAGGGAAAAGTCAGTGCATCCACAAATAAAGTGCGTATTTTTCTTCTAAGACTTTTGAGATGTAAGTGCTGACGCTAAATACTCTGGCTGTGGAAGAGCAGATTGGATGTTGCTATGCAAATAGGTGTGTTAATCATACGTGTGCTCGTTTTAAAAATATGTTTTACTTCTGTTAGATTTTTTTTATTAAGGTCTGATGAGTAGCAAAGTAAGAAAGATGAAGTCAACGTGTTCAGATTTCAAAGCTTTGTTTTGTCTGTTTACTTAATGTTTTAACAAGAGGACTCGAAGATGAATGTGAATACTTCTGTGATTTATGACATGTAATCTAATGATATGGTCATACAGCAGCTGTTTTCTGTGAGGTATGTTAGATGATCTGTAGGTTTTCTAACTTAGTTCCTGGAAATTTTATCTTCCATTTTGCTAAGAACATTATGAGCAGATATCGTTACAGTTGTTCCATGGGAATACAGTGTGATATAGCAGTAAATTACCTTTGGGAGTTGCTAATGGGGCTGTAAATCTGCAAACAGAAAGTTTCCAAGCCAAAGGTTTGACTCTGCATTTTAGAGTGTACCACATTTATACTGCACTAAAGGAGAGCAATTTTATGTATACAGAAGGATGTTTTAATTCTTCTTAAAGTTGTCATTGGAATTTCTTGATTTAACTTAGTGATCAAACACATGAAGTTCAATGACATTTAAAAATTGGTAACTGTGGATTATGTTTGCAGAGAGAGATATTTTGAGAACTGAAATTTTAACAAAGACCAATTGGTTTTATATATGCATATATAAAAACAATATATAAATATAAAATAAAAATTGCAAGATGGAGGACTGATGAGGGAGCTTGATAGATGTCACCACTTCACCGAGAAGTTTAATAACCATTTTGTTCTAGTCACAGGGAGCCTAATACATGAAAATGTGATACCAATCTAATTTCTTCAGGGCTCATCTCCACTTACATCTCTTCAGTTAAATTTGTATGTACTTGCCAGTGTATCTGTGTTGATGGATCAAGGTAGCTTAACTATGTATTCTGACCGAAGGAGTTTTTCCACCATCATAATCCTTTTTGAATGATGCAATTAAGCTATCAGAAGCTTGCTCCTATCAAATATTTGCGTTCACGCTAGGTTTTTGCTCTTACACTGCTGCTAGTTCGTAGGTATGAATTTCTCACACACTGATCAGGCATAATTATTCTACCAAGACTTTGGGATATACAACTCATCTCTGCCTCCAAGCAAAAGAAAAAATTTACAGCTTTGCTATAAAAATTTGTGGGATTTTTTAGTACATAAAAACTCTGTTTTTCTGGCTGTTACCTAACAAAGATACCTATTTTATGTCAAAGATTGCATTTAATTACTGATATTCTGTCATACCTTTGTAGTCCTTTTTCCCGTAAAAAGGATAAAACCTTTCTGTTCCAATTCTGTAGTCTACAGTCTTTTTAGGAACTTGATGCAATTTTCCTTTTTGAAATGTTTAGTTCACTCAGCTTACCTGAAGCCAGTTGACAGAAGCCACTTAACATTTTTGATGAATTACATTAAGCTGGTTCAGTTAGCTGTCTGATCTTTGGCATCTATTTTAGAAAGAGCCTTTATAATTTATACGATTGAAATGTGGCAAATAGAAAAATATAAATGCTGGCTGCCTGTTGCTGTACCAAAAAACTGAGGCGCCTCTTGAATCCTGCTAGCCAGTTTACTTCAGTAGAAGCAGATATGTTTATCTTGTCGCTTGCTTCTAAAGGGAGAATGGCTTTTCAGTATTCTCTTGATAATACATATCTTTTAGTTTGCCAGCTCGTACCACTGGAAGTATATCTAGTAATGAACTAGACAGTAATTGTGCGTTAAGGGACTATCAGCGTTGACTTGTGATTTACAAGTGCCTAATAAACAGATACGATCATAGGTCAATTATTGACAATAGACAACTATGTTTGTTTACGCCATTTTAAGGTTTCCTTGCGCACCTATGTTTTATCTTTGTGTGCTGGATTCTGTAGCTGTTGTCAGTCAGCTGGGGCAGTATGATTACCCTCTTGTTTCTACTAGAAATGTAGAAAGAGATAGATGCCCACGGCAGTCACCATCAACAGAAGTTTAAGACTGCCATTGGACTGAAACGCTGGTTTAAGAAGCCAGCGTTTTCACTAAGTTTTTAGTAACTGTTCAGGGGAGACCAGCAGTCTGCTCAGGCGGTGTTGAGAGGACAGTTCTGCCAGCCTTCGCGCCAAGAGCGAACGATGGTACTTGGCCAGCGCCTGTTTTCAAGGTGTTGGTCTGCGGGGCTCAACAGAGTGCAAAAGTGTCCTGAAAATAAGTGGCAATAACTGTCTTTCCTTGGGAAGAAATTGGGGAGGAAGCGGGCAGTTCCCCCAGCTTCCTTCTGGTTGCTGTATTAGCCTCGACACAGCACTAGCCTCACGTGTGATGTCTGAAGTTGCTGATGGCTATTGGAGCCTTGCGTAAGAGTTAATAGTTCAGGTACTGAAACAATAAAAGCATCAGAAGGTTCAAATTAACGTCAAGGCCCCGTGGCACCGGGTGCATGAGGATGCAAAAGCAAAATGTCCTCTAACCTTGCTGAAATTTGCTGCAGGGCTGCGGCCTGCGTGTCCTCGGCGCAGAGCCATTTTGTGGGGGAAGCCGTCCATTGCTGAAGGACAGAGCTAAATACAAGGCTGCGTGGGGAAACAGTAAGAAACTAGAAATTGTACAGATACGGTGCATTGAAAATCCAGTTAATTAAAATACTTGCCTATTCTCTGTCAGATTTCAAGACAGTTTCTAAAAGTCAATGAATGCATTAGAGAATTAACTTACAATTTTATAATGATTTCTGAGCGACAAAAATAATCGTTTATATAGGGGATGTGGGTGTCCTTTAGTTTTGAATAGTGAAGTCACAAAACTCCGTTATGTGGATCATTATTCTCATGTGAAGATCACTCTGCTCATTATTCACATTTTATTAGTTTCTTGTAAAGAAACCTGTGTGGAAAAGTAGCACTCTAACAAAAGGATAATAGGCCAAAGGCTTTTTTATTTAGTTCCCGGTTTAAGTGCAGCATAAATACATTTTCAAAGTGTGATCCTGTAGAAAGCAAATCCTGAAAGCAAAGGTTTTACGTGAATTTCCTCATGTTACAAACTGAATCTGTCATGAGGTTATCCGTATAAATAGCTTAAAAATGTATATTGGGTGCTTGTTTAATTAAATTATATTGCATTAGAAATGAAACTTGATCTATGAAAGGTAGATAAGAAAGCCACAACTTGAAAACAGAAACAACTGTGTATGAGGAAAGGATTTATGTTTAACCGAATGTGTCGTACACCCAGCGTGACTGATTGAAGAACTGGTTGGAGTCTCAAGTTCTCCAAGTCAATACCTCTTTTTTTTTTTTTTTCCTGGAAATAAGACAGCTTTTCCTTTTTATACTTAAAAATCTATTGTTTGCTTTAAATGTAGATACTCCTCAGATATATTGAACTATTTGACAGTGTTAAGGTTTGGCCTTGCTACAACTGATAAAGAATTTAACTTTGGTATTTACATACATTTTCTGATTTAACTGCAGAAAGTGTCTTTGATGGAAATAATGAAGAAGGCTCTTTCCCTCGCTAGTAAAATGCATTTCAACTTGGAAAATGAAAAAAGCTGTGGATCAATAAACAGTGGATCAGTGGGCATATAGGGAGGAAGAGAAGTTTGGGGTGTATTTGTTTGTTTAATTAAAAGTAACTACTGGTGATTTTACTACCTTCAGTTCTCAAAAGTTTATGGTTACTTAAAGGCTTGCTCTACAACGCACCTGCCCCTAGTATCCTTCAAGGAGATACCTGTAGGGTTGGCAACAGCCTGCATGCATTCGTAGCCCAGCCCTATCTTCTCTTTCAGTCATTCACAGGAAGCAAGAGAACTGAAAAAAAAAAGTCTGTGGAATGGAGTTTCCCCAGAAATTTAGAGTGATTGCTGCTGGAAGAAGTTATTTCTCTGTTTCATTTTAGAGTCAGTCGGTTGGGTTTTGTAACAGAAGGCAACAAAAGTCCTTGTCTGAATTGTCTTTGCATTGTTTCAAGGCCTTGCTCACAATTTGCACGTATCTATCTGGGGTTTTCTCTCCAGATCCGACCGAATTAAGTTAGTTCGCATTTTTCTTCTGCCAGGTGTAACATCCAGCAGCTCGTTTTTGTTCATGTACAACCAGCAGTCTTCTGTGGACGCTGCTGATGGCCCTGTGGTGGCTCTGTGGCACGAGCAGTACCTGAAGGAAGCTGGGAGAGAAGGTGCAGGGGGGCTCCTCGGGGACTGGTGGGGTGGCCTCGCCTCAGTTGCTGCAGGCTGGGGCTGGGAGGGGTTGGCCAGTATCACTGGTTGCGTGTTTTACTTCAGTAGGCAATACTGCCGTTGGTGGCAGTTGGATTTTAATTAATCCGAAGAAATGTATTTCCTGCTGTTTCTGAGATGAGCATGAATAATTTCTTTCTGTTTAAGGAGCTCTGGCAATATTTGCCTTTTAAACTGAGGGAATTACCTGGTTTTATTATTTCGCTCAATTCAATTATTTTATCTCATGTCCCTGCTTCAACATCATGTATTGAGATTCATTAACAAGTCTTTGGCAGTCACAAGACACTAATCATCTGTTTACAATATTGATCGGCAGCTTTCATGTTAGATTACATTTGAAGTGAGAAATAATCCTGCAGAAAACAGCAAATAAAACACTGGGAATAAAGGGAAGAAGCTAGCTTAGGCTGTATAAAGTAGTTTTTTCAGGTACCCTGGAAACGTCTGCATCCCCGTAAGCTGGACCCCCTTAACAACTTCCAGCTCTGAAATTCCAACAGAATTTCTGATCCACAAGTTTTCCATTGTCTCTGGTCACCTATATTCATAAAGATACAGATTTCTGTTGTGTAGATACAGGTGTCTGTTGACTTCTAGGCAGTCCCTGAGTTGCAAGAGTATTTATGGGCTAAAGAAAAATACTGAGGTTCTGATACCTCAGCAATTTCATTTGTTACTGTGTATACATTCTTTCTGTATTATACACAATAGGATGTTGTTATCTCTGTTCTGCAAAATTATGTACTTTGCAGAATGGAAATGAAGAACTAAACACTAAGAATTAAATCTTACTTTTCTGAAGTCACTAGCTAAATTTCTTCTGACTTAGTCTGAAAAGGTTGATTTGTGGGGCTCACCAGCATTAGATTCATGGTGCCTGGCACTAGAAGAATGTTGGAAACTGTATAAAATGTGGCGAAGATTTACTTAAGAATCTGTGTTGCTTTTCAGAGCTTTATTAAGACATCTTAGTCTTCCTGAATAGTAAGATACGGTAGTTCTGCATCTGTAGAAGTTGTGAGCACATGCCTTCAGACAATGGGGTTCCTTTAAAGTATATTACTTTCAGATATTCAAAATTACTAGTTCCTGCAGTTATATCCACAGTCTTTTCCCAGAATAGCTCTTAAAGGCAACAGCCATCAGATAGAAAGGACAAAAATTTTTTCCTTTGGAATCCTTATTCAAATACTTACATCTACGTTTGTGGTTGTTAATTTCCAAATATTTGTTTGCTGAAACTCAATCTAGTTTAGTCACAGAGATATAGTAAGGACTTGTATTTCCTTTTCCTACTGTTACAAATACTTCAGAATGAATAAGTTTGAATAAGTTACTGTGGTGAATCTTGTCTGTTTTTTGCACATGGATGAGGACAGGCAAAAGTGTCAGAGGAGAGAGATGAAGAAATTGGATAAAGCTTGTGCAGAGGAGGAGAAGCCTAAATAGATCTGGCAGCAGTGGGCTGACTTTTCCATTACTTTCCGATTTAATTGAGAGTTGCTTAAGTTGTGGATGCTGCCGGTTAGTCACATGATGTTGCCAGCATTTATTTCCGAATCAAATCTATAAAAGGAAATGAGAGTTCTCGGTCCTTGCAAACCACTTGTCTGGTAGGAAATCACTTACAAATAATAAAGTGCGTACTAGAGCATGAAACAGTTTCTTGATGTATGACCTTCAAAACTGGTTTAAGGGAAACAGTTGAAGCTGTGGGTAGTAGAAGCCTTTCGTACTGGAAGAATTGTAAGCTGCCGGCTTGTGTTTCTTCACCCCGCTGGAGGGTTGTCTTCGCTATGAAACTGTATTTACAGAAGCGGCAGGGGTTCCCGACGGGCAGGGCAGGAGCGCTGCCTGGGGACAGGGGAGAGCCGTGTCCCTCAGCTCCCTACGCCACCGGCCCGACTCTGTCAGGGGTATCCCCACCATCTGAGTAATGAAAACCAAGGCAGGCTTGTAAGCAGGGCTGAGAGTACCGCAGGAGTAACTTGCATAGGGGGTCAAGCTCTCAGCGTCAAAAGGTGACAAAGTGCGCATTTAGCTATGTATCTTCGAAGCAGCGGGCAAGAACTGACTGCATGATTTTAACTGCTCAGCGAAATAGTGATCCACCGGAGGATCTCAGGTTTTTTGGTACTGATTTGTGCCAAAATGCATCGTGGCATGGAAAAGACAACTGCTTTACTATACAGCTAATAAAAAATGTGATCTGATACAATACCACGTGAGATTTAAAACCCTAGGGGATTCAGATCCAACCCTGCCATGTTACAGCATGTAAGTTATTATTATTATAGGCTTGTGTTCTGGGTAGTATTTTCTGCCGTGGAATGCCTGAAGTTTACCAATTAATAATACGTGTCTTACAGCAGCACTTCTCACTTCCGTACCAGTCCCTTCATCAGGCATTGCAGAGCAGTTTGTACACGTTCGCTGACTGGACGTTATATTGTCTTACAAGAAAATGAAGTATGATGTTCGGTGCCGTTTGTTACACAGAGGCCCAGGAGTTAAATGATTGCAATGCAGAAGCAGTAACAAAGCTGCTGTGGGTTGATTTGCCGTCCTCTGCTCTGAATGGGCTCCGCTCTGTCTAGTCTTGCCTAATTAGATGTAAGATTCAAATTTTGACATACACAGCCTGTACACTTTTGCAGTGCTGTTATTGCTTTTAATAAACAAACAGCAAGCAAACATCTCCCAGTACAGGTGACACCCAGATTATGTATTTTTCAGTAATTTTTCTGGTTGGAAAGCTCAGTGCTCTGCAAAGACAGCTGTGTAATCAGCATCTTGATCACAGGGATAAACCACCAGCTACCAAATTTTGTAAAGTCACGACCTATTTCTGATTCTTCTGTTTGGTCGGTGCCATGAAGTTTTGTATGTTGTTCAGCACTTGCAGGTTTATCTCATGCTTTGTCATCATCTGTTGTTCACAAAAAATCCTCCTTGAGGGAATTAGAACAATACTTACCTTTTTCTTTTCACAAGTGCTGCAGAAATGGAAAGGGCAGCAGTGTTGCAGGATTGTGTAACACACCTGTAATTACTTTCACAAATAATTTGAGAGGGTGTTTTTTTGGTTGGTTTTTTTTTTTTTTTTAAAAGAAGAGCTTTATGTGCATTCAGAGAGAGGTCCTAACATAGACAAAACCAAAATACCTTCAAGAAAAAGAATGTGCGTGAGCTTTGTGTCCTCGACACAACACATTTTTTAGGTACTACGTACACTAAGTAATTTGCTTAAATTATTTCTCCTGCTTTTCTTAGTAGAGAGCTTGATGGCCCCCTCAAAATAGCAGGTAGGCAGCAGCGTTCAAGGATTTGTGATGGCAGACTGGAAGTTGAAGTACACAATTAAAATGGAAACTAGAAGATTGAGTCAGAGGTTTTTGTTTTAAGTATGATAAAAGCTTCATTGTCTAGCTCAGAAAAAAAAAAAAAAGCCAGTATTTAACAAGTAGTGAAGAAAAAGCATGGTACTGCTCTTTGACTTAGGTTTCAAAGATAAAAATGCATTCTATCTTATCCACAGTGCTGGCCCCAGAATATTGCAAAAGCACAAAATCATGTTTTTATTTTTGTTTTTTCCAGGATGATCCAAAGAACTTTCAGACCTTTTTTTTAGTGCTTGGCACATGTAAGTTTGAAAAAAGGAATTATTATATTTCTCAGACTTTGTAGATGAGTTCTGTGGTCTACAAAAGTGAACTTGTTGATTTCTGTTAAATAAGATGGCAGATGGAACATGTTTCTAGCAGGCAGAAATAGAACTGCTAAGGCAATCAGGCTGGTACCTTAACTGTACACACTTCTTGGAAATGTAGTGTAGAGTAAAAGCTTAAAAGTCAAGTCACAAAAATAGTTCAAGAAAGGGACGTAGAATGTACTGTGCTGGTTGCACTCCTGGTTTTTGAACATTGTCAGCGAGCTCCCCAATTCGTACGTTTTGTCTAGATGCGGTGGCATGTGGTAGCTATGTGAAAATGGTGCTTTTATACCTTTATAAATGCTGTTTGTTTCCCCAGCTTCTTTCCTTACACTTCCAAGTTGGATAAGATTCTCCTAGGAGTTAATAAACTAATTTCGTTTTCTTGGAACAGAAGATGCCCCAGCACAAGTGTGTTCTGTGAAGGTGGTATTTGCCGTCCTCCCATGTTCGGTTCTAACGAACTGAGGTTACCCTTGGTGCAGACTGATCGTGCTTCAAGGCTGTTGCCTCCAGCCTAAAAAAGGCAGAACAAGTCCAATGAACAGGGAGAGAAGGTAGATCTGGATGTGGTACTCTGTAACTCTCCTTGATAGATCCAAAGTTAGCTTTCAGAGGGGGGTTAGAGGCCAAACTGCTGCTTTGCCTGTCATAATGAGTCACTAACTAGCAACGTAATTGCACTGATTGTTGCACACCCACAAATTACAACAGAAAATACCTTGCAGAGGGTGGAGGTTGTACTTCTCCTAAAGGTTTCGGTATAACTACTGTACTGTAGGTGCTGGTGCTTTAGAAACATCTGAACCCTGCTGTTAAGCGTGGTCCTTGCGTGCCCGTTGACCACTCCTGCGTGGTTTCAGTGTTTCTCATGCTGCTGCTTGGGTGCTGATGAAGGTTTTGACCCCACTGCTGCTGGAAAAATTCAAGTCATGTATTCTGCTTTTGTTTTTAAGTTGTAACTCTGTTTGCCTGTCTTTGTTGCCAGCATTAGGAGTTTGAGCAGCTGCATTTTGTATACCTACAGCAAAACAGCTCCCTTGTTAGGCAGAACGTTTCATAAAGGATTAAGAAGTGGAGCTGGCTGAGCCATAGGGGACACTTTTGTCTCTGTAAACAAGAGGCTGATTATCAAGAGACTGTACTTGTTTGTGGAAGAGGTAACTGAGCAGACTTCCTTCTCTCTTGGGTGTCTTACCTGGTACTTTACCCCATAATTTCTGCATTAAGTCCATTTAAAAAATTCTGTTCCTACAGCTTATGGTTGTGCTCAGTAATGTTAGGGGCTGAAGAGCATTTTTAATAGAGAATGAGTTGCTACACTTGGCGCAAGCAAACCAGTAGTAATTGGAGGCACTGGGGCAAATTGTCGCTTACTGTCCATTCTGGGTTTCTTGTAACATCACTTTACAACCACCTCAGTTAAACGCTGGGTTAAGATTCAAGTCTAAAGTCAGGCTCTCAAAATTAAGATTGCCTATGCAACTCCTCTATATATAAGATTATGTAAAGAGCTTTTCGGATTTTTTTGTTTTTTCTATAAGGCCAGGAGTCTTGCATTGCAGAGAAAAGCTGGGGCAATGGAAAATACATGCTATAGAAAAAATTGCAATAAAAGGTTGTTTGTTTGACTTAAATTTATCTCCCTACTGCCTACCTGATTTGTTGCGTAGCATAGAAGTACCTTTTTTTATTTTCATCATTCATCCTGAAGCCCCAGGTGTTATTCCCTCAAGTTTATTCACTCAGCGAGTTTGCATTATCACTTTTATTATATGTTATTTATAGTATTACTAGACACTCTTAAAACAAAAAGAGGATTTATTCTTCGCTACATACCAAAAAATCTTAGCTGTTGGATTCTATTATGTTGAGCTGCTGTGTATATCTCATAGAAAGATATTCAAGTGTGATTTAAAGGCTTCAGGAGATGAGGAAGCTATTACGTATAGCAGTACCACCCTATTTGGAGATGCAGAGATGCTTATATGGGGTAAGCACGACGAGACTGTAGAAATACCCAGTGTACTGGGATGTGTTAGTGGCCTCCACAGGGAAAAGTGGCTTTCTTCCTTTGACCAGATTTGTAGCTCTGTGATGATTATATTGGTCACTGTGTTTAGAAACACAGAGGTTTTTCTCCGTTGGTTTTTTTTCCCCTTCATTCTTAGCAGTTATGCTGTAGAGAAAGTTAAATTTAAAGCAGAACCCAGTCACAACAGCAATGTTGGGAAAGTTTGTCTCCAATTCCAAATGCACAGATCTTGAATTAATGAGAAAATGATTATCAAGAGAAAAACAGAACCTAATGGTTCCAGGAGTGGAACTCTTTCAGTTTAATTGCCCTAATCCTAATCTGAGTATCTGAGACCTGTTTGCAGCGAGTAGGACTGCAGAGGCTTGCAAGGGAGTCCTGGAGCCGCAGAAGTAGCTTCTGTTTTATCCTGTTAAATTCCAGCATTTACTTGGCTGACATACAAACTTTTTAAAATCGCCATTCTTCTGTTACTTTACGTGGCTTATGCTACAAAACCCAGCAGAATGCCGGTACACTCGTCGGGTCTGTGGTGCCTGTTGCAGGCGGCAGGGCAGCAGCCCCCCCGCCCCAGCACCCACACAGCTTTCTGGAGCGTGAGGGGGGAGCTCGGCTGGGCTTCTCTTCGCCCGGGGTGCTGTCCCTCTGGTCATGCCCGGGCCACCGCACGGAAAAAGGCTTTCTCACAGCTCTCCGGGCAGTGGAGAAAGTGCTAGGTTAGGGTCCTTCCTCCCAGTCACCTCTGCCAGACCATGTCGCTGCCCGTCCTCCCCCGTCACAGCACGGCATCCTGCTGCTTGCCGTTGCTGCCACGCTCGGCGGCCTGGGCGGCAGGCTGATGGATCCGGTTCGGTTTTGGCCTCGGGTGTGGTACGCAGAAAGGGATGCTTAAAAGGATAGCGTTTGGATTGCGGAGTCAGGCGTGTCACGTTTAGAAAACCCTGAAGGTAGTTTGCCTATGCGACCTTAATTCGGCTCCACCGGGTGTCATCCTTATGGTCTTGCAGTGTTACCCGTCAGCTGTCACTCTTCTCTTCCACAGAACTTTTCCATGGTCGAGTGGATGGCAGACTGGGACTGCCTGTGTACGTACCCCCCGCCCTGTGCCCTGGGAAGTACAAGGGGGGTACTCCCCGCTCGGGAGGGGGGCGCGCGCCGCCCTTCCCGTATGAATTCTGTGGATCGTCTTGCGCTGCAGTCGCCGTTGGGAGTTTGGGCGGTGTTAGGGTGGGAATTTTTAATGCATTGTGTGATTTACTTTTTGTTTGGTTAAGTACGTGAGAGAAGTAGTAGTAACTGAAATTCAGAATAGAAGCGACGACTTCATTTCACACCCACAGTGGCAGAACTATGAAAATGTGTAACGTTTGCCACTTCTTTAAATGGCTGTCAGGCTTATCAGACAGGTTTAATCTGTGTTTTAGGTGAGAAATTGTCTTACAGTCCTGAAGCTTAGGAGAATAAGAGCATGAATTTTGGCTGGAGGGAGACAGATCTTATTTCACATCTATCTACGCAGCTCTTTTCAGGTTTACAATGTGTTAACAGAAGAAATACGCGGAATAGAAAACACAGTGGAGTCTTCCACATCCCAGTTTCTGGGAGACTGAAAGGTGACATCAGGATAGCTATTAAATGTATGCTACATCTGGAAGGAAGACAGAAAGGAATCTTAATAGAATAAAAATTGTGTTCCTGACCTAACATGAACTTTTGTGGTTTGTAAAGCAATTAGATGAAAAGTTCTGTTTCCAAAATACATAAAGGTTTGTTCATGAAGATATGTCATTGTTTAATCATCACTAATACTTATTCCCAATTTAGGCAGCTGAAAAGTGAAACAAGTCCATTTTTTAGCTACTTGAAAATTTTTTGTAAGAGTTACAAGAGGGAGGACGTTTCTAAGGTAACCTACCAATAAATAAGTTTATTTCCAAAATAAGGAAAATTAAATTTCAAGAACATGTTGTAACTTCTAGTAGGACAAAGTTGAAAAACAGTGCTTTGAGACTTAACTGTAGTGCATCTGCATTTGTTGTCTCTATTGGTTTCTTGGAGTGTTTGGTATAGGCATATATTCCCTCCTTTTTTTTTTTTTTTTTTTCATCCTCAAAATGTTGCCTTGGAATAGGTGAGTAAAACTATTTCTACAAGACCTTTTTAAAATGTAGTAAAAATACAGTACTGTTTACATCATTGGTATCAGCCCAGGGTGTTTCTACATTTATGTACATCTTCACTTATTTTGTTCTGGGGGGAAAAAAAGGCATCATAACCTGCTAATGTCACTTCGTGATTTTAAGATGATGCATGAATATTTATGTGTAGCAAAAATTATCTGCTAGTGAAAAGGAAGCCCAGGAATGTGGGGCTGAGTTTTTTGGATTGCCTCAGGAAGAGAGGAAAATTTCCAGATAATTTTATATTAGTAAATACTTGAGATGTTGTGTGTCACATCTTCATTTTGATCAAATCAAAATTTTGGTATTGTATGGTCTAATGATCGCTATAAATTCGTAGGTAACTGGTGTAAATTAATGTCTATAAAGTAAAAAGTACCTGTAATTCACAAGACC
Source organism: Sagittarius serpentarius (assembly GCA_034782735.1). Classification (NCBI taxonomy): domain Eukaryota; kingdom Metazoa; phylum Chordata; class Aves; order Accipitriformes; family Sagittariidae; genus Sagittarius; species Sagittarius serpentarius. The sequence goes on from JAVKLA010000047.1 coordinate 3,096,747, forward strand.
TGTAACTCCTGAGACCTGAGACATCATCATTTGCTTCTCTAATGCTCTAATTAAAGTACTACATAAAAAAAATATATTCGTGGTTTTATTTTATGTGTATGTTAATAGGTGCAAATATTTGTATGCCTCTCTCCCTAAGGAAGAGTTTGGATGAAACAGCTCTGTTTTGTTTGGTGTTCCTGGACAAGTCACAATGTAGGTGTTTTTCTGCTTTCAGACATAGTACTTTATTCCTGGTTTTCTTCCGTATACTAAATATTTTTAGTAGATTTCAGTGGCTTTGATCCCATAGAGATCAGCTGCACGTGCTTGCAAACCGAGTGCATCAGATGCCCTTAGTGCTTTTCCATGTCCCTTTTGTCTCCTGTCTCAGCTGAAGTTTCTTAAAGGACCTGGCTCGTGACTTTTAAGAACTGAATAGAACTTCAGAAAATCTTAGTTTGGCCATCTCAGAACATAAGCTGCTAAGGTCACAACTTGCTCTTAAAACCTTCTTTGTGTTGTACTGACCCAAGGTATTGTTTTGTAGGTCCCCACCCCCCCAGAAACAGTAACTGAAAAGTTTTCTCACATCTTCCTTTATCAGCTGGAGAAAATCCGAATTCTCTGTCCTTTGAATTGGAATCATAGAATCGTAGAGCGGCTCGGGCTGGAAGGGACCACCAAAGGCCATCCAGTCCAGCCCCGCTGCGCTGAGCAGGGACCCCTTCAACTAGACCGGGTTGCTCAGAGCCCTGTCCAGCCTGGCCCTGAACGTTTCCAGGGATGGGGCTTCTACCCCCTCTCTGGGCGACCCGGCCCTTCCCCACGAGGGGCATTGCCCAAGGTGGCCGCCACTCCGAGGGTACGGCAGCCCCAAGAGCAGGTGCTGCAGGGCGGGCTTAGCCCAAAGCCCACCCCTTCGTTAGCTCACCAGTGCCTGCTCGCCAACGAGGTGGCCACGATGTGGCCACGATGTGGCCGTGGCGGGAGGGAAGAGGTGGCGAGCATTGGGGTCTATAGGAACGAGTCGTGGGGAGCGGTTGCTGGAAGGGCTGGTCAGGCAAAGGGGGCTTGGTCGCAGAGGCTGAAGCTGACAGGGTGACTGCTATCTGGATGTTGTCCTGCGATGGAGAGTAGGTTGGGGTCCAGACGCGTTCGGCCTGTGTGAGCAGGATCCTCCCGCGTGCTTGGCTGTGTGCAATGGGAGCCTTCAGCAGCTGAGGAGAAAAAAATGTTGCAGAACTTAGAGCAGATGAGAAAGGGGTTAAAAACAAGCGTGAAAAGTTGGATCGTGGTACTTGGTGTCTTGAAGTGGAGCAGGATTTTTCTGGAAGGCTTTAGTCACCTGGGAAAGAAGGATCGGGTAGCTGTGTGGGAGGCAATTTGCAGGCAAGTGTACTCCTCTGCAGTAGATCGGTACATTTTAATGAGGTAAGTATATTTGCTCTGTTTTATGGGATTTGCTTTGGACTAGAAGTCTGGAAGTCTTTTTAAATAGACTGCTTTGAGATGTAATGGTCAGGTGGAAATACTTGAAGCATATAATATGGAAACCCTGTACTTACAACGTACCTGTAGGGTCTCAGAAGCTGAGCTGAAAAGATTGCCTCTTTTGCAGAAGAAATTTTTAAGAGTAAATAAAGCTCATACAGAGGATGTCGAAACAGAAGTGAAGTTAGAAACTGCTCTAGCTATGCAGATTTATTTGTTTGTTTGTTTACATCGGCAGCCGTCTCTCAACCCGTCCCACCCCACAGGAAAGGGTGCTTTCACGCTGACACCCTTCTCCTCTTCCCGTCCCCTTCCCGTAGGCTGTGTGGGGCTGAATGGGGCCATTTGTTAGATGTAGGCTCCCCTCAGAGGTGGCTTTCTGGGCAGGTGGGAATTCCCGCCTGCTGATGGCGAGGAGGGGAGGCTGGGCACGCCGTGCTGGGGCCCTGTGCCTGCAGCGGCGAGCGCCTGCGGGAGGGAGGGCTGAGGCTGTACCTGCTGTGCAGGCACCCCTCGAAGGGGCTGGGAGAGCTGTGCCCCTCTGCCTCAGGAGCCTGACGCTTTTCCGGAGCTCACTCTTCCCACTGAGAAGGCAGTGCCTTTCTTTGGACAAAGACGCCAGCAAGCGAGATGCGTTCAGCTGTTGTCCTAAATACCAGTCACGCGTAAGCTTCGAGATTGAGGAATGCTCCTTGTTTTCTGGTATTTATCGTTTTGACTTCCCTGGTTCTTTTCCTTGTAGGCGTGCTCTCTGTTATATGTGTCCACTTTCTCCTTCTGCTTAGTTTGATGTCTTGTCCTTTCTCGAGCTTGTTTTTGCTTTCCTTCTGATGTAGGAACAGAGAGTTTATAATAGCCGTAGCGTAACTTCAAACGGTGGATCTGCAGTGTTTTAAACAATCATTACATAAGTCGTTAAAATAACAAAGGCAAAATAAACATGTCCTCACCACAGTGAAGAAATAAATTCCAAGGGCAGTATAAGCATCTGCCAGTCTCTAGTGTTGCTTCCTCTCTTCTTCCAACACTTTCTGCGAAGGTTTTTCAGGCCTGCTTTAACATCTCCTTTTCTCTAAAGTTTTGAAAACTTCTTAAAAGAATGGATTTTTCTCTCTCTCTACATTGTGCACAATATAGTTGACAGAAAAAAGCATTTCTGGGGTTGCTCAGGACCTCTGTGGCCACATTCAAAGCTTGACTAAATAATTTCCGGTACTGGTTTGTTCTGAAAACCTTGTGGTTTTCCTCTCCCTGAAAACGTCGCAGGCAGTTGCTGAGGAGCGGAGTATCACCTTTTGGGGCACCTCGCCAGGGTGGCATGCAGGGCTGGGAAACCCATGCAGAGTAAAAGTGAACTCACTGTGCTGCCAAGATCCTTTACGACGAGTCTTGTCTTTTGAGGGAATTTTCTAATCCTGAAAAGGTGTGAGGAGGGACTGGCAAACAATTTCAGAAAGTTTCGGAAGTCAGACATTTACGCAACAGTGTGACAGGATCATGAAGTGAATAGTGGTATTACACCCATTTTACGCAGAGCCAAACTGAACTGCGGAAAAGCAATTCGTTAGGTTTCGCAAATTTATGACTGAACAACGGACTCTGATGGTTTAGCAGCAGCGTTGAGGTGTTAAGAGATTACAAACAACTTCTGTGTTTAAGCTGACGTACCACTTTAACAGTGTGGTTTGAGGGAGGAAAGACTCAGTCATATAGTAAAGGAAATATTAATTTGTCTAACCATTCTTCATTTGATTTTACAAAGTTGTAGCTGGAAAAATTAGTTACGGTTTGACTTACCGGTAGTGATGTAACATGAAAGGGACTCCCAGCTTTAAAACAAGCTGGAGCGTGGGAGGCTCTACAGAAGGGGCTGGAGGAGCCGGCAGGCAGGGTGGGTCGGACCTACCGCTCCGCATGTGTGCGTTCTATACAACGGAGCTGTGGCTTCACCGTCACCAAGGACAGCTTTGATTCCTCTTTCAGATAATTCTAAAATAAGCTTGCCGGCAGGTAGTTCTGGATTGGGTTGCCTGGGATAGCTGCTAGGAAAAGCACGTTGTGCCAGGCAGCTGCTTGGAGGAAGCAGTGTTGAGCAAAGACTCTGAAAGTCTTGCAATCAAATTACTGTATTGCACGAGAAAATACCAAGCAGCGGAAAGTTGTGTTTTTCAGGAAAAATTACACAATCTTTTTAAAGTTAGAGACTGGTTCTTTCTCTGGGAAGCTAATGTTTATAAGCTGAGCAGCTTTTTGCATCACCTTTATGCCTTTTCCCTGACAGAAGCATAAATTCAGTTAAAAATCAAGTGAACGTGCTTCTAGGTAACATTTGTACTTGCAGTAAATTTTCTATATGGACTGGCATGAATTTTGAAGACAGTCTTCATTACACGTCATGCACCGGAAACTCTCAGCAGCCATATGCTCAGTATATTTTACTACAATTTTGCTAATAAATGTTTATTGCTTTTCTTCTTCAGAACTGTAATCTATGATTCTGCAGAAGTATAAAGCATAAAGAAAGGTTGGGGGGAAGGAGCAACACATGTAGACTGGGGACTGAAAAGACTGAAATGTTCTCTTATTTGTTGCATTTCCAATTTTCAGGAATTCTTTGAACACGCAAAAAAGCTCTGGGATGATGAAGGCGTAAAGGCATGCTTCGAGAGGTCAAACGAGTATCAACTGATTGACTGTGCACAGTAGTAAGTACTTCTTTTTATGAAATTAATAGCCAAGAATGTAATCATCTATAACAAGTTAGAAAATATATTTATATTACCAAGATCTGGGAGTTTTGCAATGCAGCGATTAACATTTTAATTCTTTGTATAGGCTGAGCATGTATAGCAAAATTAATTGATTGTTTTACCATAGTTTGCCATTACTATACAACTAAATATTCTGCCTCAAATATTTAACAGCTAATGAAGATGAGTATGAAAAAAATCAAATCATTTTAAGTATCTTTATTCCATTCGAAATAGATTTACATAAAATCATTTCAGTTGAAACTATTAAGTTTAAAAAATGTAGAGCCAATCTTAAGAAAATGCTTTATTTTAAATTCTGAGACCCAGACAGTGCTGAAATTGCTCTGTGTTTTCACATTCCATTAAAGCTTCTGAGATTTTTATCTAACCAGATGCATACATGCATTACTAATATATTTGGCGGGGGGGAGAATGACAAGCAGTATTTCATTAAAGGTAATAGTACATTTGGTATTCTCACCTTCATATGCATCAAGTGAAGAAGTAGATGTGTGCGTAACACAGTCATAATCCTCAAACGGGTTCATCTGATTGGAAATGTTCTGAAAAGAGATGTGTAGTAGATTGTGAAGGTGCCAATCATAAGTACATAGTACGTTGATGAAAACAGACTAATCAGGAAATAGTCCATTGACATGCCAGGGCTACAGAACTCAGCTGTCCTCGGTAATAACCCAGCTCTGAATTAGACTTTGACCAAAACCACACATTTCATGTGAACTGCAGTTAAGAAAATGTATACTCTTACAGTTGCTATGTGATTTGGGGTTTTCAGAGAACACACTCTAGCATGTTACGATTTGTCTAACGGGCAGTATGGTCAGCAGCAGTGCCACCAGTCTATTGTAGCGCTCGGTGTTTTGTTCTTCTGTCCTCGGTGCCGGGGCTGAAGCAGAGGAAACGGGCCATGACGCTGGAGGGCTTGTCACGCTTCTGCCACAATGGGGGATTTCAGTGCTCTGGGTCATAGGTTCTTTTCCCTCTTTCCAGGCTATTTTTGGGAAAGAGAAGGATCCAGTAATGATTCATCAGCACATGGAAGCAAGGGACAATTACATATGTGTAGGAAGGAACACATTTGACCTCAGTGGACTGAATTTACCAAAACTTGGACATTTGCTCACAGTCCGGAGTGGCTGGAAATGAAAACAGTGGTTGTACACAAAAAAATCTAGAAAGTTGTTCTAAATTGTGATCGGTGGTCTTCCCCTCTGCCCTCACCCACCACCGCTGCTGTAGCACAGATCTGGGCTATGCTCAGTCCAGACTGACTGTTTACGATATCTATGAGTAGACTCAAATAAGATATCAGACCAAGAAAACAGAATAATGACATGTATTTAAAATAAATGAATGTAAAACTGACTTTACCGATCAGTAAAGGTCATGTGTCTCCCAGTCCTGCTTTGGAAAACAGTGCTGAAAGGACCAGGAAAAAAAGGAAGACACTGAATTATACTATTAATGGTACTGTGCTTTCCCTTAAAAAAAATGATGCCTATCTACAGGCTTTGACAAGGAGAACAACGTTAGTCTCGTGTTATGTCCAGAACCAAAACACAAATGGGGAAAAAAATGGATCCAGAATGAAGTCCACTGTCCTGAAACATAAAACTAAATCCTACTACCTTTTTCCCAAAAAGCTTAAAGGAAGATTATTGGGGGTTTTTCTACGTATCATCTCTCCATAACTTCTATCTGGCTTGCTTTTCCTTTTTTCTGAGATTATTTATTATAGTAGCAAATATAAAGCTTGCATAATTCTTCACGTTCAAGGCACTTCATGAAATAGTATTTGATACTTAAATATCCCTTGAGTGTATCTGTGCTTTCCATTTCATGATCTACCTGAAAATGTCACAGCTAAGTGACTCATCCACGTTTACAAGCCTTCAGTCTTAGAGCAGAGACCTGAAACTCAGGAACAGCCGTGTCATTGATCTGATCAAAGGGCCTTTTTCTCACAGGTATTGGTGATTTAAAACAGTGAAGTGTAATCTTAGCAGAAAGAAGATGCTAAAAATACACCCAGCTTTTATCTGCCCCTCCATCATTCCTTGAAAATTAAAATGGTTCTAACAGAGTCAATGAAAAGGAGATTTTAAAGTTGCTGTGTCTTTGCTGCACACATGTATTTATTTATTGCACAACAGCAGTAGTTGCTTTACCCAGAAGAACATTTCTGTGCTAGCGTTGGATGGACCTTACTCAGAGTGGTGGGGTCATGTCCGCCTTGTAACCGACAGAGCGTGAGACTGGGTTAGATATGCACTTATGTTTTCTTACATGCACTTAGAAAATACTAACCGTGAGGGTGCTGTCTTTCTGGCTCAGCAGGAGCGGATGGCATTTCTCTCAGAACTTGTCCATGGTCGTCTTTAATTGGTAAAGGAAAAAAAGGGAAGGAGTGTAATGCTGATACACATGCTTACTGTGGGATTTCGAAATAGCTGCAGTGTTTTCATTACACTGGCTTTGGGAGAAAGCATCCCACGCCGTCAGATAAATTACAGTCTTTTACTTGATAGTGAAGGAAGAACATTATCAGTAGGTCACCACTAATTTCTCTGCTTAAAACAAAAAACAACAAAGCAAAAACAAAAAAAATCCCAACATGTATTAAAAATATCATTGGACTACGAGTTCCGTGGCTGACTTAAAATACTGAAAAGAATTATTAGCAAATTATAAAGTCAGGAGCCCAACTTGCTGACTGTTGAGTGAGTTACAAACACAGTGTATTTTGGAATAGTTGAATTTGGCTACAGTACAGAGCTTCCGTATTTTTAAAACTTAACCTAATTTTCTTTATTACTGTGGGAGAAATATTTGGCTGGAAACAGAGGTAGTAAAAAGACACAAAGGCAAAAGTTTTATTTACATTAGGCCTGAAAGTTCTTTTCCTTGATCTTTAATGTCTTTTTAAATTACCAGGGTACTGTTCCTTCACGGAAACGAGGGTGAGGCCCTGCCTGTCAGACCATTTTAGTATTCTTACATGACTCTCCATGTATCTGCACTTCCCTAAGTGAAGGTACCAGTGTTGAATTTTGTCCTGTTGCATTCACACGAAATACCAGCGTGTGCGTGGAAGGGTTGTGCTTCGGCTCACTGAGTTCCTCGGTGTAGGAAGTAAACCAAGGATTTAAGGGAACCCTGCCCTCAGCCAATACTTTACCCCAGTTTGTCTATCAGTCTTCTTTCCCTGATAAAATATACCACTTCTGATATACTGAAGTGTGAAGGCCTAAATTGGTCTCTATGCAAACATTTGGGCTAATAAAACTTGATTATGCAAGTTCTCAGGAAAGCAAACCCAGGGGATGTGAGTTTGGCCAAAGAAAATTGATTTTATATTTGAGCTAATATACATGGAAAAGACACACCTCAAGTTCTTTTTCTTTGCAGTTATTCTATCTTGGAGAAGGGCTTCAGCCAACGGCTGGGGCATCTATCCTGGTATTAGGTGGAGTAATTAAAAAAAAAAAAAAAAAAAGTTCTTTGTGTTGTTATCCACAGATTCAACTCCTGAAGTGAGAAAACAGATAAATTCTTTTTCTCAACAGCAGCACTTCTTGAAACCAAGCATATTTCTAACTTTCCTTGTGCTCTCCTAGACATAAGGTTTAATGACTCGCATGGACATAGTCATCCCTAAATTCCCTCTTACAGTCAGAACAATCTACCTTGGCATTACCTGCTTCTTTTGTCTAGTGTGGCGCTTCAGTCCAGTGTGTTGGTATGTACACAGGCTACACGCATGACACTAAATAAATACGAGCATTAGTGCAATTCGTATGCTTTCACTTAGTGTGGCTTCAGGATTTGTTACTTAATACTGCTGCTTCTAAGGATTTTCCTAGAAGATTGGCTGCATCATACTCCAAATTGGATTCTGCTAAAGCTCTCACAGAGACGGGTCGCAGACGGGCTGCACGCCGCAGTGGCAGCTAAGTCCGTCCTGGGGTGCCCTCCCAACAGCAGTCGTCCGTGAACCCAAGCCACCTGCAGCAGTGCCGTTGTTCTCGGTATTAACCTTCTCGATGCCAAGGTCTTTATTTATTCCTAGTTCTGTCTCCTTTGAAAGTGCCATAGTAATAACTGCTGGTGTCTTGATGGTATCAAGCAGGTTTTTTTATTCTGACAAGGTATGAGGCTTCACCTTTCCCAGCTTTGGTAGCAGAATAGTAGAATTGGGTTTTTTTTCCTCTGTCATTAGAGAGTAGGAAGGAGGTGCTTTCTATCATCTAAGCATTTTTGTGTGGTGTAGAATTTCCACCATATACAGGATTAAATCTAGGGATTACGCCCCGCTTTGTGTACTTGGTCACGGGGCTCTGCATTGGCATACACTGTTCAGCTCTGTCTGATTTAAAAACATTGGAACATGAAGAAAAATAATCTCTTGGGCACCCTTGAGATCTGAGTTGAAGTTTTGCCGAAAAATTCTACAAACCACTTAATATTTTGCATAAAACTGTCACTGATAATCAGGGACTGACTGTTGCAGCCCATCAGACGTTTTTTATATATCCCGTATCATGTCTTTGTCAAAGGAGATGCTGGGAATTGGTGCCTTCAGTTGGATTTGCATGCTCTCGGCCCTGTCCCAGGTTTCCTCATGGTAACTGCTGTGTAGGAGTAATTCAGATAGTAGAGGTCACTGAAGGTCACCTGAAAAACAGAAGCCCTCCAAAGTTGGGTGCCTGGAGCTCCACAGCATCCCCCGTTCTCTGTCGCAGAAGGAAGTGAGAACAGTTTCTTCATCATCTGTGTTCTCCAGGACAATGACCAGCAAGAGGCTGAAAGAATCTGACGGGGTGCGCTGGCATATAGCGTGACAAAACTGCAACAGAAAATACAAACACAGTTACTGTTGACTAAGAGACTTTTCTAGTTTATGCAGACGTGTTATCTGTGAAATCAGTAGTCCAGCAATCTATATTTAAACTGAGAAGTAAGACAGACCAATAATCAAGAGTATCTGCAGCACTTGAGAGAATGGGAGAAAATGTTAAGGAACTGTAAGTCTTCTGTTTTGTCCCTGGAGGAGCAGTGTGGTATCTGTGTGTTGTGACATCATTTGAGACAAAATCCAAAATTATTTCCTTTAAGTCTGCTGGCTTTGTCAAACCACCTGGGAGTGCTACAGTGTATGATACGTTGCCGCCTCTGTGTTTGGAAGGATTTCGATGTCCTGTTGCTCCGAAACATGCTGCCTGCATGCTAACAAAATCCCAGTGCCAGACTTGGCTCTCGTTAGGACCATTATGCCCGCATAGAGAAAACAGAAATGGAGAGGGAAGACGATCAAGTGGCTCTGTGCAGACATCCATCTTGGAGCATGACACTTCCAGCCTCAGGTTTGCGAAGTCCTCTCTGTGCTTTCTCTTCTTGGCTGCGTACTTTGAAAACGCCTTGGTATTTCTTTGCACGTGCCTGAGAAAGTCAGGTGGCTCATTGAAGGGGAAGCGGGCCCATGAAATATAGCTGCTGAAATCATGGGTTTGTTATGGAAAGGAAGGGAGCGGAGGGAGAGTGGGAAGGAGTAGCTGAAGGAGTAGGGACTAGGAGAGAAGTTGTCTTGCATACTGATCAAAGAATCACGGTCTAAACATTTTTGAAGTCCTTTCCACATGGTGGTAACGTTTATTTTCAAATGTAACATAGTATGACTGCGGCTTCGGGTTCATATTTGAAACATGCTTTTTATTGGCAGACTAGAGCCAGAAGGTGTGAAACAGGCCAGAATTGCCTTTCATCTTTGCTTTTTGTCTTTAATAAAATTTCTTTCATCATAATGGATGGTGACGTAAATGTGGCTGTATGTATGATAAATTAAGGTAAACATACTGATTATAAGCTAGAGAATATTATTTTTAAAAGCAGTGATTCTTTTTAAACTTGGTAACTGCTTATTAAATGTAGGACAAATACTTTTTACTTGGAAGAATGAGGAAGAGTATTATAAATGTTTCATTCCTCATGTAAATAAATTTTTGATGTTGATGTGGGAAAACTATAATAATATGATTTCCTTCCATCTAAAATTCCATCCTGGTTCATATATAAACAACTCATTGTGATGATGTAGTTTCTTCATTTTTCCTTTTAAGGTACCTCATGCAGTATCACTTTCAAACCTTAAAAATTCATTACGTAAGTTAAAAGCAAATTTTATTTGGTTAATTCACAAACAGGTTTTCTCCACTTACCTGATTTAAACTATAAACCTTAACCAGCCAGTAAATTGTTGTTTAATGACAGAAAAAAAGAGAGGGGTTATAACTACAAATTACTTTAGCCTTACTGTTGAGTCTTCTAAACAGAGGTGGTTGCCAGATAGGACAGAAGTCATTCTGCAGTGTGTAACGCTTAAATTTTTCAGTTTACTAACAAGTAGACCATGCTCTTGAGAGGCAGAATTGTGGTTTCCTAAAATATGCACTCGGAATTTTCTGAAACAACCTTTTCATCTGTTGCGTGATTTGTTGTTGTTGTTCTCCTTTTTGCTCTCACAAAGAAAATCATTAGACTTAAACCAATTCTGTCTTAATTTTTGTAATCAAAATGTGCCATGATGTTATAGTACTAGTAGCTAAAAGTACAAAAATATGGAAGAAGAAGCAGCTGTAGAAACCCCCAAAATGCCTTTGTATTTTCAGTTTGGAGGAAGTAGCAGTATGAAAACACCATTCACAAACAGCCATTATGGCATACAGGCACGTACCTGCCTGTTTTAGCCACTTCAGTTCACAAATGCTTTCCATACCTAGACAAGACTAATAATATTTCGCAACTGAAAAATAAGAGAGAAAATAGTTTATAAACACAGCACCCTCTCTGTCTTTTAACAATTAATATGACAAATAATTTTTTCGTGTTAACTAGTTGCCATTGGAGAAGCCTTTAAGCAGCCCTACATGGGCTGCTCAAACATAAAACTGAACCATACATTTTCCCACACGCTTCTGTGTGTGTTTTCGGTCTGTTTTCTGCAGTTTTAGAACAAGCAAAAAGGTTGAAAATGCAAGGTAGAAAAACAAAATATTCCTTAACCTCAGTTTAAGGTAGCAATAAAGTCTGAAGACCGAGCAAAGTCTAAAGACCAACCAAAGTTACGGCAAATGCATGAAAGTACACTTCCACTCTTTTTAAAATGTTTTATTAAACCTTTCTAGTTTACTTTGAAAAATACAGCAAAGCTGACTTTATTCTGCTGAGGAAAGAGTTCTGTCCTCCCTAGTCAACAATATTTTTTCAGTTTTTCATGAACACCTGGTGAGCGGTTTTCTTAGTTCTTTTTCCTGACTGTTGGCACACATGCTGTAATAGTAGGTGCAGGACATGTTAGTGTAACACAGCAACTCAGCCCGGTTTGGAAATACGATCCATTAAGCGAATCAGAGGATTGCAGACAGGTCCATCAGCTGAGCTTGCCTGCGTTTAGTTTTCTGTGTTAGTATCCTATATTTAATTTGGAGGTATATTTTTCCATGTCCCTTCTGCAGAGGTAAACTGCAGACTTTCAGAGGCTTTTGCAGTTGTGTTTGCAATACACACTTCAAGCGCTTTTACAGCCTGAGCAAAAGCCTGCTAAAGAATCAAGACACTTGGCATCACCCTCAGTACATACGCTCTTAAAGCGTTAATATCCTTTAAAACAAAGAAAGAGCGTTCTGTTGCATTTATTATTAAAGAGGAAGGGCTGTGTTTATTGTGTGCCATAGCAGAGAGGACAGAAGTGAATAGGTACTGCTACAGGGCAGAATCAGTGACCTGGCACAGTGGGCCAGTGTGACCAGTGGAAATGGCCAGAATCTGGGATATCGAGCAGAGGGGAGGGAAGGCTTCTCTGTAGGACTGGGCTTCATTGAGGGACTTCTTGTTTGAACTTTGTGTATTACAAATAACATGAGGTCTTTTTAAAATATATGAATGGAAAATACTGAAATTAATAAGAAGACTTTGAAAGTTGCCTTGAAAGTTGATATCTATCTGGAGTACAGATAAGAGAACCTTAAAACCTGTGTATTCTGTACTGTCAAGTTAAAGGCAGAGTAAAATTAAGCATCACTTATAGTAATTGTGCTGATACAGCTTAACTCCAGAAGTCCTGCTTGTGAATCGCTGCTCAGCGTCAGCATCTCAAAACATCTTCAAAAGAAGTAAAACTGCAGATGTTGGTTATCTGAAATCTGCATGGAGGATTTATGAGTAGATTTCAGAAGGAAGTTGTAGGTCATTCTGTCAGTTCTGGTGTTATTTATAGGCTGTTCTTGGTTTAGGACTCTTCCAGTGTATGGGAGAAAGAGTAAACTATGACCAAAGCCAGCTTCTCTGTATTGCAGGGAACGTTAAGAGTCACTTGTATTTACTCCACTTCTCCAGCTTATGTCGACTAATACAGAATTTAATTCAGTCTGTTCGTTTACAATTCATTGTTGAGCGTGTGCATGTTCTTGGTGGAAGAGATTAGTTGGTTAACAATATGTTACCATATTAATAAGCTTATCGTTATGTAACACAAATGTATTTTAAATTTTTTCTGTGTTTTTTTTTTTAACTATGCTCTAGAGAAAAGGGTGTTCCATATTCTGTTACCTTAAACCTAACCTACTGTGAAACGCTTGTTTACATAAAAAATTTAATATAATACAACAACTGTATAGTAAACTGTAAGTTGGATGCTTAAAAAAGAAGTAAGAGCACTGAAAATTTAATGGCAGGTTATATGGGATACTGTCAAATTATTTACACTCGGGGTTCGACTTTCCTTAAATGCCACGTGCATTTTTTCACTTAGAGATGGTCAGCTTTTCTTTTTTCCAGTAGACAGTTTCACACCACAGGATAAAGGCCAGGAGTCCTATTTCTCAATTAAGGAGCTACTCACTGGCCAGACTCTGCATACGCAGGCTCCTCTGCGCTAATATATGTACACAGCCTTGTTTATGTTAGGATCTACAAGAAGCCAGGGTTTGGGTGGTGGTGTTTTTCTAAATTAATGCTGCACCAACAGATTTGAAAAAAGAAAGATGGTGGAATGCAGAAGTTAAGAAATAAGAAAATAAAATACAGTTTATACTGTGTTGGAAAAATGTAAAGGCTAATCACCAATGCTTGAAAAAGAAATTTTACACCTCAGACTAAACCAAAATAGAGTCGTGGTATTTGTCAGTTTAGTTGTAATCACAATTTTAAGGTAAGTCAGACTGGGAGACTAAGCAGTTTAAGGGTGCCTGTTTACTTCTCGTCATTGAGTTAAAGCTAATTTTGTTCATTTTAATACGAGATAACAATGATGCTGCCAGAATTTGTAAAAAGTTTATTTGACTTGAGAGAAACTGTTTCAGTTGTGTCTATTGTAAAAGTATTCCTTCTGATTTAATTAGAAATGTTTGTTATAATGGTGGGATTTTACACAAAGTTTAATTTGAGCCTAAATTAAGCGGTAGAAAAGAAAATATGTATAAAATCTGTCAGTAGACTTCCTGTTTAATGGCCACACGAAATAATTGTCTTCCAGAATAAGATTTGTGAAAGTTCATTTGTCCAAGAATTCATTCAAAAATTAGGTTTTCCTCATTTTACTACTCCCCTGACAATTCCTCCATTTGTAATCAAAAGAGAGAGATGACCTCACGCAGTTATCACACTTAACTGCTAATGCAGGCAAAGGTGAATCTTGAAATCAGTTGTATGGGTTTTCTGAGAATAGTTTTCAGTTTTAGTCTCCTTGCGTGAACATTGCAAGGGGGGTTGGGGGGGTTCCCTTGTTTTTCAGATACTTTAGCACAGAAATGAAAGGGATTGAATATCAAAATAACTTTGAAGTACATTGCTCTGACTGAAGCCTGCTGATCCGCTTCCTGACTCCCTGCTTTTGCCTCCTTGCCGTTTTTTGTCTTTGTAAAAGAAGGCTTCCCTACCTTTCTTCTGGTTTAGAAGAATGTAATTGGAGTTGGGAAGATCTGCAGTCTGAATGTTAGCATCCTGAAAGTCTGATGGTACAGATTTTGGATAATTATTGTTTATTAAGTTTCTTTCCAACCACGTTGTGAAGAAGTTTGATGATCAGCATGGGTGTAATTTCCTGGCCTCCAGTTATTTACTGGCACAACTATGTCAGACCTGCAGTTGCCAACACTAGTATGCGATTGTTAAAAAATAGTTTGTTAAAGAGCAGAAGAGCCCTGAAGAGCACTATTGCCACTAGGGTTTATTCTCTTTAGGGGATGTAGAAGTAAGCTCTGCTGGTAAAGGAACTTCTTTATCCAGTATGACTTTTACAGTCATTGCGTTGGTTGGCCTATTACCTCACATTGTCAGGATCTTAGAAACCTTTTTTTCAGCAAGTTTGCAGTAAACTGGATTTTCTCCACAAACATACTGCGTGCTGCTTTGAAAAGCTTTTCTCTAAAGAGACAGATGCCAGTGAACAAACATTTTGCTACATTCTACAGAACTGGCAGGCCCAGGTATGAAGTAATCATAGTAAACTGTGGTTCATTACATCAGCATTGTTGGTATTGTTTTAAAAAAAAAAAAAAAAAAGAGAGAGGTCAAATGTAGTCACTAGTTTTCCCCCAGTTTCATTTTCTGTTAAGAATTACATGGAAGTCTTTCTGTTTTGTTTTCGTGGGTTTTTTTTTCCTTTAACTTGTGTTACGCACTGGCTACTCACCTCTTTCCTCCATAGTTTGCAGGCAGCTGATATCTGTAGGGTCTGATGTCAAGGTGAGAGGTTCTTCAGAGGAGGTTGTGGTGCAGAGGGAGTGCAGAGCACACATCGCTCCTGTCCGTGCCAGCCAGCACAGGCGAAAGTTCAGGTTTTTGACCTGATAGTACTTCAAAAGTAATGATCAACAAATCACATTATGCAAGAATGGCAAGGGTGAGACCTCTGTTAAAGCTTATTCATAGAAATTGGTAAATTTATTTATAAATACACGATTCTGTACCTCTGGCAGAGATATGTTGAAAGAATGACTATATGATGATTAAAACTGGTTTTAGGAATGCTCTTACATAAGTTGTAAACAAGTTGCGCCTATTTAGAGGATGAAAAGAAGAAAAAGAAGATTGTAGGTGGGCGAAGATGATAAAAATGAGTTTACAAATAAAGCAAAAATAATAAAGCGCTAAGTATTTTTAGGCAGGAATGCAGAGTCTTAAAGCATTGGACCAACACGTAACCTTGCTAGCAGTCTATGTCTGTTTAGTGAAAGCGTTAAATGTATGAGATTGTGCAGTGTCAGGGGGAGTTTAACCTACGTCCTGATGGAAATGAGCAGAATGGATATGGGGGGGGGGGGGGGGGGGGGCAAAAAAAAACCAAAGAA
>JAVKLA010000047.1:3112438-3126530 GCA_034782735.1 Sagittarius serpentarius
CCCCCCCCCCCCCCCCCCCCCCCCCCCCCCCCCCCCCCCCCCCCCCCCCCCCCCCCCCCCCCCCCCCCCCCCCAAACGAACACCTCATAAGATCCTGAAAGCAACCGTGAATGTTCAGAAATGTGAGTAAATACACGCTGCAATCTGAGCAATTGGCTAGCCTGGCTAAAAGGCAGTTACAGTAAACATTAGATACGTATTGATACTGTGAAGTTATCAGAAATTTACAGGAGAAGACTACAAAACCTGAAATATAGAATGAAATGCCTTTAACAACAAAGGAGAAAAATCCAGCAAAAAATAATCTTCTGTCGGCATTCTGTGAACTTCTTTAGGAAGGGAGTAATTGAAGGACAGTTCCAAAATACTTAATCTTCTGAACCCTTCAGTCTGTGTGATGAGCTTAAAACAAGTGTCTTTCTCCACAATCTCATCTAGCCTCGTTGTTCTGGAAGATGGGTATCTTCTGCGCTAGTAGGCTAGGAGCACAACTACACTTTTTTCTGGAGGAAAAACAGAAAAGGCTTTCCAAGTGGAAAGTCCCAGTTTCATTCTGCCTCTAATAGGATTGATTGTAGTTGTTGTCTTCCGTGCATCTCAGAGCCCTGGGGCGGGGGTTTCTCTTTTAACAGGTATGTTACTGTCCTCTTTGCCTGAAAACGGTGGATAAGCCCACCACAAAAAAGATGGACAAGAACAGTGCTCTGTAGGCACAACACTCAGTATTTCCCTGTACCTCCATAGAAGTCCCTGAAAACCTGTGACAGAGATCAGGACTTCTTCAGAGGACTTACTGGCTTTCTCCAACCCAAGACAAGTTAAGAACTGCTGATGTTTTATCAATTTTCTCTCTTAAAATGGAGACGGAGGCTATCTGGCTATCACACTGTTTTGGAGAGATTTTAAAGTAAAAGCTCCTTATTTTCTGAAGCTTTTTCACCTTACATAGGCGCAACAGTTATTGCAACACTGGCTGGAAGTCTTCTGAGCAGAATCCAGCATGTTTGGATTTTATTTGCATTGTCCTTTTTCCTCTGTTCCAGTGCACCGACCTATGGCTGACTTGTGGTCTTGATGTAAATTTGTTGGCTGACGTATTTCCCTTTCTTCTTTCCATTTACGAATAGTATCTGCAGATCCGTTTCTTTGCTTTACCCTGTTTTGTTTCTTCATTGTTTCATTCTTGACAGATAGACCATTTGCTATGATGTGGGCCTCTGGGCTCTTGAGACAGATAGCTAATGTGTCAGCTTGGTCAGTCACAGTGAGGTTCAGGTATCTACTTGGATATGTAAAGTTGGCTCATTCTATCTACTATTCCCAAGCCTCCTTTGAGTTTTTTTTAATAACTTCATACTTTTCTATTTTATGTAGTCTGCATAGGCAGAATGCAGGGCTGTTCATGCAGAAATTATCATTTATCTGTGAAGACTAGAGAGCACTGTAGCATTTTTCAGTGAACTTTCCATTTATATGCTGAAGAAGTTCTTACATGTGATATTTTTACTGCATCCTGTTAGGGAGCAGACCATTATCAGACCCATCTGACCTAACTTTGCAATTACCTTGATATTTGTGTTGTGTAATGCAGTTATATTTTTCTGTGGTTCATGGCACAGTTGGGGGCGCTCTGCATTTTTCTGTAAAAAATATCTTGATAGGATCGTCTGCTTTCTGCACGATTCTTATTGTGGCAATTCGGTTCTATCTGGGCATGTGGCTCCTTCTTCATACCTTCTGATGAAGGAAGAGAACGTCATATGTAGCGATTTGCATGGTAAGTGCTAGATCTGGGCGTGCATGACCGAGAGGGCACTGTTTCCAGAGGAACCACAAAACTGAATTAAGGGAGAAAAAAAGGAGAAAAGAAGGGAAAAGACTTCTTTTCGGTTTACACCAGCTTCAGCAGTACAGTCAGTACTCCATGCATTTTGAAATGGTTCTGCTTTCTGCTAGGAGTCGGCCACAAATCCGATAGGGAAATAATGGCAGATGTAAAACCTTGTGAGTGTTGTGGGCATTCGCAAACCCTCGCCATATCCCTGCGAGGAGTCAGTACAGTGCATTTGGCACTCTCAACCTACACTGCAAATTGTTTCGACAAGACCGGTCGTAACATAGGGGCAGAGAAGACCCCAAGGTCTTTACATATGGTACCGCCTCACTTATAAAGGTATGCACTCGTTTGATGTAATCAGGCAAAGCATACCAAGAGGAGAAAAAGGGGAGAAATGGGCATTTCTTTCAGAACAGATGTTTCCATTTTTTACTAGATCCAGTCTTGCTTCATAATTCTCAAATGAAAAGAATCCCATCAGAAGCTCCCACTGAAGTGTGCTGGAAGTTCCCAGATGTTGCACAGTGTGCATAAATATTCAAACTATTGACAAATCAAATACTAAGTTGTGTATGCATTTCTGCTTTTATGTAGTTCAAAAGTAGGTAGGTAACATAACTCCTCAGGTGATGGCAACCTTGCAGAAATAAAGTAACAAGTAGAACCTGGTTTCGGGAAACAAACTTCCTAGAACCACAGTCCTTTTAAATATTTATTCATGTGAAATACTCTTTGTAAGGAACTGCCTTTTCAACTGTGAAAGGAGCATTTCTTCTCCAGTTATATGGCCTCAGCTGAAATTCTTAAATCCTGAAGTGCCCAGTTGGATGAAGCACTTTCGAGCTCCTTTCTGAGGAATGTGAGGACTCCTTATTTATTTCTGTCTTGCTAAGAGGTGAAATAACCAAATCCTAATTGTTTCTCAAAGTGAAAGTAGAAGAGGGCATTGAAATTAATCTTCTGTTTGTTATGTGCTGGAGGTCAATAAGGAGTGTGAAGGAAAGAAAATATACGGAATTGTATTAACTTTCAACACACTTAATAACAGTAAAAGCAACAAAAATGCTTCCCATCAACAGTGGAAGATTTTGAGTGACAAGGAATGTGACAGCAGACCGTGCGTGGCACAACAGGGGCGACGGGCTGTGCAGGAGAGGTGCTTCCCTTCATTCGCAGCTGTTTTGTTGTCTTTTTTATTCCGTGATGGGGCCCTGGGTTGGGTTTTGCATGCCTTCCCTGGAGCTGCTTACGTGTTTGAACTCAAGACCTTTCTCAGAGCATCTCTCCTCTGGGTTAAATGCAATACAGTTGCAGGTATCCATTCAGGTCTGTGACTCACTCATCCGCATACCTTGTCTGGTGCTCCGAGCCAGAAGTGACTTACCAGTTGCCATTTTCTCCATTGAACATTCCATATTTTTCCATATATGCAGTTGTGTGAGCAACAATGCGTGTGTTACACATGTGCAGGTAATACAGAGTATTTCTCTCTGGAATCATGTCTTCCAGATCTGCTACCGACTCGAGAAGGTAAGGGGGCTCTGAAAATGAGCTGCTTTCCTTCCTCCCCCCTGCTGCAGTAAGTGGGACTCTGCCTCTTAGTCCTTCATCTTCTCTTCCAGTCCCCTGTGTCACTTCCCCTATACCATTCCCTCCCTGCGGCACTGTTTAGTCTCCAACTCATAAATGTTTCACGGGTTATTTGGGGGTGATGGCTTGCAGAGGAGTATGCTGTGATGTGGTATAGAGCCAAATCAGCTTCATACTGTAGTCAGATAATGCCAGAGACGTTCTGCAGGCTTTGAAACAAAGTGTGATGGTCC
The DNA here is from genome assembly GCA_034782735.1 of Sagittarius serpentarius. Taxonomy (NCBI): domain Eukaryota; kingdom Metazoa; phylum Chordata; class Aves; order Accipitriformes; family Sagittariidae; genus Sagittarius; species Sagittarius serpentarius. The sequence continues at coordinate 3,116,099 of JAVKLA010000047.1, forward strand.
AGTATTGTGCATATCCCTAAAATATCGCAAGCAGCAGTGTTTCTCCATTTTAAAAACAAAAATCCTTGCAGGTCGCTGCATGACTGTTCTGGTGCAAGATTGAATTAGAGGTAAATTGGCTTTGGTTTCTTAGAATGACTGTGCTCATGTTGCATCGTATTCTGTTCACAAAGCTCAAGGCTGGTTTTTGTTCTGGTGGTGTAAATTGTCTGATTACGGTAAGATAAGAGTATGGAAGCTGTTTTTTCACTAATCTTACTTGATTGTTGGTTTTAGAGCAGGCCTGTTGGTAAGCCCACCTATTGAAATTATACAGGTTTGGGGATCTTTTGGCTATTCTGTTTGTAATAGTCTGTTCTGTTTGAAGAACGGGACTAGACTGAAAGCACTCCTCCTCTTTTTTTCTCACCCCCACCACCACTCGCTGTCTTTGAGAAATCACGGCACGTTGCTTTGTATTTTCCTTGTTGGTAGTTGGAGATACAGTTAGATGCCTTTCTAAGGATCGGTCTGAAACTGCAATACAATGCACAGTGATGGGAACGGCCTGTTGTCAGCACTGGTTAAAGAAGCTGTGGCAGGTCAGCAGTGGAGATGTAGGGGGGGAATCGGTTTACAGCTAGGAAAACTACAGTGGCAGTTGTATTGGGAAATCAATGTTCTTTTGGTGTGTGGTTTTTTTTATTGCCCAAATGTCAGGGTTTCTCAATAGCTTGCTCATAGGAATAGGAGCCAAGGGAATTCTCAATGTCCAAATCACAGAACATGTGCTATTGCTTGAATTCTCCTCAATTTGTGAGGTGCTAGCAGCAGGCTGTAATCATGTATCGTGCTGATTTTTGGTATCTGTTACGCATTATTTCAGTTTCTTATGACTTTTGTCTTCCTTACTTACACAGGGGAAGCGAAAGGGCAAACTAGATCAGGAAGAAGAGCTCTGAGATGGAGCTTTACTCAAGAACGCATTACCTGGTTTGGCCTTGGGGTACTTTATCTATGTATTTCAGTTTACCTATCTGAAAAAAAAAAAAAAAAAAGAGTAGTGCCTTCCTGAAGACCTTGTAAAAGCTGTTACTGTGTTTGATATTAAAGGTTCTTGTGGAGGAGTCACAGGCTTTTTCAGTATAACGCAGTCATAGGTATTGGTTTGTCTTTCTGATTGCTGTGAAATAATTGTTAGTGCCACTCTTTGCCAAAGACGTCATTATTCTGTCTAGAAAGTATCAGTACAGCTTCATTACTTCCTGGAAAGTGTTTGGTGCGGTACAGACGCAGGTCTGGTCCTTCTCAACTCTCTTTCTACAGCACATCAAATGAACTCTGCTCCGTTTTACTACAGCTTTAGGTGAGAGCAAATGATACGTTTGTAAGAACTGGGATAGGAATCCTAATAATCAGATTTAGCGAATGTGAAATGAATGCGGCCAAAATCTTTCGTTCCACTTTATATTTTAAATATTTTTATTTTGTTTAATATTGCAGATGTTTTCAATTTTTTAGAAGAACACTTAGATTAGAATGAAGGACACAAGTCAAGCAGCATAACTAGCTTACCTTGTCTGTGAAACACAGGTTGTTGCAAGATCCCCTAAACAGGAAGGGAAGAATTAGAAAATGATTGAGGAACGTTTTTCCCTCCACCAGCTCAACTCTTTGTCCACACTGGGAAAATAGATCATGTTGGAAAACAGTTAGCCAACAGTTTTGTCTTTAATGTGCATAAGGACCACTGTGTAAACCGTGACCAATTCAGACATCATGAAGTACCATTGCCCCTATCCATACTAACAGTAAAACTGTGTTCAGTAGTCAATGTGTTTTTACTGTATGCCAAGTGTAGACAAAATCCGAGTTGTTCGTTGCGAAATACGGACACCAAAGAGCTTTTAAATGTGGTAAGTCTATGACTGATGTTAATGCTTATAGGACTGTCACAGACAATGTGGATATTTATGTAGAACTTTTCAAGTAATGACTTTGAGGGTTGTTTGCTTTAGACTGTGTAAAACAAACATAATACAGCCAGCCAAAGTTAGGAGTCTTTGCTCCTCTTAATAGAAAGAGCATCTTCTGTGGAGGGTGCTTGAGAGGAGCCAAGCTAGATGGTAAGAAAGCACCCAGGTGTGTTTAACTCACCAAAGAATATTGCCTTCAAAAGGTTACCCAGTAGCTCGTTCAGGCTGCATTTCAGAAGCATCAGTGAAGGCAGCAGACCGGTATAACCACCGTATCTCTTGGAAGAGTTCACGCAGAGGCTGTTTGCTGTGGATTTCCAGTGATCCAGCAGCCTAGGGAGCAAGTGACCATTCGGGGCTCTGAATTTTTAGATGCAATAATCTGTCCCTAAAATGGCTAACACTGTATAATCCATGGTTATTGCATTTAGAATAGACCCAGGAAGGCATCTCTTCTTTTAACAGATACAGTGCAGGTGGGCAGTGTTTGAATGGAGTGTCCTTCTGTATGACTGACTGCTAAGATTATATATGCTATTTGGTTTCCTGTTGATTAAATTATATTATAATTTCATCTGCCATCTGTCCATTGTAGGCATGCTAAGCAATAGACCCAGATGGACTGTGCCTTACGGAAAGCCTTGGCTTTTTCTGTAGGGTTTTATTGGAAGAGGAGCTTGAGAAGAGTCACACCCTTAATCAAGATGGCTGCATTGATTCCAGGGCCCTTCCTAAGAGGGTTTTCCAGAAAGGCTCATTCTAGTGCAGACAAGGTCTTGGAGAAACATACTCAGTAATCTCCCCCTCCCACAGGCTGTGATGGGGACTCCTCCTGGTATTCTTAGTGGTGGAGCAGCCGCCTTCCACTCTCTCTTCACGCAGACGGTGCAGCCGCTCTCTCTGCGTCTGGCTGTTTGCCCTGTCTACTGCAGACAGAGCAGCAAAATCTCCTTGCAGTTAGAGGAGAAGAGAGGACTTCAAGAAAGAAAAGGGACTTTTCCTAAGAATTGAAAAGCCTGTCGTTAAAGCACAAATTATTTCCTTTGTTTTGTAGTTCAGAAGTATCCTTTCTTTAAGCTGGCTCAGTTGTCTTTCCTTTTTTTTTTTTTTTTTTTTAGGTCTGTTGCTTGAGCTGACCTTTTAAAAATCTCTTTTGAGCAGCTTTGATTTTTATAGGGGAATACATTATGTTGTAAGAACGCAAACAGTGTAGGGGTTCATTGCCATATAATACTTCATCGTCTTAAAATAAGTATTTTCTTCCAGTTGCTTTGGTTGGTAGTTGAAAACTGCTAGAAAAAGACCTACATATTTTTGTGATATGGTAGAACTGGGAAGGAAAGCAATAAATAATGGTAGCAACTCGTAACATAAACTTGTTTTCCACTGGTGAGGCTTATACTGTTTTCTTTGTCATGCAGTGAGTAGTCCCAGCATAAATCACGTCTGTATTTAAGGTTTGTGTTTGAGCAGTTCCCAGAACGTCACCAGATTTTCAACTGTCCTTGCTATTTTTACTGTGGATTTTCCAGCTGATATTAGGAGGCACTGCCCATGTACTGGCTGTGCATGTGTGGCAGCTAGTCCTCCTAAACAAACGTATTTCTGGAAATTCAAAGGTAACAGTACTAGAATCAAGTTCTGAGGGCTAAAAGGTATAGCACAAATGGTAATATATTTGAATTACACAGTAGCTTTTTACGAGAAATACTCGTTGCACGTTGCAGAGAGTTGCACCAGCCAACGTCAGTGTAATTTGCAATTATGCCATGTCTTATTTTTAATCTCGCAGCGTGGTACACTCCATCATGCGTGCTGCGTTGACTTGCTTTTATTTTACTGCTTACAACATGTGAACTTGGGAGGGGACTTCAGACGTCCCTGCGCCTTGCACAGGTCCTTGGGCCCAGCCGGCGCATCTGCTCTTGCAGCCGGTCTCTTGACCACATTTCGAGGCGACAGTCGTAGCTGCTGCCAGACCTTTTAGTTCTGAGGAGGGTCCCTGGTCCTCTGGCAGAACCGGACCCTGCCGCTCAATCCCAAAGTTACAGTAAAAAATAACATTCTTTCTGTTGAGGAAACGTCAAATCACTTCAAAAACTTCCTCACCCATCCCGGTGCAGGTGGTTAGATGACCCATGTCAACCCTTTAAAAGCGCATGCACAGGTAGATTTGGTCTCTGTTTCTCCCCGCACTTGAGCTTGAGATAAAGCGAGGCATGGAATCGCGGTCGATAAAGCCTCCCTCTGGCCCCCACGGAGGGAGGCGGTTGAATATGTCTCTGTATCTCTTTGCTTCATCAACCCCAACTCTGCAGCAGATGACCAAATGGCCACAGGGCATGTTTTGTAGCTACAAGATAAATCTCACAGCAGGCAATTTCCTCCCATCAGTTAGGGACACGTGCATAAAAATCTAGATCTTTTTTTTTTTTTTTTTTTCCTAATTAAAAAAAAAAGAAATCCGTGAAAACTTGCCTTTGTGAGAAACACTGCTTCGTGTGGCAGCTGGGAGAATGTGCTTCCCTTTTTTTAGTGTACGGCAGCCAAAAATGATTTGTGGTTCTGAAAAAGCTGTAGTATTTGAGAAAGTACAAATCCAATCATATTGAATATGAAGGAACAGGAGTGTCTTTTTCTCCTGGACTTTGTAAGAAATGTGTGAATTCTGGACAATGCCTCCTGTCTGACCTGAGATGGTGATGGGTGAGAAGTAACAGCCGCCCCTCTAGGGACTTAGGAAAATACTGGCATGTGCTGTTAAACCACTTAGAAATATAATGAGGCAAGACGATGAAGAGGATTAGAGAAATGTGGAAGTCCGTAGAACTGGTGGCAGCGGTTGACCGCTTACATCCACCAGCGGATCTTGTTCACAGGGGAAGCTGGAGGAAAGCTAGCTATTACTATGACTTTGTTTGCTCTAAAGGAAGAGGGCCCAGCAGAAGGGAGCTTCAGATAGCAGTAGTGGGCATTTTGATGTACATTTTTAGTACAGCTCAGGTAACATTTCTAGAAGTGTAGCTTATGTTTAAATTCTCATTTGGGGTTCTCGGTTTGTTTCATTTTGTTTGGGGGGGTTTTATCAGCACTTCCCATGCATTCTTTCTTTCCTTTCCGTGGCTTTTCTAGCTGCTGTTCTGGAGCAGCGTGCTTTTGTTTTAAGGTATTTGTAAACTTTTTTAAAGGTAGGTTTTTAATAGACTAGAAACATACTGTGTTCAATAATTGCTTATCAGTGTGAAGCTGGGTCAGTTTGCTTTCATGCTTTTATTTTCACGGCCTCACACTTCTATTTTCATTTAGCAGTAAGACAACAGATGCAATTAACATTGCTTTGAATGTTTCTCACCTGGGCAGGAAAGGTACACATTAGAGAGAGTGTCTGAGGTTTTTTCCTGGGATCTTTCATGACATTGCACATGTGTTTTGGGCAGTGGGACATTTAGGTAATGCGTCTGGCAACCTCCATCCTAGTTATTGTCTGGAATGAACTTTGCAAAGCTGCGAAGTATCATTTCATTTGTAGTACGTTCTTAAAGGTGCGTGTAAAAGATGTGACCTATCCTGCATAGTTGTGGGTAGGTAGGAAAATGGTTTTGAAACGCTTCCTGTGTTGCCAACCATTTTCCTCTTCAGAAGCAGGGGAGGAAAAAAATAAAAAATGTGATCTGGCCGTATTTAAAATGTTGACATGTTTATCCTGCACGTGGTGTGAAAAACTGAGGTGTCCGAAAAGAACCAAGAATGCCTTTTTACAGCCGTTTTCTTTCCGTTTATCACAGTCACAGCATACTAGCTGGGAATCTTAAGTAGTCAGCTGAATGTAGACACGGCTAGGTTATCTCATTTCTTGCTGCCTGCTTCGTTTATCGAGCACTTACGTAACGTTCCGAATTATATTAAGGCAGGGCCGAGCGTTGTGTTCACATGCTGTTATCCTAGCGCTGATGGGAGAGATGAGCAGAGCAGGGCGCGAGATGTTGAAAGGGACGGCTGCCTCTGCTCTCTCTCCTCTCCTACGCTTAAGACCTTAGACCTACACCCCATCTCTCTTCTGCTTTCTAGCAATTACAGTACAAGGCTGCCGGACTTCGTGCTTCGCTCTTCTATCAGCAGCGTGGAGGCACAGAGCTGGGTGGCGCGGGCAACAAGTGCCAGACTGTAAACGCTGATTTGAATGCTGTCAAACTGATTTGGGGTTGGAGATAGACCAGGGGTCTTATAATTAAGAATGTAAACCAAATTTCATGTTTATAGGACCCAGATACAAAAAGAGGCTTTTAAAGCTCTGGTTTGAACTCCGTGAAAGTAAAAGAACTGAACAGTTAGGGTAGAAGGGAAAATGACGCTCCTGTGAGCATTAAATCATACCATTCCCTCGCTCGCTCCCTCTCCCTCACACACAGTTGCATACGAAACCTCTGCTGCAGAGCTGCCATTTTTCGTTCTTCTCTTAGACTATACCCTTTTTCTGAACACATGTGCATGCGACGGGGGCTTGTTTGTTCTTCCCCCCCACCCCTGCCGTGGCGGGATGTAAAAAAAAGGCTTCGCCTAAAAGATGTATTAAAGTCAGTAATTGTCTGTTCAATTAGAGACCTTTTAATGGGAATACAACACAGTATTTTTTGTGTAAATAGGTTGATATAGACTCACTGTGACCATTACTTAGTCATGGAACTCACAAGCAGCTGACTGTAGCCAGCCTAAACTGGTTTCAGGATTTTGTTGGAGTTTTTTGGTCAATAAATCATAACCTCTCTCCTGAGACTTATGAAAATTCCTTTTTAGCCGTGGTAGTTGCTAAGTAATGTCCCTACTTGGATAACTGTTTAGATACCAATCCTTAAATTGATAGCTTGCAAACAGACTGCTAAATTTATGTCCGGAGCCTTTCTGGACAAAGGCAGCTGGTTTATTTGCTGTTTTTTACAAGACTAAAGCCTTGAAATCTCTCTCTGCTTAAGCTGCTGATTGCCATCTGAGGTTTCCTTAACTTGAAAGTTCGTATCTGAAATAAAATCTGAATCCCAATTTCCTTATTGTCTTCATTACCGACCCTAAGAACTTTCAAAGAAAAACAGGCCTTCCTCTTCAGTTTTGGAATTTTATTTATTACTTCAGTGTTCCTGTCTTCACCGATTTAAGCCATTAAGCAAATAGTGCATCAGTAGCGATACCAGACTTATGCCGTCCCTGTTTCTGATTCAATTTTCACTTGAAACTAGCTCCAGCTCAGCCGGTGACACTCCTAGACTTGGTGCTACAAATGAGTATCCAAAAAATTCCACTTTAGAAAATTAAACCCCCTTCTTTTGTGGAAGGAAAAATAATCACTTACTTGAACTTACTTAGGCGTCTGAATTTTAACATGAACTTTGATTTTTTCAGAGGCAGATATATGTCAGATTTGTGTTGAGGTATGCATGCAAAATATCGTTTCACACAGAGGCAGGTTTTGTGGCAAAGTTTGTAAAATCAGCGTTTCTTGAACGACATACTTGCATGATGATTTTTATGGCACAACGAAGTAGTTTATATAAAACATCTGAAAGCTGTTACAGCAAACAGGAGGTTTGTAATTTTACTGTAGTTTGTAAACTAATTAAGAAAATCCTTATGGCACTTTCCCTAAACAAGGGTAGGCACTAGAAGCTCTTTATAAATTTCGGTTCTAAATTCTAGGCATTTTTACACAGCGTAGTCCAACTGTTCTACATTTCAGTTAAGTTAGTATTAAACCACCTTAAAAATAAATGAAACCTATTAAGCATATTCTTCTTTCCCCCTAATCGCCATTAACTGCAGGCTTAAATTTTAGATTTTCAGTGATGCATTTCAAGAGGCCAAGTGAGATAAACAGCACAAGCTGCAAAATCGTACGTCGCTCACCCACTAACAGGGGCCTTCTTTTCTGTGAGTTTCCATAAATTAGATGTGGAGCCAAAGCAAGCGGAAGCTATTTTTAGTGCAGCAGCAGCAGCAGCACTGCAGAACAGAAGCGGAGCATCACGTGTGTCGGGCTGAATCGAAGGGAGTATCCCAGCAATGTGCTGTAAACAAAACAAGGGCGCTGTCAAAAAACAAGCTTCAGGTACCTAAAAAACCCGAACCAAAGCCTCACGCGAGGAGCAAATGCACCGACTTACCAACTGTGTTTCTTAGGAGGTTTTCCTATTTTGCAAACATGGGAGCGTAATCAGAATTCCGTGTTTCCTGGTGTCCCATTGTCTCGCTTGATGCAGTCCTCACCGTTACGCATTTTATTTAGAAATAATTATTTTATTGTCTATATCTTTTATCAAGTGTAATTGTCTGAAGATATATAAGCATAGCAAAAGGAGATGCAGCCGTCTGCAGAGCCACTGCGTAGGGGATGTCCTTGCTGTGAAAGCACTGCTTTACAGCATGTGAGATGTTGTTTTTCAGCAAGCAGAAAAGCCATACGAGCTGGTACTTTGACATATTCAACTGTGAGTTTTTCCGTTCATAATTAGTATTTTTATTATTTTGTGGATTTTTTGCATGAAATGCATCTGTCCTCAGAAATCATAGATTAACCTGAGTAAATACGCACTGAACCTTTCGAAGATTAACTTTTACTTATGTTTGCTTTGGTTTCCATGCGTCCGCATGCCTTTGAAGGCACAAATGTATTTTAACTCGGTCATTTCAAGACTGTCTATTACCTAAAATCACTTGCCAAGCCCATGGCGTGAAAGCTTACAGTCAGTCAATAGCATCAGTTTGTTGTTACTCAAGCTGTTTAGACACAACCCTTATGAAGGTTAAAAAAAGGTGTGGAAAATTTTCATTTCAATTGAGGGTTTAAAAAAACCCAAAAGGCTGCTTCCCTTCTTCCTGTGAAAGCCGCCTGTTCAGGTGATGCATCCTCTGTTGGTCCTGCAGGGGCATGTGCCGTAATGAATTACAGGGTTTGAATTTGTTGGAGTTTCGGGAGCCTGGGGAATGGGAGACTGTTCGCTGTGCTTTACAGTAAATGCAATTGGCTGTTAAAAAGTGACTTGGGGAAAAGGATGCCAGCCTGGGAAAGCTGAATAATATGATTTCTTTACAACAGCAGCCTATGCAGAGAAGGGTTAGGTGAGATTAATACACAATAGGCACATAAAGACAAGTGCAAACATCAATGCCGGTTGTGTCAGCACTGGCACAAAGGGACCCTTGAGTGCAACGAGTCCCTCTTGTTACCTCCCTGCCGCTCCTGACCGGGTTTTTCCCCTGGGCTGGGGGAAGAGTCGCTCAAGCTGGCACCTGGGTTTGGAAAGAACAATGATATGGGTGAGCTCTGAGGCACGGCAGGCCTGGCACGAGTCGGTATGGGTGCGGGGACGGAAGGACTCTGTGATTCTTCTTGAAATTGTGCGTTTAGTAGACTTTGATGCCAAAGAGGAGCTGCAACCTCGTCTGACCCACTGGCTGTACCTTTTTTGTTTAGCGGATGTATTTTAGGCAAGTTGCAGCGAGGGGAGTGGGGGGAAACAACATAGAATGTAATGTTGGGAGTAGGAAAAGCTAAGAAAGAAGGAGTAGAAACAGTAATTTCTTAAAGATTGTTGCGTGCGCATCTTAACTCATTCAGCAATGCTAAAGACATGGACTCTGAGCTGAGTGTTTGTAAACAATTCAGACATTAGCCTTTCTTTTTTTCAAGGAATACATTTTGATTGATTTTTTTGTTTGTTTGTTTGTGCCAGAATCCCTTTGTAAGTGTGTTCAACGTTCTCTTATGAAAAGACAGCAAAAATATTTGATGATTTATAGAAATTACCACTTTATATAGAAAGGAAAAAACAGCAGCTCTTCTGTTGGTAATGTATAAATGTTTTCAAATGCCTGTAACCAAATCGAGGGAGTGTCCAGCTGAACTCAGAATCCGAAGTTGCTGCTTGAGTTGAGAATCTCAAGTGTTCTGTGCTGCCTTACCGTAAGATATGGCAAGCAGATATGGCCGAGAATGTCTCTGAGTAAACACCTGAATGTCAGCTACTTACTTCTTGTCACACCGTTCCCTTGCACAGGTACACTGCCTCCTTATTCCAGTACCCATCTCTGTCCCCTTGAAATGCAGACTGCAACACATTCTCATGTCTGGTTTTGCTAGAATGGCTCCTACTATTGTAAGTTCAAAACACAGATAAGCTGAAAACATTCTGATTTGAAATAAGTATAAATCACAGGAAAGGAGTTTGTCTTCAGCTAGAATTTTTGTGGTGTGTTTAGGCCTCAGAAAAACAGAATTTGGAGAGCCAGAGCCGATTGTGATTTTGCCGATGCTAGCAAACGATGGTCTGCTTCCTGTAACAAATAACTTGCTGTTTATTCTCAGCAAATCTGCCACACTGAAGCAGAAGCCGGTAATCACCTAGGTGTTTGTGGCCAAAGCAAGTAGCCTTTGCAGCGCGGACGCTGCTTACGAAGGGCTGGGGGGGGGGGGGGGGGGGGGGGCCGGG
>JAVKLA010000047.1:3126630-3144256 GCA_034782735.1 Sagittarius serpentarius
CCCCCCCCCCCCCCCCCCCCCCCCCCCCCCCCCCCCCCCCCCCCCCCCCCCCCCCCCCCCCCCCCCCCCCCCCGGCCGGTAGGACAGCCACCGACGTTCCTGTCCCAGCCCTGGGAGGAAACCAGAGCCCGCAGCAAGGGTGGGGAATCTCCCACATCTGGGTGCCATGTCAGCCTTTCAAACACACACCTCAGTGTTATCAGGAATATGCAAAGTAAGTAAAACGGCGAGCCTGCCAGGCATCGTGAAGCCGGGCTGTACGTCACATCCAGCTCACGAATCGCAGCTTCTCCAGCGCAGCTCACCACTAAGGCATCCGTAAAACAGTTTTTACCGAATGAAGCATAGAGCAGAGATGGCACACTTGGGAAATAATTGCATTGAGCTCTCGGTGATGCAAAAAAATTGCAAGTTAAAAAGAATAATAAGTTGCTGTGAATCCGCTGTTTACAGGGAAACTTGGAACAGATGCTTCTTTACTGGGGTATTATGAAATCTAGTCTTCCAGCGGGTCAGTTATGACATGTATGTAAATAAAAAGAGTCTATGAAAAGCTGTCATATTAACATATGGCAATATAATTGAAAAGGAGGACGATTTGAAAATTATGCTGGGTTAACATATGACTGCTTAAATTAACTTTGGCTTATGGGACTGTTTTAATTATGTAGTAAATCAAATACAAGTAGATCAAAGCTTGTGTTATTATATGTAGTTGCAAAACCTTTTCAAGAACGTAGTATTTGTAATCACGTCATAATAGCTGTAATTTTCTTGTCCCACAATCTCTTGTAAAGAAGCTGCTATACATGAGTCTTAACTTTTCTCCGACGTGTGTATTTCAGAAGATTTTTCTGGACTTCTTCTCTTTGCCAGCTCCTTTTCAGGCTCTTTGAATCTTCTGACACAGGCTGCAGGTGCAGTTGCAGCCCGTCCGGACACACCCAGCCTGCCATTAACCTAACCGGTCTGGGCGCCGGTGGAGAGAGAGGCAGCTTAAATACAGCCAGGTTTCTAAAGTACTGGGCTCAGGCACTGAAGACTTCACATAGCAGATCTACTGCTATCCGTAACTGAGCTGGCTAATTTAAATTTCAGTAGATGTCTGCCGTAATTCTCTGTATGCCTGTGGATCACCGTGAGGATAATCTCACTTATGATTTTCTCTTATCCATAGTTATGTACCTATCCTACGGGTGTCTTTTTTTTTTTTCTGTAATACGAGTTTCGTAAGTTCTACTTCAGCATTTCCTCTTCCTTGTCCGAACCATCCTTTCTTTGATATTTATCTCTTTCTCTTTCTTAATTTCTAGCTGCCTGATAAATCCTGCAGCATTATTTTCAACTCTTGTAATTTGAAATAATGATACTGGATTTTAATAATATCTTATGTTTCTTAGCACATTCGGAAAAACTCTTTTGCTTACTCTGCAAATGTGATGTATTAGCAGCCTCCACACACCTTGCTGAACTTCAAAGGTGAATTGCAAAGTGTGCTTGATTTCATTCGAGGGAAGAAGATGAGGTTGCTGCATTGATTCCACTGGGAGCAGAATCAGCTCATACCTGTGTATTTACTTAATTCCTCCAGTATCTGAAACATGGGTAGACACCTGTTTCAGAAGCTAGATGCAGGGAAAAAAGAATCCCCTATGGGATTAAATCTTGAATAAATGTTGTCACAAATATCCAACAGGAAGCAGAAAAGATCCTTATTTTGTGTACTCTGTATTGAGTAAAGTATGCAGGTATTTTTCTGCTGTTGTGGATTGTCTTTGTTTGTTTCTCCTTTGCGTTTTCTCAGAAATTTGTAGATATTTCAGTAGCTTTAAGTAATATCAACTGGTTTGCTTTTAATTGTTCATCATTATATACCAGATACAGGAGGAATTGCATACTGTGCATACAACGTGCAGCAATGGAGCCGAGGAGGTGGTATTATCTGGATTGTGATCGGTACAAACTACAGCTCGTCTGTACCCTCGGTTTCTAAGCCAAGCCCTTCCTGTCAGCAAAATGTCGTGCAAAGGGTCCCCTCCCACAGCGCTGTCATGCTTGTGTCATACGGCAAAACTGTTCTTGCTGACACAAGGGCTTCCTCCCTGGGGTTAGGTTTGCCCCCTCGTTTTAACCCTTAAATGACAGATGATTAAACTTAGAACCTGTGTCAGGCAGCTGCCTGTCTCTGGTGGATATAACAACCTGATGAAAAGTTATCTCTATTTTGTGTTACCTACAGCGGTGTTTAGATAGTCCGAGTGGTGCCTTGGCACTGATAAGCAGTGCTACGTAGTAATGCTTGGCATTGCCGGTTCATCTCCTTCCTCTCAGAAGTGCTTTTTATGCTCACTTGCTACTTGTTGCTAAGATGAAATTCAGTCCTTTTTGCACAAATTCAGTAAATGGGAATTTTGGTCAAAAAGCAAGACAGGAAGGGAAGAAACCCCAGCATTCTCGCCTCGGTGTGCACCTTGCAGGTGGTGCTTCCCTCGGCTACTGCTTGGCGGGGTGGGGGGGGTTTTGGATCCAACTCAGTATCCTGCTCAGTGGTCTCAGCTTAAGGTTTCTGAAGAGGATCTTGCCCCAGCACGTCTAATAAATGGCATTCTGAAATGCACACCTCTCTCAGTTGGTTCTTCCAAGACGACAAAACGTTGTTGAGTTACAAAATTAAGACTCTGTAAGCAAGCAGAGGAATCCTGGCAGTTAATAGAGAGTGAGTGATATGGTCAAGCAACTTTCTTAACTGCTGGAATAGTCTTTTCTTTGGATAATCAGTGTGGGGTGCGAGGGGGAAATAGTGTATTTGGACTCGAAGAAGTTATATAGCAACATCAGGAAAATAGTAGTTGGGCTAGCGGTGAGGGCTGGGGCCCTTTTTTGAAAGGACTGTGAGAGAAGGCATGACCTTACAATAGCATTTTAGAATAAGGCTGTGTAATGTAACTTCGAACTATTTATAACGAGCAGAGAGATAGTGCAGGTACTTGTGTTTACTGTAATTATGCTTATGCAATCAGCTTTTTAAGGAAGATATCCATTTGGCTAGTTTATTTTTGGAAATGTACTCCAGGGTGCTAAAATGTGTGTCTATATATCTTGTCTTTATATAATTTTCGGCTTCGTTTCTAAATCTGTTTTCTGTATCTGTCAGGAGATATCTTTCTGCCTATAAACGATATGAGGCTGATTAATGACTGATGGCAGAGAAATCTACAAATATCAGGCTTTTGGCATCATAAATGAAAATGCCTTGCTTTATAAAGGGAGGAGGGGGAGAGATTAATTTCCTGTTTAATTTCTACAAGAAAAAACGCACAGCCTAACCGGATGGAATTTCTTTGTGCTATAAATAAGCAAACCTTTCCTACTTTCATGGCTTCAATTTTGATATATTTTTATCTAAATTGCTCCTTCCACAATTTTCCTTGTACTGCTGGGTTCAGAGATGTTCCTTCAGACGCTCAGTAGACGATGTAAATAACAGAATGAAGCTCTTCAACGCTGATAGAGATGCATGTGTATATATAACTCTAAACATGCTGTGAGGCTAGCTGGGGCAGTCCTGATCACTTGAATGTATATTCTGGGGGAAGTTAGCATAAATAAAATACATCTTGCCATCTTAAAGATGGTTTGGTGCTAATCTAGGTAAATGGTTGTTTAGAGTATATAGAGAAAGAGTAGAGTAACTTATCTATGCACTGCCTAAAAACAGTTGGTTGTGGGTTTATGTGAAATGCATTTTGTTTCCTTCAAAATGTTCCATCTGTATTTCATGTCGCGTCATAATTCATCTTCTCAGTTGGATGTACTTCTACAATATTGTTTATTAATATTAATCCATTGGTTTCTCATTATATCTTGCATTCCATTCCTTACCTTAACAATTATAGGTCGTGTTTTATTTTATAACACTGGTCATTTTAGTAGAAATTATGACGCCATGACGCACTGGCTTCTTTGTAAAACTTTACTTCCAATCCCTTGGTGTATTGAATTGTATTTTCGGTGTTATGCATGGGCATGTCCTTGACATTCGGTGTTTGTGTGGTATCTATCTGTACTGAATTTTAATTGTAGGCAGCTTATTACTAGACTTCTGGTGTTAATGAGTTATAGTTGTGTTTGAAGCAGTAAATACAGAAAATTCTAGTTGGGTCACCAGTGCTGTTCTGTGTTCTACTTCGAGGCACCTCTCTCTTCTGTTCCATTTAAAGGTAAAGCCCATAGTCATTCAGATTCTCAATACAAACAAATTTTATCTTAAAACACTTTTTAAAAGAATACAGATGGGATAGGGGTGTAAAGGACTGAGTTCCTATAGCTTAATTCACTTTTCTGGTCTTTTTTTTTCTTCTCCTGCTGTAATTAAGCAGGACACGGGTGTTGCATGATGTTGTATTCCTGTATTGCCAGAACGGAAAACATTTTAAGGTGAACTCATGAAGAAAGAAAGTCAGTTATGTTGGAAAACAAATTCTGCATGCATAATTGAAGATACCTCATAGCACTTGCGTGGCTGTTCTTCTCAAAGGACAAGTTGGCATTAACGATGGTAAATTACGACCTGGGCATAGTGCTAGTTTTCCTAGTTGTTTCAGCACATCAATGTGCGGGTCTTGCTTCATAAAGCGGTGTGTGGCCTGGGGCCCCCTCAGCTTACAGGCAGCCCCTGGGTTGGTGTGGCAAATGATGTACCTGCCCGTGGCAGTTACTAGACAGGTAGCAGGCGCTTCCTAGAAAGTGAGCTAGGTTGTGGCTTTCTTCCCGTGTCCTCGTGGGATCATCCCCATTGTATTGAGGAGAAGCATTTAAAACATAACGTGCCACGCCAGGAGGTAAAGCTGGAGCCTGGCTCGTTCCTGGAGGTTTGGTGGAGGTTGCGGAGGAGCCTGTCGGTGCTGGTGTCGCATCGCATGCCTGACAGTTCCCGTCGGTCAAGTGCTGGCGAAACCGCTGTTAGGTAAGGTGTTACTACGTTTATTATATCCTCTGTTAAGCATGCTACTTGGAAGACAGGAGAGAGGGCTAACGGTCTGTATCTAAAGCTGCTGGATTTTAGAAAAATCTCTTTGCAGGTTACTCTTAGTAGCAAGATAATTACACTTGTGGAGAATGACACAGATGTGATCATTCCCCGGAACAAAAAGCCACCCCTGTGCCTGCACCATGCCGTGCGATGTCGCGTGTTGTTGGACCCTAGTTCTGACTGCCGTGTTTGGAGTTGGGCTGTGAAAAGAGCAGGGTCTCCATTTGCTTTAAGGGAAAGACCTTCATTCAGGCTCCAGGCGTCCAAAATTTTGCACACATTACTGATCTTTTAAGCGTATGAGGAGTCCCACTGAATTCCAAAGTCTTGGTGCATTCAATAGGATTACTTACATCCTTAAGACTATGCTTGTGGGTGAGTCTCGGTAGAATCAAGGCTTTTCTCGCATTGAATTTCTTAGTTCCTCTGTATACCTGAAATACTTAATCATTCTGAGAAAAGAAAAAAATGGTGCAGGAAGAGTACAAAGCTGCCCCGTAGTCAGAATATCTTGCTGTTCCTTTGTTTATTTTATCTACATTTGTTCTGCAGTTATTAAAATTCCGTCTTACCTGTAGCTTCTGTGAGAAAGTGACTCTCCTTGAAAACGGTGTCAGTTTTGAAGAAGAGGTCAGCAGTTTTTCAATGCACTTTTAGTATGCTTCAGATTAATTCTGGTCATCATTCCTTTCCTGCTGGCGTGGGCTGTCAGTCTACGTAACGTCCGTGTCTTGCCTGGAGGGGCAGAGGTGGCCCAGGACACCCGCAAAGCGTTGTGGTAGAGCTCGTCGTACGGTTTCTCAGTGCCGAGATGGGAAGAAACAGAAGCAAAAGGCATAAAAAACAGTTGGAAACCTCCCCGTTTCCTCACTTCTGTGATTTGGCTTTTGTCCACGTAGTGTTTTGACACGGAATCTGCTCAGAAGTGCATTGCAGTGCTTGAGCTGAATTGAGGTCAGAGCAGCCCCAGATCCAACACATAACCAGTAGGTGAAGATGTATGTCTTAAAGACACGCCGTTGTTTATTACTTCCACTTCTTCATTTGTTTTCCCTTTGTTGTAGGGTTTTCAAGGGTTTGTGCTGAAGGTATTAGAAATACTTAACAAAATTCTAAAATTTAAAAACCACAGTCAAAAACGGTTCCTTTAAGTCTGAGTATTATTTTTTGGTTTCTGAATATGAGTAGCACCGAGACCACCTCAGGAGA
Source organism: Sagittarius serpentarius (assembly GCA_034782735.1). Taxonomy (NCBI): domain Eukaryota; kingdom Metazoa; phylum Chordata; class Aves; order Accipitriformes; family Sagittariidae; genus Sagittarius; species Sagittarius serpentarius. The sequence continues at coordinate 3,132,872 of JAVKLA010000047.1, forward strand.
GCACCTTATAAAACAGGTAAAGTATCAGCACTTGCCAAATTACAGAATGGCTTTTGCTTTCAAAATATCATCAGAGTTATGTTGTAAATGTGTACTTTTTGGATTTATGTCAGTTTTTTGTCAGTGGGCCCCTCCACAAAGCAAAGTCACTATTTTTCTGAAGGAAGTGTGACCTTTGGGTGCTTTGAAGTCTAATGCACAATACCCTGTTGCAAGACAGACATTTGTTAAGGGCAAGAGATCAGTGTTTACAGTGCTGGTGTCAGAAGTGGATTATTTGTAATCTAATTAAGAAGGTTACAAACAATTTGAAGGGATTATGAGATTAACAATTATCTGTGTGTTTATTTGATTAAAATAAATGCCCACAGATTTGGCTGCCATACCTGTGCTCTGGTATTTGGCATCAGAAATCCCATTTTAATTAGAAGCAGAAGACCAAACAACAACAAAACTTTGTTGTTTAATTCTGTTTCTGTGATGACTTTAATAAAGTGTCTAGTCCCTAATGAATCTTTGCTCTATTTGCACTGAATTACAATGCACCTTATTATTGAAAGCCATTTTGGAGAAAAGTCTTTTGGTTTTTCTTGTAGGGGAGGGAAGAGCATTTTTTAAAATACTACACCTTTAACTTAAAAGTTTATTTTTGAGGTACTGGGCAGAGACAGTAATTCTGTAGAATAATCCTTTGCACAGGGCTGGGGTTTTGTCTGTAACTTTGCAGTTTAGGTCTGGTGTCGCTTAGTGAAGCTTCCCAGATTTACTGTTTGGAAAATGTCCAACTTTATATGATTGAGAGTTTCATCTCATTGCGGAGCCAAGATCCCAGAGGCTAAAGTGGAAGGTCCTCATTCTTCTTCACACCCTCCTTTAGATCCCCCAGCTCTACCTCCTGAGGGCACTCACTATCCCAAGGAACAGTATGAAGAACTTTCATAGTAGAATTCGGTTTAATATGGACTTCCCTGGGAAAAAAGGTCAGATCCTTAGAGGCCATCACAAAGGTGGTTCTTGCCGTCAGGACAGGTACCGGGCACGCTTCTCAGAGCGTTTGCCGGCATCTGAGCCACAGTGTCACACACACACAGAGTTTGACAGGAAAAAAATAATCTGGTAAGGACTTTGTTGTTCTAGGAGCCCTCAGGTTTGAAGTGGGGAGAAGAAAGCTAAAGGATAAAAATGCATCTACTTTTCTCCCTGAAAATACAAAACTTGCACCTGCCCTCACAGCCTGACCACAGGATGACTGGCCAATATATTGCCAGCTATACGTCATTCTGTAAACACATGGGTGATGGTTCCATATTTAGAGAACAAATGATTCCTGGTTTTCATTTCCACAGGTTACATGCAAGTTGGGAATGGTATTTTTAATCTTCTCTTTAAAAGAAAAAAGACAACATTTTGAGATCTGAACTGACAAGTGGCTTTGGCTTTCTGACATTTGTGCCTTATTTGTATATTCCTTCTCAGCCTTCTCCAGCTGCTGTTGCATAAATCTTCCAGGTTTTTTCCACTAACTGTACAGGTGGAGACGACGAATTGGGAAGTTCAACTTCCTTCTTGGTGCCTGTTTTTAGGAGCTTTAGAAGTTGTCCAGGATTTAAAATTGACCTCAGTGGATTTTTATTTTATTTTTTTTAAATATAAAGTAAGCTTTTATCAAGCTTCTGCCCTTCCTTGCAGATGTGTGCATGGTACAAAGCAGCAGCTCCTACACAGTGGCAGGGTGACTTTGCAGCTGTAGAGGCCGAAGTCGTTCTCACAGCAGCACCATGATACCCTAAGGGGTGGTGACGTTGGCCGCGATTCTGCAAGGAGCTGCAGCTGCCAGGCTTCCAGGTGGCTCCAGGCAAGTCCTCAGCCTGGCTCGGGCGCTGCTGCTGCGGCTGTATTGCAGCACCAGCGCGGTGTGCCCGGTGCTGCTCGGCCCCCTCCTTCCCCAGCTCTCGGGCCGCAGGGGCTGTGCTGGCACTGGCAGCCAGCGTCTCGGCACGGAGCCCGTGCAGGGAGGATTGCCTCCAGTGCTGAGTTCTCTGCTACCCACAAACCAAGACCCCTTTGCTCCAGCTTTTCGTAAACTGGACCCCTGAAATGACAACGGCCTGTTGGGTACAGAGATTAAAAACAGAAGCGTAATGTAATCTTTAAAGTAACTTGAAGCAGGACATAATCAGGTCGGTGCATAATTACTTTCCTCATTCCTCAAACCCAACTCGTTGTTGTTTTAATAGCACAAACGCGCTGTACACTGAAAAAATCAAGGAAAGTTGACAAGCATGGAGAGAAAGGTACAGAGAGTGCAGAGTTAGGAACGCTTTTCACAAAATGCCATATTAATGATAAATGTTAGCGTTAGCATGACTTACAGTCAAATGTACCGGTAGCAGGGTTGTAGGGCTAGTTTTGAACACTAAGTTTTACAACCCCTGTTTTGTTTAAATAGCTTGTAACTATTAAATGGAATTAAGCCAATTATTAGCAAGTTGGACATGGTCGCTGTATCCTTCTTCCTTCCATTTTTGTAGTAACAATTCATCTCCTTGCTTCAGCTCCATGCCTTCTTCCTCCAGCTACCTGAGGTAATCACTCAGCCAAGCCTCAGGTATTATGACCTTGAATACATTCAGTGGTTAAATATATCCTGTTCTAAAATGGGCAAGATAATGGTGATTTAATGAAAACATTTCAGCAGCATCATTTGTAAAGATACGGGAATTTTCTTACGAGACTAGTGGTTATGTCTAGTGTTTGTGTCCGCACTGCTAGACCTCTGCTTGATGATGGTCTTATTTTCGCCTGGTAATTTCTAAGGCCGCTGATCATATACAGATATTTATCTGACACTATTTCTCGTGTACAGCTCCAAAGCATGTTGTACGTGGGAATAAGGAGGTTAACCTGTCTGCTCTAGATTACAAGTAGGGAAGCCCTAATAAATTCTGGTGCATGGCATGAACAAGTTTGGGAAAGAAAGGCTTTGAGTCCTTCCCATCGAAGGTGGAAGGTTACCATGTCTCTTCACTCTGCTAAAGGGAAGGCAACAGGTCTGTCTCTGAACAAAGGGTGGAGTGGTTCTGTTGGGTGTTTTGGGGTAAAATGCTCTGGAACTGCTAGAAGGGTGTCAGTCCTCATCATCCTTCTGTCCTTTAACTCCTGAGCCATTAATTTTTTGCCCTGTTGTGTAAGTTTTCTTGCCCTGAATATGGACAAGGTAGTATCCTGTTCCAGTAGCAGAGAATGTGCTGGTGAAGCACCCAGCAGCCCTGCGCATTGAAGGGCTGCTCATAGAGTTTGTGTCCAGCACGACCTTTACCTTTTGTGAAGCGCGTCCTTCACACAAGGTAGAGGTATGAGAGCGCAGTGTTAGAGCTGGGGCGAGGATTCAGGAGTGCAGAAGAAAAATGATCTGCCAGCACACCTCATAAACTGCAATAAGGAAGAAATAATTTTAGCAGGTGTTCTGCAAGGTCTGCATTAACGCTGTCTCTGTTCCCACTGTGTAGGAAGCTGGTCACCTTCCTGACTTTTCCGTAGAGCAAATTTTTCAGTTTTCTTAGTTTGCACTGATGATGTACTTCATGTCTCACATGCAACCGCAGAAAGCTGCTTCTCTGGTCGAACGTGTATTAGGAGCCTTCATATTCCTCAAATGGTAGATATCTCTAGGAACTCCAGACCCTGTCTGTGTCTTGGAGCCTCTAAGATATCCTCATAAGAGCCAGTCCTGTGATCCAAATGTTACGCCTTGGAAGTAGTGCCAGTCCTGTTTAACCCCGGCACTCACCAGCACTCCAGCCATGTCAATTCTCTGGGTCGTGTCAACACCTGACAGACACGTGGTAAGTAAAAGCAAACAGATATGCTCTCATTTTGCTCAGGATTTTAACACACTATTCCTTTCATTTACACGTCAAAAAACGCATAGATCTGAAAACAGCGATAAACATGCGTTTATGCTTTTCCTGGCCTGGAGCGTTCGTCACCCTGAAGGGTTCACTTTTCTTCATCTGGGTTTTCTGGGGGCTACTAGCATCTTCTTTTTTTAAATCATCTGGTTTGACTTTTAGACGTGAAATCTCTTGGCAGCAAGTTCTTTTGCACTGAGCTTGGACTGGTGCCACAGGTAAACACAAACTTCTCGTGACTTCCTTTTAAGTCTGTGTTTTGTTACCTTTGCTTCTCCTGTTTGGGGATTTTCTGCTTTTTCTTTCATCAAGCTCCTTTAGAAAACTCCAGTCAAACTGGTTTTTCCCTTCTGGCAATCACCGTATCAGTCTTATTATTCCAAACCACTTCCACCGGTCTAAGTGATCTTTAATTTCCAGCAACCGGTGCTGTTCCTAACCTATATTTGGCATTCTTCAGGGCTCACAGCTTGCGGTGGATTTTGTGTACAGTAAGGGTATCCACAGTGCAACAATTTTTGAAAGCAAAGCCATCAACCAGAATGTGTAAGATGCACTGAAATAATTTTTCATATCACAGCAAGGTAAACTTGCAAGTAACAGGGAAGGCTGTATTTGCAAGTTTCAATGAAAATACATTTTGTTAACTTTTGACATACCCTGGCAACCTTGTTGTATGTAGCTGGTGCTTGTAAACCTGATGCATTGTACAGCTCCAAATATTATCAAGGCTTTTTCCCATCGTTTGGCTTCCCTGAACATAAAAGTCCTCCAAGTTCTTTTTGAAGACTGCACCTGAAGAGGTGTAGGTGAGATCTTCTATGCACTTCAGTTAGCGGGACATAAAACTAAGGTTTTGATCTATCGTTCTGTCTAAAGGCGTGTTCTCCTGGTCCTGATGGGACGGTTGCGTTCTGCCCATGTATCTCATCTGATGTTTCAGGTATTCCCTGCTTCTCTTCCAGCGCCAGGCTGTGTAGTTGTTGGAAGGTGTTAAACAGTTGTTGCGTTCAGACGGTGGATAAATTGACCCTAGTCTGCCATACATGAGCTCACAAAGCAGTCAGGATCCAGATCTCTCTGGATAATGCAATATGAGCTTTCTGTTTTCAAGTTACTGTCTTTTGGTCCCCTGTTCAGAATTGCACTTACAATTGCAGAATGTGCTCCATGTAGCCTTCACGTTGCAGAGCTCAAATCTATGTCTATATAAACACTCCATGGGTGTATCAGTATGCATATAATGATACGACTGTCCTCTCATGAGGAAGCAGAAAATTCACTGAAGGCAGTGGATTCAAGCTGGTGTGAATGTGGTCAGAAGGAGAGTTTGCATGTGCCAGTCTAAGCCTCAGATTTTATCAGTCCTTCATTCTTAGTCCACGTTTTGCAGCAGCTCAGCTGCTTGCACCCCCAGGAATAAAATGTCTGATCACACGCAATAGAAGAATGTTGCCCCTTTAGAAATAAATAAATAAATAAATAACTTTTCCTCTTCTTTCTCTCTTTGTCCGTTTTCTTCCCTTTTCTCTGAGATCCCACGTAGCAGAAGTTGCAGAAGATGAGTCTCGTTTCTGCTGGAGCCTGTTAACCTTTCTGTGTGAATGACAGTTTTCCAGATTTAAGTCTTAGTCACTGTTTATGTTAAGAAGAGGGTTAATGATGGTCCCCATAGGCCTCTCGCTTGGAAAGCAAAAACATCTGCTAAGCCAGAAAGTGGTTAGTTTGCTAAATTTAGAAAGAAGAAATGCATTTCCCAAAATTCACACTGCTTCTTAACAAATTTAGGGAACCAGTGGGGGCAAGCAGTTATGGAAGTCACAGTGTTTTTTCATTTTTTTTAGTTTAGTTTGTGTATTTTCAGTTAAAAAAATAAAATGAGATTGCTGTTATTAGGCAGGAAGGGGGTACTACTCATGTATCTGAAACATTTAATGCAGTTGAACTTTTTATGCATTTGTTTAGGTTAATAGCTGGCCACGTGCCAAAGCCTGTGAAGCTTAGAGATGTTCTGCAGTGCATACTGAGAGAAGACAACTTGGCAGTGGAGAAAGTGAGGTTAAAATGGATGTCTGCTAGGAAGCTCTCTTAACTGAGCACATAGACTAGGAAAACTGCTCTATGGATTTTAGCCATCTTTCTTATCCTCGCCAAATGCGCTCCTGATTGCTGCCAGCTGTCTGGCTCCTTGTGGGAAAGGGTAACCTGGTGAATGGTGACGAGCCCTCGGTTGCAACCGTCGTCATCTGTCTTTGCTTTTAATGTCTCAGCCAAAGTCATCATCTGTAAACAGGGTTTAAACTAGAGTTTTCCTGCTTCATGGGATTGCTGCGGAGCATAGTTTGCTGGTACCAGTAAAGCGTCTCGTGCTGGCTTTGCTCTTGATGACTTCACGGTGGCTGGGGCCACGGCTGGCCGCAGCCGCGGCCAGGGCAACAAAACGAGACGGGTTATTCGCTTCCCTGTCGAGCTGCTTGTGCCACCGGCGGGCGGTACGGACACTGGGTCAACAAAGTGCCGTCCGTGGCTTGCGTGTCTAGGAGAGATGGCCATCGGTGGCCTGAGACCCTTCCCGGTCTTGTTGCCTCTCTCCCTCTGAAGGCAGCTCAGGGCGGCCGTGGGGAAACACGGCTTCGTCAAAAGCTGTGCAGCCCAGGACGCCACGTCCTGGCTGCGTATCGGTTGTCCGGGGTCCAAATGCTTTAAACCACAAATCCTCAAACTTTGCTGGCCTGTTAACAAGCCAGCGGGTTTCAAGCATGACTGTACTTTGCTCTCCCTCTTAGCCGCCCCTTTAACCTTTTCATCTCCTGACACCGCAGTTCCCTTGCTGGCAAGCTGTGAGTTGTGGACGGGTAAAGGTGCGTTTCTATAGATAAATCCCACCTTTTTTTTTGGTAATCTCCGAGCAGCTCTTTGCCAATTGGGCGAGACAGCGTGAGGTCGGCGGGCCTTGGGGAGAATACCGTTTTGACGACTGAAAAAAGGATAAGCAAGGTAAATCCTGGAGGTCTGTATAAAATTCAGGTTTCACCTGTATTTTAGCAAAATCTCACTGCGCGATCCAGGTGAGCTTCCGTCTCCGAACACGTTCCAGTGAAGACGCCTGGGACGGGAAGGGCGGGCGCAGGGCGGGGGAGCGGGGCCCTGCAGGCCCCTTGCCGGGCCCCCCGGGAGAGCAGCAGCTTGCCCCCCGTCCCTGCTGTCCTCGCCCCTCTTCCAGGCGTGTCACAGCCATGCGAGCGGCTGAAGAGGCGGTTATAGCGGGTTGACGTTGGTATTGAAATAGATGCTTTTTAACCACTGGGAGCCAAAGGAAAGTCCTGGGGAACGAGCATTTCTTAGCAGATGCCAAAAATGCTTGACAGTGAATACCAATACGTCGATTTCTAACCCTTCAGAAATACATACGCAATTTCGGTGGCGTCTTTGGTGTTGGCACTGGGTGTTTCCTTCCGCAACAGCTTACGCTGCACTTGGCCATTCAAAACTGGAGAACAGCGTAGGTGAGCCAGGGTGGGTCCAAAACAGGTTTCGGTCCCTCTCTTCCCTCCGCCTCGTCGTGCCCTCGCCCCTGTGCTGGCTCCTCATGGGAAGCGGCTGCAGAGAGGTGTGGTGGCAGAGAAGGGAAAAACTCCACTGCCGCATGGAAGCTGTCGTTAAAATTTAGTGACCGTTTAAATCTGACAGGAAGATCCTTAGCTGTTAAATTTTACCAACGTCTTCTGTGGGATTTCTGCTGATATTTTCAGCAAATGACTTGGGATAATTAATCCTTTAGGGATTAGAGTATTACGGGGGGCTGTTTTCATTATGTCTTTCTCAGTTACCAGGAAATATATCAGAATAATGTGAGGTTGCTTGAAGCCCAACGGGGGAGCCTAAGGTATTCTCAAAACCAGAAATCCATAGTTTCCTATTTCCAGTGTTGCAGGAAGATTTAACAGGATTATAATCCCTTATCTGATTAAAAAAAAAGATACTTTATGGAAAGAAAGAAGGAAAAAAAAAGAAGTTTAATCTTCATGTTGTCCCTGATAACTGCAACAAGGAGGAAAAAAAAAAGGTATTTTTTCCATTTCAGCTCCCTAGAGACCTGGGGTAGGTGTTCTCACGGTGAAATGTCTGCCTCACCTGTGACTTGCTGCAATCCAAAGAGGGTGGAATTTGAAGTCCTGGTTGTCCTGGATGTTTTCATATAGTAAATTATGGTGCTTCTGCTGGTTTTTGAGCCTGGCTGGGGAGTTTGCAAAGCTCTTAATGGTCCGTCAGAAATGTAAAGGTTTGCTGACCCCAGCAACTTACTTGAGGATGAATTCGAGTCTTCACTCTGAGAACTTGAAGCCACAGCCCTAAAGATTTGCCACGTTACCTTTTTCTTTGAAAGAGGCAAGCATTTTGATGTCGGTTTGATTTCTTGTTTTCCACAGCAACTTTTTGATGCAAGGCCTTTGAAATGTTGGGGTGAGAGCACAACAAATGGTTGAAGTAGAAGATTTATTAAAATGCGTTGTTCATTGTATTGATCTGAGGTTTAGCGCTCCATCTTCCCGATTCTTTGAATGTCAAAATACACTTACAAATTTAGTGTGGGTTTTGTGTCTATCATGTTATTCTCGAGACACGATTTTTCTTTTAATTGTGACTTTGTTTGTGGGGTCAGAATATCTATACAGAGCGCGTAGTGATTTACCCAGTAAAAAAAAGGATTTTCATGTACGATTACCTCTATTTGTACATTTTTGAGTCCTTTTTTCAGAATTCTTGTATAGCTGCTGCTGCTGCTGCTGCTGCTCAAATTGCCATGGTTTTTAAAGAGAATAGTGCTTATTGATAGTTCCCACATGCACTGGCAGGCACATCTAAAACCTGTACTTTTGTGTTCACAGCTTGCATAATATAAAATTTAGAGATTGCTTGTCAAACGAAGTGTCAGCTGAGTTTCCTAGGAAACTCACTGAAGATATTTATAAAACTACAGATCAGCTTAATAATAGATATAATAATGTCAGTAGCTCGTGATTGGTTTTTTTAACTTTATCAGTCCATTTTTCTTTGCTTTAGTTTGTTGGCAAACCAAACCACTGCATTTCCAAACAGAGCCGTGAAGACCTTCCTTCCAATATCTTGCCTAATTTATTAAAAAAAAAAAAAAAAAAAAAGTACTTTGTGCTGTTCCATGTAAGGAAATGTAAAACACCCTACTGTAAAATTAAGAACCACCTAAATGTCGTACCAGTTATCTGTCTAAATCCTTTATAAATAAAACCACAATTGTGAAGTAGAAATATAAATGTTATATGTTACAGTTTTATTCATGATTGAGTTGAATGCGTGAGTTTAAAGTTCACTGCACATGCATGCAAAGCAGTCACTGCAGAATTAACATAAATCCTGAATATGGGTTTCTATAGAAGCTGCATAAATGGAAGACCTGTCAGTATTGTAAAAAGGCATAATTCTGTGAAAATAATTTTATCCCTGAGCGGAAAAAAAACAGGATCTAAAAAGAGAGAATAAGGGATACTGGTGTCCATTTTTACTCATTTTTCTGCTATTGTGTTTTCCTCACGCTGATTCTTTGAGTGGAGACATGAGCATTGCCCCAGTTGGGAGGTATCTTTGTACGTTAAGCGCTTCAAATTGAAATCTTAGTCATGTAAATTTAAAATTTGCTGGTGTGTGTATATATATGTATAAAAGAATGTATATTATGCCAGAACATAATTACTAGAGGCATTTAGGATTAGTAGACATTAACGTTCTTTAGAAAGCAATTTAGAAAAGTGATTCCAGTTTTCCCATTTTAATACAGTAATGAGGATGAAGTTAGCGTATTTAGTAATGAGTTGTCAGCAGTACTGGCTCCATATCTCATCTGGAATCCATTATTTGTACCTACTACGTACATTTGCCTGTCAGAGCTATTTTTTGATACTCTGCTAATTAGCCAAGTAAGGAGCTTATATGAAGGATATTCAGGAACTGATTTTCTTTTGAAAAAGTAAGAATATAGCTTTTTGTGTTTCACTGTCTAGGAATCTCAGTGCATGTTTAATGTAGTTGCAAAAGAAATCTTAGGAAGCCTGTCCATCACACACTGAAAAGGTTAGTTTTCTGTAAAGCTACGAAATTTAGCCAAATCCTAATAGTAGTTGCTTGTTGATTACTGGATGCTAGTGATATCATTGCAGCTTGATACAGCAGGGTGGCAGGTGAAACTCTGCAAATCATTGCATTTATTTTAGTATGGATCTCATGTGGCCAGCAACCTTACAAGTGTAAAACGTTATGGCTGCTATGTCAAGTGATAGTTTTTAAGCGCGTGGTATTTGTCAGAGCTCACTCTTGGCTGCAGCGTTGCAGTTCAGGGCATTTGAACTGGATCCTTTTACTGGGAGAAGGCTGACGATTTTTAAAGACAAGACGACTTGGGCTGCTATGTAGGACATCTCATCAGGAGACTTAACTCATTCCCCACCCTGCAATGGATTATTTGTAGTGTAACTCCACGGTACTCCTCTGTTCCTTACCATAATTTGCCCGTTTGGAAAACGCAAATGCTAACAACCAGTAACCTTCCTGAAGTGCCTGTTGTGTAGGGGTGAGAGATGCGAATTGGTACTACATACCATGTTTAATCATTTTGGGTAAGTTCTGCCAGCATGACCTTAGTATTGGGGAGACAAGATGTATCACCTCTGGTTTATACGTCCATTCCAGAAGGAGTGCTTCTGCAAGAAAAACACGGACTCACGTCGTGTTTGTGCACAAGTACTCGTTTCCGTCCACACTCTTAACCAGAGCCCTTTCTGTGCCAGCCGTAGTTGAGGAGCGTTTTCTCCCCGACTTCGGTTGCATTTACCGACCCTGAGCTCTGCAAGCCGTGGCGCTGCCCGCGGCAGTTTGCTGGCTCTCCCTCAGGCTCCTGCCCGTTCCCTGCAGGCTTGTCTAACCGGCTGGCGTTGCCACCCTGCCGCGCTCAGAGACCTGGACTTACCCCTCTGCCAACCTTTTGCCCTGATGAAAAGTGGCTGTTTCTGGGCCCGTTGGATCAAACTGTTAAGAAACTGGAAAGAAAACTTTGAAACGGACTTGGAAATACAGGAGTGCTGCCTGAACGGCCGTGTTAAGGAAAATTACTCTGTGTTTAGGAAGAGATTCAGCTTGGAGGCATTTTTGGTTTGGGCTTTTTTTGCCTCCTTCTTTCATCTTGTGTGCTGCAGGCGTGAGAGGAGAGTTGTGTTAACGGTAGGTGCGCCAGTTAAAAATACATCACTCTGCTCCAGTGTGCGTATTAGCTGCGGGGGTAACTGAAGTTAAATTTCGCTTAATCAGTATTCTCAAGGTGATGAAAATCACCTGACCAAAAGGTTTGATCTGAATACAGCTGCTTTATCATGGTGTCGTGGTTTAACCCCAGCCAGCAACACAGCACCACGCAGCCGCTCACTCGCTCCCCCCCCACCCAGTG
>JAVKLA010000047.1:3144356-3157536 GCA_034782735.1 Sagittarius serpentarius
ACTGAACTGAAAACACAGCGCTGTACCAGCTACTAGGAAGACAATTAACTCTATCCCAGCCGAAACCAGGACACATGGTCACTGTAGGCGACTACAAAGACGTACTACTTTACCTTTGCGGAAGTTTATGGTGGCTTTCGGTGGGGGAGGAGGTTTGCTAGAAAGAGTATTTTTCTTTAGAGTTTGTTCAGGATAGTTTTGTTGTCAGGCACCCCTTGTGTTGCGCTGAACAGTAGGTTTTTTTAAACAACCCGTTTAGCCGTCACACCTTGATCACCCAGAAGGAAAAGCTGGATATTCTAACTGTAGGTACTGCATCTTGTTTCCCTGTTACAATATTGGAGGTTCAAAAAGGAAAAATAGTATAAGTATATACGCAGCATATTTTCTTCTTTCATTTCATATCCGTGGGAAAGTGCTATGAGAATTACAGACAGGCTTTTAGGGGGGTATTTTTTCAACTGGTCAGTGTGTGTGACCCCTGTGTTAACAGTGAGTCACACTGTAAGTCAGGAGTTCACTGGTTTTTTGTCTTTCCCACTGCAATTAAGTAGATTCCACATGCACACCCAAGTAAAATTGGGAAAAATTTGCCAGTCGGTAAAGAAATCTTGATAATATTGTGGCAGGATGAGTCAGCTGGTGGGGTATTCACTACCAAATACCAAATAACAGTGCAGAAATTCAGGAAAGCTTCTAAGTCGTACGGGCAGTCTGGGGAAAATGAGACAGCCAGGCTCACACGAAATCTAAGAAATGAATGAGAGTGAGAGAGGAGAACCTGCCTCTCTTAGCTGTACGTATAAAATCACATTTTTATGTCCTTAATATTGCCATTCTAACATGTTCTAGGAAAGAATTAAAGCTTGAAAAGACTTCTTAAAGTAATTGGAAAATGTGGTTCCTCCCCTTTTTTCTTTTTTCTGGTTCCCTTTTCTCTTGCCTTTCCCTGCAGTTACAAGTTCTTGTTTCACCTTATGCATCTCACTGAGTTGTGGCGACGTAGAGTCAGGCTGGTTAACCTCTGCTTCATGTTTTGCTTTCCACTTCTTATGCTTTAGTCGCAGTGTTCGAGGGAGCATGTCAGTCCAGAGCTATTTGTATATATTGACAAGCATTTCTGCTAACATTACTGAGACGGTCATTAACATAACCTGCTAACTAAAGGCAACCCTTAACCCCATTTTCTTTTTTAAACCTCAAAATCTTTTTTATGTCTAAACAACTGTGTAGTGTTATATGACACATGGTTAGTCTTAGTATTTTTTAGTGGACCATACAAAATTAGAACTTCTAACTGCATTTGGACCACTTGTGGGTACTGCGTAACGGTAAGTGTAGAAGCGCCGTATTGAAACAAAGTCTGAGTAAGAATTTGACTTGGGCAATGTAACCTCGATCGGTGCAAGTAAGTCATCGGGCTCATAGCTTTACCGTTGGACTTGTGTTTTGCTTTGCAGTGGGAGTCTAAACCAGGAAAGGTAGTGACAAGTGTTATGTTAGACAGTATTTTACATATCTAAGTGCATGTTTATTTTTCTTCTAGCTTTTTAGAAAGAATTGACAGCGTCAGCATGGATGACTACACACCCACAGATCAGGTTAGTATAACTTAATGGGGTAGCGTCTGAACCAAGATGCCCATTCGTATGAATTCTTTATGTAATTTATTTTAGTCCCAACAGCAGCTGAAATAGGGCATACCGCATAATACCACCATACCATCTAGCAGTTTAAGTAATGGATATTAAAGAAGAGGAGGCTTTTTGGTGGTGCAAACTTGTCTTTCACTGTTTTGATATAGAATCGTAGAATTGCCTAGACTGGAAAAGACCTGTAAGATCATCTAGTCCAATCGTTTAACCTAGCACTGACCAAGTCCCCCACTAAACCACGTCCCTAAGCGCTACATCTGCACGACTTTTAAAAACATCCAGGGATGGGGCCTCCACCCCTGCCCTGGGAAACCCGTTCCGATGGCTAATGACCCTTTCCGTAAAGAAATTCTTCCTAAGATCCAATCTAGGATAGGTAGGTCGGTGATTCCTATAACATGTCTGTTATTTCTTCTTGCTTTCCATTCTGTGTCCCGCAAACAAAGCGAAGGGAACAGGAAACATAAATGCAAAAGCCAATGGTTTCCCTCACCAGCCTTCGCTACACAGCAGCAGTGTTTTATTTCAGTGGTGGAGGTGATGGAAGCCCGGAGGGAGGCTTCCCGTGTCCATCAGATGGGTCCTTCAGAGGCAGAAGCCTGGGTGGATCTGCTGTCCAAATTCAGGGGAGACCACCAGCAGCAGCAACAGACCTCGTGGACTTCTCTGCAGGCATGCAGACACCTTCTTAACAGCCCGTGCCCATCTCCTGTGGGCAGGATGGTTTCTATTTAAGCCTTATTTGCAGGAGAGTACGCTTTTTTCCCATATGTCATGATACGTCTTGATGGAGTGCTCTAATGACAAAGGCATGCAGGAAAGTTAAGGCTTAAGTGGTGCAGCCTTGGAGTAAGAAAGGGCTTCACCGTGGTGCACAGCTTCGGCTGCCTTCCCTGAGCTCAGGCTGTGTGGTTTCCTTGGGCAGGATGTCTCTTTGGCAGACTTACTCTGAGGTTGTTACTTTTCCGTGCTGGTACCCCGCTGTCATCTAGTAGTCTCAGCCGAGATTGTGGGCCACGTCATAAACTGCAAATACAGGTCGCAGACGAGAATCCCTGCACTGGATAATTCAGTCTAAGCATGCACGGTGTAGAATGGGTGGGTGCCCTTAAAAAAATACAATTCCTAAATCTTATTGTGCAAGTAGGGGCTGAAATCCAGAGAAATGAAGTGACTTGCCAGAGATCACAGAAGGAAGTATGCGGAGCAGAGCCTGTTCCTTTAGACCTAGTTCAGGTCTATAACCACAAGCCTGTCCAATTACTCTGACCATATCCTGAAATAGAAGGCAGTAAAAAGTAGTATGTGTTGTATTATAAGGTGAAGCTTGTATATTCGACCCAATATAGGATCAATTATTAAAGCCCTCAAGACATTTTCAGACGAAAGCAGTAGCACGGGGATTTACTCCGTCTAGACCTCATGGTCTGATTTTAGCATCGATACCACTCAGCTGGAGAGAGAAGTCAATGAAGCAAAGCCTCATTTTTGCCTTCCTTATTTATGTTAGTGTTGGCGTGTTTGTTCCTGGGAGGCCTTTCTCTACCTGGAGCAGTCGTTCGTCATCTAGAAATTTTTCCTGATATTTCCTTTGGGAAGAAATGCCCTGTGTCTCCAAAGGTTAGAGGAGGCCTTTGGTATTTGGCAAGGGGAAAACTTCTGCTCTAAAGGAGGGATTCTCTTTTGCCTTTGGCTTTTCATCCTGTTATGCTGTATCAGTTGTCCTGCCAAATTAACTGGTGAAAATCACTACTTTCCTTTTTTCCTTTACTTTCTTTAATTTTTTTTGCACCATCTCAAGATAATGACTCAGTCCAATACCAAATGTCAGCAAGTGGCAGAGAATGACAGTAACATATAAAATAACTAAAATAATTAAGTAAGTGGCCTTCAGCTGAGTTCGTGCGGCTGCAGGAGCAGCCGAGGTTTGCCAGACTGCTTGAAGCAGTCGATGGTCGGGTGGAGGAAAAAGGCAGGCTGGGCTTGGACTCTGCGCCCCTGACTGCCTCCTTCCCTCCCCGCTTTCGCAGCCGCTGCGTGGCAGGGAGAGCTAAGCTAGGCCGAGCGGACTTGCCCTCGCCCCAGGAAGGGAGTGCTCCGCGGCAGGCGGCCGTGCCGAGAGGCGGCTGCTCAGAGGGGTTCGTCCCCGTCAGGCAGCCGGCAGCTTTCTCCGGCCTCCCATTTTGTTCTGCAGTCCCTGCGCGAGCAGCAGGGCTGGACGGTCAAGGTTAAAAATGCAGCTGGTGGTAACGGTGGCACAGGGTGAGCTAGTTGCCTGAGGTATGCATCGTAAATTGCTTTTGCCTACTTCCTTTGAGAATCTAGGAAATTATTATTTTTTTAATTACTAAAAGAATGTTATTTAAGTTGTAAAGTATTGCTAGTTTGAAAACCAAGAAAGAAATGCCAGATTTACGTACAACCTAAATTCTGTTCCCCTGCGCTCTGTAATAGAGCCTTAACTACTCAGTCACAAGCTATTATTTCGATAGGATTCCGGTCTCATTCAGCACAAAAGAGGGCAGAATTAAGGTTGCCCGGGCAACTGTAAATCTGAAGTTTCCTAGCATTTGAATACTTGACTTTACAATTCGAATAACATTTTTCTTAGTTTTATGTAACTTCAAAATTCATTATCCACGTCACGTACAAAATTGTGTGACCATCGCTAACAGGTTTCGGTGGGCGGTAAGGAGAACGTATATAAGGTCTCCTGCTTTCTGAGTGTGCACAAACCAAATGCAGAGATGATGTTTGTGTAGATCCGCTGTGCCAGTACGGGCAAATGCGGGTGTACCAACAAGTCTGATTGAACTTTAATTAAATGGGACATTTAAGAATTTTCATGGAAAATAATATTCCATGCTTTTAAAAACAGAATGAGGTTAGAAAAAAACCTTGTTAATCAGCTTCTGTGTTCTCATTTCCAGGACCTATTAAGATGCAGAGTGTTGACATCAGGGATTTTTGAAACAAGATTTCAAGTAGATAAAGTAAATTTCCAGTAAGTCTGTTAGCAATAATTTTTGAATATCTTACTAATTTTTAACAACTTAGTTGAGATGTCTGTGCTCATGTGTGCTTGGTATAGTGGGCTTAGGGTGGGAGCTGGGTTTGGGGGGTTTTTTTGGTTGATTTGGGTTTTTAGCTCTCTTTCCATAGGTCCTAGTAAAATTGCCTCATACTTTGCAAAAAGAGCTGATAGTAGTTACGAGTATTAGTGATGCTCTGTTGTGGGCTTGTCTGTGGCTGTTTTTACGAACTGGTTCATTGGGTATAGGACTGTAAACTCGTAAAATACTTTTAGGGATAAGATCTGGCAGAAGTCGGTGGGAATCCTGCCCCAAGTCAGACCTGGTACAGTGGGACAGGGCGAGTTAAATGTCTCCCTTCTTCCGGAGGGCTGCAAGCTCTGTGCTTGGCAAAGTCTTATGTTCTGTCTCTGTAAAGCACCCGCCGTCGGGCTGCCTCCGCTCACCGGTTCTTGCCCAGAGAGGTGGCAGCGGTGACGGGCAGAGCTGTCCCCACGTCCTTCTCCTTACAGAGACACACTCTTCCCACCACCCTTAAAAATAAGCCAAAACCTGCCCTTGTTTATAGTACAGTAGGTCCAACCTTACATGCCACATGCGCTTCTGTGGGCTGGAAGGGCCAACACTTGCCCTGGAAAAGAGTGTATTTCTCACTTTACGGGTTCAGTAGCCTTCTCCTGGCAGAGCGGGGCAGGTGGAGCTGTGCAGCTCTCTGACATGCAGCCCAGGATCAGCAGAGCTCTTGACATGCAGCGTGGCATCAGCAGAGCTCTCTCCCCATCGGGCGGTATTTTACTGCCGCTGCCCTTGGGGCTGTCAGATTTTTAAACTGAACCCTCGTGCTGCATGCTTCGTGTGACTTTCCTAGTGCACATAAGTGATATAACATCCTATGGCTTTTTAACAGCATGTTTGATGTAGGTGGCCAGAGAGATGAGAGAAGAAAATGGATCCAATGCTTTAATGGTAAGTAAAATACTCCACATTTTTGTTTCGAACTTATTCTCTGAGGTGTAAGCAGCTTAGTATTCATATTCACACAGAGTGTGTCACTAATACAGGAGTCCAGTGTTAGACATTTTCTTTGGGTATTTTTGGCAGTTTGGGGAGCAGCGGCAGTGTTACCCCGCGGTGTATGTGCTGGGATAACAGAGATGTTCTTTTCTCTCTCCTTTTTTTATTTCTGTGTGCTCTGCCCAGATGTCACGGCTATCATCTTCGTTGTGGCTTGCAGCAGCTACAACATGGTAATAAGGGAAGACAATAACACAAACAGACTACGGGAGTCCCTGGACCTTTTCAAAAGTATCTGGAATAATAGGTAAAACTTAACCTGGTTTCCCACCCACCCTTCCCAATTTAGCTACAATTCAACTCCTTACAAAACAGGACTCCCCTTACTGTATTGTCAGGTTGCTTATTCAGAAAATGTCCAGGTAGGGCCAGGTCGCAGGGTGCCCCGCCGGTGCGTACCCCTCCTCCTCGGGGGCCACGGCGCGGGGATGGTGCACACGGCGTTTCGCCGCTGCTGCCGAAATGATGCAGGGCATGAGGACAGCTCGAAAAGGGCCAGCTCCCCGTGCCGGCTGCCGCGAGGGAAGCAGGGACACCCCTTTCTGGTGTCACTGTGCTGCTTGGCCGAGACTGAGGGCGTCCCCCAAATTACATTCCGTCTCCTCCTCAAATGCGGCAGCAGGAGCAGCTGGCTGTTGGCGCTGGCATTCGATGCACCGGCTGGCGCTGCACTCGGTACCCTTGTGGGCAGCCGTTCTCGTACGACTCGTCTCCGAGGGCACGCAGTTCCTCTGCCTTGCGGGATGACATTTCAGATCTAATCTGATTGTAACTGCCGTTAAATTGCCATTCTGCCACAGTGCATGTAAATTATAGATACGTAACCAAACAGCAATCTGAATAGGTTCCTGATAGAGAGTGTGTAAAAACAAAGTAAGGTAGTGAAGTTTTTCAGCACACACCTGTGAGGATGCTCTGCGCTGAGAAGTGATTGAAGGTAGAGGAAAAATGCTAAGCCCAAGTCCCAAAGGCACGTTGTCACAGTGACGGCTAGGTGTTGAGTGGGGAAGAGGAGAGATGACTTTCTTTTGATTCATCAGGTGTCACACAGACCACCCTCAAAGACAGGGTGTCTGTGTGGATGAACAGTAGTTAAGATGGAGCAGTCTAGGGGACGGAAGCTTTCCAGCCTTTTTCTTTCACTTCAGCAAAACCAAACAAAGTAGACAGTAATGTCTGGTTTTGGACTGCGGTGCTTTTAGGAAATGTCCTCATTTTCCCAACTCGATACCAAAAGGATAATTTGGAAAACAGTATTTGAAGACTGCTCCCTTCAGCCACGTCTACTGCAGTTTTTATAAATGTATTTATGGATCCTATAAATAATACCCACCAGCACAGGTGCAACCCAATCGAAACAGTAATTTAGGTCATCTTTTTTTTTTTTCTTGAAGCATGTTCCACACTACTTCGCGCTCTGTCCACACAGGGATAGCCAGTAAATTCTCTATTGAAGTGGTATGTTTTCCTTGATTAACGTGTCAGAGATAACACAAACACTTGGTTTGTTTTTGGCAGGTGGTTACGGACCATTTCTATCATTTTGTTCTTGAATAAACAGGACATGCTGGCTGAAAAAGTCTTGGCAGGGAAATCAAAAATTGAAGATTACTTCCCTGAATACGCGCATTATACTGTACCTGAGGATGGTAAGGTTTTTCACCCCGCGGGGACTGGACCCGCTGGCATAGCCCAGCCCATAGTTCCTCTGTCTCTGTGTGTCTCTCACGCACACACAAATTCACAAGCACACACCGTTCCTTAACGCAAACTGTTGGTCAGGTGAGGAGCGTGCCGGCCGCACGTAGCTCGGAGGTGCCCCAGCCTGGGCAGGGTCTGAAGGGGCTCTGGCTTGGGGGGGGTGTGGTGTGTGTTCACGGGGGGCTGGCTCCAGAGCGCTTGCCTTCCCCTGGTTTGGAGCAACCCACAGTCCCAGGAAAGCAAAGCTGTCGGGCATCTCTCTCCCCTGCCAGATGCTTCTGCCTGAGCCTCCCGCGGTGCTGAACTTTGTTAGGGATTCGTTAGACTGACTTTGCAGCCATTCTGCATCCTCCAGCACCGTAAACTTCAGCCTTTGCAAACGCTGGCGGGAAGCCCAGCAGACCAGCAAGGGAACTTGAACGGAGGAAAACCACACCAAGAAATACAGAGAGCTGTGACGATGGAGCGATTGGCACGGGTTCGGTTTCTTATCGTTTCGAGTACAGTGATTTGTGCACCGCAGTAACATATTGCATAAGTAAACTCTGGTCTTGTGCCGGCTTATACCGGGCAGAGGGCTTCCCAGGTACCTCGGGTCTGTGTCCAGCAAAAGCGGTACCCCTTGCCCTTCCTGACCGCTGGCCTCTGCCTTACCCGAGTGACGCCCCTGGCGTGGTGCTTGCAGCCACCTGTCAGAAGAGGCTT
The DNA here is from genome assembly GCA_034782735.1 of Sagittarius serpentarius. Lineage (NCBI taxonomy): Eukaryota > Metazoa > Chordata > Aves > Accipitriformes > Sagittariidae > Sagittarius > Sagittarius serpentarius. Next base: position 3,152,524 of record JAVKLA010000047.1, read on the forward strand.
CCATTCTCCCCTAACCGTCAACAGCAGCCTGGGTTGCGGAAGTGAAGATGGTAATAAGCTATTTTCAGCTTTCAGTCAGGAATTTCAGGAGTGTGATGCTGAGTTTCAGGTCGAGAGGATAAATAAACTGTCCTAAAACCTGAGTTAACCTGGCACCAGTTTTGTGATGCTAAGGGCTTTCACAAGAAATCTTCTGTCACCATCACGCAGATTATATGTACAGAGTTTGGGTAAATTTTCAGCGCTTTTTTTATAGTAAGCCAGTTGTCAGAATAAAGTAGCTTTTGGTGTTTCTCAGCGGGATTTCACAGCAGATACCCAGAGCGATCCAGAATATTCACACATGAGGCAGCTCTCTATTTTTAGCCTGTAGTTGTTCATTTATTCTTTAATTTCAGCTGACATTATTTAAGGACAGCAGCACTGAACTCTTAAGATGCTGCTGATTGTGCTGCTGCCTTATGTGTACCCCTAGCGCTATAGATAAGAGTAAAAAATACGTTTCAGTACTCTGATAAATTCTGCCCTTTACCATATTATGTTTATAAGCATCTGATTTGGTATCTCAGATGAGGAGAAATCACACCGAAGGGAAATGAATAGGTTATCTCTTCACTGTGTTGTTTTTTAAACTTACAGTAAATATAGTTGTTTCATGGCCTAGATAAAGATGACTCCATCTGCTGACAAACAGTTAGTACTGACCAGTGAGTCTCCCACTCAACAAGAATGTAATCTAAGGCCCCTTGATGGGCAGTATGTCTGAGTATTCTGCTGACTTGGGGCCTGGAAATAAAAGAAAAAAAAAAATATATATATATATAAAAAAAGATCTTTCGACGCTATCATTTTTTTCAAGTGTAGTCTTGGACTAACTGTTTTTCAGCCCAAATTCCTGCCTGCAGAAGCTTTATTCAGGACATGCAGTTCTGCTGCAGAAACTAAACAGCTCGGCTGCTTTTTCTAGTCACACTTTCTGGTAAAAGTTAAACCCTAACTCCCCGCTTGTTTTGTGTCTATAGGAACAAACTTGTGGATGTGAGTAAACCTCTTTATGATATGACCAAGGACATTGTTGCAACAACATCAGCAATTTTCAGGTTCCTAAAATATGTTAAAGGCATAGGCAGGTTTTACAGTACCTTTCCATTTTAGAATTGCCTGTTGGGAATCTCCTGTGGCTATTTAACATTTTAATTTCTGTGTTGAAGGACCAGTTCCTCCTTATTAAATCTTTTATTATGAAAAGTAGATTATTGTTTGCTTTTCATGTTTCTGATGTCATTTATTTTTAATCAAACAGCAACACCAGATGCAGGAGAAGACCCCAAAGTCACAAGAGCCAAGTTCTTCATCCGGGATGAGTTTTTAGTGAGTAATTTTGATCTTATGTGTGATTCTATCATAGGAAATACTGGCAGATGGTGTAGTTTATTTAGGGAAAACTGATGGGTTTTTGCAGAAAGCTAGAAGAAGAGGAGAACGTCTGGCAATTCCCTAATTCTCTTCAGCTGCCCATCTTGCAGAACCTTCCCCACTGCTTGCACATTTTTATGCCCATTTTATATAAAGCCACCTGCCCTGCACAGTGTCACGCAGCGAGTAAGTGCTAGTGCTGAAAACAGTCGTGTGCCTGCCTGCTTGATTCCGCCTTCGGTGTGGGTCCCGGCAGCCCTCACTCTCTGCGCAGGGGCAGCAATGGCGAGCGCTGTTTCCCTGGCCGCTTCGTGAGTTTTTCTGTGGTTGTCTTTACCTGTAAGATGCTACTGGCTGTTGCCTTGAATGTTTATTTTGTGTATCGGCCCAGTCCATGTTTAAGCAAATAGGCTTTTTTTTTTTTTCTCCCCCCCCCCCCAATCCTGCATTCCTCCAAGGGCTTTGGCAGTGGTCAGCTGGCAAGAGGGAATGAAGAAAATAAAGCAGGTTTTATCCTTAAGTAAGATTTCTGTTGTGTCACTTAGGGGGTTTGCCTCAGCGTAGCACTGGTGGCATGACCCTACTGAGCAATCATGAGAAAGCTTCCATGTCCGGTGACGGTTACTCTTGCAATTAAGGTTTCCTCCAGAGCTGGAGCCGAAGAGGCGTTGTCTACATTTCGCAGGTAGAAGCAGTTATCAGGCACACGATCGCAGCCCAGCGCTGCTGTCGGGAACAGAGCGCTTAATCCAGCATCACTTACGGCTTCGCTCGTATCGAGTTGTGCCCACAGTGCACAGCAGCAACAGGGAGCAGAACCAACGCTCATCCGACTTGCCCTACTGGTAGAAACTGTATGGGGGTGTCTAAGAGAACAAATTCAGTCGTTAGAATTAAGAATTGTAAAGTCATTATGCATTTACCAGTATTGTTAGGATTTACAGCTGTTGATGCCACAAGAAAGAAGCAATTAACTGTGTTCACACTTTGGGGATTTCCATTCACTGCCTTAACCTTCCGGATTCTGAGGAAAAATGTCAGGATGTACTGTGTTAACATACGAGTTACCAAACAAAACCCCACTTCAAGCCGCATCTCTGTTGTGGTAATGCTGAAACGCTGTGAAGCAGGTGACAATATCCAGTTTGGAAGGAAGGTCCAAGAGAACCAAATTATGGGGAAACCAGGGTGAAACTCCCCACCCTTATCTATCTTCATTAATTAAAAAAAAAAAAACCAAAACACATCAAGGGCGAGGTCCTTGCCTGCCGTGACTCACTGGTGTTACAGACAGAGGCCACCTACGAAGCAGGTAGGGAGGGGATAGGGCTGCGCCCGTGGCATGGCGGCCACCTAAAACCACCGTGCGGCTGCGGGGGCCCTCTGCAGCCGCGGGTGCTGGGCGCAGGCGGAGCGTTTGGGCCGGGGCCAGCACCCGGCAGCCGCCGGGCAGTCCCCGGGGCTCGGGCATGGGACCGAAACCGCCGTCCCCCCTTTCCCCGCATCCGCCGCAGCCCTGGCAGAGAGCATCTCCTCCATAAGCGGCGTTCGTGCGTCTCTCTCTCCTGGGTTTGTGCTTGGTTTCTCAGCGTAAGAAAACAGAGGGACGTAGTCGTTTGAACAGTTGCTTTTGAAAGTCTTGCAAGTGAGGTGTTTCTGCTCCCATAAATGGTGTGAACAGCCTGCGTGTGCCCCCAGTAATGGAGGCCGTGCACGGGCCCAGCGGCGCGGGGCGAGGTGGGCGAAGGCCGAGTAGAAACAGCGCCTTCAGTTTCGTGGGGTAGGCAAAAAAGGCTGAGGTTTTGGAAGCGGGGGACGACAAAGGGGCCAGGGGAAACAAGCTTGGCATACAGACTGGGGGTGTGTGTGGGGGGTCTGATGTCCTTAGCAGGGTGCAAGGAAGAAAAGGCGTGTATTGTCTGCCTGCAGCCTTCTTGGCTCTGCTTTATACGTTTCTTTCCAAGTCTCTTCATTTATGACCTTTTCCTTGTCCCACTCTGTTAAGTTTTCACGATTCAGAGAAATCTGGTTTTATTCATTTATAAGCTTTATTGCGATTTTTATCACGGTAGCGGCTCTGCATAAGGTGTGGATATGTGTGAAAATCACCACCGTGGGGCTGCACCCTTAAAACTCTACCTGGCTGTAGGCACTGGTGCTGGCAAATTTAAAGCATGTAATTCGAAGAATTTTAGAAGGAAGTTAAACGTAAGCACATTTCCAACAACTATTGCTACACGGTAGTCTGTGAGTATTAGGAGAGCAAAATACATCGGCTCCTGATTTCAGAATTGCTGCGGGGGCCGGGGGCCTCTGGGGGCTTTGGCGGCAGGCCTGGCTGCCCAGCACCCGTGGTTTTTAATGGAGAGAGGAGCGGGTGAGGGCTGGCGGGATGTACCTGGTCGGAAATTCTCCTTCCTTCGGCTCAGGCACGACCTTTCTCCTGCCAAGCTCTTCACGGAGGCAGCGTGCTCGTGTGCTCCTTATTTAGGCTACTCCCCAGCCCCATGTTGGTGTTTTGTACACAGGGCTCTCCAGCTGCTGCTGTTTTGTTTTAATACATCCCCAGTGTATAGGTAACCCCTGGTAAAACAGTGGCACGGCCCCTCTGGTTCGTGCTGGTTTGTAAAAAATCTGTGTCTGGGAGGTGAAGGGGGGCTTCTGTTCAAAGGCACGGACCAGGCTCCCTCGAGGCGTGCCTTAGGCTCCTCGCTGAAGACTGTCCTCCTCACCCCCGCAGTGTAGGGGCGCTGGCATTAAATGCCCACACTCGTGTTGTAGGAAAGTAAATGTTCTTTCATTGCTGTCCCAGGGGGATATTGGTTTTCCCCTCTGAACTGGTGCTAAGTAACGCAGTACTATTCAAAGTGAGTTTTGAATAGGGGTGAAAGTACCGCATTTATCTTAAAATGAGAGAACTACAGAGCTGTCAGGGGACAAAAAAAAAAAACAAAAAACCCTTAACATTTTGAAAATACATCCTTTGGCGTACCTTACATGTAACCAGGTGTCACCAGAACATTGTGGGCAGCTTACCACCAGAGACGTTAGTGGAATCGGTGCATGGCAAACACACACTTAGTGAGAGAACGCTTCTTTTACCGAGACACGAACGTTGGGTCGGTAGGGTGGTGCGTTCCCTACTGCCCGCATCTGGGTGGCACTGGAGGCGTTTGTACGTTGTCGCTCGCCGACGGCGTGTCACGTTTAGTCCTAGAAAGTGCACGTCAGAGTGGGAGTCCGAGAGCCCTCTCGCATCCTTACAGTGCGTAACTGCGGCCTGCAGAGCGTACGGAGACATGGGTGCGCTCGTTACAGCGTACCGAGGTGGTGCCGCTCCAAGGGAGCGCGCTGGAAGGGGTGAGGGCGAGGCGGCAGGAGCCGCTGGAGGCGGCACATCGAGACGTAGGTCTCGGTGCAGGGCAGAGCAAAAGAGCCACGGCCCCCTGCCGCGGGCCAAGGCTGGACTCTTCCGAGGCTTGCGAGTCAAGAATGAAAAGGTGCAGCAGTAGTTGCAAGGCAGACTGGACCGTCTTTTGGGGGACAGTGGGGTTTTTTTTTTTTTAATTCTTGTTTAAAAAAAAAAAAAAATTTTTT
>JAVKLA010000047.1:3157636-3169725 GCA_034782735.1 Sagittarius serpentarius
TTTTAAGTCTGGTTTAAAAAAAAAAAAAAAGTTTAGCGACTGATCTCTCCGTCCTGCATCTGAGCAGCTGCATTATACCACTGTCATATAAAACAGATCTGCGGGGCGGGGGGGGTAAAGCAGCTATTGTATCGAATATAGAAACGCTGTTCTGGTTTTTTACTGTTTTAAAATTAGTATAATCTTGAACGTCCATGCACACGGCTGTCCTTTTGGCCCTTGGGTTCCTAAGGGTCTGATTTCCCCCAGGCTTTGCAAGACAGCAAAGATCTCCCCAAACCTTTCTGGAAGATTTTGCAGGTATATAAATACAATCTACGTTTTAATTGAGTTGCAGCATTTTGGCACCATTGCAGTAACTTGTAAAACTTTGGGGTTTTTTCTTGTTTTGTTACTGTTTAGTGTACGTCATGCTTCAAATGTGGTCCGAACAACTTACCCATCAATTGAATACGTTAGAGAATTAATATTTTTCATGAGGGTAAGCCTTGAACTAGGTATTGAGTGTAACTTAAGAAGAAAATAATTTTTAGTATACATAGGGAACACCCCCCGTTTAATTAGTGTTGAATATGTGATGTTGCCTGAGTTACCTGCAATAATCTGCAATTTCTTGTTGATGTATTTATGTAAATCATGGCTTCTAGATGTCTGTAGTGTTGCATATCTGTAGCTGCAGGTATTTAAAAGGTCAATCCCACATGTAAAATAAATGCCTGTATTAAAAATACATAGTGTAGCCAGAGAGAGGAAACATCATTTTTTGTTGTTTAGCCAGTATAATTTGTAATAACATGCAGAAAATAATTATAAAAACTGTTATCCCCAGAACTGACCTGCTTTCACGACATGCCATTCCATATCTATTCTTCAAGACAATGATCCAGAATGGATTTACATTTATCAGTCCTATAGTAATACAGAACAAAATTAAGATACCTTTTTTTTTTTTAAATACTTTTTAAGATCCTGGGGAATTTTAACAAGATAACCATGGGTGAAGTGATGCTGGAGCTCCAGTTAGCAACCTGAAAAGTTGTGCAGTAGCCTTGTGACAATTTAACTCTGCGTGGTCTGATGTTTACTGGATTTGTGCCTGGTTTATTATTCCGTGGGAACCCGGCCACTGTGGTGATAATTCCACGGTGTTCTGGTCTCAGTAACGATACCGAGCCTTCAGCCGGCTTAACAGGTGCTCACAGTAAAGGCCGCGCCAGGGGCCTTCAGCTTCCGGAAGCAGCAGCAGTAGGATGCTGTTCTCTGCCGCTCCTGGCCCCGCTGCTGGGAGGTTTTCAGGTTTGCGTTGCTGGTTTAAGCCAAGAGTTCAACAGTTTGCCACGTGATGGCACCAGAAAAGAAGAGAGAATCATTCCTGGGACAGCTGCGTGGCAGACTGCAGTGCTGTCGGCAGCACAGAGTCGCTGCAGAGTGATGTGCAAATGGTGATAGCTTCTGCCAACGATGATGGCATCGGTGGCTCTTACAAAGTACCAATACGCTGACCCCGTAGTAGTACCCGTAACTTTTTTTAGTCTCCATTTCCAATTTGTGATTCATACTGGACCAGACCGCAGACCTTCCTTCTTCTTACTTGCTTATTTAAATGATCTGCATACCTAATTTCCCAGGTTTCGTGCTACTCCGTAAGTCTGTAGACTGCCGAGATGTGAAACTTCTCGTGGCACGGCACCTGACCCTTTTTTCGCCCCCCCCCCCCCCCTTTTTTCCACAGAGGATAAGTACGGCGAGTGGAGACGGCAGGCATTACTGCTACCCACACTTCACATGTGCGGTGGACACAGAAAATATCCGCAGAGTGTTCAACGACTGTCGAGACATCATTCAAAGGATGCATCTCCGCCAGTACGAACTCTTGTGAGGGGGATCACCGTGGAACCTGTGGTTTTAAATTCTTTGCTCCTTACTCTTTCTCTTGATACTGCCCCACACAGGGTGGAAGAATATACTATAGAAATGTCAGTCTCTTCACTTTGTTTACTTTAATTATTTAACCTTAAAGCTGATTTGAAGCAAGTTTGGGTTGTTTTTCCTTCATGCTTTTTGGGACTATTTTTGTGCTTTATTTTGACATGCCACTTCTTCATCATTCCACTAAGCCCTTTGGCTACCTCTGTTTCCCTTAGGTTTCGTTTCTTTCACTGAACGTGACCCGCTAAATTTTTTCCAGCGGGTTAACGTCAGTTCCAGCTGGTATGTCAGCTGGATGACACTAAAGTCACACCTATCCCTCTGTGTGGGTTTCCTTTTTAACATGACATTGAAGAGTACTTGATGGGTGAAAAAAAGATTAATGCACTTTGTATCAGGTTATTAAATACTGTTGAGGAAGTAGACACACAATGTAGCAGCACCACAATATTTATTACTCTGTCACAGTTTTTAGCATTTCTGAGTTGCAGGTCAACTGATAAAGTGACCTCCTCTTTTAAGCCGTTACTGGCACAGGAAGTAGAGTAGATCATGAGAGGAACAGTGAAGACAAAGCAATTTTTCTGGGGTTTTGGAGCGAAGTGTCTCTGCCCACCTCAGGCATTTGAATTACAGCGACTTTTCAGCCTGTTGCATCTAGGCAGAAAATTTACCACCCTCACTTACGTTATTTGTGCTGTCCACAAATGATCCTTTTAGTTCCGATCATTCTTGGACAACAGTCCTCTCCCTATATATATTTTTTTGTTTTACTGCTGGTTTATTATATTGTACAGACTGTAAAATGTAATATTATTTTGTACAACTTTATTGAAGAAAAATACTTGTAGAAGATCTTTGTGCCTTGATTATGGCTGTACCTGTAAAATGAGCTAAGATGTAAGTATGTTTTTGATTGCGCTGTACAGCTTGATGTCAACCTTACCTGCAGCAGTGACTGGAGGTAAGAACTTTATCTGTAGAGTTTAGGGGTTTTTTTCTGGTTTATATAAAAACGCTCTTTAGTATAAAAATTATAAATTATGCAAATTAACCACTTACCTTTCCAAGTAAGGTATTACAGTCACCGGATGTTGCAGCAAACATGCCTTTCTCTTTTGAAGTCTCAGCTTTAAAACATTGGAATTCATTCAAATGTCCAAATGGCAACCTGGTGTTGTTTTAATGGGAACCAAGGATTTTCTCTCTTTTTTTTTTTTTTTTTTTTTTTTTTTCCCCCCTCCTTTATATTTAGAAAATATGTTTGGTAATTCTTTGGTCATTCATAGAACTTCACAATTGCACAGACCGATTGTGAATGTGTAAAGCACCATTCTATAGAGCTCTTCTTCAATCTTTGTACCAACAGCGGCTTTCAGTGTGCAAGTAAATAGCGAGAAAGAAGAAAAACAGAAAAAAGGTGTATAAACCCTTGTGTCTGGCCTAAGAGAATTACAAGATGACATTTTTATTTCTCTTTTAATAAAGAGACACATTAGAAAATTGTTTTATTTTAAATATTGTAGAATCAAAATGTGTGAATATTTCTCAAACTTGAATAATTTATGCAAATGACATTCTCAAAACAAGTTGTGGTACAGTACAATATATAAAAAGCAAGAATTGCTGTAGCAATAAGGCATGTCCTTTTTAGTAACTATAACACTGCTTTATATTTTATACATAGGTGTTTTATGTCTGTGACTATATACTTTTCCTGTGTCCAAGATAACCTGTACAAATGTCTAAAATTACAGTTGCAATAACAGAAACCTAGAGAAGTGTTAGACTACATTACTGTATAGAGTGTTTTGCCACACGTTGGACCGTTCCCCCCACTTGCATTTTAAATTGAGGGAGAGATTAAGAGCTAACACCTTCCCGACGTTGGCATATAGATCAGCAGCAGGTTTGATTAAACTTTTTACTATAAGCATTGTTATTAGATGCAAACCCCGGTCAGTCATCTTTTTAAATTTAGACTACAGACAAACGGAGAACTTGTTTCTAGTTGATGATAAATACTGTAATATGACCATTTCTTCTTCTTCCCAGAAACGCGTACGTACGTATGCTGTGATACCTGTCCGTTCCGTTAGTCATCAGACGTTTCCCAGAAAGTGAAAGGCTGGGTGGAATAAACTAACAATAAACAAAATTCCCAAATGCAAAGATTCTCTCACTTCCCCTTGCCAAAGAAGGTAAGAGCGCAAATAACAAAAGATAGTCTTTTCTTTAAAACAGCCCCCAGCCCAGGAGTTCAGGATAGAGGTTTCCCAGCAGGAAAACCGCTCCTGGTGTGAAACAGTCCCTCTGGTTTTTGTGGGGCAGGGGGGGAGAAGCAGTAGGTTTGTCGCCTCTTCCCTCATGCACAGCACGCCAAGACGCTGAGCTCAGATTTTACATTCTCCGCGCTGCGGTGCGCTGCAGCCCGGCTGGCAGCCTCCGCCTCCCCGCGGCGGAGATAGTGCAGGTCGAAATGGGACTCTACGATAAAGGTAGCAGAACTTGGCGGCCCTGCAGGAATCTGAAATAACAACAGGCATTCCTCTCCCTGTCTGGCCGTAGACTGAGGGCCAAGGCACGGGATAATGTTACTGCAGCTGTATTTGACCTTCCTTCTTGCAGAAGATCGGCAACTGGAGGGCCCCTCACCACCACAGATCTCTGGGATGCAATAGGGCCCTCTTTTTTTTTTTTTTTTTTTTAAGCTCATCATAGCACATCTTTTTAAAAATAGCAGCTTGAGGTGTCACCCTAATTTATTTTTTTTAAGCAGGTTTCAAGTATGTATCAGCAAACTGGATCCACGAGCTTCTTCCCGTTGTTGTCTGGTAGACGATAGGTACAAATTGTAGTCAGCTACCACTTTCCATGTGTCAGGAACTGGACAATTTCTTGTCCCGAACCACAGTCCCCTACAGAGGACATCCTAAAAAGGCTACGGAAGTCCGCACCTCTCCGTGCTGACGTATCTAGTTTCTGCCTGACCCTAACAAACAGAAGTATGACATTAGAAGGGCCACGCAGCAATAAAACAGAGAAATGTTTCCAGTTTGCAGGACTGAGCCTCCACCAGGGTAAGACACTAGTGCAGATAAGTGATGAGGCTATAGGATTTACATAATGTACAGTTACACTTTTAATATACATATTTGATACAAAAATTATAGCAGGAAAAGGACTCATTTGATTGTAGAATACAGTATTTTTGTACAGCATGAAACGTTCATTTCAGTTAATTATTTATCCTGTAGTAGTCATATCAGCTGTATAGGACTTCTATGGTATGTGTAAATGCAACCTGCCTTCAGACTAGCAATCAAATTAGGTCATTTGCTGGCATGAATATAGTCTGATGTTTGACTGTTCTCAGCTTTGGTATTTCAGCGACTGAATGCAGATGTCTGGCTCTTTCATACTGCTTTATGCTTACTGATTAAATGCTGAGCAAAATAAAATGGTGGAGTGAGAAGCTGACAATGAGCTAGTATCAGGATTCCAAGCAGAGCACCTGCTGCACAGTAGATAGTAAAGACCCGGCTCTCATATGGAAGGAAGCATTTTCGGAGGGAGAAGTCAGTTGGTGTTAGGCTGCCCTGGAAGAGAAACAAAGACTCTCTCACTTTTTGCTGTTACAGGGGGTCCCGAATCAGAAGTAAACACCACGCCTGTCAGATCTCCCGTTTCTAAACTCTGTCTCGGGCGGCAAGGGTTGGGGCCAGTTTCCTAGTACCAGTGCCTTCTCCTGGGGGGGCTGAAGAGTCCGTACCTTGCGGTGCTGGGCACTAACTGGACTATTCGCCAGGCCAGCATTAGCCCAGAGGCCAATCTTCCCTCTATTCCATGCAGCGTGCATAGAGCGCTGGGCTCCTCAGCTGACCTGCCTTCACGAGAAGCCTGACTTTAGCTGCTGTAAATCCACCTGGAAGGAGCCTCCCCAGGCTAAAGTCAGGTTTTGTGAATGTGCCCCTTCCTCCCCCCAAGCCCTCCTCCTACCCCGTACCTGCTGCAAAAAACATGTTGGCTAATCCAAATTCTGAACATGAACTTCAACAACAACGAATTTCACTGGGTTTTGGCCTGACTTTGCAGTTCAAGTTAAAGTTTACAACGGACCGAGGCCGAGCCAAAACAGTAGTGAAGACGATGCAACTTTAATTAGCCAACCTCTTGTTTTGCAGTGAAGATGCACTGTCTGGCGTGTGCCGAGAGCACGTGTAGTTTGAAGGCAGCTACTCTCAGGAATACGGAATAAACAGAACTACTTTCAAGAAGAAATATTCACAGTTGCATAAAATGAATTGAAAGGTTTGGGGTTATCTGTCTATTAAGCAGCCTAAACTCCACAGCAGTAAAAACACATGGAAGATCTCCCCCCCCCCCCATCACAGACTACTCTGTAAACAGATGGTAGGTTTTGCTTCTTACTCCAAGTTTCCAGGAGTTCTGTTTTATTTCTGAACTGGGGAACTAATTGATTTACCTCTAAGGATACACTGAGCACTGGAACTGCCTGCGAGAGCATAACCAACCCACTGCACAGAATGTGAATTGGAAACGAGGCGGCAGACTACTGGCGTGTGACAAACGTTTTCACTGTGCGAACCGGTTACTGCACAAGCGTGAAAACCAAGGTCACCGTGCAAGGCTTTGAGGTGGATACCGTCTTGTTTTCATAGCTGGTAAACCAACCAAGCCAAACGAGTCTTGCTGCTGTTCAGTGCACAATACTGATTATTTTTACAAGTCAATAGTTTACAATGCACCCTCTTTATAAGAAAGTGTTGATGCTTGTACCCAAATACTAATTAGATCTTTAACAGCATTGCTTTGTACCACACAGAACATGTGGCTCCCACAGATGTACTTTATAAAGTGGATGCAGTGTACTGAGTGGGTTGGGTGGGTAGGCAATTTTTTTTTATTATTTTTTTGTTTCTACAGGTAGAATCAGTTTTAAAATATAGCTGACTGCCATGTTGATTTATTTATGAAAGTTATCTGACAAAAATAAAAAAAATTAAACTTACCATGATGAAACTAGGATTGTTTCTATTCCTCCAACTGAAAGACGGGACGCTGATTTCTGGAATTTTCCCCGCGTGCAGCACTTCACAGGCACTATGCGTATGCCCACTGAGAATCAAACGGGGATGAAACCACCATATCAGCTAGAACACAAAATGGTAAAGCACAAAAATTGTCATAACTAAAAAGAAACTGAGCTTAAAATGCCTTTTTTTTTTTTTCCTTCTAACAGAATGAAATTATGGCCACTCTAACAGTCTTACAAGTTGTTTTGTGCAAGCTTCGGTTTTCCAGTAAGACGTGTTGATATTGTAATATTAATCATACCCATTTGGCCCTCATCCGAAATACTGGACTGACTTTTTTTGGCCATACAGGTCAGAAGAACAAAGGCAACAGCATGCTGTTGACATCACAAAGAGAAGATCCTTGGTTTTAGTAAAGCAATGCTGTTGTCTTCTCTAAGGGAGAATCTTGCACTGCCAGTCTTGGGTGCAGACATTTATGCAGAAGGGAAGAGATAGTGACCACCATTAGATTTTTTTAGGGAATACTCTGACTTTACATTTTCTTGTAGTTACTAATTCAGCAGAAGCCGTGCTTTCAGAGCGTTGGAAAATAGACTAGGTTTGTCAATAACACACACAGCACAAAGTACCAAATGCTAAACTGGAGATAACGGCTCAGGAGCCACGGGACTTACGGCCTGTACCTGGGACACCCAGCAGAATCAAGGCCGTGATCCCCATCGTCCTGAGGGGAGCAGCTCTAACAAGCAGCCTCTCCAAGGCCTCGTTATAGCGGGAGCGGCTGTGTGGTCTGTGGCTCTCCACTACCATCCTTTCCAAAATTTTTTATCTGTATATATCTGTACCCATGTCCCCCTCCCACCCACCGATTCTCAAGTTCCTAATAAAACAAACCTTTTGTGATGCCTCCTGAGACAGTACGTCATACTTCTCTTTAAATGGGGTGTTCTTCTCCTCTGGGGGAGCAGAATCTTCTCCACCGCATTCAGCATCACTTTTCCGATAGAGAGGGTAGTGCTGGGAGAAATTCAAAGCAAGGAGCAGTTGTTAACGATCCAGCCTTTCTGGAACAGTAATAAAGACATTAAAAACACGTCAAGACGTTGCCTCACCCCATCTCCAACACACCTGTAAAAGGATGGGTTCTGAAGCTGGAAGCTTTTCCACATCACTGCACTTTTTGTTGGAATGATTCAGCTTCTGTGAATAAAATCGATCCATACATACTGTCACCGTCATAGGGGTGGGGAAGGGAAGTAAACAACAGTGAGGTTTTGAGGGGTTGGGGTTTTTTGTCCTTTCAGGTTTTGCGAAAAGCAGTATCGGTTCAGAGTACAGTGTTTAACTAAGCTACTATCCATTGTATAAACAAAACTTTAAAAGCCTCTACTGTGCATGGAACGGAAAATGCTTTAATTCCCCTTTCTGTGTATGCTGTAAATATGGTGGCACTCGTTCTGAACGCAGGAAGCAACAGCAGAATCTGACTGCACAAACAAGGCAAAACAGATTGAGGGCAGCTCGAGAGAGACAGCAGTTAAGAGTCTGGCTATTTTTCCACTGGGAGCCGGTTTCCTGATTGACTGCCAGCCCAGTCAATCACGCTGCCCACCGTGCATCCAGTCAGCCTATGAAAAAGGGAAGAGGAACAAAATACAAGCAGCAACTGGATTCGACGAAAAAAAATACTACGATTAAAACATTACTAGGCTATCAAGATGGGATGCCAGTAGAATCAGAAAACCAAAAGAATAGGCCAGCTTGAAGGATATAAAACAGAACAATATGCATAAACATAAATGCAGGGATTATGTAGTATCTTGAGTCCAACAGAGGGTTACAGAACTTCTGCTGTTCCTCCGAACAGAGGAAATGACACCCTCTATTTGTTGGCAGCACTGACGAGGAAGTTAACACCATTAACACAAAGCAGCACAGTTAATAGTTAAGTAAAGATGGTAAGAGGCAAATGAGGAGAAGAAAGATTTGCTAACAAGTTGCAGAATGAATTAGAAGCAGCTTTTTTTCAGAAGGCTTAGTTATTTCCTGACTATTGCTGCAGTATCAGTATTCCCGTTGCAGCAGCTGAGTTGCTGGCTGTAATCAGATCTTTAATAAACTCTTACCTGCTGGGAGCAATTCAGTTTGTGAGAAAGGGCCACAAGCTTTGCCTCCGAGGTACGGCAGACAGCACAGCCATCACCCTCCATGGCTACGCTGTTCACCAGGACAAAGCTGGAAAATACCAGGGAGTGGGCAAAGAGGAGGGAAGTGGGGAGGACAGGAAAGCATGTGCTATTCACGCATACGCGTGGGATAAACCTTATTTTACAAAACACAAGTGTTCCAAAGTTGGACACGGCTCAACAAACAGCATAACATAACAGCTTCCAAAATCACGTGCTATAAATCCTCTTTTGAGTATCCATACTGCAGCCATTTCTCTACCTGGTAGGCTGCGTTATAATCAGTTGCTAATTAGGCTGCACAATATACTGTACGCTATGCTTCATGTTTACACTTCAAGATTTTTTTTATATTATAATGGGACACTTAAGTGGTATTCTAGTGGAATGTTAGAAGCCCACTAAGCGGAATTCTGAGGGAAAGGAGAACTTGCTTCTCTCCCCACACACATTTTAGACCTCAGAGAGATAATTTTAGACATTCAATTTCTTCAGAACTACTGAAAAGCAGAACAGCACTGCATTTGGCTGGCTACCCTGGACAAACTTAGTTTTGTACTTTGCAGTCTCTCACACAGAAAACAGGATTTTAGTTCTAAGAAAAAGATTTCCCTGTAGATTTCAAATCAACTTTGAACTTCTGCCACAAGATTCATACCTGTTTAGTCGCTCATTCAGGACTCGAGATACATTCCCAGTTCAATTCAGTATGTTTTACAGACATAAATGAGCTGAATGCCTCCACTTAAGAGACACTGGTCAAAACCAAAAAAAAATTTGATTCTCTTTTAGCAAATTAAGCTGCTTTTATACCACAGATTTGTTGTAAAATAGTTTACCTGCGAACATTCCATTAGTAATGCAGTTCATTTCCGTTAATGAATACGATACTGAACATACCAGCTGCATCTGCATGCAATTATTCTGCTGTGCTGTTTTATCAGAGGGGACATGGAGATATTCCTTAATAACTATTTTTTAAAACAGCTGAAATACATATCTGAAGGACCCCACATCTGCATGATAAACAACAGCATTACACTTAGCATTCATGAAGCTCATAGAGCTTCCTAAAAAAG
The DNA here is from genome assembly GCA_034782735.1 of Sagittarius serpentarius. NCBI lineage: Eukaryota > Metazoa > Chordata > Aves > Accipitriformes > Sagittariidae > Sagittarius > Sagittarius serpentarius. Next base: position 3,167,891 of record JAVKLA010000047.1, read on the forward strand.
GAAGCCTTTCTAGACCTGTTTAGAGTATTTTTAATGTTTGCTTCATTAAGGGAACCTGTGTAAACCTGTAGGTTTTGAATCTTGCTTTACATCATTTTACACCAGTGATGATAACCTGATGGCACGCATGCCAAATGCAGAGCGCCAGTGGGTCTTCCCTCCCCGTATCGGAGGTTTAAAGACAAATGCCCTCGGCAAACCCTCTGCTGCTTTCCCTCATCGGGTTCCTGCATGGTATCTAAAAGTAACAACAAGGGCACAGGGCAGACAGACAACTGCAGCCACAGACCCGCAAGGATGAGAACCAGCTCTGTAACAAGGTCTGCTCCGAGCCAAAACCAGCTTCTGCTGCACTACCCCACCCCGTGGAAAAACTGTGGACAAGCAACCGCTGTGTTCCCAAATCCCTCAAACAAGAGTTCAGTTCTGCAGACTAAAGCAGTTATTAAAATTAATGAAACTCTTAACTTGTAAGGACGGAGGGGGTTTGTTTGTGTTTCTTTACTGAATCCTATTCTGCTGTTATGTTTACAGCCATGGGTCATTACCAGCTGCAAGGAAGTAAAAAGGCAAAGCAGAATTTGATTCTGACTTCACAGTACTTTTCCATTTCAAAGGAAATTGTTACACTTTACCTAGCTCAAAGTACAGCTTCCACTCCATATCAAACTACAGGTTTGTACAAAGTGTTTCATGTTTAACGTATCATAAGCTAGATAAAAAGTTTAAAAAAAAAAAAAAAAAAGGGCTCGAAGTTAAGCATTCCCCGTACTATTTCATTAGAAATTCCACTTCCAGATCTCAACCACTCTGGTCTGCTAGCTCAGTAATCACTACTCCTCTAAACATTGGAAAAAAATAAATATACTCACTTTATTCCTTTTCGAGTTATTAGCTTTCCTGAAGTAAAGTTGAAAACCTTTTCAAATCGATTTACCTTGTAAGCAGTCATTCTGTGTCACAGAGCAAAAACACAACTGAGGTAAGACACTGGCACTGTAAATCATCTGACAGAGTCGCCTTACAGTGTGCAGACGGCTCATGCGGCTTGCCGCGCCACTGTCCAGATCACACACTCATTCAGCAAACTCACAGGGATGCTCTGACACCCATGGTGCACTCTGCCCCAGCCCCGTCAGTGTAAGCACAGCTGTCCTACAGAAGCACCGCAGAGCCAGGGCACTTACACTCTTCCATGCTGAGATAACAGGAAAGGGAATTTGCTCAGACTAAACACTTTTCAGACAAGGAGGCCCAACACAAGGAAAAGCAGCTTTGAGGTTTCTCTGCCAATGGAGAACGACCAGCTCTGAACAACCTCACGTATGCTCAGAGAAAGTAGCCTGAAACCTGTTCTAAAATTTATTCCTAGAGTGCATTGTGCACAGATGGATACCGTTTAAGGTCTCTCTCTAAATTACAGTCCCTTCTAATTTGGTTATGATCAAAAGCTTTCCATGTAACCGCGCAAGAGGTCACTCAGACACAAAACCAGTTACTGTACGCACGCTGATGTTTCGTTCTTGGCACTTGCGTATTCCTCTCACTGACACGACTTACTCATAATGAAATCCAATGTCATGATTCCCAACGATAACCACTAGCTCAGTAGAAACTGGATACTTAAACATTTCCCGAAATCTCCTGACATCATCTGCCCACGCCTGCATGAAAAAACAAATGGAGACATTAATGCTGTTTGACAGTCTCAAAGGGGACCACTAGTATTGTATTGGGTTTGCGTGGCAAGGCTTTGGTAGCTACAGGGGCAGCTTCTGTGAGAAGCTGCCAGAAGCTTCCCCCGTGTCCGACAGAGCCCGTGCCAGCCGGCTCCA
>JAVKLA010000047.1:3187859-3218949 GCA_034782735.1 Sagittarius serpentarius
GGGGGGGGCGGAAAGCATATCTGCTAAAAGAAATTGGGACAGAGCAGCAGAACAGAAGATGAGCTCAGATTTCAATGTGTGCCTTGTGCATCCAAACAACAAGCAAAAAAATTAATTTGTTGACTTTCTCTGGGTCATGGGAAAAAGAAAGTTCAGCTTTGTAAACCTTTCAATTTCCAGACTACTGTAAAAAATTCAAGTAGGAGTGAGATTGTGGATTTTCTAAGAGTGCTTTATTTCCTGCTGACTGACTTTGACTGCAAAAGAGAAGCAGCTACAGTTTGCAGTTTATGTTACTTACTGCAAGAGACAGGCCTAACCCATAAAATTACATTCTGCATAAAAAAAACCCTTCTTCTAGTGTTCCAGGGACGCCAGTTCAGATCCATTTCTGCATTCATTTTCATGACTTTCTTAATGATATATTGGGAAAGTGAACGTAAATGGAGTTCTTTTTTACCATGTAAAATAGTATGCTATAAATTTGAGAACTCTCCTTCAAAGTTTCTCCAAAGTTTCCCCATTCCAAAACGAAAAAAGCAGTATGTCTGTTTATACATACGTACACATCTATACAGAAATTATATGTGTATATATATATATAAAAAAAAAAAAAGTATCTCTTCAAAAACAGAAGATGGAGTTTGACTTTTCCAAGTCATATATCTAAGCCACTTTTCGGGGGCACTTGTTTTACTCCACACCAAATGCAGGTTTATTGCAGAAGAATCCACTGCTGCTGGTTCAAAATGTGTCCTGACCGACAGTCCGACCTGGATTATTGACCCTGTTGATGGAACGTGCAACTTTGTGCACAGGTAAGTGGGCAGTGAACCGGGAAATACATAAAAGAAGCAAAACTTAGCCTCTCATGAATCCTCCCTTCTGCTTAAAGGTGCTTTACTGTGGTAGATTTGTTCTTTGACTCATAAGTAGGAGTCATCCCTTTATCTTTTTGTACCTCGCATAGTGTATCTGAAGGAGTGTGTGTTTGTGGTGGAGAGAGCTCTATACTGTTATCTAAAGGTAAGCTAAAGTTTCTGCTGATTGCTTCATGACCCAAAGCTCTTGACTCACGGCTCTTTTATATATGTATAACTGCACATTAACGTGCAGAGACTTGAGCGAACTGGAGGAACAAGGCTGTGCTGTGATGACACTTGGCCTAACGCCTTGTGTGGTTGTTACACATTCCTTTTAGCAGTGGTGCTTTCTCCCTTTCAAATACAAGTGCTTCATTTTTCCCGGGAAGTACAAACATTGCATATGTGTAGAGTAGAACTGAAAACTAAGTTGTACGTAGATATTGGGTTTAGGTTTCTATAATACCACTCCATAAAAAGAAATCTAGGGATCATTCCTGCAAAAATGCAAAAGTTTAATTCATCATTTGAGTGCTAGGAGTTGTAAACTAATGACTATTCATAATACTTCTACTTAAAAACCTTGAATATGGTCTGCCTTATAGTTAGTGACAACATAACTGCAGTTATCATAAAAAAAAACCAAAAACGAAAACAAAAAAACAACCAAAAAAACCCAACAAAAAAACCACCACACAAAACACACCAAACCCAAACGCCTTTGCTTGACTTTTGGTGCAATTACAGAGAATTCAAGGGGAGGTGGGAGGGGTGTCATGTGCTGGTGTGTCATGCAATTAAGTGAAATTTTCTTTCTAGCAATATTTTCTGGACCTTTACAGCCCTTTTTAAAATGTGTTTTTAAGAAATTACTTTATTTCGTTGTTTAAAATGCAATAATTATACTTTAGTCAAAAGGACCAATTAAATACATGATCCTCACTGTGACAAAAATGAGGGCAGAGGAACTGGTTTCTCCTTATGTTGATGTCAGCAGCAACGTATATCCATGCTACTTAACTGCTTTCAGATGCTTGATCTTGAACAAAATGTGCTCTTAGAAGTGATGACTTTTTATAACAACATTAATGATTTTATACTGGATAATTCGATTACACTAAAGCAAAAAGATCACTAAAATATATAACACATTTAGTATTAAAATCCTGATAACTTCATGTGTTTATTCTTTGCCTTCTCCAATATTAAATTACATTTTTTAAAGGAACGGACAAAGTTAAAGAGGCTGACAAAGGAGGAATAGTACAATGTCAAGAGCATTTTGACACAAGTAAAATCACAGAGCTCCATGTGGGGTTTTGCTGCTTAAGGGAGTTGCATAAGGAGTAAGTTGAGAGATCTTTCATCAATAATACTTCATTTCTTATTTTTCACAGATTTCCAACAGTGGCAGTGAGCATTGGATTTGCTGTTAACAAAGAGGTATGAAGTATGTTCTTTAAGATGGGTACATGAGAGCTGGTTACAAGCCTCAAAACCATGGGGGAACTTTAAATAAAATAATTTTTAAAAAAAAATCAGCCACTACTCAGGTTTTCCCATGCTTTTTAAATGCATTTGATCATGCTCTACTAGTCTAAAATCGTAGTCCTGCAGAATTTACTTACACAAACTGGCAATTTCAAGACAATTCTTACAAATTATTATAAATATTACAGGATTTATGTGGGGGGAAAAAAAGAGGGTACTAGTGTGAGCAAGGTTTTGTAAGACAAAACTATAATGAGTTAAATATAGTGCTGCCTATTTGTAATTTAAACATTATCTCCCAGTGTTGTTGCTGTTATTGCTTCTTTCCTGCTAGCAGTATCTGTGCAAGCTAACTGCTGCTACGAGGCAATTCAGAACTGATTTCTATGAAGAGTGCGAAATTACAGGCCTAGTTCATTTAATCTCCTTTTGTGGTTTTCTTAACGTAGTAAAATAACTGTATTTCCCACATGAGAGCTTGATTACAGGGGGAAAAATAAAGTACCTAGCCTTCATATATGCCAGTTTGAGTTTCCCAGCTATACTTGTTCACGCTAGTGCCTTTTCTGCAGATGCTGCCAGTTTACAGTTTGATATATGCAGAAGAAATAGCTATTCAAATTGCCAAGGAGTGTGCCTCTCTCAGCCTAATTCCACGATCTCTAAATATACGTATAGCTGTAAGTGAAGCCAGCAAGAATCCTGTGCAGTAACAACATAGTTTTCAGATGTGCTAGTGGCTCTTACTGGTTTAAACAGAATAATGTTCTGTACTTCTCTAGTTAGACTTCTCAAACGTGGAAACTGCGGAGAAGCACTTCCATGCTTTTCTGAAGTTTATTCGCTCCCAAAGGTCCTTTTGACTATTACATATTACTACCAGACAGCTTTCTCTAATATTTATGTTTTCTAGAACACCATTGTGAGTTTGATGCTGCCTATTTTGGGTTATGTAAACTAAACAAAGCTGAAACAAAAATAAAGAATGATGTTAAATCTCCCTCAATAAACAAATGGGAAAAGCAGAAGAAAAGAGTGAGCTGAAAAGGAGCCAAAGTACACACAGGGGAGCTGGCCTGAATGTAAACCTTGAACAGGACTGAAGAAATTCCTGCAGATGTCTTCAGGGAAGGAGTCTATTAATAGTGTGTTCCTCAAAAGAAACTGTGCTTTAGGTGGGACCTCAGGGTAGGGAGTGAGGACAGTCTATTCCCTTTGAATTGTCTCTGATGAACACCCGTGATCATTCACATTGAGAGGAGGAGGGCAGTAGGAAAAGATTTGGAGTCTGGAACATCAGAGGTGTTCTCTTGACCTTGTTACCAACTTCTTCTGTGACCTTGGGCAAGTCACTTAATTTTTGTGCATCTGTCCACCCCTAAATAAAATACTGCTATATAGTACTTATCTGGGGGTGATTTTAGGAGCTGATCATTGAAGACTGTAACGTGCTTTAAAATCTTCTGGTGAAACCTATTAAAGTAATGGAAATGTTAAATACCTTGGCTTTAAATCAAGGGTCAAATTCTGACCCTCTTATTGGGAAACAGATACTCCCACAAAAATTCTGGTGTTGCTCATTCTCAAGCCTCCATTGAGGGTCACAATATTTGGTATTTCTCTTCAAACTCCTTCTCTTGGAGTCGTGTGACCTCATGAGATTCTCACCTTTATGTGTAAATAAAAGGATTTTGCAGAGAAACGTTTGAACAAGTGACTGGAGCGTACTACTTGGGTTGAAAAGGCGGGCAAATTAAATGCATTGTGGAAGGTGAAGTGCATATAGAAGCACCCCTGTTAATAAACAGTGTGCCATAACTTCTGAGTTTGGATGCCTGCCTGGTCATATCTGTGGATTTGGGGCTGCAAATCTTCAGGGTCCAGCTGAAGTCAATGGGGACTACTTCTGCGTGTAACTGCTCACCAGTGAAAGTAAGGCATTCAGAATCTGGCCTTAGAGGACTTGCATACTTTCAATAAAAACATACAACAATTTGAAATCACCTTAGCACTTAATCCATTCTAATGGGAACACAAACAAGCTGCAAGTAAGAGTTTAGAAGATCACGAACAGATTGCATTAACTTCTCTTTATAAACTGAATTTTATATGACCTATATCTCAATATCACAGTAATAGTAAAATTATTAATAAAATATTAATAAAAAATATTAATAAGATATAAAAAGTTTATTAGCATCAATATAATCTTTGATTACATGTACCAATTAAAATATTGCTATCTTTCTGCCATTAGTAGTTGTTTATATTTATGATGAGTAATTTGAGTTGCATTCATTTCTTTCCTTTTCAAAATCTTAAAGCTTGAATTTGGTGTAATTTACCACTGCACTGAAGAACGATTATACACTGGTAGAAGAGGTCAAGGGGCATTTTGTAATGACAAAAGGCTTCAGGTATCAAAAGAGACAGGTTGGTCTAGATTTTGTTAGAACTCTAAAAGGAATATGTTAATTTTGTTTCAGAGTTGTTGCAAATCATCATTAGGATAATGAACATCATTATCCTGATGGACAGTGTTTCACCTGCATGATAATTTTGTTGTTCTGTGTTTGTTTTTTTCTGAAAAATCACGACTTTCCTCATTTTCTTTTTAAAACATACATCTGAGTATGAACTCTTTAAATAATCCTAAATTATTATTTTCCTTCATAACCATTGTTTGAAATAAGGAAGAATGAGTGGATTCACCAGTTTCATTCCAGCCGTATACTGGCATAACTTTTTACGAGGAAGGTGCAATGGGAATGGTGAATCAAATTCAGAGTACAATGGCGGCCATTATTCACTTACACTTTATGATGTACGAGTTTATTGGAAAGTATTACGCCTGTAGGCATACATGCTAACAGTGAACTAAAGGATGCATGCTTCACTAGGGGTCCTTTAACAGCTTGCTTTTGTGTGTGAGGTATGTTTCAACATACAAATAGCTAGCAACACTTAGTCAACACTTTAATGGAATTGTTTTATTCGTAAACCAAGTCATAGATCTGTCTGTTTACCTAATGATAATAGATAACAATAATCAGATGCGTATAGAGAAGTTTTCTTTTAATCAGTGAAAATGCAGAGGAGAACATAACACTCAGTTGTAGACAGAAGCAGACATGTGCCAAAAATGTACATCATTGTACACAGGAGATGGTAAAAATTTCACCCCAAAAAGAGATTTAATGACCTTGAAAACACAGTAAATTCAAGCAATTTAACGTACAGATTTGTTGTAGTGCCCCAAGCAGACTCTGCATCAAAACTTCCCTGAAATTTGGGGAAGTTTGCCTATTCACCTGAGTTAATAGTGAGCCAAGGTCTCCTTGTTTGGAGAGATGGAGCAAATTGTGAAGTCAGCGACCCCTAAGATTTTAATCCTTGGTTGTACATCACATTTTTGTTAGTGCTGGAATATCTCACATTCCACAAAAGCTCATGCTGGCAGAGACTATTAGGAGAAACTAGGGGTGCACACAGTTGGGCTGGCTGAGCCACTCTTGAACTGGCCTCGCTCACTTTTGCAGTCAGAGAGTTCTGGTCTCCAGTTGAGCAAGGAGATTTTGGCACATGCCACTTCTGTCCTGCTTTCTCTGGACATCCAGTCTACGTGGGTGTCTAGGACATAGCAAGGGAAGTGGACCTTCTGCCCTTCCAAATGCTTTGAAATTTTCCTTTGCTTTGAGACATCATTTGGTGGTGGGCAATTTCACCAGTAAAGATGGATCTTCTTTAGCCTCACTTCTGTTGCTGTTTTAAGTGTATAAAATCACAGTTGTTCTTTTCCTGGAAGGACTGAGGCTTCAGTAAAATAAACCAACCCTGGAACAGAGAGTGTATTTCCCTGTACCTGCCGCTGGAACTCAAGTAGCCTTCGCCAATGCGTGATGTGTTGGAGACCTAGGCTGTCACGTTACTTCGTGCCTTTTCTTTTCAGGAAGTGTGACTGTTGTATAACGTTGATCTACGCTACACATTCATTGTTCAGATTTAATTGTTTGAAATCACAGCCCAGGCAAACGCTGTTCTTTGTCAGTGCCAAATTTTGTAGAGGTCTGGTATGGGAGTTCAAGCAGTCAGGATAAACTTGAATGAAGGAAGCATCTTCCCTTTGATCTTGAGTGATATTTCTTCTCATGCTTAGATTCAGGTCAGGCCTTAATGCTAATACTGTAAGTATATTGGTCAACAGAATTTGTCGTTTCCTCATAAATCTATCCATATCACTGTTAAATCTCTTCTACTAAGCCTCCTTGTTTTTCTGGCCTCTATCAGAGTGAGAAGTAGTCAGTAAATCTTCTCCTGTACCTTGAATTCCTGAAACCCCATTGATCCTTGTGATCAGCCAGCTCCTTTTCCTAAGCAGAGACCTCCCTCTTCCTCGCCTTATTCTCTTCGATTTCTACCTGCAGCCGTGGTGAAAATTGAAGAGATCCTTTTATGCATTAGAAATATATTTAATAACTCAAAAGAACAACTGTCTTAGTCATGACCCAGCTATGACTGGTGTGGGGTGAATGCTTGGTGCATTTCAGCGACGAGGCGTGCACTAAATGTTCTGTAACTATAAATTAGGTCTGTTATGCAAAAAGATCTAAGGCAGATTGCTTTCGCCATCCAGAGTTTTTAGTGGTGGCTAAACAATGAGTACCCTGCAGCGTGCCTGGATTGGTGTTTCTATGTTTTAATGCAGTAATTTAAAAAGCAATTGTTAAATCTGTGTTCCTACAGTTACACTTTGTGATATCCTGTAACTTTTAATCTAATTACGTACCTGTTACTCACCAACCATTTACCGCGTTGCTTGAATCCATAACGTTCCTCTGCAATACTAAATTCATTGGTAGCCTGTTTAATTAAATGATGTCTCACTCCAGCCTAATTTGCTTTTGAAAACCTCCTTGCTAATTCTGCTGAGAATTTTCAACTTACGCGATTAGCTGTAATAACCAGGTAGACATTCCCTAGCTGAATGAGCGCCTAGCCTTTAACCCAGGCTAGAAGGTGACACCTGACACTTGGGCACAGCCTAGTTAGTAAGTAATCAACAGCTAAACCTTTGAGTTTTGTCGTACCTTTAACGCCTCCAAGTTCAGCTGGCACAGAAGAAGCAGGGACACTTGGCATTTGATCAACCATCTCCACCTACGCTGGCATACGCTTGTTATATATTAGCAATATTCAGATCTCGCGTGAGGACTACTTCAACACCCTGTAAGTCACTGTGAGTCTTTCCTTTGACTGTACACAAGGCTGAAACCCTCATCTGCTGTAGGTCAGAATTGCCCTTGCTGAACACAATACAAAAATAACATTCATATGTTATTAAGATACTGCTTTAGTTTGTGATAAGAAAGGGTTTTTTTCAGTCATAAGCTGTCTTCAGCCTTTGAAACGTCAGAATGAAGGGGAGCTGTTACCGGGTGACTAGTGGGTTAGGTAGAAACTTTTCTTTCCTCTTACTGTATTCCCAAATGTTTATCATTTGTTAACAATTTACATTGAAGTTCCCTGTTCAAGAAATCCTGTTTTCAAGTATGATTAGATTAGCATCATTAATAGTTCCTAGGTCACTGGATTATTTTTAGTTGACTGCTGATGTTAGTGATTTTGTAAAAAGCTGACCAGTCAATGAAATAAAACAATGCATGGAAAGAGAAGGAATGTAAGAAGGCATTCTCGGTTTTAATATTCCTGTTCTTTTTTTAAAAAGTGTGTTTAGATCAGACCATTCGATATGAGAAATCTAGTCTTGCTTGAATTTTTAGACAAAGTTGTCACTTATCCTGTGAAAGAGTTTGGGGTAAAATAAGGGACATGAAAATTGTTTTTCTGTGAAAAGTCCATTAGTGTTTAATTTAAAAACAAATTTCCAGAATCTACCTGGAAGCTGTTGAATTAATGGAAACCACTACCTACATTGCAGATATCTCGAAGGCCTTAATTTTAACAGAAATTGGTCCAAAACGTGACCCTGCAACTTTGAAATTGTTCCTTGGTAACATTGAGAGATTGCTCAAGGCCCAAGCACACGGGTAAGATATTTTACAATAGATGTCTCACGTTTGTGACCAAAAATCACTTAATAAAAAAAGTATGTTGCACGTTTTGCGATCACGACACATAGATTGAAATCAAAGGCGTTTTCTGCTTTACGTTACCGTGTCCCCTTCTCGCGGGGTTTAGGGTCCGTGTCATTGGGAGCTCGACCCTGGCTCTGTGCCATTTGGCATCCGGCGCTGCGGACGCCTATTACCAGTTTGGGTTACACTGCTGGGACATGGCAGCGGCAACTGTCATTATTAGAGAGGCTGGTGGCACTGTGATAGACACTTCAGGTGAGTAAAATGTCCTTGTTTTGATGGACTTCTGGGGGACTGAGTGGCTATTTCGGGGCAAATTGTGTTACCTCAGTACAGTCCTCCTCCTGTGGCTCTACCTCGTTTCTGGCAATATTCGGTAGAAACGCCTGTGCTCTCCACTGGGCTCTGGCTGGTTATTCGTAACACACTGACGTAATTCCAGCCTGGGGTTTCATCACATCAGAGGTCTTCTGACTGTATTTCTGTGACTTTAAGTAATTTGTTTAAAGCATCAGATTTACAGTAAAGAACTAGCCCAGGAGACTGGTAGACACACGCTCAGACTCCAACCCGATTTCGGCAGAGACAGCCTCCCGAGAAAGGAGGACTCTCAGGTACATGTCTGAACATGTGTGAGTAGGAACAGCTCAGAGGGACTAAAGGGCACAGTCTCCAAATTATTATTTTATTCATTTAGATGGTACGCATCTCAGAGTAATGGTTTACTGGTGACCAATATGTGGCTACTGTGGAAAGATATGGTGGATTAAGAAGGGTATGCTGATGGAACTAATTTCTGTTCTCTCCCTTCCTGTTGCTAAAAGAAGGGAATATTGCATTTGTTGTTGGATACTGAACAAATCTAGACATCTGCTGCTTCTGTTACATACTTCGGCACTGTGTCTAGAATTTTCTGAAATCGTTTTTTGCCTGAGATTTCCAGATAGGAGTTGCTGAATTAGGTTGTCCTTCCCACCCCAAAAGGAGCTACGTATGAAGTTGTTTCAGTGTTTCTGAACCTATCTCATTACAGCATGGTTTGTATTTAAGAATACACTGCCTTTTTACATCACGCAAGACAGTTCTCATTAATCCTCTTGTCCTCAGGGGGACCTCTGGATCTTATGTCCTGCCGAGTGATTGCTGCAGGCACCAGAGAGATGGCTATGTTCATAGCTCAGGAAATACAAACTATTCACTACGGACGGGATGACGAAAATTAAGTACTTACGTGTGGAGTCTGCCCTCCTGAACTGCGTAACTTTTGCAAGATGGGTGGCTTAAAGGGTACGTGATTTCAGCAGGATGCTTTCTGTGGAGGTTTTCTGTGTCAAATATTTTTTATAAATTTATTACAGTGTGGGAAGGCATAGGGAGATTTTTAAACTTCTAAGAATCGTGTTTTCTTTTTAATATGTATCTCTTTCAGCAGTATCCTTTTTATAAGATAGCGTATTTTACTTGTAGTAAATTAGTCTCAAAATTAAGTTGTAATTTCATATCTGTGGGGCTGATATTTAGTCTTTTGTAACATGCAGCTAAAAATGGAACTTTATTTTTACAGATGCAGATCTCAGGTAAATGAGCTTTAGGACTGTAGTAAGGACAAGTAGTTAAGACGTGTGCCTATAATACCCTTGTTCCACAATATTTAAGAATGCAATAAAAATGACGTTGTTTCCTAACTACGTGATAGTGATACATCCGTATATATGTATATGTACATATATGTATGTCTGTATGTATGTGTGTATATATATACACCTATACATGTATATGCACACATACCCCTGTGTGTGTGTATATATATGGGTATCCTGGATGTTTACAGCAATTTAGAGACCGCGTAGAAGAAAGCTAATATTGGAAGGTGTTTTCAGGTAAAGAGTGTAGGTTACTTATGTGATTTTGGTGGGGACTGTCCACATGGCAAATAACAGAGCTGATCATGGAAAACATTCAATGATTTTACAAACTGTCCGGCTAGTTCTTGTTTCCCTTCATCCCTCTGCATGGGGATAAATCATACTGTCCTACAGGCCTCTAAGATACTCAAACCTGCAAACACCTACTGCCGTAGAGTAATTATAGTTAAAACCAGGAATATTGAACTCCACTGAGTTATTCACAGTATTAACTGTGACACACAGTAGGAGGCCAGCGGAACAGAGCACAGTGTCAAGGAGCTGTTGATTTTAGAGAAACTTTGAGCAGAACAGCAGGATTTGGCCCTTCACAGGCAAGTTATTAAAAATATGCGCATAAAATATGCTTGCACAAAGTTGTAAATCACACGCCCTTCTCGCACAAAGTTGTAATTGCACTTTTTGATCAGAGAAGCCTGTAAAATTAGTTACGTACCTTTCCTAAATACACAGTTGTTCTCTATCCTTGTATCTAGCATTGGTTTTAATTCCACCAGGGTGATCATTTCTATTTAGATTAGTATTTAAATCATGAGCACAGGGAAAATACAAGTGTTTCCAGAAAAGTAGCTGAGGTGAAATCGCTTCTATTTTTTTCTTAAAAAACTGAATTACAAAGTATCTCCTTTTTGCAAGAGTGCAAATAAAGGAATGAGCCAAAAAAGTAAGTTGGTTAAAAATTTTTGTCTTTCTTTATACACTGCATGTGTAGGCTTTGTAAACATGTTCAGATATCTGCTTAGAACAAACTAAACAATATTTTTTTAAAAAATAACCTTTCCTGTGTTTCTTGCAATGCAAAATGTTTTTCACTGAATACAATATAAAATTCTGTGTGATTTCTTGATGCTTTTTTCACAAGAAATACAAAGTATTGACTGTGTGAAGAATAACTAAATCCAACTAAATATTTAAGAACTGGTGGTTCTTAGCAGAAAACCAACGCTGTCCATCACAGTGATCAACGTTTTGTCACTGCTCCCTTTTACCCCTCCCATCTCTTTGTACCCCCCTGTTCGGAAACAGAGATTGTAAGCCCTCTGGGGCAGGGAGTATCGTACATTGGCTCTGGTTTGCGCAGTGCTAATAAAATGCGATTCTGGTCCATGACTAGGCACCGAGGTGCTATAATAACACAAATAATAAATACTAATAGGCTCACTTGTCTCTTATTCACCCTCCCCCCACTTTCTGAGCACAGCGGAGATCGGAGTGACAGATGCGGAGCTTGGTGGCACCACTCTGATCCCAGGGCGCTTAGCCTTGGCAGCCGTGGGAGCAGCCGGGGCTTTACTCGGACCTCTGCCGTGGCTGTAAGCCCCGTAAGGAAGCTTATGCTGGCAGGGGATCAAGTGTGGTGGAAGCTGGAAGCTCAGCCCCACTTCATCCGCTCCCCCTCCTAACCCCGTCCCCCGCAACGCGCTGGGAGAAGAGCGTCTGCAAGAATCTGCTGCATGGCTCCTGCGAGCTTTCCCAGCAGCCCAGTCTGGTCATACAAAGAAAGTCTCTGACCCAGTTAGGGCTGGTGTGTGCTGGCATCCCGCAGCTCGGCAAAGCAGGGAAATCTATGCATCGATTTCAGTGGCACACAGCAGCGATTTGCGAAGCCGGGAGCCGAGCGTGGTGGGAAGGGAGAGGTGCGGAAACCCATTCACAAGTTCTCATTTGTGCCCGGGATGCAGTTTTGGTTTTTATTTGGGCTGTAGTTCAAGCGTGTTAAACTGGCAGTGCGTGTGTGGAGCAGCAATCCTGTCTCGCCCACCTCCTCTGCCGCCTGTGTGCCAGTACAAACATTTCTGAACCCTTCCAGTGGACCAGATGAGTGAAGTGATCTGCCTGTAAAGTACCCCGGTAAACAAAAAAGGGATTATTTTACAGACGGATCGTTTTCCTGAGCCAATTCAGCCCCTGGCCACCGCGAGCTGCTGACTTCGGGCACCAAAGGGGGGTAGCGAGGGGGCAGGCAGGACAGCTCCATTCACAGATGGTGCCATATTACGCCAGTTCAAAGTTTTCATCAAAGTGCAGCCTTAAAACTATTTGACCACGTATTGACCAAAATGAACTGTACCGGAGTTTGTCCTCCCTTCGTTTTTTCTTGCTAGCCAGATGAATCTTCCCTTAGCACGTGTGTCTGGCAGCTCTCCGTGTCAGTGCGAGCATTCATAATGCAGTTAGTGCAGCACATCAGCTGGAAACTTAAATCCCCCCAAATGCTTAAACATGTGGACTCTTTCCCCTACCAGCTGTTGTAAAATACTGCAAATGTTTTCCGCTGCATACATTAGAGAGTACGTAAGTGCATCTGTAATTAGGCATCGAAGACGGATGAAGATTTTCTCTCTGAACACCGGCGCAAAGATGCCTGTGCTCTGAAAAGCGAGTGCTTCCTCTGCAAGCAAATGGTGCTCCGCTTCCCAGAGCTATCCCAGTTCGTGTCTGCATCCCTCACCGGCTCGCTGGTGGAGAACATTTTATACCTCCAGGCTTGCTGGCCTGGTCTCAAATGGTGCTTTCTGGTAGAATAAAGAGCAGAAATAGCTGTAAACTCCAGGAAAATGGTTGGTGGCTATTTCCTTTGCAGTCTGTCTTGTTGAGCTTGTCAGATTTTCCAGAACAAGTATTGGCACGTTTCATACATGCTGAAGGAATGGTATTTTCCCTTTGATTACACTAGCTAATCTCACAGTATTAAAGAAATTTGCATGTATTGGAGCACTTACTTAGGGGCCCACTGGCAGTATTCTCCGTATTTCATGTAGAATTTGGTTCCTGTAGGCAATGGCTTCAATTAAAGCAGTAAAAATGTCACTTGCCACCAGCCATTCTGCTATCAGTATTAAAGCTGTGCTGTTCCCTCAGCAAGGCTGGATCTGTTCAGTGTACGCACAGGAGATGTGCAAGGGGATCTTTGAATAACAAAGTAAGTCTTGAGCCGCTACATCAAATTAACACAGACCGCACCTTTTTTCCCAGTAACTTCCTAGAGTTACCAAGACTGTTTAAATTATTTTTTCCCTTTATGCCAGTGGGGAAACAGTATACAAAACTGTGCTCTCTTTCAGTACTGGATCACCAAGACTGAAAATGTGGAGGTCAGAATTACGGTTCCTACAGCAGTTTCCATTTTACAGTGTGTTATAGCTGAGTCTTTCATAAAACGTCTCCCCAACACTAAAGGATGCAACAAATCATTCACCAACAGCAGAAAGAGGAATTTCCATTTTCTTTTAATCCATGCACCAAACATGACAATAGCACTGTAGGATACTGCATTTCATATGCATGCTGTGTTCAAGTAGCAAAAGATGTATTTTCATTCAAAAGAGGAATAACTGTTGACACTAACTCTGGATTTCCATCGGTTTTGCTCCTGAAGTTTTAATTTTAAAATGGATTACAATAGTGGGTTTGCACTTCTGTACTTTACAGTCCATTATATTTATACAGTGATTTTTAGAGTAAAGTGGATTGGAGGTCGAGGTGTGCCCTTTCTCATCACAGAATGGGAAGATGTGTGTTTCACAACACAGAGAAGCAGAATTCTGTATATCTCGGCATACTATATGTTACTGTTCTAGTTATAAAAAATTGTGTGCTATTTCTCTTGTATACTGCTGTGAAATCCGTGCATACAAACTGTGTACTGCAGTGCAGCCTGGTAACAGGACAGACGGACAGACAGACCCACCTCATACAGATGGTATGAGAATTAATTAATGTTCAGAAGGCTCTTTAAGTGCAGTCGCTTTTATACGATCACTGAAATCCATTCAATCATGCTGAATACTTCAGTGCACACCCTAATATACAGCATTTATACATTCATTCTCTGCAACCTTTTATGCACACCACCACTGCGTGCGCTGTTTATATCACAACCTAATACACTGTGCTTTCATCAGTTAGCTACCGACTTTCAGTTTTACTAAAAGCTGTTATTCTTTTAGTGAATACTCAGGATTTTTATAATACAGCCATTAAAACTATTGCTTCCCAATTCACTGAAACAAATGGCTTCAGAATTGAGGTCTGAGTCTTCTTGCCAACACTTACTGGGATGAATTGGATAAATCAGTGGAATTGCACCTGTTTCAGGAGAACAAATACAGCCAAAACCATGTTTCACAGGCAGAACTTCCTATCTGATCGCAGGGAGGGAAAGCCTCCTCCGGCTCAGCAATGCCCGGTTTGCAGTGTGGAACGTTAACCATCTCCAAAAGGAGCGTTTTCCTCCTCCTGGGAGGAAACCCTAGCAGTTATGGTCAAAATCACTACTAAGGGATATGTGCCAATACTACTTGAAAAAATATTATTCATATACTTTCATGCAGTTTTATTTTTCAGTATTAACTGAATGGTGGAATGATAATATTTTATTTATATATACATATATAAAATAAATTAAAATTGAGACCAGAATAGGGTTTTTTTAAGTACAAATTACTCACGCAAAGGCTCACAAAAATTACCTTAAAATTTCTGAGTGTCTGTATCTCCAGCCACCTGTCAAGATCAAATGCAAAGTATTAATCAGTGGAAAGAAAAATATTTATTCAGACATGTTTCCTAAGGTATAAAGGCTCACAGACACATTCTTCGGACAGAAAGAGTATATCAGGTATTAAAGAGGTTAGCAGGGAAGGGATAAACTTTATCACATTAGGCCAGAATCCTCTTTAAGTGTGAAAGGTCTGTCTTTTAACAGTGCTTTTCTTTTAGCCATAAATATGCAATGGTGGTATTTGAATTTAAGGCTATTTGTGAAAGCAGAACTATATATGAAAGTGCACTGTTGCTGTATCAGTGATGCAGCAGTCCTTCGAAGTACTATGTCATTGATGGTCACTTATAAGACCGTGAATTGGATATATTCATGGTGGAAATACTGGTTTATTCTATTTTGAAGTGAATTCAAGCATTATTAGCCAGGCTGTCAGACAACATGGAACTAAAATTGGAATTCCATCACTTTTGTTTGTCCATTGCAATAAGCGACACATTGTTCTCCTGAGAAACACAGATATTCTCTCTTGCCAAGCGTTGTTTAATGTTGGTCTTGTTGAGCAGTACCACCAGATGATGCCGGTGAGCCCAGCTTAAGAAAACGGGGTCCAAAACCTCTAGTGGCACAAGGGGACACAACTTCAGTGACGTTGTGAAGCTCAGGGCATGGCATGACTATCACTGTGACTCAGCAAAACTATCAGTTGTCTTTGTACTTGAAGCTAACGGTCTTCCGTGATACAAATACTTACATCCATCAGGTGACATGTCAGGATTTCTGAAGACACTGAGTGATTCTAAAGTGTTATTTCAGGTGCTCAGTATGCCTCGGGGTCATGCTTAGCATTTCAGACAACAAATATTTTAATGATTCTTTTGCTGTAAAATATAGTCATTATCATAAATACATGTAGAAACTTAGAAATTTAATGCTGGTTCTCTCCTGCTTTGCACCTGGTGTAATCATTTACTGTTTGTGAAAGGGATGAGACATGCTACATTCGTAGAAAATCAGTATTTTGCATTCACTTTTCAAATGTAGATATAAGTATACAACATACAAGGGCTCACCAGTTTTTAACACTGCGTTTCCAAATTTAGGAGAAAATCACTTATATTTTACTGAAGATTTTTTTTCAGATGCACTGTATCCCTGCTCTGTTTCATCTAGACAAAAAACAGCAGTGGGAGGATATGGTTTAGTCCCAGCCAGCGACTCAGCACCACGCAGCCACTCACTCACTTCACACCCCCTTGCATTGGGATGTGGCAGAGAATTGGAAAAAGGCAAAACTCGTGGGCTGAGATAAGAACAGTTTAATAGAACAGAATGGAAGAAAACAATAATGATAAGAAAAATAATAAAATGGCAATAATAATAATAACAACAAAAGGATTGGAATACACAAGACAAGCGATGCACAAGGCAATTGCTCACCACTTGCCAACCGATGCCCGAGCAGTGCTCCTCCCCCGGCCAGCTCACCCAGTTTATATACTGGGCATGATGTCTCACAGTATGGAATACCCCTGTGGCCCGTTTGGGTCAGCTGTCCTGGCTGTGTCCCCTCCTCCCGACTTCCCTGTGCCCCTCCAGCCTTCTTGCTGGCTGGGCAGGAGAAGCTGGAAAGTCCTTGACTTGGTCTAAACACGACTGAGCAACAACTGAAAACATCTGTGTGCTATCAACCTTCTGCTCATTCTAAACCCAAAACACAGCGCTGTACCAGCTGCTAGAAAGACAATTAACTCTGTCCCAGCCGAAATCAGGACAGAGGAGGAATTAGTCTTACAGATGTAACCTGACTTCCAAAGAGATTAAGGCCAGTTATTTACATCAGCATATACCCCACTGACTTGCTAGTCTGTAGTAAATCTGAACATAAATGTGCATCTGGAAACAAACAAAAAGACATGAAAGTCATTATAATTCATATAGACCTTCTAATAATTCATATAGACTTCTCTTATCCATAGTTTTGTCTAAGACATCCTTCTTCTGTAATTATTATATTGGCAGCTTAGTATAATTACCCTTACATGTTTCATAAAGTCAACGCAAAGACGGATTATATAACCTACTTTGGATCAAAAAAACAAAGGCCTTACTAATTCCTCATGTAAGCAGGTGCAATTTCAATGAATGCTCTCCACCCACTGGTAGTTGAATTTAAGCTCATCTCCATCACACAGAGACTTCATCATGAAAACTTACTTTTAAAATGCAGAAATGTCTGTTTTGCATTCTTGTGTTTCTCTTTTGCAGTGTTATTCTTTGTCCTTTGGAAAGTACCATTGGTTTTGTACTGTACCATATACAAGTTTTAAAGAGTTTCTCATTGTTTTGTAATGAATGCTAGAAATCAGTGATCACAGAAATCAATAGACCAGTGTGCAAATTAGAAAAACTCTCAAGCATGATGAAGTTGTCATTTTTAGATACAAATGTATATTCTCAACATAATAATAGTAGTAATAAAAGAAAGTCTGTGTTGCTCTATCTGTAGATAACTTTCACGTTGTACACACCTCTTAGTTAAGCAAGTTCTGTAAGCGTGAGCTTTAATCAAGCTATTTCTGTTCTCAGTTCTCCAGTTCCTGAAGAAGAGACCAAGCAGCACTAAATCCACTCAGAAGGCAGTGTGGTCAAACTTCACACGTGAAAAGGATGCTCAGATGAAATAGATACAGTGTGATTCATAGTAGCCATAGAAGAGTAGAGTTTCATTAAAACCTGTAAATTCTGTATAGGTCTTTTCTCCTCCCCACTGACAGAAGCACAAACCCCAGATTTTCATCATTGTTCTGGCTGCTTTGAGTTCCACTTCCCATTTAGTCCTCCTGCAGATCTGAGAGTTTATCCTAATAGCCAGCCTCAGAAATTCACTGTCAGGGCCCTAAGTGCACTCGCCTGCCCCAGAAGTTTAGCTGGCCACATCCAAGACAAGCTGATAAGATCTGTTTTGAAGAAAGACCTGGAAAAAGTGTCAGCAAGGCTTCTTCCCATGGGACCGGCTTTAAAGCTGAAGCTCTCCCTCTTGAACGAACCACATAAAAGCCCATGGGACCTGTTGGAGTGTACCCACGAGTGCAGAGGGGCCTGGCTGATGTGGTTGTGAAGCCACTTTTGATTCTCTTTGAAATGTTGTGGTGATCTGGGGAGGTTCCTCAGCATTGGAAGAAGGCAAATGTCACCCTTATCATCAAGGAGGGCAAGGAGGACCCCAGGAATGACAAGCCTGTCAGCTTCGTGTCAATCCCTGGGAAGGTGATAGAGCAAATAATCCTGGAAACCGTTTCAAAACACATTAAGGACAAGAAGGTGACTGGGAATAGTCAGCATGGATTTATGAAAGGGAAATCACGCTTAACTGACCTGATAGCCTCCTATGGTGTGATGACTGGCTCAGTGGATGAGGGGAGAACAGCTGGTGTTTACCTTGACTTCAGTCAGGCTTTCAACACAGCCTCCTGTAACATTCTCAGACGAACTGATAAGGTAGAAGCTAGATAAGTGGACAATGAAGTGGGCTGGAAATTGGCTGAACAGCTGGGCCCAGAGGGTTGTGATCAGTGGCACAAAGTCCAGCAGAAAGCGGTCACTAGTGGAGTAACCCAGGGCTGATACTGGGTCCAATACTGTTTACCTTCTTTATTAATGACCTAGATGATGGGACAGGGTGCACCCTCAGCAAGTTCGCAGATGATACGAAACGGGGAGGAGCGGCTGATATGCCAGTTAGTTGTCCTGCCATTCGGAGGGACATCAAAAGGCTGGAGAAATGGACAGAGAGGAACTTTATGAAGTTCAATGAAGGGAAATGCTAAGTCCTACCTCTGAGGAGGAACAACCCCATGCACCAGTACTATACAATCCAGGAGGTGACTGGATGGAAAACAGCTTTGCAAAAAAGGCCTGGGGGTCTTGGTGAACAGGAAGTTGACCATGAGCTGGCGAGGTGCCCTTGTCGCAAAGAAGCCTTACAGTGTCCTGGGCTTCACTGGGAGGAGTGTTGCCAGCAGGTTGAAGGAGGTGATCCATCTCCTCTACTCAGCACTGGTGAGGCCACACCTGGAGTGCTGGGTCCAGGTCTGGGCTCCCCAGTACAAGGGAGAGGGAGAGGCATACTGGAGCAAGTCCAGCAAAGGGTCACTAAGATGATTAAGGGCTTGGAGCGTCTGACATCGGAGGAGAGGCTAAGAGAGCTGGGATTGTTTAGCCTTGAGGAGAGAAGGCTCAGGAGGATCTTACCGAAGTACGTAAATACCTGGTGGGAGGGAGTAAAGAAGATGGAGTCAGACTCTTCTCAGTGGTGTCCAGCAACAGAACAAGAGGCAATGGGCACAAATTGAACTACAAGACTTTTCTTTAAACATAAGAAAAAGTTTGTTTGCTTTTTATTTGAAGGGTGAGTGAGTACTAGCACAGGTTTCCCTGAGAGGCTATGGAGTCTCCGTCCTTGGAGATATGCAAAACCCCACTGGACACAGCCCTGAGGGACCTGCTCTAGTTGATTCTGGTTCGAGCAGGCAGGTTGGACCAGGCAATCCCCAGAGGTGCCTTCCAACCTTAGCAATTCTGCAATTCTGTGACGCCTCCTCAGTGGCTGTTACAGGACCCTTTGACAACATCTTTTCCAAGACACAAAGGAAAAAGAAAATAAGCACGATCAGCATACAGGTGTTAGTGGTAAACAACTGCGCACTGGGACGCCTGGAGATCTAAACTGGTCTTCACCATTTTAGAGCTTAAAAAGAGCAAACTGAACAACATGTGCTAGGTAGCACCAGTCTGTAACCAAAAGACTGGAAAACTCTTCTTTGCAATGCAGTGTGACAGTAACGTGATGAGCAGTAGCTCTCTGCCATTGCAAGGCTGTATTGAAAAGCAAGATACACGGGGAACCTCAGGAACCTGATTTACTTCTTTGCTTCCTTAAAGTCTCACTTTAGGTTTATCTTAGGTAAACCAATACCTGGAGTGAAGCCGAATACTAAAACCAAACAAAAATCCCCCCATCCCCCAAAAAAGTGAAAATAAATCTCTAATTAACAGAGAAATAATTCACTGCCAAGCAGAATGTCGCAGAACAGCATTGGTATGGCTAGAAGATATGTCAGAACTGGATTTCAGAAACGAATGTAATTTCTTTCTGAATCTCATGAAAAAAATCAGAACATCTGCAGCTTAAGTGCTGTAAGTACATTTAATTCAACTTATATGCTGTACTATGGAAATGGCCAGGAATATTTAGCTGTGGCTAACATACTGTTCCTTTTTTGCCCCCTCCTTAAACACTGTACTCTCTCCTCAGCCCAGTCATCCAGTATAAGCCAGTTTTCTCTCTCAAAACCTAACTCAAATTCACTATTCTCGTATGTTCATACAGGCTCTTAACTATACATTTGCACTAGATCCTCTCACCTGCTTGCAAAAGAAAACTGCCTCCCATCATTAACATAAGAAGACAACTGAAATGCTGAGAAGGTACATTCCTCTCATTTATCCAGTACGTGTTATATCATTTATCTAATTAAATTTTAGTTTCCTTTGGACAAGACACATGCAGAGCAGCAAGCAAATTCAGTTTCCAAAGAAAGACTGAAAAATGCCAAACTGAGAAACAACAGTCACGCACACAGCTCAGGGTGCAGGGGATCCCTGAGTTGCCCTTTACTTTCTGTAGCTGCAAAGCTTCCTGGGCTAGACCATGAACATTTTTTTGATAGCTATACAAACAACCTCAAACAAAGGTATATCGTTGTATATTCATGCAGCCGTTGCTGCAGCTGGATTAGCTTCAGACTCCACCTGATCTGCAACCCTGCCAGAGAGCCACTGCAGCGACCCTCAGCCTGATACTAGGAAGCACTGGGGATCTAATCCTATTCCCATTGAAAGAAATGGAAAAAATCCCATTTACTGCAGTAAAATAGGTAAGATCCTAAGTTTCAGTGCTTCCACTAACATTGTTGTCACTCAGTGGCATCATACCTCAAAAATGTCCTTTGTATAAGGAGTAGCGATTTTTAAAAGAAAACAAAAACCCAAACCTTCACACAGAAATAAAATGCTTGATGCATTACCTCAAAACCTGGTTGCACATCTAGCAGAGCTGACATGGCTACTCTTAAAATGACTAGATGTTTCCTCTAGCAGCGTAATGTCAGCATTGCCACAGTTCCCTTCAAGCAAGAGATTTTCATTTTCTTATCTTTCCCCTGACAAATATCTTTCCTACTGACACATCATAGGCCTTTATTATCTTCCTGTTGGCTTAAAAAATAAAATAGATTGTCTGAAACAGTTCCAGTTCTGTGCGTACATCAAGACTAGAGCTCGGCCTTAACACAGAGCCACCTGCTGACAGCCAAGTATATTCATTTTAAATCCTTAAAATCAGAACTGGTAGGTCTTCTAATCACATACTGATAATTAGAAAATAATGGATAGAAAATATGTAAGTCAATTTTATCCAACAGAAACCTTTTATTCCTACCCATGTCGAATCTGGGCTGCTATCTCTGTTTCCTAGAAAACAAGAGTTCTTGGCAATTTTTTTCTGTCTCTTTACCTGTATCAAAGGGCTTTGAGGGAGAGAAGTTAAAAAGCAGATCGTTAAAAACAAACGTAACTATGCAGCAATCCCGTTGTATCTTTAAACATTTGTAAACCAGCACAGATACTACATGTGATATTTGAGAGAGATTCCTTTTGGTAGTTACCAGCACTTCTGGATTTTAATTTCAGAGGTGGGCAAGTTCCCATTCACCTTGGCTGTTCGACAGTTAACTGAGCTGCCAAAGCCAGAGGGAATAGAGCACGATGTGACACAGCACATCTCTGACCACTGTTTGGATCAAGAACATCTGATGGAGTGGGTCCCTCTGAAAGACGTGTTCAGTCTGGAAGTTTTAAACTGGCCTGTTTTCAGATTGATGATTCAGTCTGCACTGCCTCGTGCACCTGGGGACATTTCAGATGCCATCACCTGTGCACGCCTGACAGGCTATGACAAAACACCTGCATTCAATCCCATTTTAAGCCAAACAACCAGTGCTGGTGTATTAGGTGGCAAGTACATGTGAGGGCTTAAGACCATGCAAAAGCAGAAAATTTTCTGCAAATTCTGACAACAGTGTTTATTTATTTCTGCCTAGAGTTGTATGAAGAAGTGAGGAGGGTGCATACAAGAGATCCTTAGGTATTTTTTTATTTCCTTCTCGGGTTTGTACAGAAGCAGTCTAACAAAATCTGATGTGGTTATTGATCTGGCAACATTTCTGGTCTTGTTTTCCCGAGTGTGATGAGTAGCTGGCTGCTGCCTGGGGCTGCCCCTGTCTGTCTTACCATCCTGCACCACCTTGCAGCTCAGGGCTTGTGGAGCTGTAAATTGCCCTAACTTGAGTCCTGCCCATACACAAAAAAACCCTTTCCTAGAGCTGACTCTGCCGGCCTGGCTTGCTCACCGAGGGCAGTCCTACATTGGGATGGGTTTCTGTGCCCACCCACTCAGATCCACGCATGCCTGTGTTGCCTGCTGGATGCACACTGGCCATATTGGAGTTCCCCAACCTGTCCCAGTCAGCCGGCCAGGGCAAGCGACAGACTCGCTCTGCACCTCTGGCATTGCCGATGTGCCACAACACAGGAGCACAAGAGCAGCACTTCAGAACCTTGCCCTATGGCTCTCCTTCTGCTCCGCGAGAGGAATGAGTCCCGGTGCATACGTCTCTTTGGTTAATGCTCGCATAGCCTCTGTCAAGCAACACATACTTAATGTTTTTGGGCTTTGAAGAGTATGTCTGTTAGGAGGGAAAGACTAGATATAAATACAGTTAATATGTGGAAACAGGGTCAGGTGCTTCATTTAGATCTGTGGAAATAACATGAAATATGCCCAATCTCTATAAGGCTGTCCCAGGGACAGCAACAAGATTTAGACCAAAATGACCGACTGGCCTAATAAAGTGTGTCTCAAAGTGGAAGCAAGTAGGCAGAGTCTGGCAGATCTCAGCAGGGGTGGCCGAAGCCTTTGCAAGGCACCTGCAGCCAAGAGCCTTTGAGAACCCACTCTGAGTAGACGCAAGCTCCCAGGCCTGCGCTCAGCCTGAACACAGCTTGCTCATTGACCTCTTCCAGGGGATGCAGCTCAGAAAGCAGCCAGAGCACACATATCAGCTGGATCCCTCATCCCTACACTTTCCCTAAAAACTGAACTTAATTGGCATAAAACTCACAGAGTTAAAACAGGCTGATCTTTTACCTTGGATATGCTTATGGCAGTATATTGTGCATATAGAAGTACAGCTTGTTCTCTCTCCCAGTAGTCCCCAAAAGCAACTACATCAGCATTGTTGTCTTCTTTCTTTAAAAACAACAAAAAAAACCCAAACCCAAAACATTAAAAAATGATGAGTCGGCCAAAGTTTAGCTGAGAAAGTTGTTGAGACAGAGGCCTTGGCTGAGTGCCCAGCAAAATCAATAGGAGTCTTTCCATTTACTTAATGGGCTTTGACTGAGCCCTAAGTGAAGGGGGCAGGGGAGGGAAATCTGTGCTGATTACCCACTAACAAAGAAGTGTTTGAAATAATCTGCTGCCATCTGTCTTTGTTTTGCTAACCCACTCAGCTGGGCTTGAATGGAAAATCCATCAGATGAATAGAGAATTAATTATCGCAAGAACGATCCGTTTGCATTTCTCACCTTCCGCAAGAACTACTTCCATTGACCTTGTGGGATATTTCCTTGCATAATTACAACAAATCACCATGAAATTAAGAAGCTACAGCTGTTACATACGTATGTATATATGTCATGTGAGTTATAAATAGATTTCTTCAGCCTGAAAGAGCTGCTGTAAGATTTCTGTTGTATTCAGAAGGGCCCAAAACATTATCTGGGTTTGGGGGTAGAAAGGAGTTGAAGTCTCTTGCTAAAAGATTGGTAATACCTCATGTGATTGCTCAACTCTCTCCGACTATATGGCCATGGAGCTGATTACCGGAATCTAATGCCATTGCATGCAGAGTTGTATGGGTGTATGTCTACTTGGGGGAGAAAAAGGAATGACACCATGGAGACAAGAAAAGCTACGGAGGAGCAGATTATTGGATCCGTTCTAACAGGAGGACAAATCCTCTTTTTAGAGTAACCACCTATAAGGAAGAGTACAGAAGCTTAGCAACAATCTGATAAATCAGTATTCGGCCAGGGTTGCAGAGGGAGGGAGGGGACACAGTTGACCGCTTGTTTGGGGGATGTGAAGTCTATTTCTATGGGAAGAAGCGGCATGCGCAACACAGTCTGTGAGGCCAGGGACTCCGAGCCAGTGGGACACATAGCTACGCAAAAGCACTTCAGCCATTTGCTCTCACTGCAAATACATAATTGTTTATCAGGCTCCTAACCTAGTTAAATAACTGGAGATATAACTTCTCTGGCAGCTCTTCACCAGGCAACATCACACGGGAAAGTTACAGATCTTCTTTCAATTTCCTCCAGACATGGTTACTTCAACTGCCTGTTTATGTTAATCACTCTACCAGTTGATCAAGAGTGGGGGTTTTTCCATCAGAGAGCATTATCCTTCACCCAGGTTGAAATAGTCTCCTTCTAAGTGAATTTTTCCTGAGACCATCACAATTCATGATCCATTTAAGATGATCTGTAATAAATAGGTCTTCAGATCCCAAGGAGGTACTTTGGGTTTAGTCACACAAAAAATGGGCACATGTACAATTGAGGCCCACAGAATGTTTTGGGGTACCTTCCCAAAGCAGCCAGAAGATTCTACTGACTCTGACTCCAAAGAAATCACTTCCTATATTTCAGATTTGCAGAAGACCCAAGCAGCAGTTATAATTTTCTCAGCACACTACATTTTACAGACAAAATGAAGTTTTGGTATAACTTTACAGGAGTTCAGTGGCATTTCAGAAGAGATTGATTTGTACATGCGTGTCTAAAGGAGACAAAACAATGATGAAGTATTTAACCTTGGTGACTCATGTGGAAGAAGTATGTGATCCCTGCTGCGTGAACGCAGCTATAACCGTGTTTTTTGGACCTTGTGGAAGCCAGCAGAATGACTGACATCCAGAGTCATGCCTGCTCTTTGGCTCCAAAGTTACCCTGCAAGAAGGCGTCACAGGAGCAGTCGTTCTCTGTCACTCATCACGGGAACATGGGTGAATATGACAGTGGATATTCCAGTTCTGGGTGTGTTCAAGAGCTCTCTTATCAGGTCTGCAGTGGTAGTAATAGGCTCCTACTATCTGCCAGAAACAAAATGGCTCCAATGTGACCGCGAGATAAGGCTGGCGGCCCCATATCCTCCTCAACATGTTCCACTTGCTTCATTTCAGAAAGTAAGCAAGACTGGGCCAGGTGCTACTTGGACAGCAGACCACCAGGAAAACATGCCCGATTGGAGCAAAGTGATAAATGGCAGTATTTCTCAACAGTCCTCCAGACTTATCGTCAATGCTTACCTGCTCTAGCCTCACCATAAGTGAACGGGTATAGTAACTTTGTGCTCTGAAGTGTCCTGACCCACGCTAATTGGGTTTGTCAGGCATATTGCCCAACGGTCAGAGTAAAAACCAGCAAAGCCAAAGCTGAGGGGCAGACAGGCCAGGAGACAGCTATGTGGGCTGGGGCCGGTGCAGGGGGGCCACAAACAGAAGTCTGAGGTCGTGAGGTAGTAGAGAACAAGGACTTTGGAGCTGAGGTGACGGGGAGCAGGAAGCTGCAGCTGAGCGGTGGTAGAAAGCGGAGGTGAGTAGTGAGGCTCAGTCGTTCAGATCTGGGAACTATCGACCTTACGGCATAAACCCGTTCCCCTCCTTCTGCAGCCTGACCCACCCAAAGGCAGGCCTGAGGGAAAGCAGTGGGTGTTGGGGTGCACCACAGACCAACCCAATGGCTAACAGCTACTCCTGTTCCTAAGGGATTATAAAAGACAGCTACACACATACGAAAATAGTCCCAGTGTAAAAAAAGACCTGTTAGAGTCTGAAGGCTGACTGTGGGTAATTTGCGGGGAGGGGTACAGAGGCAGGCCAGCTCTGGCCGGAAGGCATTTAGCTCCTAAGTCAGGCTTGGACTCCAAACTAGGTCTGACAGTCACTTGACTTTGAGAGCTCCTGCAGCCTTTTTATCCAGAGAGCTAAAGTACCTGAGAGGAATCTAAAGGCAGTAAGTCATAGCAATATTTTCTCAGTCTGTTTCAATCTGTGGTCCCTAAAAATTTCCTAGTGGAGCTGCCTTGGAAATTTCACGTGCACATAGATTACTGCGTAGCATCTGTGAATATAGTTCCCGTTTGTGCATCCCTTAAAATGACTGATCAATCTCAGAGGTCAACACATCACACGCTGAAACACATTGATTCAAATGCAGTGGGATCCTCAGGAAAATCACCCATTAAGCTGTCTGGCTATTATTGCCTTAGTCTTTATGTTTTGGACAAAACCAAAATAAAATAATTGTTATTTTTAATTAAACTTTGAAAGCATGTTATATGAGACATAAACTAGAGATACTCCTTGTCCAAGAAGATTTTAAAAATCTACTTTTTTATTTAATTAGTGGAGCTAAAAAGAAGCGTGAGCTCACAGTTCAGTCTGGGGGTCAGTAGCTGTGGAGTGTTGCCTGGAGTCTGAAGCTCTTCCAGATCTGCTATAAAAATCATAACATCACTGGGCAGCTATGGGACAATTCCACACTTGACAGCCTCTCATTTTGTGGAGAAAAGCCTCACAAAATAAAATGTAAATGCTTATAAAATAAAAAGTCCTATTTCTTTCTGAATAGTATTTCCTTTCTTCCTGTAGGAAGTATCACTAAAAAATAAAAAACTGCAAAGATGTTAGAAACAAACAAACAAACAAACAAAAAAATTAACGGTGATTTAGGTTTTTTTGGAGCTTACACATTTTTTAAGTTGTAACTTCCAAAATGTAAAATAAAAGATTTCAGATTATCCTTGGCATGATCAGAATAAACAAATATTAATTTTCCAGTACATTATCTTCAATAATGAATCTCATGGGCAACATTTCTGCTTTTCTTTACTGCTGTCACAATGTACCTCTCAATAAGTCAGCTTTCAGCTAAAAGCTGCCCACAAGTATCTGTGATCCATTCACACATACAGTATTGGGAAGGGGGTAAATGAGGGCAAAGCCTGACCTTCTGATTTTAATATCCTGTCTAACTAGAAAACATCTAAATTTACATTTGTGTTCAAAGAATTTCACACCACTGAAATACTCTTGGCAGGGTATTTTTTCCCATGTATACAGCATGTGCCCGTCCATCAACACTGTCTTGATCCTGTTGTTAAAATCACTGAAAACCAAAAAGAACAAAATAAAACAAAATACCCACCCATGAAATCTCAAAATAAAGAACATTTTTCTGGGCCAGATGGTTCACTGCAGCAAAGGGTCAGTCTTTTGTTCAAACAGGGCTTTCAACATTGGAATTTTTCCTGGCCACAGAACCATTTCCAGCCAATTACAGAGGATTTTAATTAGTACCAAAAAATGTTCCCAGCTTCTGCTGCATAGCCTTGCAGAGCAGCGAGATCACCTTTAGGAGGAGCCTCATCCCCTCCTGTACAGCTAATAAAAACACTCAGTGACTCCTGCAAAGCTGTTAGGCATTATAAAATAGGGTTTCATTTACAAAGACACTGAAAAAGACAGAAAACTATAAAAAGCAGCCTCATGAGATCTTTTACAGTCTTATCTCAAAATAATCAGCTGTATCTAAGCCTTCTGTGATGGATTCTTGTCTAATTTGCTCTTAAAAACTTTCAGTGATGGTGTAGTAGTAGTTAATGCAAATACTGAGAATGAACAACCTCATCTTTAACATGAACAGCCTGACAGAAATAAAGCTGAACCAGAGGCAGTGGAGATAACAAATCTACTGAACAGTAAAAGCAGTTTAGAAACAAATATCATTATTTGGAGGACACAGTGAAGAGTAGGAAGTTGGGTCTCTATGGAAGGGATAAGAAATAATTAAATTCACCTAGAGGTGGTCACAAGAGTGGTTCTAACAGAAACCAGGATCAGACTTAGCCAAAAACAGGAGAGGGCAGAAAGGCTGAATAGGTTAGCTTTTGTGAAGCTAAGCCAACCCTTATAATCTCTTACCTTTGCTGCTAATGCTGCTGTAAGTACATCTGCCCACTTTCTGCACTCCCCTCTTAGGTCAAGGGAGGCAAGCTACAGAAACACTTTGTTCTGCATTAATCTCACTCATGTAATTTGTTGCAGCTTTGAGAAATAGAAGGAATGCCCAAATCGACCCTTGGTGTCATCTGTCCTTTGTGTCATTTGAACACTGGCCCATGCAATGTCTGTGTCTAACTGTCTTCACGTCTTCAGTAGGCAACTGATCCCAGCACCTAACAGTCAACTTAGAGCTGAAATGTTTCTTAATGGACAACTTAATTCTCCTTTCCTACAGGTTAAGCCCCTGTAGGCATAAAGAAAATTTTATTCCATTCCTCTTCATGGAGTTCTCTAAAATCATTGAAGCCCACGATTCACATCTCCACCCAGTCTTCCTGTTTCCCAAACTACACAGCCCATACACCATGTTTTCCAGATCTCTGATCATTCCTGCTTTCCTCTGGGTTTGTTCCAATTTGCCAACATTTTTCTTGAAGGGTGGTAAGGAAAACCTGCACACTCACCAATGTGAAGTTGCATGCAAAACTACTTCAAGCGCCTTCTCCTCCTCATTAAACCTGCCATGTGCAGGCTTTTTTTCATAGCCATATGAGCCCTGTGAGGAGTGACTTAAGCAAACTTGTTTAACTTGAACTGCAGTGGACAAGTAACACCTATGGAGTCAGTCACTGCACCTCAGCAAAGGGACAGTAAAACAGTAATTTAGTCAGAGGGATTAACACAGTTGCTTATTTTAACTCCACCTCTAATGTTCACTCCCTTCAACATCAGCCAGGTACTTTGTCCCCTGCATGATTCATGTTTTCAGTGATGACAGAAGCAAAATGGTGCTAAGTATTCTGGCCTCCTCACCTCAACCTATGGTTCGTTTTCCCTCCCTGTAAAAGAGTGGGATGATTCTGCCTCTTACAGCTAGTGTCCTTATACTGAATGTTATCTTGTCACCTCCTTTTTTTTGCCTTGGTCTGCCAGATTCGGCTCATGCTACTGTTTTATACTCTTCTGCAGTGCATTCTGCACATGTCTGATTTGTATGCTGTCTTGCTGATGTTCAAAGGCACTTCTTTGCTGAGGTGCCCAGCTCCCAGGTCGGCAATTTTACCCATCCGATGGCTTTACTGCTGCTTGCTCAGAAAAAAAGGACTATTAGTGCAGCTTGTGAAACTACAAGTAATAGCCCCCACTCCTTACAGATCAGGACAGACTTCAAAAGGACATGTTTTTCCTGTTACTCTTAAGTCAACAGCTGTGTTTGTGTTACTTATGACAACTGCCATGCAAACTGGAGCACTAATGCTGCCGGAGGACCCCGTCCTTGCAAAGCATGCTGTCACTGCCTTAGAGCTATGGCAAGCCTTGCACCTGGTTTGTCACCTCGGAGGGCTCCTTGGCAGTGGCTGCACTGGTTGGATGTCTCAGCAGAGACCTCTGGGAAGAGGCACACGACCAGAGGAAAGTTAAGCATCTGCAAGACCAAAATTTCCACCTCCTCCAGACATTTGTGCCCCAGCCTGTTCAGAAAAATCCTTGAAGTTACTGCAATTTCCATATGGTTTCTAAGGGGCACTCTCCCTTCTCTTCCACAGTCAGAGATAGGAAGAGACAGACCATCTGACAAAACAGCTTCTCCTCCTCCCCTATTTTCTCCCTCCACAGCAGGAAAAGCTGCAGTATATACACAAGTTTTTTGAGAGTGGAGAAACACTTGGTAAGAATTCCTTACAAATGCGCCACTTTGCATAAGTGACTCCAGATGTGGCCGACAACTGACCACAAGATACAAATCCAGGGGAAAACAGGCTGTTTGGAGTCCAGTGCTCAGAGAACAATTTACTGCTCCCCACTTCCCACTCTCCGTGATGTATCGTCAGGGCCAAATCGCAGAACTGTAACAAAGCTAAGTGTCGTAGAAAACAGGAAGAGAAAGGGTTAATATATGAGACGGGGAGCGGGGGGGGTGTGTGGGGTGTGTGTGGAGGTGTAGGGGGGTGTGTGTGCGCGTGTGTCCCCACACACCTGCAAGCCCTAAGTAGCCTGAGGAGGAAGAGATAAAAGTCTGGACTCAGTTTCCCAACAGGAAAGTTTGTTGGTCTAAGCTTTCCTCTGAGGAAAGGAGCTATTTACTCCACCAGGCTGGGAAGCAGATGCCATCCAAGAAAACGATTTGCCCTGGACTAAAAGGTTGGTTGGTTGTTTTTTAACAGCTGATAAGGGCCCCAAAGCTGAGGATCAAAGACATCTAGCAGGTGTCAGCCTGCCTGCTAGAGAAGCCTGGAGGGTGAAGAAATACTGTGGGTGGCTCTTCCTGCCCTAATCAGGCTGGTGCAGGAAAAACAATCCAGGCAACCAGGTAACTGCCTGTTCCTGACCCTGGGGATAACCTGAGCGCTGGTGGCAAGGGCCTCCCAAGTTTTTCCCTGCTCAGCGGTGACAGGGTTTGCTGGTGCAGGTCAGGCTTTCGCTGGAGAGCCGGGGTCTGAGGCTCCTGGCTCTGTTTTCCCTGCGCAACAGCAATCGGACAGCTCTGAGAAAGCGAACCTGGGTTCAGAGCCAAAACACGCTGTATTTGTGCCCATAGGCGCTCACAAAGGAAAAACTGCCTTTGTACCTGCTCAGTAAACAGTCGTTGCCGCTCCCCTGCCTGTAGGAATAACGCTAAATACCTCCGCTGAAGCTACTGCATGCGTTAATCCAAGCTGTAAGCTTATTCCCAGGCTCTAAAATCAGAAGCCGAGGCGCTTAATCCGTTGATTTGCTCTAATGCCGAGCGGCTTCAAACGAGATTGGCTTCCACTGTTGCTATAGCGGCTGTGAGGCGCTCACACGCAGCATGTAACCCCGGCAGGCGCTAAACGAAACCCTCCCTGCTCCTCTCCCAGGTGAATCCTGAGGCAAAACGCACCCCCGCCTTTCGCCGTTTCGCCGGGGACGGCTGCGGGGGGCGGCCCCGCCGCGGGGCGGGGCGGGGCGGGGCGCGGCCCGCAGCACTTAAGCGCGG
>JAVKLA010000047.1:3218999-3246350 GCA_034782735.1 Sagittarius serpentarius
CCATGGAGGCGGCGCGGGAGTGCCTGGGCCGGCTGGTGCGGTGAGTAGGGCGGGCAGCCCCTCCCCGCGGGTGCCGGCGGCCGTCGCGGAGGGGCGGCGGGTGGAGGCTGCCGGGGAAGGGCCGAGCCTGCCCAGCTCGGCCAAGGGGGCCGGCTCCCGCTCCCCGGGAGCCGAGGGCGGTGTGAGGGCCGGTCCGCCCCAGCGGGCGCAGGGAGGGGAGAGGCGGTCCGGCGGCCGCGCTCTCCCAGCCTTCCGGGCCTCGGACGGAGGTCTTCCGCGGGAAGCGCAAGCCGGGGCTCTGCGGCTTTAGCTCCCTTCTGAGGTAGAACGGCTGGGATGCCTTCGCCTCTCGGCGGCAGCGAGCGGCCGCCTTGCGCGCCGAGAGCTTGCGCGTCAGGCGTGGGGGTTAGGGCCGGCTCGTACTCGGCGGCAGCGTGGCCGTGACCCCTGGCCTCTGCCCCACTTCAGGGGCGCTCGCCGCCTCCGTCAAGGTACGGTTCGGCGCGCCACCCAAAAACGCGTCCACCGCCAGCCGCCGTTCTGGTACCTCTACGGCGGGCGCCTTTGCGGGGAAACCAAGTCTGCAGTCTGGTCGGACCCCAGGTCTCCTGACTGATTTCCGACTTATTTTTTGCTTCGCTGTTACTGCCGTTGTCACTTGCTCGTGAACTCTAACCTAAAAATTACACCGTGCCGTATTCTAAAACCGCTCGCGTTGTGCAACATGGATTTTTCTGAGTGAGGCCGAGGACCATTGCACCACATTCTTAGACAAACACACGAGGCATATTGCAAACAAAGATAGAGAGTGAAGTATGTGTACAGGGCTCAAGGCAGGCTTTTAAATCCCCAGTTTCTCCTCAAAAAAAAAAAAAAAAAAATTCATCTGTCCCACTAGCCTTGACGCTACAGTGAATGCTTGGGGCAGTATCTGCAAGTCCCTCTCTAGCAGGTTGTAGTTATACAAAACAAACTGGACAAGATGCTAGAGCCTGAAGATCGTTGCTCTTTGAGTTATATCTGTGTTTTCCAATGACGTAGGATCCCTCTCTCCTTTAGAGAAGAGCTAGGACTTGATCCTTTCGACTTTAAAAAATAATAAAAAAAATAGTGGAGTTGTCTGCATCTAATATGCCACTCAACTTTCTAATAAAGCTGACTGTACCTTTAGTATGTTCCTTTCCTCTCCACCACTTGTTTCCTGACTTAGCTTTATCAGCTTTTAATAGGAAATTATTTTCGGTAAATCCAATTTAGCAGAGGAATTCCCTGCATCAGGAATCAGTTTGTCTGGTTTCTGAGGACAGCTGCAGCAAAACCAGATCTTTCTAGGAGCCCTGTATGTAGGCTGGCCTGTTTGAGTCTGTGGCCTTTGTGTCGGGTAAAACAAAGAAAAACCAAGCTTTCAGCAACAGACCCAGAAATGGAAAGGTTCACACTCTGTCTGGCTTTTTTTAATCACACTGGCTTTTGTTTCCTAATACTTCTTGGTAGCTGAAACCTCAGCCTGCACTGGAGCCCAGACTCACTGTGCTTCATAAGCAGACTTATTTTAAAGTGTATATTGACAGGTTTTATTGAAATGTAGGTGAAATAAATGGCATTAATGTTAAACAACTGAAACCCAAGTCTTAGGGAGTTAAGTGACTGGTGGAGCTAATGAAGGTCTGGTTTATTAATCTGTTTGGTTTTTTCCTCTGACTTTTTACATCTGATAGGACTAGGCAGCAGTGTGAAGTGATTGATCTTGAATCCTGAAGAAACTTCTGCTCAGAGCTGCAAAATACAGCTTGTATAGTTGGCTGTGCTAATGCCTGAGGTGAACCCTGTTAGCTCAAGGCCCGCCCGCGAGCTGTGCCCCTAACACTCTTCCTTCTGTATCAGGATGTATGTTTTGGCTTTTTTCCTTATGCTCTGTCTTTTGTAAATGACAACTTGGCTTAAGTAACAGGAAAGAAAACTGTTCAACAGGACTGGTATTTTCTGTCATTGCAAAAAAAAAAAAAAAATCTTGGCAGTACTGTCGTACATACCACTGAAGTAACCATTCTATGTGCTAGTTTTCAAATGTGTGAGAGGGAATGGGACGTAACTAGCTCTCAAAGGGTTGTCTCTTGAATCCTGAGTGTTGTGCTTTCTGACGTCAGGGTGCCCTGTGAAGTGGAGTCACCAGTCCCAAGGTAGATGAGCAGGCTTCCTATCTGAGGAAAAAACTGCAGTGATTCAGAATGGGAGCTGCCCACCGACCAGTGGGGGTGATTGGGGCACTATTAACTTAGTCAGCGAAGAGATAAACACGCCCTGCCCTAGCACATTTCCCTTCCCAGGAGTTTCAATGCCTTTGTCCTTGCTACTCTGTCACCTTGTCCTCCTCCCTGGTCTTAACCCTTCTGCAGGAGGAAAGTGCTTATTAGCTCTTTAATTTGAAACAGTGCCTGTCTCCTGAAAACCATACTGACTGCTCATTCTCACAGGCTTTCATACAGGAAGGAGCGAGATTTCCACCAGCTGTGTGTGTGTATATGCCAGCTGTTGAAAGCCAGGGACCTTGTGTTTAGATAGCACTACCAAGAAGGTATTAGCTTGAGCTAGAATAAAACTCTTGAACATCGCCCTCCTTTAAAAAAAAAAACAAAACTAAAATCTCCAATAATGCTGAGGAGTTTTTGAGGAAGGTCAATTTTGGTGTACAGAGGAAAGGCAACAGCCCAAAGCCCTGTAGAAGAGTGGTTTGGAATGCGAGCAGGAGATAAATTAATTGCTGAAACTCTACCTGGCCAGTGACAAAAATTACTTTCTATGCATCCCAAAAATATGCTTAAAGACCAGATAAGAGATTTGGAAGAGAGAGTTATTCTCCCTGATAAATCTGGACTTGCACAAAAGGTATGACTGGGACATTATTAGTTGAGTAACTTTTATATCATTTCATGGTTGTTCTAGGAATTCCTGTATTCACTCTCTGGCTGCAGAAAGAGACTGCCAGTTCACTCCCTCCCCCTCTGTGAAAGTGTCTGAGAATAGATTTTCCTACATAAAACTGACCTTTGACACCTATGTGGAAAAACAAAACAGGGGTGCAACTCTTTCCCACCCCTGTGCAATTCAGTATTAAGGAGCAAAAGGTATACAGGGGGTAAAGTCCAGAAATGTGGGAGACAAAATATTGTCTTCCTTTAAAAGACTTGTTAGAGATCAGTCCTTTCCAGGTGTGATGCAGAGGGTCATTTTTGGCAAGCTGGCTATTGAATTAACCAATGTAATTTGGCAGCAGAAAGCTGCTACTCGATGCAGATGGGAGCAGGTCTGCACCTTGGTGTGCAAGTAGGCAGTTACCAGCGTTATGTGTTCAGTTTACCTAAGCAAACCTAAACAGTCACCATTAAAACATGCGATTGCCCAGGAAAATTTAAAACCTCTTTCTAAAAGTGTTTGAATTCTTCCAGCCTCTCTGGCAGCCTGCTCTAACACTATGCATTTATGTACTTTGATCTTAATTTTCATTTTATTTGACTTCCTTTGATACATTAGGGTACAAACGAGTCTTATTTGGTGATTTTTTTCAAAACTAGATGAAGTTTTACAGGCTGTAGATATTATTTACAAGATAAATGCCTTGGCTGTTTGGAAGTCAAGCATGACTATCGAAAAGCTCCATTTGCATTCTGATGCCAGGTGTTTTGAATATGGATATGTTCAGTCTTCCTAAAGCAAGCTTGTATCTTAAATAATTAGTTGAAAGTAGTCTTGTGTGTTATCTCATTGAGTGTTTATCTTGCAGGTAAAGAGAATAATCTAAGTGGCTGAATGCAGTAAGAGCTACTACCTTTCTAATTCAGTGTTAAAACCTGTCAGCCTCACTGTAATCGCGACCTTGACATCAGCTGAGCTAGAGGTGGCCCACATCTACTTGAAACGTTTTTAATTTTAGAAGTGTTTTCAAATGTCACTGGCAAGGGAAAGTTCAGAGACAACATGCCTGTAGGGCTATGTAGTTTTTAGTTTTGAAAGCAAGCTTCACGAGTCTAACGTGACCTATGAATTAGTCGTATAATGTGCTTACATCACTGAACTCAACAGTACTTGACATGACTATTTTTATAACTACGGTGAATTTTTTTGTCTTAGATCTTTGGTATCCATGGGAGCATCTGTGGGAGCAGTAACAAAACAGACCCTGTTCCCTCCTCTCATGCCTGCAGGGCGACCTTTCCGTGTGTCGAATGCCTCCCGAAGCAGCCGGAAAGGAATTGTGGCAAGCAGTCTACAAGAGCTCATCAGCAAGGTATAGCAAACATTCCCACTCTGGCTGAAACTTATAGTGAAGTAAAGTATCCCAGACAGGCAACTCAGACTCTTGTTCTTCTAAAAATTGTTACTGGGGAAGATCAGGAGAATATCTCAGATAAGCAAGTCTTAATATGAAATGATAGGCCCTCTTTCAAATGCTGAAATCTACTGGGTTTTTTGCAGACTTTAGATGCCTTCCTTATATCTGCTGGAATAGTTACTCTGGTTTTGGAGGAAGATGGCACGGTTGTGGACACAGAAGAGTTCTTCAAGTCCCTGGATGACAATACACACTTCATGGTTCTAGAAAAAGGACAGAAATGGACACAAGTAAGTGTTGACTGCCTCTCTCTCACTGGAATAGAAGTGGATGGAAGAATGTCTGTGGCTGCTAAAATTCTTGGAAAGAGGGAAGAAGAGGAAGAAAACTTCCCCTAAAGAAGGCAAGGTATCAACTCCTTGTTGAGCCTTCCTGGATGTTGTTTGTT
This sequence comes from Sagittarius serpentarius, assembly GCA_034782735.1. Taxonomy (NCBI): domain Eukaryota; kingdom Metazoa; phylum Chordata; class Aves; order Accipitriformes; family Sagittariidae; genus Sagittarius; species Sagittarius serpentarius. The sequence continues at coordinate 3,223,778 of JAVKLA010000047.1, forward strand.
TTGGGGTTGTTTTTTATCCCTTGCTTAGACATAAAACAGTTGGCAAAGATCTGCCAAGAACTGAAATGAAACTTTGTAACTGACAAGAATTATAGGGGAAATCCCCTGCTTTTGGAGACCCTCAGAAATAACTTTGTTCTTGAGCCTTTTTGTAACAAAGAAAATTAGGATGTTGCATCAAGTTAAAAATACAATGTCGTTAAGGGTTAGCTTTTAGAAGAGAAAAAATGTCCAAATTAAGCAAGGTACAACAAGTTTTGCCTTGTGAATGCAGTAATGGTTTAGTGAATGTTAGAAAAATGCCTGTGTTTAGTCCTGTAAACAGCTAAAAGTGGTCATCAAAATCTAACGTTGGTCTACATGTTTCAAGATATTTTAAGAGCTATTAACATCAGCTAGCTTTAGCCTTCTGATCTTATCAACTCAGTGTCCAGTTTGTGGTTTTGTGGGGTTATAGACATCTGTACATTAATAAGATGGAATCAAACTCCCAATTGTCTTTCCGTGAAATGGTTGTTGCTAGAAATCTAGCATGAAAATTTCTTCTAGCAGGTGCAGAGCTAGCTAAGGAGCTGTAAGCAGGCCTACCGTTTTTCCATTTGTACACGGATGGCTCAGTTGTGTGGCCCTGTTTTCTCAGGCTCCTGTTGCAGTGTGGGCAGTTTGTATGTTTTTCCCCAAGATACCTCACTGGCTTATCAACTTGCTGCATCCAGGCCATGAGCCCCAAGAGCAGAAAAGAAGTTGCAGCCAGGGTATGACTCCACCTTGCTCCTTTCCCCTCTGCCCTATGTCTTGACTGGCACGGCAGCAGAACAAGTTCGAATGCTACCCCTCCTCAGGATGCGCTGAATGACCGCAGGAGGACTGCCGCATCTTCACAAATGGTCTGGAGTGTTGCACAAGCCGTGTCACGTTTTATCCAAAGATTCTGGGTGCTAATTGGGGCGGGGGGAGGGATACACTACCAAGCATACCAACTGCTTGTACATGTCCAGAACTGTTGTTGATAGGGGCTCCTGTTGCTGGAGCTCAGAGGCTGTCAAAGTAAAACAGGCGTAAAATTGCTGGTTAATGATATACTACAGGGTTTAACTTGGTCTGACTTACCATGGCACTGTCTGAGCGCTGGGGTGACCAGTACAAAAAGGCCCAGTCTTACACCACTTCAGCGCTTCATTTAGCATGCAAAAACCAGCTTGGCAGCTGCTAAGTGATTAACCTGGAGCAGACTGTGCTGAGCAGAGTACCCCGCGTACCCACTAGATGTCTCTGTAAATAGGGGTTGGCTTCACTAGTCTGTTTTTTTTCCTGAAGCAAGAGATCCTGAAAGCATCACTGTCAGCCCTGAAGCAGACAAGGGCTGCTTTCAACAAGGCAGGCTGGATTTAAGGTGGAAGATGACTTTCCATGCTGCCTCCTTTGCTTTCTCTCTTAAAAACTCAGTATTAAACCCTAGGCCTAATCAGTAGTGGTTCTCTCCCCATGTTACCTTTTTAGTAGGAAGAAGAGAGAGGTGTTATGAGCCAGGATTTGAAATGAGGACCTGGCTTTTCCCAGATGTCATCTTTGCAGCTACCTCTAAGAGTACTCATCAGTATTGTGTTCCTTCCTGAAGGGAAGGCCCTAATGTCATCTTGGTTATTTGGCGGCCTGTTTCAGTGTGGGCTAACTGTGCTGCTTCAGCTAGCAGCTGGAACATACCAGGATAATTAAATGGCAGGAACACTGTCCAGTGGCATTACAAGTGGCTTCAGTACGCTCTGGAGAAGAAGCTGTATTACAGGGAAAATATTCAGGAGCTGCTATGTCACTCTAGAACTTGTGTCTGTTTGGAATAGCTTCAGAAGCCTGGTCAGGACTCGAACAAAATTATGTAAGATACAGACTTGCTTTTCTCTGTGCGAATGCTTTTAATTCTAGTTTGGAATTGATTGAGAACTAGCCCCAAGACTGGAATAAGCAAGCTGCTTCTAAAGAGCTGCACTGTTAACCATTGTCTTGCTGTAGTTTCCTGGCTCATGGTACAAACTGTCTCTCTCCCTCTTTTTAAATTAGACAAGAAATGGAGTTCCCGCTGTGAGACAGAAGAAGAAAATGGGAGTAGCAAACATCACGTTTGATCTGTACAAGCTGAACCCTAAGGATTTTATTGGCTGCTTAAACATCAAGGCGACCTTCTATGAGATCTACTCTGTCTCATATGACATAAAATGTATGAGAGCAAAAAGCATATTGCGGTAAGTAAGTTTCCGTTACTGATCAGGCGTATGTATTAATGTAAAATCTGTGTTTGCTTATTGGTCTTGTGAAGCAGGTGTTTTTATAAACTTAGTATTTTTATTAATTCTTACGTACTGGCCAATATGCTGAATCTTCCTTTGTAAGGTGGATAGCTGACTTGTAAAAACTTACTATAGCTTTTTATGCTGGAATCTTAAATTTCCCCCAAGGCAAATAACTTATCAGCTTTTATTTACTGCAAGGGTGTAGGTACAGTCTCTTTGTTTTCCTGAGAGAATTTCCCCAGATTTCTTTGACTTGTTTGAAGAATGCAGTAGGCTGAGGAAGAAGCGTCAAACTCTGAAGGAGGAAGTTCAAGGGGATGAAGTGAGAGGAATTTGAGGCAGAAGTCTCAAAGCCTGCTCAGACTTTGCTGGCTGCCAAATTCACCACCTGAGCTATGTGGAGGCAAAGGAAATGAAAGAGATATGACACTTTCTGCTGTCTTAATGTGAATTTGTCATCTGTAGCAAAGACCCTGATGTTGCTGTTTTTAAGCCAGCTGGTCTCTAAGCAAACTGATGGAGCCTAACAAGGACTGCTGTCTCCTGCAGGACTAACCTGTGGTGGGTCGCGAGTTTGGTAGAACTGGCTGTTGGGAAATGCTCTTTTATGCAGGGGCAAAATAATACCTGTCCTGTCCACTGCTTTCAACAGTGTGTTGGAAGCCTGCCTGGTCAAAACTAGCTGTGTCCTGCCCTGGTTGAAGAAAACATCTGATTTCAGACACCTTCACAGAGGTGCCATACTTTGACAGCTATTTAAGCTGCAGCCTTGAATTTCTCTACCTGACCTTTCAAATTGTGGTTGAGACACAACAGTGCAGTGTTGCTGTATTTCTATTACTTGAGGACCAGATCTGCTCTGTACAGAACAGACGGATGCATGTGCTGTAGGTGAGGTTTTTGCTTCCCCTGAGCAGCTCTTCCCTTTGAAGTCTTCAAGTAGTCCATTGTCTCATGATGCAGGTATTAGGCATTGTAATGCTAATCTTGTTCCCTGTCTTTTGGTCTGACTGACCTCTCCCACTCTACTTAGGTGGTCTTTTGCTTAATCTTTCAGGCTATGGCTGGTGTGACTGTGGATGAGATTTATCTCTCTGGTCATGCTGCAGTGATTATCCAGCTATATGCTACGCCCACCTGTAGCACTGGCTTCATTAGGGTTTCTTCAAAGCAAAGGTTTACCCTTGGACAGCCGCACTCCTCCAGTTCCTATGTTTGTCAAGTCTCTTGAGCCAGAACAAACTCTGATTTCTGGCTATGTGCTATGGAGATGAGTATCTTGCACTGTTGGAGGGTCTGAAGTGACAGTTATGCCTCCCTGCCAACACAGGGCAGCTGGCGAGAAAGAAGTAGTGCCGGCAAACAGCTGAAGTAGCTGTGGAGTTCTTCTGGAAGCACTGTTATGTTACAGAGTTGAGCTGTAAGGGAAGTGGCAGTGTCAGGGTGGGAAGATGGTCAGCTAGCAAAGAACAGGGGTGACAGAAGAGAGAACCTTGGGTACTCTTGAACACAACAGTGAGGTGGCCTGTCTCAGCTTGCTGTTGAAATTGGAGACAAATGATGGTAGGTTCTTGGTGTAGTCCCTCTGCTAATGAGTTCCAAATTGCGAACTCTGATGCCCCCTGAGCCGGCCTGTGGAGTGTGAAAGGGAAGGACTTTAAAATCTGCAGTTGTTCATTGGTGGGAGGGGCTCAAAGCCTGCCAGATCTGATTAGTGCATTTCCCCTCATGGTTTCTCCCTGTGATGTCCAACTGAAGGATTAAATATCCAGTTCAACAAATAACTTGCTCCATGGTTTAAGTGACAACTGCTCTTGTGTGCAAGTGACACACTGCAGCTGCTCAAAAGCTTGGTACCAGGTGCAGCTTTCTTTACAACTGTAACGTTCCTTGGCCTGTACTATCTGGTGAAGGGAAGGACATACTGAAATGGCTTATGTGTGGGAAGCATGAATAAGGGTACAGTGTTTTTTAAAGGCTTCCCAGTCTCTAAGTACAGGGTATTCTACTCTTTTGAAGCATTGGATTTTGACTGCAAACTTTCTTTCATCACAGTGGAAAAAAATGAATCTGTAGGAAGATGACTTTGCCTTCTCTGCTAGAGCTCAAAGAAGTGCATATCAGCAGAGTGTTCACAGCTGCATGTTTGCTCAGACAGGAATTCAGAAAATCTTTCCTCTTTCTTGCAGAAGAGGAAAGCTGGTCTGGTTTCTGCATCTTCAGAAACTGATCCCTTTCCAGTATTGGAATGGTTCCAATTCTTGTGTACCACTTCCCCAATGCCCCAGCTTTGTACTTGTGAGGGCCTAGCTAACTTCTGGGGGATAAGGCTTGAATATAGCTCTTAGTACTGATGTGTCTGTTGTTTTTTGGAGAATAGAAGGAAGACACGGCTATAACTAAGTTGAATAAATGACCGTTCAAATATGATGATCTCTATTCCCCCGCAATCCTGTAGTGATCCACAGTTTATACTGTAGACCTCTGATGCTTACCTGATCTTAGTTTATGGATCTGTACTGATTCTCACACAGTGTTATATATTTGAATGCTGATACTTAAGTCTTTAAGAAATAGAGTAGTTGTGAACTGAGAATTCTTAAGACTTGCTGATTGGACAGTGTTAATTTGCCTAGCTTCACTTGTTTTGCTGTTGGGCATCCACTGTAATGTGATTGCTCAGCTTCAGATCTAATCAAGTTTGATCTGTAGCTTGGAGATACATACAGTGTCGTATTAGTGAATGGCCTAAAGGTGAGACACGAGGTGGATTCGTGCTGCAGGAATGCTGCTGGGCTCCCAGGCGAAGTTGTCTTCAGTGGTGCTCTGGTAGTTTGAGTGATGGCTTTGCAGAAGGCCTGCAAATGCCTAACAGGATGACAGCCTGCTTTGTTAAATGTGTTCTGGTTCTGCCAACATGCCAATAGTTTTTCTGTTAATCAATGGCCACAGAAGCATTTGTTCCAAGGAAGACGTAAAAATGACCAGCTTCTCGGAAGTGAGAAGGAATGAGAGAGTTCTTAAATATATTCATCTAACTCATCCTAAAAGTGTTGTCGGTGGGGAGAAAGGGATAACATCATCCTGCTGGTGATTTTTTTTTTTAAATATGGCTTTTCTTTTAGGAAGGTGCTTCAGCTCATGTCCCATGCAGCACAAATAACTGGACAGTTCCTTCTCTATACTGGAACGTACATGTTGCAGTTGATGGGTGAATGTGAAGAAGATGGCACGTGTACAAGATCAAGGCGGGAGTAGTGAGCACAGCTGCACTCCTGATATCGACTCCTGATATTGGATCCTTTTGCTTAAAGACGTTCTCTTGCCCAGTTTTGATTGTAATGATGTTATAGTAGGGGGATGTCCACTGATGTGAACTAACATTTTTCCCATTTGGGAATGCTTGTAGGCCTTAGTCATAAAATGTTTGGTGTTCACAGGCTCTTAACACAAGAAAAGGATGGGTGCCTAATGTCTAAGATTTTGGCAAAAGGAGAGCGGGCAACTTTTTCCCCTGGCAACTCAAAATGGAGAATAAGCACACTTGGAAACTTGCACACTTTGTAACCAGTGGAAAATTTCTTACACCGATCAAAACATACTTTGGTTTTTTTTCATGGCTGTCTACTTGCCTTCTGAACAGACCGGGCTGTAAGGCAGGAGCAGGGGGGCTGTGCTTTTTTGGTTTTAATCCTTAGCAGTGCTGGTATTAGTGCCCAACTGGCATTGAGGTACAAAAGTGTGAAGTGTACTTATTTACTCCTGCTAACAATGGAACTACACAATACAACTGAATCCTGGTTCAGTGACTGACTCTCTCATGAAGTCTAAGCGGAGAAAGTTCAACTACTAAGCAGAAGCTTAAAATTTAGCCTTATTCCCCTTAAAATAAGTAAAAACATTTCATTATAATGCTTTACATTTTTCTTCAAATCTATGGAAAGTTCAGGTTGGTATAGCTCATACCAGTTGAAGAACCCGATATATTTCTTTAATGGGTCTGATGTCCAGTTCTGCCTGAAGTCTTGAATAATTTGCCATAGCTTCATGAATATGGCTTATAAGCAACCTGCTGAAGCTTCCTTCAAGGGTTAAACCATCACTTCTGTAGTTTTTACTGTTCAGTTACAAGATGATACTACATTCCAAGTTGTACTTGAGGTACATGTAAGAGATGCTGGATTTTGATGCCCCTGTCTTTAGGGGAGAGCCGCAGGACACTAGTCTTGTGTAACATGCGTACGCTCTAAACTGGATATTTGTGGTTTATAGTGTCCCAAGACAAGCTGTATTAAAGGGCAAAGTTTCTAATCCTTAGGTAGAACTGTCCATAATGTTCTCTACCATTCAGTGAACTGGTAGTATGACCAGCTGCCAGCAAGCTTTTCTTCAACAGTGCAGAAAACTGGAAAATGAGCAGTGTTAGGCATCTTGTGTCAAAATACAGACTCCCACTGCTGAAGGGAAAAAGCCCAACTTTGGCTTTTCATAGGTGTAGCTTTTGAGGTTTTCATTTGCTTGCTCATGAAGAATTTTAAGTTGTTATTCTTGCTTAAGACTGAAAGCTGTTAAGGAGACAGCAGACACAGGTAAATGTGTCTGACTTGATGGCAGGTGCCACCTAGGAAAAGAAGCTCTGGTGACAGTGAACAAGCAGGGCAGGGGAAAAAAGCAGTGGGAGCAAAAGGGAAAAGACCCATTTGGACCCCATGGTGCTTGCCATGCCTTTGCTGAGACGGGAATCCATTAACTATGTGCATCAACTGCACTCATCAGTTGGAGAAAAGCCTAATCTGCTAAAAGAGGAGCAGGTGGACTGGAAAGACCAAGCATTGTGGTTGGTGGGATCTATTCTGACCTGTCAGCTGGGTCTTTTCACTTTAAATGTCACTAATATGTGGGAATATTGTGCTCTCTCTTATCTGCAAATTTCACCTTCATATGCTTATTTTTGTCTTCCCTTTATGGATGTGACTTAGCCAGCTGGAGCTGCATCTTTCAAATCACTGTTGTGATGAAAAGCAGCCTAAACCCTAGTGTTAAAGGGACTGATAGACACAAGTTTGATAGGTCTCCACCCATCTCTTCAGTAATGGTATTACAAATAAGTAGACAGCTAAAAAAAAACCTTGGGGTTTTCCTGATTTCTGTTGTTTCCCATGTACCTGTGAGTGTTTGCTGGAGGAGGGGAGAGGGCACACTGGCCCAGACAAGGGGAGGACTGGTTCTTTCCTAATTTCTCACAGGGAAGAATGCCTGTAGCTTGCAGCACTGTCAAGTTTCCTTCAGGAGAAAACAATATTCTGTGAGTAATGAGAGGTTATATTAAAATGGAAGCTTAATACTTCATCTGTATTGTTCTTGATACCCCCCCCATGATTGTTGCCATGGTAACTGTTGGCCAAAGTCTTTCTACCCCTATCAAGGAATTGCATTTAACTGATGCAGTGCAAGGACTTTGTCATTAAGTCTTTCAGCTTTTAAAGACCATATATTCTATTAAAACAAGCATACCTCTTGAAAGCAAACTCTATGTAATCCTCCTAAGAATATTTATGTTGCTAATGGTGGGACCACCAAAATTAAAAAAAACCAAACAAACAAAACAAACAACTTGCATAGTTCAATATTGCTTTGGGTGAATTGCCTCTTCAACATCTGTAATACAAAAGCTTTTGCAAGTCTGAACTGTGCAGATCTGAAATTTCAGCCTTCAATAGCCAGAGGCAATTGTTACAGAACTAACACTCCATAGTTTCCAATGGCACTATCTGAGAATCTAAGGTGACCTAAAATGCTAACTCAGTATGAATTTGCAATGTTTTAAAGCAGCTGCTTCTTTGACAGCTTAACACTTAAAAAACTTGAGCTGCTGAAGGTCATGTGAGCTGCGAAGTCTCCATCTCAGAGCATCTCCCTCTAATTCCAAATGCAAACAGCTGAACAAAGTAACTCAGCTTTGATACTTTCTCAAAACAGAAGTGTCTTGGAAGTTGTAAAATTGTTTCATTGCTTCTGAATCTGGATTTTGCCACAGGCTCAGTATTTGGGGGATGATATATGCTACTGTACCAATTTCCTTCCACAGATAAAGTTTTGGCTTTGGGTCAAACTGGATGAGTTTGTCATTCTGAGTTTGAATGAGGTTTTGTGTTTTGTTTTGTTTTGTTTTTTTTCCCACAGACTGCTTAGGAGGCATAGCTTTTACTCCAGCTGTATGTGGTACACTGCAAAGAACAACTTTAGCATTATCTGCCTTTCAGAAAATTATATAAAAGTGGTGTACAATATCTAGGAAGAGACAAAAAAGTAAAAGCACAGGCTCTTAACTGCAGGTATGTAGAGAAGCAGCTAGCTTTTTTACTTGACATTTTTAATTTTCCTTTCCATAAACTCAGTTAATCTGCACTTGTTACTGTTGCAGTCAAGGCTGGTAGCAGTGACATGTTGGTGTGAAACATGTTTACTGCCTCCTTGCTTGCCCTTTTTGCCTGTTGCTTTGCATCACTTACTGACAATGCACCAAGTCATACTGTCTAGTTACCAAAAAAGGAATTTTCACTGAAGTACTCGATCTTGTTGACTCAGGCACTGTTCATGTTCTGCAGGCAAATCAAAGTTGCTCTCCATGACTAGAATGTGAAGAATCTAGTAGCTTTTTTGTGTGTGTAATTTATCATTACTTCATTTCCTTCCTTTCGTAAACCCGTGAAGTTGTTGCTTTCTTGCACCTTCTTATTCTTTCAGGACAAACAGGGTAACAAGATCTTCTGTCCAGGGGGAGAGGAAAAGGCAGGGTCTAAATTCTTTAGACCACTTGGAATATGCTCTGGGAAACATCCTCAATCCCTTCCCTACAGAGAAGGGAAGGGTAAAGAAAGGAAAATAGGACTTTGATCTGGAAGGTTCTTTTCAGTACAGTAAGTAGAGAGGTAAATGTTCACAATTTAGGAAATGTTGGTAATACTGAATATTAACTGTGAAGATAACTACATATGATCATTTGTAACTGACTAGAATTATAACTCTAAATCATTTCAGTATGCTTCTTCCTGAAATAGCACTTGAACTACAGGCACAAGCTTCTTTAATTAAAAACAAAAAAAAGGATAGAACTGAAGTACAAAGTATATTTTTTACTTGGTGCCTCAAGTTTTACTGGATGTATTAATGTGATTAACATACCACTTCAGTTATATATTAATAAGTATCTTTGTGGGGTTTGGAGTTTATCACTACTTTCTCTACCTTACCTTGTCGTATATCCTGTTAAGATGCTTATAAACATAAGGACTGCTATTTTGCTAAGGGAAAAAGTAGTATTTTACCACTTCACGATTTTCAAGCTCAGTAGTTTAACTTGCTATGAAAATTGAGATGGGTGAGAATTATGTACCAGTGATGGCAATATTTTCTGATGTGTGGTGCCAATTTTAAGGAACACTGTCCATGAATAAATAAAATAAAATGGTGGCTTTGGATGTTGTCTCTCTTAATTTCCAGAATAACTTATTCCTGAAATAATCATTAATGTTAATGGATCTGTGGTCTGGCACAGACAGTTTTCAAATGGTGGACTGCAGCAGTGAAGTAACTGGATACTACTGTGTGGCTCTGAACTCTTAACTCTTTACTGCTGACTCACTTTCTGGCCACAGAGAAACTGTGCAAACTGTTTCCTTTCATACAAAAGGAATGCCTTCTTCCATCTTTTATCAAGGCTGCAAAAGACTTCAAACTACTGAATACAGGAGATGGAAGGCTTTGGGAATCTCTGGTTTTCACTAAATACTGTAAGGAATCGAGAATCTCTTTTTATAATGCCTCACAGAAACTCCCTGCAGTCATTTCCCTACAGATACAGTAGTACACATTTGATTGCAGGGAAATATGAATTTAGTGAAATTAGATTTGCCTAGTTCAGGATTAACTTAGTCTTCAGGAGGAATAGCGTATAAGTATAGCACACTTCTATCTAATAAGTACATCCTATACTCAGCTTAAGTTGTGCAGAGCTTGACTATTGACCAGCTCCCCTCTTGTGGGAGAACCAAGGTCTGATTTCTTGCTGTATTGGGTTTAGTGGCAAGGTGTTAGCAGTGGGGGGTAGATGGGTGCTGTGGGGATGGCCTCTGTGAAAAGAGACCAGGGGCTGCCTCTGCATTGTGCAGAGCTGCTTCCAGCTGGCTCCAAAATGAACCCACCATTGCCCAAAGCTGAGCCCTTCAGCCAAGTTGGTGATGCCTCTGGAAACATTTAAGAAAGGGTAAAAAATGCTGTGTAGCAGCTGTGAGAAAGGACTGAGAAAAATGTAGAGATAAACAGCCCTGCAGCCCCCAAGGTCAGAAAAGGAGGGGGAGGAGGTACTACAGGTGCTGGAGCAAAGCTTCCCCTGCAGCCCATGGGGAAGACCATGGCGAAGGAAGTTGTCCCCTTGCAGCCCATTGAGGACCACACTGGAGCAGATACCCACACTGCAGCCTGTGGAGGACCCCATGCCACAGCAGGTGGAGGTGCCCTGAAGGAAGCTGCAGCCTGTGAAGAGCCCATGTATGAGCAGGCTCCTGGCAACAGAGGAGCCCATGCAGGAGCGGTTTTGCTGGCAGGACCTGTCACCCCTTGGGGGACCCATGCTGGAGCAGTCTGTGCCTGAAGGACTGCAGCCTGTGGGAAGGGCCCATGCTGGAGTAGAGGAAAAGTGTGAGAAGGAAGGACCAGCAGAGAGGAACTCTTGTGGACCGACCATGACCCCCATTCCCCTGTGCCCCTTGGGGCCAGGCAGAGGAGGTAGAAGAGCTGGGAATGAAGGAGTGAAGTTGAGCTTGGGAAGAAAGGTGGGGTGGGAGGAAGGTGTTTTTAGTTTTGTCTTTGTTTCTCACCATCCTACTCTATTTTTAATTGACAGTAAGTTAAATTAATCTTCCCTGAGTCAAGTCTGTTTTGCTGGTGTCAGTAATTGGTGAGTGATCTCCCTGTCTTTACCTTGACCCACAAGCTTTTTCATCATATTTTCTCCCCAGGGTCTGTTGAGGAGATGGAGTGAGAGATCAGCTTGGTGGGCACCTGGCAGCCAGCCAAGGTTAACCCACAAGCACAAAACACTAAAAGTAAAAAACAAGCAAAACACAAGCTGCCTGTGCTATAGGTGACCGGTAAAATTGGAAACAAATCTTTTGGAGTGTTTTCTGAATGGCTTTTCACAGCTGTGTTTGCAGAGACAAAAGCGAGTCATACACAGGACAGGGTTAATATTTTCAGTTGTCATCATACAAACTACTTACTAACCTTAGTCTCAAAAGTGTTTTTCCTACGGTCACCCATCAGTCTGAATCATTCATAGTAGGCCCCACACCTACTGTATTCTTGGTTGGCAATATTTATTAATAAATTTTAATTATCACTTGAAAGAGAACATTGAAATAATACTGTTAGTTGTTTTATAAAACAGCTAATGAAATGTAACACTAGAAATACAGTATGTCTTAATAGACTCCAGAATCAGGATAACGCATCCTATGCAGTTCCAATATAAAAGGTTGATTGATCATCAGTTTTCTAAAAAGTCTGCTTTAATAATTAGCATATATTATGTATAGATTAGGTTTGGAAGTTTTTTTAAAGTGATGTAACTGTTGTCACATGTTGGTTGTGATTCTGTTGTGTGTTTAAAAAAAAAAACTTCAATCCTCAGACAACTATATTTAAGAAGACAGTAGCTTAATGATGGGGGTAGGCAGTCTATTAGACCCAGAGAAATCTCAGACATCTAAGAAGTCCTTTAAAGTCTGAAAGTTAGGTATAATTATTTCTGACACATTTTGTAATTACACTCTGAAGTCCATAATCTTTTATGTTAAAAGCACTTCTAATTACAAAGCATCTTCCTTTGCATAGGTACGTGACTTGGTTTGCTGCTGCTCTTATTAAGTAGTGTTTTCAAATGCTCTTCCCCCATCTCAAAAGTCAGGAAAGAATAAGCAAGAAAATAAATAGTCTTATTTAAGTATAAGAACTACTGATTTATTATTGAGCTAGACAAACTGAAGTCTATAGTACTCTCTGTTCCTGAAAAGCTAAAGTGCAAATGGCATCATTTCAGTGATTCCTGTACCAAATGTGCTTAACTTAGGTGCGCTCTCAGTTGCAGCTTTCCTGCTTTCTTGCCCACTTAGGGAAGTTGCCTAGAAAAGCTGCCTAGAACAGTTGCACAACACTGTTCTAATCTGCACTCAACTCCCTGAGTGATCATGCTTTCCAAATACAAGTCACTCTTCCAGAATAACTGGTGTGTTTTCGGAGACAATTGATTATTCAACAATAAACCCATTTTATCTGAAATCAGAAATTACTAAACAGTTGCTGCAAATAGCTAGCTATTCCAGTCTCCCAGAAAAAACATTTCAGATTTGGATGGGATGATCAAGCTGATTTTCCTCATCATTATAAGCTTTTTCTGCAAGCTACATTAAGATCAGCATTTCGCCTAGATAAGAAAAGTACAGTCTCTAATTGTTTCACCTCTGGGACCACTGAATTCAGTAAACAATTCTCTCAATTCCTCCTAGTCTTGTCTGGCCTTCACATGGTACCGTGTTTAGTTTTCACAAGAGTTGTGATCAGTGAAAACAAAGCAGGTTCTGTCACTAGCAGCATCAGCAACAACTAAAGGCGGTAGCAATCTAATGGATAAAAGTGACTTTTGTTTCCATGACTTCTGCCTCTCTAAAGGGCTGGGTTTTGTTTTTTTTGGTTTGGTTTGGTTTTGGTGTTTGTTTGGTTTTTGGTTTTCTTGCTCCAGAAAATTCCAACTGCTACATTCTGTTTTTCACTTAGAAGCTCCCAACAATTTTTGCACTGCTCTTGTTTTCTTTCATTTAAACCTTTCTCTGTGTCTGATGCCATTACCTAGATGTCACCAGCTTCAAGCACTCAGTTCCTTCTGCTATTTTTCTATACCTTGCTCTGGTGACCTCTTTACACACGCAACCTGTTATGCTGTTCCTCTTGTGGCCTTCCATCGCCTTTTCCAGATTCCCTTTGGCCACATTCAAACTAAAAATACTTAATGACTGAGGAAGGCAGGGGGACACAGGTCTTTAAGCAAATGTAAATTAAAAAAAAAGACATTTATATCTGTCTTGCTCTATCTGTAGTTCATATTAAGTCTTTTTATACAGAACTGGTCAGCCTCCCTGTTTATGTAGCATTTTTAGCATAAGTGACTTCCATATTAATCAAGCTGCTGTCCTGATGTTAAAAGCTTTTGACTACTTAGAGCTGCGCCCTATTCCTGACAGATCATACAGGCCACACGTACTATAAAGTCCCTATTCAGTACACAGATGGGACACCAATATGAAATCATTTTACACAACAGGGATGTATCTCTCTGAAAACCTTCTGTGCACAGGCAACAACTGTATCTCCACACACTTCCTGCAAAGCAATGGCATTCAATTCTGCAGTCAATGTATATTGTAACTCCATATCCTTCTGCATTCTGGTATACTGTTTAACAAATGGACCGTGAAACGGATTATTCACTGTGGGCGGGCAGTGGGTTGAGTCCTGGCCAAGGGCCAAACTGACCTCTTACATTCTTAGCATTCATAAGCCTTTAAATCATTAATATGGTAATGCTGCTAATAGGCTGCAGTCCAAGGCAACGGGCGTACACCCTCAGTCTCACTGCTGCAAAGTGGTTTTCTAAAAGAAAAATGATCGGTTCTCTGTGTGTAAATGTTGTCTTCCCCTCCTAATTCCCAATCGGTAGCTCTCAGAGCACCCTGCTCAGAGTGGGGGTGCTTCAGCTGCTTTTGTGCATTCAGTACCAGACCACATTCCTTCAATGGCTGAACCCACCCACCCCTGACAGTGCTGCAGACTGCGGCTGTTAAAAATAAGCCAGGCTTTGTCCAGTTGTATCTTCTGCTGTACTGTTTGTCCTGGGGCTGATGGACTTGGGAGGAATGGTGCTCTCTTCTCCTTAGAAATGTAATCTGAGAGAATCATTTGTGAGGCAGGCTAGAAGCGGTATGCTGGTTTGGTTTGAACATGTGTGACAGATGAGTAGGATCTATGCTGGTGAGGGAAGGGTGGCAGCCAGGAGCGACTCACCACCCAAGAAAAAGGGTAAGGAAGAAAACTGTGACTCACCTGTGAAACCCAAGACCTGACCAGAGCAATTTATAATTTATTTTAGCTGCAAAACTACTCTTACAAAATAAATGTTTCTCAGAGTGAGATGAATCACTTTTACTTGGAACTTTTACACGTTTCATCTCAAATAAATGCTTTGCTGAGTAGGTGTTAAATAACTGACAGTCTAGACAGGACTCCAACCCTTTGTCTTAGAGGTCTATTGCTTTTTCTTTTTCCTCAGAGAATAAAACCATGAAAAGTTAGTTTGTGTAATACAACCTACACCTGTCCTTTCCTCGCTTCCCCTCCTACATGCTGCAGTATAGATCTCTGTTGCAAGGTGTTTTACTCAAGAGTCTTAAGGAGACTTAGCTGGATGGGGTAAGATGCAGGTGCTCTTCTGCTTTAGCAACAAAAGACAAGAAACGAAGTCTAGATCAGATCCATTGGTTGTGCTTGGACCTGATCAGCTGAATTCTAAATGATCAGGGGAAAAAAGAAATGAACTGGTGAATCTTTTTGATTGTATAAAAATCTTCAGGGTAGTCAAAACTGCTATCAGTTGGACTGAGTTTCAGAAGTATTTAATGATACTGATTTGAATAAAACAATACCTGATGAAATTTAATATCCATAACTGTATAACACAGGGAAAAACAACTCCATGTCTGCAGGGAAGGGATCCTATTTAGCTATCACCAGTCTCAAAAGACATCTCGGATGTAGTGTGGATAGTTCAATGTGAAAAAAGCTCAGCAGCAATCAATGGGGCAAACACAATGTTAAGACTTACTAGAAAATAAAGACCAGAGCAGGAAGCATCCTATACCACCACATAAATCAGTGGCCATGATTTGAATACTGTCACTCCCATTTCACAGAGGCTGCAGCGGAGCTAGTACACATAGAGAAGGGTGATAAGCAAGGACTACACAGGAGTACAATGTCCCTCTCAAACACAGGGAGACTAATTAGGCTAATACTTTCAGCTCAGAAAATGTTGGACAGATAGGGAAAGAAAGAACAAAACAAATACTAAAACTTTCACCTTACACACTGCTACAATGGTCATTAGGAACTGTTACTCACTGTTTCTCAGAACAGAAGAATTATGGGGCACCAAATTAAGGCATCAGCTTTACAACAGAAAGAGTTATTTCTTCACAGAATGGAATTCAGTTGTGTGTGGCAGGCAATGCCATAGGGGACTTTGGGGGCTGAAAGCGTAACTGGGTTAAAAAAGCAATTACATAACTTAATGGATGCTTCAAAAGGGCTATTAAATATGATGGTCCAGATCTGTTCTTCGGTTCAACAAAGCCTGAATCACTGATTGCCAGGATGAAGAAGGGCATTTTGGGGGAAGCATTACCATACTCTTTCCCTAGCACCCATCACTGGCTACTGTCAGAGGTGTAATTCTACATTAGATGGATCTTCCATCTAATCAAGACCAGCTGCTGTCAGTGTACTCATCTGGTCAGAACATGCTTTTTCTCCTGATAGTCTTTAGCCTGACTTCTAGTTAACAGACCATTTTGTCCTCATTCTGATGACTCCCACACTCAAAAAAGCAGGACTTTACTGATAAGCTCTGCATTGTATTGGCATCTATTCAGAGCTAACTAAACTCCAAAAGCAAGTCAGCAATATCTCACATTCATCATCCTGTTACAGCTGTACCACTCACTCACTGCATGATACAGATAATGGAGAGTACACATTCCAGCTAAAATTTGTTTTCAGTCTGTCCTTCAAACAGCTCAGTTCCCCAAAATCTCCGATGTGCAGAGAGGCTGGAGAGTTGAATGTAGATAAATTCCTGCCTTAATTTTGTATTCCCATGCTCTTGGTTGTAGCTGTAAGAAAATACAAACCTGGATATTTTACTGACTGTTGAACGCACAGTGCAGCCCATTCTCTGGCTCTGTTTGTTTATGTAGCTAAGTGACCTATTAGAATGGAAGTTAAAAACAGCCACACCAAACACACGTTCTGCCTGACAAAACAGGCAGGTACATGCCTCCCTCTTCTCCAGCTGCTACAGCTGTTGCATAAAAATCACTATGACCAACTCTGCAAAAAGTCCTGGATGAGTTATTGTTAGCATTGACGCTAAGCACAGGGAGAAACAAAGGGCTGAAAGAAAATACTCATTTCCAAAGGACAGAAAATGTGTTACTAATGAAAAGACAGTAAGTGCTGGAAAGTGCAAAGGTGACTGAACTCAAACACGTTAATATTCAGGGCTGGAGTTACAGCGTTTTTCCATTCATCTTGTCAAACAGTGAGAAAAGTGTGTGAAAATGCCGCTAGAAACTCCTTTCAATGAGATGGGGGAATTCCTCCACTGTTACTTCACAATCTCTCAGACATTTCATCCATAAACATATTTAGCCCTGACCTGGTGTAGTGACCTCCACTTTAACCTTACAAAGTTCAGACCACATCTTGTGGGCTAAAACGCAAACACCAGCTTTATCTCCACTGACAGCTACAGTTATAAAGCAGGCAGGTGAGCAGCATTAAAACAACCCCCCGAGTACTATGTTTGAGCATAGGTGGCAATTAGTGACACCACAGCTTCCGCAGCAACAAGGTTAAATGGGGTGGAACAAAGCAAGAAACTGCTTGAGGACCGTATGAAATACAGTGGCCTTTCTAGGCAAAATATAAGCTGCTAAACACCTGTGATAAATGTGTGTACTGACATTAGCCTTATTAGACTGTACACTTCTGTGTGTGTGTCTTGCTGTCTCCCCTCCTTAAAATGTTTGACCATGCTGTCAGGCTCTTGAGCTGTTTCTAGAGTCTTCTGCATCTGCAATATCTCTGGAACTCACGTGCCTCTCACAGATTTTGTCACAAGAGGTTGACAGATTGAAAAGGAGGTGGTGGTGGAGATATGTGGGCACACACTTTCACAGAGCATGACTTCCCATGCTTTGTTTCCTCAGGAAGCCAGGCAAAAAACCCCAAAGCCAAACTGTTTTAAGATTCTTTTTTTTTTTTCTCCTTTTTTTAACTTGCATGAAAAACTTTCAGACTAAAGAGGAAAGAAAGAAACAACGCTGACCCTGGGACCTTCCTCCTAAAAGTGACTGTGGGGTTAGCAGCATTTACTAGCCTGCTACAAGCTGTCAGAGTGAATCCACCATGTGGACTGTATTTATTGCTTTGGTAGTTAATGTAAGTGCTATCGAGCTTTGTAACACTGGATAGACCCTTGCTGATATTCTCATCTATCAAAATACAGCATATTTATCATTCTGAAAAAGAAAATAGTAGCTATCATGTTAACTGTTCTGCTATGAGATTAATTTCTCTCTAGTCCTTAAAAAACTCCAGTAAATAGAAATAGTCCTAGCAACAACCCTGATATAAACACAAATGTGTTTCCTGAAAAGCAGGAAGCAGCTTAACAATCATATCATATGACTAGCTAAATACAGAAGAACTTTGCTGGGGTTTTTCCAGGGCATTAAAGCAAATTTCCATGTGACTTTGTGGGAGATGACTGTTGCTTGGGCTGCTGTTACTGGAAAATCCTTTTACTCTGTAGCATGGGCACCTTACACATTTTGTCCTGCCTTGTGCAATTCATCATCTCGTAGGTATCCGTTTCTATTTCAGCCTTTGCAAGAGCAAGGAGTACGTGACAAAGGCTGAAGACGAGAGCACTGAAAGCTCTGCAGCCCCATATGGCCCCATCAGTTTGTCTTGACCATGAGCGTATACAGCTTTTTCAAGGCAGCTGGATCTCACACAGGAGCAATATGAGTATTTCGTTTGCTGTTACTCTGATACTACTGCTAAGACTGACAGCCAAAATCCTTGTCAGTGCTGACTAACAGGAATTAAGAACCACGTGGGCTCTGCCCATCACATTGGAGCACCAAAGAGTTGTTCAGTGGAGATGAACTGTTAAAGGCTTTTACCAGCTAGAAATGTCAGACTAATCCAGACTTGGCCTAGCAGTCAGATCTTCCTTAATTCACGTCCTGTCTATCACAAAGGGTCATGCCTCTCCCTAAAATGCAAGCATGGACCTCTTTTACTATTTAATCTTTTGTTTCCACACCTGGGAGCAAGAGAGACTTTGAGAAGGTAAGTCATGTAAACTGATTGTTCAAAAGGCTGTCTGGAGCATGAGTTTGCAAAGTTGGGCTGATAGTTTATAGGTATTGCAATATCTTACTAATTTTTTAGGTTGAATATATTAATTGATTTTTTTTTAACAACAGAAGCGGAGTTAAAATTGCAAAAGGAAGGAAAAAAAGGAAAACAATGAAGGTAGTAAATCTGCAAGTGAAATCTTAAGAAAGCTTTCTTCCTATTTTGTGCATGGTGAAAAAAGGCATACTCTATTAAATTAGCCTATGAAGTGAATGGGAAGAAAAAAAGTCTATGAGTTATGAAGGTTAGAAATCAATATATATTACAGGTATCTGAGAAAGAGACTACACAGCCAAATACAACAAGTGAAAATCCATTGTACGGAATTTACAGTGTGTTCCTACGTTTATTTATAGAACGAATCTCATGGACTCAGTCAGATGAAGCGTTTAGAGAGAAATCTTTAAAGACATTTAGGTGCCTTAAATTTCCAAGAGGTGTTTAGTGGGGTTTTAAAATACATCCAGAAGTAATCCATAGCAGTTAAGTACATAGTAGGATTTTGAAACACCTAAGTGCCTTTAAAATCCCAGACCAAGCCTGTGGAGACTTAAAGAGAATGTGCAGGCTTTTGTAGAGACAGGTTATAATGGCACCTCCACCTCCTAAGTCAGCTGAACTACTAAGTAAACACAAGCGTGGATGAAAAGGATTTGAAGGTACATTTACATTCAGTGACCAACAAACAAGTGTTGCTTCTTTCCAGATTACTAGCAATAGAACACAGAGAAGCTGCAGGTTGATTCAGGTCTGACTGAATATTAGAACATATTTACATAGCTATAAAATGTGTACAAGTGAGAAGCAAATTTGTTGGTTTTGCAAATCTGTTGCTCACCTTCGTCACACACACAGTTCTATGGTCTTACGCGTACTTCAGTGGGTTACTTTGTATGTGTGGGAAACTGGCTGAAGTTTTGGATTCTAAAAGGTGCTTGACCAACTGCTGCTCCCGAACAGCCAAACAGTAGACAAACCTTTTGGAAATGACAGCCACTGGCAGTGCAACCTATACAGCTTTTCAGGAGGCACACGGACTAAAGGCTCTACTAGAATACACTCTCATTGCTTCTTTTACCCCCTCACTGCCCTACCCATGTCCAGTTTTTCCTTCTTACTTTTAGTCTCAAAATATAATTTGATTCAGATGATCAAATGAGTTGGATCTACTGCTGGGTTATGTGATTCAAGGCTTATCTCCACGAACACAAAGGAGCACAGAGGAACAGTGGCAGGTGGGGGAACCCCAATAACATACCCAGAGAAAAGAAGCGCCTGCCCCGGCTCCTCCCAGAGAGGGATCAGCCCGCGGGCCTGGTGTGACACCCATCACCACCTGTCAATGGGAGAGGCTCCACGGATGACTGTATGTATGGAGAGAGGTTACTGCCTGCAGGGGTATGGGACTTTTTAGGGGATGGAGGGGAAGAGCATCTTTGGGATTGTGCAAGATGACTTATTGGGTGTTGAGAGGAGGAATCAAAGGTGGGAAAAAGGTGGGGGGAAAGGTGGTTTGGTATGGATAAAAGGATACGGGGCTAAAATAGCCCTGTTGAGTGTAAACAGCTTGCTGGTCAGTACGCCTGTCCAGCTATGCCTTGCACCTGATCACCTCAGTCTGTCTTGTCTTATTAAACTGTATTTTAATTCTTTTCCCGGGTGAGAGGGGGGTCTGTATTCCATGTGTATGTGTGTGTATGGTGGTCTGAGTCCCAGCAATTAGAGGTGGGGGTCACAAGTCACAGCGGCCTGTGTGTCTGTGATGGAGCAACTAGAGAGACCAGAGCGCACACACATGATGTGGACCTGTACGTCAGTGTGCGGTCACTAGTAAACACCAAGCCAGGCTAGCTGGAGAGTAGGGTAAGAAGCATGGGAGTCAAGTTTTGGAGCAGCCGTAAGTCCAGGTAAGATAGTGAAGAGACCAGAGGATCTGTGAGGTGGCTACTGGAGGGACCAGGGGGTCCAGGCCAACTACTGGGGAGACTATGGTGGGGTCTGGGGGTCAGCTACTAATAAGGTCACAAGTTCGGACCAGCTACCAGAGAAACTTGTTTGCCTGTTTGTGTCTCTGTGTGAGGCAACTGGGGATGCAGGTGCCAGCTACTGAATAGGCTGAGTGTCCTAAGACCAGCTACTGGAGGAGAGAGCCATTGTTTGTGTGTGTGTCTGTAGGTCTGAATACCAGCAACTGGAGTGGAGCTGTGGGCCTCTGGGGATAACACTTCCAGGTGCCAGCAACTGGGAAGACTTCGGATCCAGGGTCAGCTACTGAAGAGGATGAGCATCTAAGACCAGATACTGAAGGGATCCATATTGTATACATGTATACAAATACATATTTTTTTTCCATTAATGGGCTTCCGTCCTGATCAGCCAGAGAGGGGAACAGGACGAGGCCATTAGTGCTGTTTGTATTTGCGTAAGTGCTGTGTTTTCCGCCTGTGTCAATCAGTGTGGCCAGCCATGTGTGTATGTACATGTGGGTGGGTGGGGGGTGTGTGTGTGCCTACTGGGAAGACACACTCAGCCTTACCACTAGCTGGACCCGGAAACTAACTGAATTTTAAAAAGTGGCATACCAGCAGAAATTATCCCAACAGGCAAGCTGATGGCAAGTACGAACCGTACAACAGTGTATGGAAGGATCTGCAAAGCGTGGGGAAAGCCAGGCCTGGAAGGCATATTCAAGGACATACAGATTCAAGCAAAACCCAAGACGACCTCACTAATCAGGCTACTGAACAAATGACTTGTTCATGGATCTCTTCCAAAAATGCAGATCACACAGAGAAGGACATTTATTTTGAGTCCTTCAGCAGAGAAAAAGGCACATAGTATCCTATCCTGTGCCGGTGGCTGCTTGCAAGGCAAACACACTGATCCTCCAGCTGCTTCCCTGATGTCAGAAAGACATTTGACTCAGCCTAGCATGGTGTGCGGGGGCTACTCGGAGGTCATTTGCAAGAAGTTGTTAGTTCTGCTGAAAAACATTTATGAAAAGGCAAGGTTGTCGCCCAGAGCACACAGTCTAGCTGACATTGGTCAAGTCACAGCAACGTAAGGGCGGGCGGGCAGGCAGGAGGTGGCCTCCCAGGCTAAGTACAGATTGTGGGTTATTTGGGGGTTGTTTATTGATTGATGGGGGTTACCTTAACTGCATTCAGGCTGTAGAGAGCACCCAAGATTCTTCTCCTGGAGAGTGTCAGCTGGGTCACCCTTGATCAAGCAGATAATGAGGTTCTGTAACTCTGGCCTCAGAGCTGCTCTTGCACAACAGCAAGACAGTAAAGATGTGCAGAGACAGAGGAATGAATGCCTCCCACCAGGGCTGTATATCAGAATATGCTACATAGACAACGGCATCCCACGAAGAAGTCACACTGGCATTAGAACAGACAGCCAAGCTAGGCAGCTTTTCTCTACCTGGGAAATCATGCAACAGCTACCTTAAGGGGTTGCGGGAACTTGTTTCCTCTCTGGAGGAGAAAGAAAATCTCCCTTTTCATTAAAAATCAAGCTATCCAAACTCTGCATATTCCAGGGCATGCTCTGCATTGTGGTGACAGGAAAGTCGCTCCATAAAGACTGCTTGCCTTCCCAGTTAAGAAGTTTCACGCAGTGGCTTGTTATCTGCTGGCAAAACCACGTCAGAAAACAGGGATGCAGAGAAGATGGCCGCCGGCAAGGCGCCGAGGAGGTCCACTCATTTCTTTGGATGCCGCCACTCCAGCGAAGGTCGCGACCTGCCCGGCCGCCGGGGCAGCAGGCCCAAGGATCACAGGAGAAGGCGAGGATGTCCGCCCGCAGCAGCGGCGGGGTTCCTCGGCGGGCGAAGGCGACGAGCCCGCCTTTGGCGACGCGGGGTTTGGGCGGGAAGGACGGCGCGGCCGGCAGCCGCCGCGGGGGGGCGCAGACCCTCACAGCAGCGGCGGCGGCGGCGAGGGGAGATGCGAGAGCTGCGCGGG
>JAVKLA010000047.1:3247235-3295553 GCA_034782735.1 Sagittarius serpentarius
CGCCGCTCCACGGCGGCCGACACGGCCGCCCCGCGCCTGCGCAAGGGCGGTGCGACGGCCGCGCCGCGCCGGTGACGGCTGGGTGAGGGGGCGGGGCCGAGACGCGCCTCGCCCCCGGGGTGGCGGTTGGCGGGCAGCGCGCGCCGCCCTGCGGGGAGGTGGGAGCGGGTGGCGGGGCCGGGGGTAAAACCGGAGCCGGGGAGGTTGGCGAGGCGGCTGAACGCAAAGCTGAGGAGGCTCACAGAGGCTTAGCCCCCCATAGGGAGTCACAGACAACCAGCTATTTCCCCCACCCCCCGGTTCCTTTTCTGAATTGATAGCAGAGCCAGCTGTTCAGCTCTGGAGGAAAGCTGTAAATCACCAAAGGCCTTCTCCTTTTGTTTAGGGTTTTTTTCATATTTAAACCCTAATGACTAATGTTGACACCAAAAAGAAAAGGAGAGGGAGAGAATAAAGCGTAGGGTGGCCAAAGCCTGGAGAGGGTGAATGAGATGCTAGCAGCCGGGGTGACGAGCAACACAGGTGTTAGGCCTTCGAGCGGCCATTTTAGAAAAGCGCTGAGAGGCCTGGGAAGGGGCGGCATGGAGGAGGAGGGTGGCCGTGCTGGGCCTGGCCAGAGAGCCCCGCGCTTGGTGGGGTGAGAGGAGCCGCCCGCTCCTGGCCGCAGAGAAGCACACGGTGGCTCCCTGCAATGCGGGTCCGCGCGCCTCACCGGCGACCCTCCGCATGGGTGTCTGCTACAAGCAGGTCGGGCCGCATCACCCTCTCGTTAAACAAAAAATTAAAATGGGGAAAACCAGCTCTGTCACCTCATCTTTCAGCCATCGGAACAGCCGAGAAATAGAAATTTATTTACAGCAGCTGGCTCTTAGCCTCAGGAGTAAAATATTTATCACTCTCCAGCAGTAACAGCAATGAGGCATCATTTCATCCTGCAGTGCTGTTTCCAGTTACTTATAGCTTTCTCAGAAGTGACCTTTAGGGCTGAATATCTCATGCATGTGTCAGCTCAGAAGTGAATATGAGAAGTCTAATAAAAATCAATTTGGGTGTTCTTAAGTTATCTTAATGTGGAAAAAATTGTGTTTTTTCCAGCTAAATCATTTTTCAAATGCCTATTTTATGCTTGGTTACAAAATAACTTTCTTTTAACCTTCCGACTTTGCAAAAAGTGCCACAGTGAATGACATTTTTCTGTTCATTTGTGGAAATTTGATTTTGAAATAACAGTCCAAAATGTTTTAAGATAGCCTGCACAGGACATTATTTTAATTTGATTTTTTTTTTCTTTTGTGCTACTGTTCATGAAAACAGCTTCTCAAGAAGTGCTGGGTAATTCCACACGTTATGTTCTGTATGCATCATTAGTCAAACTGATGGTTATACCTGAGCTTAATATCAGCTTTGGAAGCCACACCCAGTGATTCACATGCTATCAGATTTTATTCAACATTTAGTGAGTTTAGTATGGATTTCCTATTGTGCATCCAAGTAGCTATTTTACAGCTGTGTCGGGCTACCTATATTGCCATGTATTGTCAGGGAACACATATGCGAGTCCCATGAATCATGCCTTTGAAGCCTAAGCGCACCACAGTAACCTCATCTGTAAAGGACTGATACACTGCAGACAAATACCTAAACAAGTTTGTATCCATAAAGTCTTAAATGACTTCAGTATATCCTGTTTTTAAACAAACAGCTTCATTGAACAGACAGTTTTGTTTGTTTGTTTAACAAACCATCTGGACAATTTGTTCCCTACTCCAAAGCTTACAAAGGTCCTGGGCAGTTCACCAAACCCAATCTTTGGATCCTCAGCCAGTGGTTGGGAGGGCAGGGAGGGCACGGAGAGGTTGAAGAACATTTCTCTCGGACTCTTTAGTCGCTTCATGCCTTTCTCACTATGTATGAGAAAAACAAGTCAAATATAGTCTTTTTGTAGATGTGAGACTATGAGCTTAGTCTTGCTCCCCTTTGCTGCAGCTAAATAAATGATTAATCAAAAATGTTGGGTGGTGTTGGTAGGTCTCTAACACTTCATTCTTGATAACTGAAATTCTTGAACTGCCCATCAACTTTTAGGAGGCAGCATTAAGGTCACTTCAAAAACTTGTGATTTTTTTTTTAACTTGGTTTCATGTGAAATCATGATTGTCTTGTCTATAATACAAAGAAGCCCACGTGCATATTTCTCTCTGCCAAGAAGAAAACCTGGTGTCCTTTATATATTTCCACTTCAGTAATTTTGAAACCTTTTCCGTTATCCCAGTTATGAACTTTTCATTATATTTTAGTATTTATGATACAGAAGAGTCTTTGCATTCTGCTCTCAGCCACTTATCACTGGCTTAAGGGACTACTTTTTCAGTAACTGGGAACTTCCAAACCATTAGCAACCTTGGCTATGGCACTCCATCAGCAAGAGAACTGAAGGAGGTGGAAGTGGCTGCTGAAAGAAGTGACAAAACAAGAAAACTGTCAAAGCCATGTCCAAAGTGCAGTCAATTTTTTATTTTTAGGGGGTGACTCTTCTCTTAATTAGTTTTCAAGTGTCTCTGCTCTTTCGTGCTCCTTAAGGAAGCAAGAGAACTGAAAACTAATTTGGGGAAATATTTTTACATGACAGAAGGCATTAGAACTATCTGTGGCAAAATACCAACCCAGCTGAATTAAGCTAAGCATTGATAGCAACATTCAGATCCTGTGGCACCCTTTGCATTTATCACATCAGCAGCCCACCACCACGTCTTGGTGTCAGCAACCTCTTTATTCAATAGTAGAGGCTCAGAGCCTTGCTCAATGGCTTGGAGTATTGTTGCTTTCTTCCTATAGCTGCAGGTTTCTGTTCGTGCATGCCAGCTTTTTCAGATATCAACAGCAATCAAGTCGCATTAATTCTCTTGATGGATTAATCTAATTCATTGACAGGAGCTTTCTGCTTCATGAGCTAAGCATACGCACACACCCCGACTTGCTAAGTGCCATAAGTGCAGACAGAAGGGCAGCCCATTATTAATGTAACAACCTAGCTTAATTAGTTCAATGGAGCTGAGGGAGCATTAGCTTTAGTTGTTGAGGTCTTGGAGAACATGTATAAAATAGATTGAAGTGCACAGACTCATACTTGTCTAATTCCATACAGAGCTTTCTGCATATCCATTTACTAATCAGTTCTAAACTGCAGAGGAGAGCTGCTTCCTTTGTAAAAAATGGTCATTAATTTGCTTTCCTAAAATAGCAGCATCAGGGTACTTTGCCTTTAGACATAAAGGAAATTTTTTTGTCTGTCTTTTTATTGAACTAGTTTAGGTTCTGAATTGCAAATTTTCACATCTGTGTGGTGTACATTTGTACATTCAGCAGTGCATGCTAAAAGGTGCTGAGATACTAGTACTGTTACTGATACTGCTTTATATGCTGAAACACTATACTTACTTAAACACATTAAAGCATGGACAGAGCAGAATTATTAATATTTCTGTCACAACTCTGAAATGTTCCTTATCATTTCATGGGAGATTTCCATTTGAGGAAAAGAACACAGTAAATATCCCTCACTAGTACAATGTGAGCTGTAAAGGTCAGATATTTAGTGAAATCATTGTAACAGAAAAAGGAGATAAGCTATTTTATTACATTTAGAAGATAACACCCAATGAACATTCCAATTGGGATTGTTTTGCCACATTCATAACTTTGATCTGATTCGAAAGACAAAGTTTTGAAAACTGTTCAAAAACTTCAAAAGATCAGAATACTACCTTTTAATTTTTATCATACAGACAGGGTGGGAAAAAATGCAGCTGCCACCTGCAGTTCCCTATAACTTAAGTGAGAGGAAGCCTGATTTTGTCCCTCCTATACATCAACATTATTATGTTGGGTTTAACCAGTCTACTCTTCTCAAAACTTAAAAAAAAAAATACTTTGTAAATTAACTATCAAAGCACTTTTGTGAGGTTGGAAATACATAAGGCTCTTTGGGCTTGGAGTGTTGGGTTTTTTTATTCTAGGTTTGCATAGCACTTAACCAAAACAGTCTGTAACTAGATGCTGTAACAACATTCCCCCCATGTTACAGACAGGGAAAACGAAGTAAAGAAAATGTCAGAGAACATCTCAAAACCAATTCTAGATCTGAATTCTGGTTCCACATCTATTTCCTTCAAATCCATTGGAGTTTAAAATATAGAAAATGTTGTATGCTAGAAGATGAATAAAGAGTGAGGAAGACAAAAGTGGAATGCATTACCCTTTTACACACATACACACTCAGTCTTCAGAAGCCTTCCATTAAGAGTACGCTGTAAATGTTAATGTTCATGTTGACAGCCAGTTTTATACAGCCACTTCCACAATGACTCAAAGGGCAGCAGAGCACTGACCGGTTTCATTTCTGGAGGAGCAGAATACCCAGAAAGGTTTTGCAACAATCGTTTCTCATGCCTTCACATCTCTGGCCTATATGATAGGGCAAATCATCATCCAGAAGCACTGAGCTGTCGTCACGGTTGGCAGTGTGTGTTCCAGCCAGCTGGATGGACCCTCAGGCTTTCGCTGATAAATATTATTTGCCTATAAACAATCCAAATGGGGGTGAGACTGCACCTGCACCCCGAGATAGGTATACGAGGCATTAGGGCTTAGTGCTATTTCTTAATACCCACCAATTATTCAGCAGAACACAAGCTGAAGGAGGGAGACATCATATCAGTCCTGTTCCTCTTTGGCTCAGCATGAAAGAAATGAGCCTACCTAAAATAAAATAGTTGCATACGTTTATCTCCACGTAACCCACAGGACAAAAGTCCTAACTATTACCTCGCACAAACTGTCAGATTGTATGGATAGACTATCAATTTATTCTTTTTGCCAGTTTCTCCTCCTCCTCATCATCTCCTCTTAAGCCCAGCACCCACACTGGATTTTGGAATATTTATGATGATTGCCACCAGAAGTGAAACTGCTCAGTCAGATCACAGCTAACAGATGACAAAGGTTAGGGGTAAGGCCTGCCCTAGACTTTTCAAAGACAGGAATAAAATAGCCAATCCACCAAAAGAGCTTTAGCCTTTCAGCATGACCTAGGAAAACACTTTTCCAAATTGCTATTTAAACATTTGATATACCAACTACTTCTTTCCAAACTCTGCTACACAATAGTACAAATAACTGATTGTCATTGCAACAGAAGCTTTGACCTCTAAGCTGCCCTCAGTAATGCACAAAGGTTGTGTTGGGGTCCACCAGAGAAAGTTAGTGGATGGCACATACAAATAAAAAATGGGTACACCAGTAATGAACTTAATCCCTAAATTCATCTGCCAGTTATGGAAGGAATTTTTATGGCCTTGTGAACCCTGGGAGGAAGGGCAGGAGCAGAAAGCTTTATATCCCACCAATGCAATGAGTCAAGGCTGGGGCATCACCAGAATCTGCTGCGAAAAACCTAGTGTTCAGTGGGGAAATACTCCAGCTGTTATACCATCGTACAAAATGTGGGTATCACCACCAGTACAAAGCTCCGTAAGTACTCATTCATTTTCTAATGGAAGTTGTGATTACTTTTTAATGCCCTGTGCTGAATGCAGAGCCATCAGATTATCTCAGCCATGTACCAGAGCAACATACCACCCCTAGGGATGAGTAGTTTGAGAAACCCAAATTAATTTTATAGAAAATAGGACATGAGGACACGCTGCTCAGTTAAGATGACAGCACTTCTGTAGACACACAGGAGCACCCAACAAAACTTTCTGGACAAAGCCTGGCTAATCACCAGGGCAAAGATTTTGTACATGGCTGTCTTGGATTGCAGCCATGCAATCTAAATTCTGTCCGAGTCCCTCACCCATGTTTAGGTGACTGCACCTGCTCTATTCATCTGGCATCTCATAACTGTCATTTTGGATTGAGTCAGAGTCTAGAATGCAACTGATCTGTGTTTAAGGGTCTAACTGAAGTTTCAGCCCCACTGCAGGTAATTATATGTTATTTTGGGTCTTACCACCCAAATGTTGACTTTTAATTCATTAATAAAGTACCAACAAATTTGTCTTCGTGATTGTAAAGAAAACACAGGAACCTGAATGGATACAGCCAGAGTAAAAGGTGCAATAGTGGTGCAGAACTCTTACTAATCTGAGTTCTTTGCTTTGTAGGTTAAATTTAATAGGGTATAATTCACAGGCAGAGTATTTTTCATGCCAATATTTGTTCTAATAAATGGAATAAGTATCTAGAAGCAAAGCCTTTGTGAGGCAAAGTGGGGAAAGAGAAGCAAGATCTAAGAAAGTCTTAAATCCACAAAAGACTCACAGAAAGACAGCCTTTACTAATTGCTGAAAGCTAGTAAAAGGCACCTTTACCTATTGAAACAGATTAATAACTCTTCAAATTAAATATATTGCCAACTCTGACTGCAAATAAATCTGTTCAGTACCCCAAAATCCAATACATAATGCAGAAGCTTACCTCGAGCATCCTCAAAAGTGGAAAATCCTCAGTCTTCCATGAGTTACCACTCTCTCTTGAAGTTATTTCCATGGCTTGGGGCTGACTGTGAGCACAGGAGAAACACAGGTCTTTGCAGAACCATAGCAAGCACCACGTCAGGCAGAGACTCAGCAGTAGTCTCCTCTGGTTAGCCATCGAGACACAGTATCTCAGGTGTAAAGCCCAGTAAGGTGGGAGTAGATGAATATACAGGGAGGAGAGAAGAACAAGGGAATTCATGTGAGAACAGCAGAGGTGAGGACGAAGACACTCCAGTAGGTCTGAGAGAAATGGAGACACTGAGCCAGACCCTCAGCTTTCCTGATCTGATGAGACCCTGCGATGTGCAATCCTGACCCCACCGAAGTCAGGAGGAACTTTCCCAGGGCTACATTGGCGCTGGGATTACATCTCCTGGCAGACCAAATTGAGCTCATACCTTGCTATCTGCTTGATGAGACCTGTGGGCCTCACACAAAATTGCTTCACATTACTTCCCTTGAAAACAAACCTACACAACAACAAAAACTTTGTAACTTCTTTTTTTTTTAACCGTGACAAATCCAGCCAATTTATTCTATTTATTGTACTGTAAGTATTCCCCACAAATCTTGTACCTTATGCATACAGGGGTTTAAGATAAGATAAATTACATATAAGAGGACAATTAAGACCTAAATAAGGCTAGCTTCTTACATATCGCTTTGTAAAGACAACCTGGAACAGAGCTGAGTCTCTAAATTTAGGACAAGTAAAGTTCAAAAGTGAGTCTGGCTGGTTCTAGTGCAATAAGCACATGTGGAGTACTCCACCTGCCTCTGGTGGGTTTAGAAACCATGGCTGTGTTTTGGCATTTTTGGGCTGATCCTGAAGGACGCTCAGCTTTGCAGCAAGTTCAGCATCTGACCTCTTGCCCAGGCTATCCTTCAAATTCAGACAGAGTTTAAGTACTTCACTTGACTGGGGCCTCATAGGCCACACTTTGAGCAATCAAGCTTCAAAAGAAAGGGGGGATAAAACCCAAATCCCAGGAAACCATGCTTGATATGTACTGGTTAAGTAGGAATTTCAGATGGCAGAAAAGACTGAGGACTGTTTCTAGGTCATTTGTTTATCTTGGAGGGCAGCAAAGGATGCAATACGTTCTTTTGTCAGTTCTCCCAAAGGATGACTAAGTGACTTTCATAGGCAGGCCATTGCAAACATTTAGCAATGTTATCCTATCATCATTTCTGTTTGAGTTCCGTAAAGACAACAGTCTGTAGAAGATAAGTTATGAATTCATGAGGGAGAAATATGTACAGATTAATAGGTCTGACATTTACTTTGCTAGAGAAAAGAGAAACAGACAACAGCAAAAGATCTCCACATTTTACTTTTTAAAAGCAAAGTGCTTGTTGCATAGCCTTCACATTTAGAAGCTGAGTTCTGGCCATATATACATACCAGTGTATATTTTCTTCCTCCATCCGTGGTCTCTAACTCCCTTCTGGATAACTTCCACTGAATTTCAGAATTTGTTTTTTTTCCAAGATTCTTGAGAGCAACAACACGAGGGGTAAGAGGGCCACCGATTTAGTCATGACACCATGAACAGAAGGAGAAATGATAGCACCCTCTGCTGTCATTTTAGATGATTACCTTAAAGATTTCTGTATTAGTCTCAGCAGTTTTAGCTTGCCTGGAAAAAAATCTGCCAGAATATTTGGTTCATAATTTTTAATTCATATTAGAAAGACTGTGACTGCCTTGTGATTTATTTCTATTTTATTGTTTTGTAAATGGCTGCAATATTCCACAATTCAGAATAGTTTGTCTTTTGGGATCCAAATAGAACTGAAATTTTACATCTATGCCATCTGCTTATGTGAGATAAGATTCACCTTTCAAAATACACCTTGTCTTTCAATAAGTATGGTTTTTATCAAATGCACACTAAATTTCAACATACGTTTTCTAAAACCCACTCTGTGACTGATGAGCCCAACAGCTAGACAGCTTTAATCGTCACTTCTATAATTCATACAGCTAACATCATTGGAAAGCTGCACAATATGAGCTGAAATTACCCTTGCTGCAGACACTGCCATTTCTGACACTGATCTCCCAAAGACATACTTGTGGATCTGCTACAGAGGCCTGAGGGTTTTAATTCCAGGATTAGGGACTGAAGTACAATTTACGTTACATTAGATGAATATACACTCCCCCCTCCCTAATTCCTGTTTCCCTTCGGTGATGAACATATGTTTGTGGTTCTGGGGTAAATAACTCATAAAATAAAAGTAAAATCACATATACAGAGATTCTTTCATTATGTATCTATGGAGCTGGACTTATTTGCTGTAGAACTGATCTGATAGATCTCAAGTTGTTTTTAATTCACTTACATGCATAAACAGAGTGAAATATATTGGATTCATATTATTGTGATCTACACAAAAGCATCTGCGTCTCCAGACCGTGGGATACTGAAAATCTGGACCAATACCAAGAAAATCCTTTTCTTTAGAAACTTTATGTGGCGTATTGAGCCAAAAATGGATGAAGTCTTCCTGTATATGTAATGTCTGTTTCATTAAATGGATTTCAGAGTTCAATTTCATGTTTTCCAACTATTGCTTTTTCTTTCCAGAGGAAATCTGGTATTCTATCCTCTTTTTTTTTTTTTTAATGTTCAGTACCAACATTTTAAATCGAATTGCTAGGAAAGGTTCTCCTGTATTTATGAAAAGAAGCTGTTCTGCTGGTAGTGGTTTTAAAACATTGGGTATCAGTACTCGTTCATATTCTTGAACAAAAGTGGTTTTAAGTAAAGAAGTGCAAAGTAAATACTGATCATATACATGAAATAATAGAATTTTTACTCAGAGAGAATGAACACATAATTATCCCAGCATTGCTTTTGCTTCATGTCATTGCCCACATTTGTTAGCATGCAGTAAACCAGCAAAACCAATTGGGAATCAACAGGACAGAACCGACTAGGTTCTCAGCAGGCATCAGCTCGTGCATAAAAACCACTAGTGCTGCACACACATACATTAGCAAGTATCTGGCCCCGTATTCCTCATGGAAGGCACAGGCCTAATGCTAAGACTCATATGGCTGGCTCAATTCAGTGTCTATGTTTATTTCTGGAAAAAATCCTAGGAGACGGAACAAAAAGGCATCTGCTCTACAGCTGTGTTTACTATGCATCGTTACCTGCAGGCTATATAGCTAAAACAACTTGTGCCGTATCTCCAGACCTATCACAATTTGGGTCTGTCTTTAGTTGCCATATTACCACCTCAGCCTCACTTCACAAGTAGGTTGATTCCCTCTCCTGTTGTTCTATGTTTTTGTCTTCTCCAGTCTTTGCTGACTGCAGAAAAATGAAGTCCGCGTTCACAGGTCACAGCCTTGGTCCTCCTGTCCCCTCCTCAACACTTAGCAGGGCCGTAAGGCTCCCAAGGCTACTTCCATCTAACAATGCTTACGTGCTTCATTATCACTGTTCCTGTTAATACTTTATTGCGTTACAGTTTTGGTGTATACATCCAGTCTAAGGAAAAAGTATTCTCTCCATTTGATAGGTGGTAAGCGCTTCAGGCCAAGGCCGCCTTTCACAGCATATAAATCAAGGTTCTTGACGTACACTTCTGCGGCCTTCGGACAAGTTGCTGTGATGTTTTGCTATTGCTGACTGACAGCTCCTGTGATGTGGCACTCGTATCATGACCCAGGACATTCAGCAAAGGGTTCCTCTGATCTCTTGATGAAACCCAGTGCACGGCCAGAAGACAGCTGTGGTCTTTCCTTCAATATAAACAGCGCTGGGGACCTTCTGGGATCTCAGGCAGTTTTACAGCACGCATCGCCCCGAAGCAGCCAAGCACAAGCAATCATCAGGCACTAGGAGCACCAGGCGAACGAGCTGTAGCGTCATGGCAGGCAGCTCTCAGGTGGGAGCACGGCACAGCTCTGCCTCGGCCTGCCTGCGCGGCACCACGGCCCGACAGCAACAGCAGCGGGGGCAGCGCCCAGGCACAGCAAAGCAAAACCAGGGGACGTTCCTGTGCGCCGTTCGCCGCGTTCTTGCTCTGTTACTGACATCCACCTCTGCAGAAGTCTGGGTTCTCGCACCTGCTTATGTCCACTAGGTGGTAGCAAAAAGGCGTCACTGGGAGGGAAGGCTTTCCCGGCCCCCCCCCGCCCCCCCCCCCCCCGCCCGGGGCAGGGCAGGGCCGGGAGGGGCGGGGGCCACGCCAGGAATCCGGCAGCTGCCGCCGGGCCGCCGCCCCCCGCCCGGGGAATTGGGGGAGTTCCCAACCCACTTCTCCTTTTCCTCCCTTAGTTTTGGGAAGTGATAAGTGATGAGCATGGCATTGACCCCGCCGGAGGCTATGTCGGTGACTCAGCGCTGCAGCTGGAAAGGATCAATGTCTACTATAATGAATCATCTTGTAAGTGTGGGATGGAGAGGGGTGCGGGACAGGGGGCTCCGTGGGAAGGGGCCCAGGAATCTGGGAGAGAACGGCTTTGCGAAGCTGCGTTGCACATCTGGTCGCACTCCTTGCGTGCCATCAGCCCCCCAGCTGATACCAGCTCGCCCCATTATACACAGAAAAGATTATCTCCTTTCTTACAAACTTGATAACTGGGTCTTATCTCCCCAGGCAGAGAGAAATGGCATAAGGGGCTGTCCCTAGGGTGGAGGTTCGTTTATTATTCAACACTATGCTAGGCATTTGTTCTTTTAACATATGATTATTTCATCGGATGTGTCTTACTGGTTGCCCCAAATCAAACTGATGGTTATGTGAGCCTGCATCTGTAGTACTCTCTCTGTGATTTCATGACTAAGAGAGTTGGGCCACAGGTCCAGAGAACTCAACAGTGATTCATTAATAAGATGCCAAAGGTGCCCAAATCCTCTGAGTCAGTCTGGTGTTGAAGGGTGTTAACAGTTTAAAATGGGGATCATGTTGACATGAACCTGCAAGTGTGAATGTTTCATCTTTTGTCTACCTCAGGTTAATTCATATTATTTACCTGAGTTGCCTTGAACAATTTCAATTGGATACAGATTCTTTCTTTTGTGCTTGGTGGTGGATGTGCTAATCTACTACTATTTGCCACCTACACCAAGTAGCTCTTTCAGTGGAGGTGAATCCTTCCAGCATAAAAGCTTGTGAGACTTGTTAGGTTCATTTGAACATAAACCCTTCGCTCACCTCATTATTCACAGAAAAGATTATCTACTTTCTTACAAAGAACATGTCAACCATTTTTTCTATCCAGAAACTTCACTCCCTCGTATCTATTGCTAAAAAAGAGCTTACAAAATGTAATATACCATCTGTATGACCCAAAAGATGCCAGGTCTGTTTTTCAAGCAGAATTGATCTGTTCCTATGGTGCTGGGGTTTTTTTTCACCACCATGTCTTCCTGTATAGGAAATCTTTATATATGTACAATCTATATTAGACTGATAGTATGAGACATAATGTATTTGTGTATTGAGAGCTATAACTGTGTTAGCTTATTTCAGAACATTAAGGGCATGCTTACTTTTTATTGTAGCCCAGAAATTCGTACCAAGAGCAGTCTTAGTGGACTTGGAGCCGGGAACCATGGATAGTGTGCGATCTGGTCCTTTTGGTCAGCTCTTTCGGCCTGATAATTTCATCTTTGGTATGTGGACATCACTTTTTACAAAACCAAAACTATCCAACAGGTGTTTGATGACCAAATGAATGGTCAAAAAGCATTTAAGCTTCCTATTCCAAAGCGGTCCCTAATAGCTTAACAATACAACTCCGATTATCTGTAAGTCAGTTAAAAGATCCTGTTAACTGGAAAAGTCATTCTTCTGTTAATCATTCCTTCATTTAGCAAAGTACTGGAAGTTTCCTGTGGTATTCAGGTCAAGAACATTTGCTTTCCATATGTATGAACTCCAGAGAAATCCTGAAACCACTTCTTTACAGCAAAAGGCGTGGAAGTTCTGCAGAAAGTGGAGGGGGGGCGGGGGGAGCCTCAGCCACAAACAAACCAGACTACTCTTCACTTGAATTCACATTAAGTGCTTGAGCATTAAATTGTTTATAGGCTGTGTAATGCAACTTTTTCAGGAGTTCCTTCCAGTATAGTAAACAGTGGAGGAAGACAAACTGTAACACAGAAAACATTGTCATGTATAGCCAGTTACTGAGTTGTTTTCCAACATAATGAGGAACAGTCTGAGAGCATGTGGGGAACTTCTGGTTTTGCAGTGTTCTTGCAGAGGGTTGTTCTAGCCTTTACTGTTTCATTTTGGACTTCTGTAGTACTTTCCATCTAAGCGTAAAAATGCACATTACCAGGATTAAATTTTGTAGTATCTTCACAAAGTACAGAAGCATTATTGATCCCTTTGCACTAAAGAAGAAGTAGTGTGTGAAAGTTAAGTAAATCCACTTGCTGAAACAGGAAGTCTGAATGAAAGCTACCATGAGAACTCTCCCGTCCTTTTGGTTTCTGAGTCTGCTCTAGCCACAAAACATTTCCTCCTGCCAAGGCAAGCTTAGGTTGCAACTTAGTTTGGTATATTTTGTTAACAGAAGGAAGGAACAATGCCAGGGACTGACAGAGAAAAGATAAACATTGTTTGGGTGGTATAAAACAAACTTAAGTCTGGGTTGTTGCTGTTGAGATGGGAAGTAAGAAGCCATACAGTTACTTTAACCCTTTAACTGACTTAAAACTTGCAATGCTGTCCCTGTTGTTCTCCTGTATACTCCATGGCAGTGATGTTAAGGGTCTCTTTGAAACAAATTTTAAGTTAAAACATGTAGAAGTAAGCTTGGGGAGATAAGCCATAGATATAGGCAGCTTTATTAAGTATGTTTCTATATTCAGGTTTTTCCTTTCACTCCCTTTCTCCTGCATGGACCACACAAGCCCTCTGAAAGTGAATTCACCTGACCTATGGAAATACTTGAACTGGGGCTTTACAGTTTGGCATGCCACCAGTAAAACCAGAGAAAAATTAATTCAGGGTGTCTCCAACAATAGTGCAGTTCACTGTGCTCCCTTCCTGCTGAGCTAACAATGAACCAACAGCATGTGATCAACTCGTATCTGACAGAGGCCCCTGCCAGCATCAGGCACTGTCCTCCCAACCTGCTGAATAATGCAGAATGGCTGCCTGAGCGCTGAAGTAATGATCTTCTGTGTCAAAAGCCAACAAAGCATTTTGTTTTCTCTTTTAAAAATCTGGCCTGGACCCACAAAGGATTTTGTGGCAGAAGCTGGCAGTTCCATACTTGCTGTACCCCAGGCTGTTAGGGCTTATTCTGATGGAGATGTTTTCTGCCTCTGCCTGTATATACCTGCACGTGCCTGTGTCTCCATAGCAAGTAACCATGGACCATCAATCAGGATTTCCTTCAGGTATATTGAGTACATGATCACACAGTCCAGATACAGGAATTTTAGCTCAGACCAGCAGGAGATGGAGATGGACACAAAAATAATCCTTGTGCTTTAATGCTTGTGTTGACAAGGTAGTGATTTAAAAGGTGGGGAAGTGTGGGTGGAATGATTTCGCTCTACAAGAGCAGCAGGTCTCCTGCCCTTCTAACAGCATTGAATATGATTGCCTGCCAGGAACTTCTGTGAACACTGATGTATTTCCTCTTGTTAACCAGTTTTCATTTGTACGTTTTTGCATTTGTCATTCTTTTCTTGTGTACACCCTTGCTAGCTTTCATAAGTGGATACCACCCCAGTTTAAATTTTCTGAACTGGTAGGGGCAACCATGAAATGTCAAAGGAGCTGTCCTTCCCTCTCTAAATCATACCATGTGTTCTGCACCAAGGCTGTTTGTACTGGGCTTCTAAGCATTAGTGTGCAAGCTATGGATCTCTCTTTGCAGGTTCGTCTTTTATTTTAAGCAGCAAAGAGAGGAAAGGAGTGAAAGAAGATTGCAGGAAATAATTGCAATTTTAGGGATTAAAAAATAAATTGACCGTTAGAGAAATGGCTTCTATGTGTGTGCGGCTCAACCTGAACACGTGTGATAACTCTACAATGTGTTGGAGAAAGAAATAGTGGTAGAAGGACCTGGAGGTACAAAGAGTGCAGATAAGTTGTGGGATTGCTTTGTGTAGGCTTTCTTGAGATCTTTGTAAATGCACAGTGAGAAAAGGCAGGGGCAGGATGCTAGAGTTGGGCTGCATGTAACGCAGAGCTTCCAGGATTGGCAAAAGATCTGCCAAGTCCTGATTTTTGTGGACATAAGCTCATTTTCTACCTAGAGATTTAGTCCTGGTGAAATTTGATCATTTTATGTGTTTGTCTAAGATTTTCAGAGGTCTGGTAGGTACCTGATAAGTGGAGAGCATCCATTAGTGTTTCACAGGATCATGATGAAGATTTCCAGGTGTGTGGCAGGCCTTGTCAGAGCCATGGCACCTCCAGACTGTACTGTGTTGTCACAGGTAAGAAGTCTGGAGCTTCTAGGGCTTATTGTACGTGTCCTGGGTGGTGATGGTGGTGGTCTTACAGTGCTATAGAGCCAGTGGGCCTGGAAGTATCAGATTACTGGGCGCATATGTGTGCACAGCAGGAATTCCAAACGAAAATGTTGGAGACCCTAGGCAGCTGGCTGACTAGTGGACGAAGTGCAGCGTTGCCACGGGAGTAGCCAACAGTTGTGGGCTGGAGGGAAGCCATTAGTAGTGGTGGAGGCAGCTGCTGCTACCGTTAACACTCAGCAGTTTAAATACAAAGGTCGTATTAGTGCAGTAGAGACAGGTGGCATCTAGGAGTTTGTGTGATTCAAATTAAGACTGAGGGAGTCTAGCACAGTGGAGGGCCCAAAGGAATACAAGTCCACCTCTGTATTAGGCGTTTTACCTCCGAACTTGATCTGCAAACTAAGCAAAAGCAAGTAAAATCAGTCTCTTTCCCGCATTTGTGTCAGGAACTCCCATTCTCCTCTTACCTTGCTCTTTGTTCCTATTCTTCATTCTCTCCTGTTCTCCATTCTCATCTCATTGGCCACTGGATAAGGATGATACGATGTTTACACCAGGGGTGATGTAAAGAATAAAGCCCTAAACTCAGAATTTGCCTTTGTTAGAATCCTTCTACATCTCAGAGTGATGTCTGCTTGTTAGAGTGCAGCCTGATGTGCTGCCCTGTCTGTGGTAGGGGATCTGCTCAAGCTGACTGCAGAGGTTACAAGCACATTTAATTCTGGAAGGATATTACTTCGTGCTTTGCCCAGCTGGACAGGAAGTGCTGAGCTCCCTAGGTTCAAAGGGAGAAAAATACAGCAACATATAGAACAATGCATTAACTAACCAAATACATCATGAGGAAACCAAGCGTTTATGCAGTGAAAATAAAGTGCATCGTATTTAAACAATATCCCAGTAATCAGTTTCCCTGATTCATATGTTTGGCACCAACACAGTGCACTGGGAATTGAAATGAGACATGGAAACAGGAAGGAAGGGGAAGGTCTTGGAGAACAACACAGAAGCTGACAGCTCTATACCTAATTCTGAAACTATTGCTCTTTCTGAATACCACTCATGAATACCACTAAGTTCAGTGGCACAATGTACATATGTAGTAGTCACTGTGAGGGACAGGAGTATTAAAATACTGGTCCCCCATTTAATCCTCCTTGTTACCCAAGTCATAACAAAATAATGACATAGCAAAGGATCCAGACTGTCCATCTTAATAAACCGAGTGGCACATAAAAGGAAAATGGAAGCCTTGGGGAGAAAATAAGGGGCTAATGAAACATCAGTGATCCAATTTTGCAAGTTGCTTTGCAGATCTGGAAGAATGGTGAGTTTGTAGGGAAACCAGTAAAAGCTAAAAGGCACTTAACTGCCAAGTTTTTGAAATAACATTCTTGAAGCTTCTGTTGATCCGTATTTTCATTCAGGCTAGGTAACCATGAATGAAAAAAGCTATAGTTCTTGATATAACAAATTACATAGGACTTCTGAAGTACGGCCTTTATCCTTGAATGACAACAATGCCTCTCTGTCTCACAGGAATCGGTCCAAGAACCTTTCATTTAGAAATGTGTATCTGTGATTTCGCTTTGTATACATCATGGTCCTTATAAACAGGAAGTATTTAAATATTAAACAGTCGTCTTGTGTTTATGGAATAAGCAGGATTGGAAGTGTGAAAACTTCCAAAACAAGGAGTCAAGGCCATCTTTGCATTTATGGAAGGTTAAAGACCAAGAAAAGAAAAAAAAACACCCAAAGGCATAAATGAAAACTACCAGGGATTTGAGGCAAAAGGAACTATACAAAAAGTTTATGCTGATACTTCCAAAGATATTAGTAGGCAAAACCAAAGAGCACAGTTATCTACCTGACCGATTTGTAGCAGCTTTTGTTACAGATGTGAATCCATTTAGCATGCAAATACCAAACATTACCAACAATTTTGTAAATTTTCTTTCCCTGTTGTATGTTATTTTAGGACAAACTGGTGCAGGCAACAACTGGGCTAAAGGACACTATACAGAAGGGGCAGAGCTGGTGGACTCCGTACTTGATGTAGTAAGAAAAGAGTGTGAACACTGTGATTGCTTGCAAGGATTTCAGCTCACTCATTCCCTGGGAGGAGGGACAGGGTCTGGCATGGGAACCCTACTCATCAGCAAGATACGAGAGGAATATCCAGACAGGATAATGAATACCTTTAGTGTCATGCCATCTCCCAAGGTTTCTGATACAGTGGTGGAGCCTTATAATGCTACACTCTCGGTCCACCAACTGGTTGAAAATACCGATGAAACCTACTGCATTGACAATGAAGCTTTGTACGACATTTGCTTCCGCACCCTGAAGCTCACTACTCCAACATACGGTGATTTAAACCACTTGGTTTCTGCTACCATGAGTGGGGTAACTACATCCCTGCGTTTTCCAGGCCAACTAAATGCTGACCTCCGGAAGCTAGCAGTAAATATGGTCCCTTTCCCACGCCTTCACTTTTTCATGCCGGGCTTTGCTCCTTTGACAGCCCGAGGCAGCCAACAATACCGAGCACTCACCGTTCCAGAGCTCACCCAGCAGATGTTTGATGCCAAAAATATGATGGCAGCCTGTGACCCAAGACATGGGCGATATTTGACAGTGGCTACCGTCTTCCGCGGTCCCATGTCCATGAAGGAGGTTGATGAGCAGATGTTGGCCATCCAGAACAAGAACAGCAGTTACTTTGTGGAGTGGATCCCAAACAATGTCAAGGTGGCAGTGTGCGACATACCTCCTCGTGGCCTCAAGATGGCTTCCACGTTCATTGGCAACAGTACTGCTATTCAAGAGCTCTTCAAAAGGATCTCGGAGCAGTTTTCGGCCATGTTCAGGAGAAAGGCCTTCCTCCACTGGTTCACAGGAGAAGGAATGGATGAAATGGAATTTACAGAAGCAGAAAGCAACATGAATGATCTGGTTTCAGAGTATCAGCAATACCAAGAAGCAACAGCAAATGATGGAGAGGAAGCGTTTGAAGATGAAGAAGAAGAAATCAATGAATAAAGAAATTAGGGTCCAGTATTTTCCAGGCTAAGTTCTCAAATCTGGATTTCTAATACTTTGGCTTCTAAATCTGTATTTAGGCTTAAAAAAAAGAAAAAAAAAAGGCAAAAACAGAGCATGAGTTTCAGATGTTAGAGGTGCTCTTCAGAGTCCATTGAGGTCACTGAGAACTGAGGACATGCAGCATTTCTGGAAATCAGGCCACTTCTATTCATGAGACAAACGTAAGGCATTCAGTTAAGACTTTGGCCTAAGAGTCTGAACACAGAGATTGCGAGTTTGGGATCTTTTTTTCCCAAACAAAGTTTGTCATCCCCAAAGTTGTACAAGAGAAGACAAAATAGGCATGAAAATCTACAGAACAGAGCTGCACTATTTTCATCCATTTATGAGTAAGAAAATCTTGTGGGTTTGAAGTATTCATTCTGTACTGAATGTACAATACTGAACTGCCAGGAACAAAATTTATTCATAATAAAAAAAAGTTTTTAGCTATTCTGTACAGTAACTGTTAACAGTGATATTTGACTCCAGTCCTCTAAAAACAAAATAAAAAAGATCAGTATCCTCTCAAGCAAAAGCGTTTTGGGCAGTCAATGCTATATAAATATCCAGTGAGCTGCAGACCACAGGCTGGATTTATGCTGTGTGACTTCATCACTTGCTGCTGAATAATCACAGACTGTATATATGAAATCTATCCATGTGTGATGGGGTGAGTGGCACCCCAAGATCTTGCTGGTCCCCTGTCTTTCTGGCTGTCACCAGTTACTGGTGCTGTTCCTGTCTCCATGCCACCTAGCCTGAATAGCTGAAATTCAATTCTCCACAGAACGTGGTGGGAGCGGGGACATAGGCTGTGTGCTGGTAGATCTCAGTACCTAGGTTCATAAGTTTATTGTACCTATAGATGCTATGGATGTCTTGCTGCCGAGATAGGTTAAAAACACTGGACAGGTTAAGGTTAAAGTACAAATAAAAGTATTTATACACAATATTCAAAACAGCTGGCAAAATGAAAGATGAACAAGTTTATCTGCTTATGCTGAAGCTGAAACAGAAAGGTCTCTGTCTTACCCAGCTGACTTGCTGCCTTGACAATGTGACTGTCGGGCATTTGCTCTTCGTGCATGCTTTGTGTTTCTGCTCATATCAATTAAACAGCCCTTCTGCATTCTGCGTTAAAAACAGCCCGCTACCAGAGAACACTCTGTCTGCATGGAGTCTCTTACTGAGGTCAGTTTCTAGGCAACAAAACAAGCAAACAAAGGAGAAACCCTCCAAAATCCAAACTTTAAATGTTTCAGGAACTCTGCTCTTCTCGCCTTGAGAATCACTTTCTAAGCGAAAGCGTTGCTCAATACTTTACACTATGTTTGTAAAGTGCCTTTTAATTTCCAAAGGTGTGTTGCTCTTAACAAGGTGTTATGTTTTGTTAGTTTGGGATTCAGGGGATGAGGCAGTATTTTATAAGGTATGTGAACCAGGCAGCTGTTACCCACATAAGCTGAAGCTGTCTGCCCAATTTTATTCTACACAGAAATGGAACTGTTAGTTTTAATCAAGTACAAGTTTTTCATATAAAGTGACATCATAGGTAGAGGCACAGTCGTTGGAACATACTAACCAAACTGGCTTTGGCGTAGGTGTATAGGTGGAGATTGGGAGGGCCTGGCGGGTTGTCTTTTGAAGGGTCATCGTGGAGTCAGCCAGTTCACAGGGGCCACGTTCTTTGCAATGGCTAGTGATGCCTAAAGGATTTATGAGTAGCAATAAACACCTTTAAATATGCATTTTACAAATGTTGTGATGTGCTGTGACTGTCTACTTATCATGGCATGAGATTAAGCTAAAATAGACTATGTATTAAAGAGAAATTAGCATTTAGTGCAGTGCAAAGCAAAATCCATGGGGAATAAAGCCAGTACACTTGGAATTTTAGTTGATGCTTTGTAAATAGCAGGCTATTAGCTTCACCAGGGAGAATGTGTTAGAGGTTCAGAGCCTGCTGTCACACAGCTGTGGCACAGGCTCTGCAATTAAAGCACTAGCATAGCTTCTGAGTGAAGTAGAACCAACCATCTGACAGCTTGTGGAACTGCATTTTGTGGCAATACAGAATTCGTAACCAGGTCCCAGCCATAAATTCAGATACTGCTGTGAAAAAGAAAGTAAAAGTTATTACTTAAAAAATGCCAGGAATCTTGGGAGTTCCTAAATAATTGAGTTACTCACTTGGTGAGCCAGCCTGTTCTTTACTGGTTTTCATACACTGACCCAAAATCCAGCATATAGACTCTGAGCTTGTGGAATCCAGACCTGACAACGCCATCCTCTGATCCTGCTTTGACTCTTAGCCATTCTTTTGCATGTGTTTACTTGCAACTTTGATGGGAATGTCTAGAATGTGTGGAGGTGGGGGAGGTCAACTAATGCCCTCTTTAGAGAAAAAAGATCTTCCATCTGATCTTAGGGGAAAAAACCCAACCCACCAAAATGAACCCTGTAGTAGGAACATTGTCAGAGGACCAGCTTGCATATAAGCAGTAAGAAAGCCATGGAAAGCACAAATGCCTGCTCTTCCTCTTCAGTCAACCAGCTCTAATCATCTTCCTTTCCTGACATAAAACAGAAAATTGTTTTACTAACAGGTTTGGTGAGCAATTCCTTCAGCTGAACTTCCTTTCAAATAACAACTTCCTGCTTTTTCCTTGGAAACTTCTATTTTGAATCTACCTGCCGAGTCCCGCCTAGCTTTGTTCTTCTTCACATTCCTCACCTACGTCTTTCTTTTTCATTTTCCCCCTAGTTTTTCAACCTCTTCTCTTGCACCTTTTCTTTCTGTGCCTAGCCCACCTTCATTTTCTCTCCTTTTTACTGCTTTGCACCTGGCCACAGAGAAATACATAGAAGCAGGCTGCCAGCACAAGCCAGATCTAAGAAGGCCTAGAAATGGAGCTCCCAGTACCGCCTGGGCACAAACACCTCTGCCGACACCGGGATGAGGGGGAAAAAACAGCAACCAGCACCACGGACACCACTTGAAAATGGGGAGAGGGTGAGGTGTGCCACGGGAAGAATGTGTGGCTGCATCAGGACAGAAACAGGAATTGAACCTGATGGGCCAGCTCCTTTGCAAAGTCGCTCTGGTCAAAGCCAGCAAGGAGTTGGGCAGACCCTCAGTTTACAGACGTGACAGTCCCTCCATAAAGCTACACCAGCCAAGCCCCCATAGGCTCTCAGTTTCTCTGCATCCCGAGTTTAGGGCTCTCCATTTCTTCTCTTGTGTTTGTTATCTCCTTAGGAAAAGGTGTTCACCTCCTGGGAATAGGGTCAGGTTGGGAAAAGGCGTCTAGATCTGCTCCTTCTCCCAACATTGGGAGGAGCAGGGAACTTGCTGCCTGCCTCCGTGCTGTGCAAGCCCTTACAAGTTAAAGCAGCACTGCTCGATGTGTTGGCAACAAAAATTAATCATCTGGCCTTATTGGCAGCCACAGCACAGACTGAACTCGATTTTCTTGATTTATGTGAAACCACCTGAAGTCTTAAATTTGTGAGTAGGAGGCTAACAGTCCTCTTTAAAGCAGCAGGTTGGGTAAACAGCTGCTTTTTTTTTAAATTTTCATATCTTTGTTTTGATTCCAAAGTCTCAACAAATCAAATTCTGCCTCTTTTGGCATGAAATATTAAGATTTACAGAGGTAAGATTACACAAAGCAAATTAATGCTCTAAAATAGGTGCAAAGGGACTTGCCTCTCCTTTACATTATCATATGCTCATTAATTGCATGCTGCAACTAAACGAGTGAAATTTAAAAGCAGACAGCACAAACAGGGAGTAAGAGAAAACATTTCCCGGAGAGGAAGTGATTCTTTACAGTTGGGTAGTGCCACTGTTAAGAGTTAGGTTAGGTTTTTTTTTGGGTGGGGGTGGGTGTGGTTTGTGTTTTTTATTGTTTTTGGTTTTAAGTAAGGAATGAGGAAATGCGGAATTCTGACCTTTATGACATACGCACATTTAGTCCTCAGCACTGGCTACAAATTACCAATTCCTAACACGAAGTGCTCAGCTAAGTGGGGGGGCAGG
The DNA here is from genome assembly GCA_034782735.1 of Sagittarius serpentarius. Lineage (NCBI taxonomy): Eukaryota > Metazoa > Chordata > Aves > Accipitriformes > Sagittariidae > Sagittarius > Sagittarius serpentarius. Next base: position 3,269,375 of record JAVKLA010000047.1, read on the forward strand.
GGAATAGAACAAACAAGGCGTTAATACAGAATACATGTAAGGTACAGCACTAGGGCGTATGTACAGAAATCAGTCCCGACTTTACCCTGTGTGCAAGATGTAAGTTTTATAAACAACTCCACTATTGCAATAAATCATTCTAAACGCTGACACCAATAATAAAGGAACTGAAGTTTAGTTTTATTGAGGATGCTCTCCTGTTCATCATTCATTCTACAACAATGAATCCGATAGGGATACGCAAAAGTGTTGTTTAACAACTAAAAATATGCTCTAAATTTGCTCCATTGCCCTTGTTCCTCTTCACTGTGAAGCCAGGCAACACCAGAGATGGATATAGCTTCATCATGGAGAAAAAAAAAACCCAAGAGTAATTTCAATAAACAATTCACTTCAAATAACTCAAGCAAAGATCTTGTGTCTGACCTTTCAGAGGCAACTTTTTCCTTTATCATCCTACTGCTTTCCAGTATGTTGCAACATACAGGTGGAATCAATCACTAATTATTCCCCTAACCTGCCCTCTCCATCATAAGCTTTAAAGGATTTGTTGTCCAGCAGAGAAGCTTGGTTCAATTCTCCTGTCCGACTTCACCACCCCCCCACCCCCACGCTTCTCTCTCTCTCATTCTGGGATAGGGAGACCCTCAGTTAATTTCTGAACAGCTGAATTCTCCATCTAATAAATCGCTAGCATGCAGCAGACAACCAGAAGCAGAATACAACTATTCAACTAAGCAGGGGGAGATAGCTTTAGGTTAAGCAAACCAATATGAAACGGACAATCTGATTGAGCACCTTTGGATTTGGCTGCTGGTTTTGGTATTTGTGAGCACAAGCTTACTACCCTAATTTAACACAATATTATGCTTGAGAGGAAGTTTTGTATTGGTCTGAATTAAAAAAAAAGACAAGCTTTGTTCAGAAAAGTACTGATTTTATTGACTCAAACTGTATTTACACAACACATTCATATGTTCAATATCTTACAGAACTCTGTAAAAAAACTGACTAATAAAACTGCAGGAGCCAAACTGAGTTTCAGACTTAAAGACACTGAACCATGAGTACATTTTAAGATATTTAAGTGAGTTTCCAGTTTCACTGTCAACTTACATGGCAGTTCTCTGTAGACAAACTCTTTCTAAAATCAAAATGAAAGGTGGAAGGGGAAAGGATCAGATGGAAGAGCTGATAGTTTTGCAAAGCTAGTACTTTGTAAGACCAGACTTTTGGCTAAGCATTCAACAATACATTCTGTATGATTTTTTTTTGGAAACAGGTCACATACAGGTATCCTTTAGATCAGTAATCAAAAAGACTTTTAATTTTTGTAAGCTTACGTACATTTAAAAAAAAAAAAAAAAAGAGAGACCAGTGCCACGAAGTTTGTGCGTGAATCTGAACTGTTTCAAAGTCTGAGAGGCTCGGTTCTGGCTTTCCGTTGCAGCTCAAATCCAATGTATCTTTCTTCAGTTGACAAATGAAAGATGATCATCTTTTTTACCAGTGAACTGATGATACCACATACGTAAACTGAGAGCAGAACACCTTTATCTCCTCACAAGAGATCACTCTTCCACCCATCCCTAATACAGTTTGGCTGAATAAATATTTTTTTGTTTTGAAGTACAAACTAGGTGAGTTTGTCTCTCTCCGAGTGCAAGTCAACATCATCACACACTCTGCAGTTAAAATGGCATCCCTCCTCTGATCTGCCTAGCAACCTGTTCGTCTGTTGTCTCCTCCTTCTCTTTTTCACGCTCTTTGTTCCAGTCTTTAAGGCCTTCTGGTAGTGAAGTATCCTCATCCAAACTTCCTGTACCTTCAACAAATTCTTCGTAAGTAGACTTTTCTGCAAATGGTCTTGGGCCGAGCAAGTCTAGCATATCACTTTTATCAAGTACTTCCTTCTCCAGTAGTCGTAGGGCAACCTGGAATAGCAATAAGTTATGTCGCACACATAAAATACCTGAGCTGTCTCTCTTGTTTGGAAGAGTTTGTTAAGGCAGTTTGGGACCCAATTCAGCACCGATTAGTTTTCATAGAAAAAAAGAAGGTTGCTCAGAATTCACTTAATATATGATTTTTCTCCCCTGCGAGCATTTAGGTAATAAAAGTAGGATAAAAGAAAAAGGTATTTTTAAGATTTGGCAAAGCGCCCTCCCTGCCGGCCACTCTGACCATTGCTTCATTGCTGCCAAAAGGCTCCCGATGCAAGACATTAAGGTATAGATGAAAACAAGCGTTCCCTTCCTGTCAAACCAGATGGTTCAATAGGGCTACTGTTACGTTACAAGCTAAAGAGCACTGTAAAATACCAATGCGTACAACACTGTACAAGTGTAGATTGTAACCTTCTTGGGTCAGTAAGCGCACTGTTCAGCACGAACCGTATTCGGTGATCTTTTTTGGCATGGGGACCTACTACGCCACCATTCACTGAATCCATACAAACTTGTCGTCTTGTCAGTAAGCCTATCAGATGCCTAGCCTGGAAAGTTACCCTTTTGCTGTATCAGGCTTTCTGGTGTGGAGGAAGAGAATATGCACAAGGGTAATCTCAGCTGCAGTGAGGCAGATCACAAGCAGCCAGGCGGCAGGGAAGGATGACAGTAGAAAGATACTTTTTATTTAACTTTCAAAAGGAATTCAGGAGAAAAAAAGGTATACGTGTTTCCCTTCTTAGAGAGCTTCTTTTAGCCTAATGAACTGGAATCCTGGTATTGTGTGTTTGGGGTTAAGTTTCATACTTGTCTAGTAAGTCTACTAAAGCCTACTTTAGTGGACAGACTCTTTTCACCAACTTGCCAAATGAATATTGACCATATAAGGAGGGACGGATGTTAAATCACGTTCATGAGAACCTCAGAGGTGTTCCAACACAAAAGGAGAATTCTATTTAGGTATTTAAGTCTTGTCACACACTCTCAAGATTACAATGAGTAGTTTTTGAGCAAACTTCCTCATGTACTTACATAGCCACTATTTTTAATCTATTGAGTTCAATTCAGATTCTGGCTTACCAGCAGCAACTTAGTTGCTAAAAATAACAGAATACTCACCTTCTCCACTTCTGCTTTCTTCTCAGTCAGGAGACTTAATGTCCTGTCATAAGCAATGTTAATTAGTGACCGTACTTCTTCATCTATCAATCTGGCAGTTGCCTCACTGTAAGGTTTCTCTAATACCATGTCCCCTTGACGAGGGAGATCAAAGGAAATCTGCCCTACTTTTTCATTCATACCAAACTGAACAATCTGAAGAAAAAAAAAAAAAAAAAAATCAAACAAAGGAAAGAGAGTAAGATTTTTAGGATATGTTGATGTAAAAATATGGTAAACAAAACTGAAAGGAGGAAGTCATTTCACTATGACCCAATCTAAAACCAGCCGTCCCCTGAAAACTCAAGTCTACCTAAGCTAAAGTACCTTAGTTGACTTCCGCTTATTTCTTTTTGATGATTAAATTGAAGGACACAAATACCACCATTTAAAGGTGGTTAATCATGATGTATGCAATGCTTTGCTGTTTAAATACCAAGGTATTACAGAAAAACACTTCAGCCTTCATTAAGCAGTAAACCTGCTTCCCTTTACCAGAAATATAAGCGTTTTTCCAATTCAAAATGCATACAAATGCTAGCATATTCCACTCGCCCACCTAGGTAAGTTAATTTAAGTATTAAAGTAGAGGGTCTTGAAGATTTTGTCCTATCATATGCAAAAATCATATGCTATCCTTCATCCCAAGACACTCCCCTACAAAGGTGAAAATGATTCTTATCTTGCTTGACTCGTTACTGAATATTGACTCCTCTGGTTGCCAAATACGGATGTTTTAAATTGCATTTTACTCCAGCAGCGGCAGAACTAAGTTCAAACTGCTATTTATGTATTCATTCCATGGCCACTATCAATTTGATGGTTACTAAAGTGGCACTTCTCTGCTTGGTTTTGCAAGATCAATATCGGTATGACAAAGAATATTCAGAATTCAGAGATCTCAGCATTAGAACCAAGCATCTTGACCCGCTTCCTTAAGAAAAGTTCAATACTTTTATTTAAACCCCCAGTTCTCTCTGGAAACAGTATGTCTAGTTAACGTGAACAAGTCTATACTTAAACATTTTTTAATTTAAAATTGAACAAGAGTCACTGAAGATCCCATAAAATTAACATTAACAGGATTTCACTGCACATTTGCTTCCAGAACTGAGGCAACAAGAAGCACATCAGAGACCAAGAGGCAGGTGGGGTTTGGGGGTGGGAGGTAAGTGTTGTGCAGGGGAAGAGAATTGTACTCTAAAAAGTCTCTCTTGCTCACCTTGTGAATGTCTTATAAAATGACATCTTTTGTGTTGATGCAGGAAATGGAATAACGCACTTGTGTGTAGTGCACAGGTACACTTAGGCGAGTCATTACATTGATAGTATTTCAAATTACTCATCTACACTAGTTAATACAATACAAACACAAACTAATGTCTTAATTTCAGCAGCCTTAATTGACAGCAAATAGTACTTAAATACAAGGTTTTCTGGATTTAGTTACAGATGTGAATCCAAATGGGGTCTTCAAACTGGGCAACTGTAAAAGTAGGATCAGATGATCAAATCTGTGCACTAAATTCCATTTTAAAAGTATACAATTTCCACATGTATTTGACTCCAACTGCAGCCTATATGTTCCTGTAGGCAGATGTAGCATAGTAATCAAAGCCTAATGCACATAGTCCAGTTGTAAGACTATAATAAAATACCTGAGTCATCAGCATCTCTATACAAGAGCACGTTTATTCACGTATTTTTTGAAACTAGGCTTTTGAGGGACGTACCTGATCAAACTGCATAATTTCAAAATATTAGTGTTAGGTAGTAGATAAAGAAAAAGTAAGAAAAAGAAGTCTCACTTAAGCACATACCTGAGCATATGCACTCTGGGTCACCTTCTTCAAGTCATCCTGGGCACCAGTTGTAATTCTTCCAAAGAATATTTGCTCAGATACACGTCCTCCCAGAGTCATGCACATTCTGTCAAGTAGCTGCTCTTTGGTATACAGGTACTGTTCTTTGGGTAAATACTGAGCGTAACCCAGTCCTTTACCACGTGGGATAATAGATACCTACAATCAAAATTAACAGAATTCTAGAACTAAATAGTGTTAAAAACCAAAGTCGTCTTCAGTTTGACTTAATTTTTAATACTGCAACCTACACCATACTCACCCTTTAAGTTTAATTCAGACATTATTTCCGTTTACAGTTTTGCCCTCATTGTGATTTATCCTTAAAAGCCCTGGCTAGCTCTAAACTGGGTTAACAACTACTAGAATATCTGGAAAAGAAAGGTAAGACCACTGTCATATCTTTTCCAAAGACTGTATGCTATTTTTAAAATTTTTTAATGAAAATCCACAGTTCTTTCAGAGTTTTGTATTGGGCTTTAAGTATTCTGTAACAGACATAGCATTCCTCCATCTCTAGTATTCCGAATAGTTGGAGGAGTTTCCATGTTTACTAATGCCCTTCCTTCCAGCAGTAAATTGTACAAGATTAATTTTAAGCCTGGAAGTCAGACAAGATTAAGAACACAGCCAAGCAAAACGATGAATGTTAAAGCAAGTTGGGGAGATTGGGGTCCTCCTTCCTTTATATTCAACTTGTCAAGCTGTGCATCCAAAAAGCAATTTAAAATTAGAATCAGCTGCTAGATAGTAACTTTTATAGTTATATTCCTGAAGAGGCATCTACCTGCATAACCTGGCAAGATTAGCTTAAACCATTGTTCTGTACTGAAAGCCTCAGAGAAAAAGCAGCTATCAAGGCAGGCAGACTCATGGGAAGATCAGGTCCCTTTCACTTTCCATGGACATTCATACTACAAGCCCTGTAACAGCCAAGTCAGAAAACAGTTAAGAATGCTACAAGTAATGAACCAAAAAAGTACTCAAATTTACATACTTACACTATCTTTTACAAGATTATATATTTTAATACCCTCTCAATATCAGGGGGGGGGGGGGGGGAGCAAAGCAAAGCAAAAGATGCTTTCCATGCTACTGTTAAATTACTATTTCAAATTAGTTTCGTTTACCTTTAAGAGTGGGTCAGCATGTTCCAAAAACCATCCTGCAACTGCATGCCCTGCCTCATGATACGCTACTGTCTTTTTCTCCTCTGGCTGCAGTACTTGAGTTTTCTTTTCCAAACCTTTATAAAACAGATTTGGTTAGTAGTTTCAGACACACCTTTCTCCACTGAAATCCCTTACCTCATTTAGAAAGATGGTGAGCAACACTTAGATGCCATGTACACAATCTATTGAAAAAGTTTTAAAAACCCCCAAACTTGCAAGTTTTAGAAACCTGTATCTTCCAGGTTTTACTGCAATCTTGTCCTTGATTAGATTTTCTAGTTTCAAAGTATAAGTTCTTAAGAATATTCAAACATTTAAATAAAACATTTGCACTTAAAATCAAACAGTTGTCTAGACTAACAGCAGTTAAAAACATTGCTAAATCCAAACAGCTATTCCTCTTGCCATTTTGAAGAAATTAGAAAAGTGTCCTGATGACGTTTCTCTCTGTACCCCTTTTCTCCATTACAGAAGTCAGCAATATAGTCAGGATACTTCTTTTCCAAATCTCAGGTGTGTTTAGGAGAGAAAAAAAAAATACAGCCTTGAACAGGAGAAAGATTCAAAGCATGGTGCACTCTCTCTCTCTCCCCCCCCCCGTCATATTACAATTTTGAGAAATGAGTGATGCAATTCACCTACCTCCAATAACTCTTTCAATTGCTTGCTCAAAATGCTTTTGGTTTATAGCATCTGAGAGATGCCTTGCAGCAATTAAAGCAGCTTCATTACAAACATTAGCAATATCAGCACCTAAAAGCAGAAAAGGCATGAATTACTGATCATTTTCAACAACTTTCAGTCTAGCATAAAGATAACCTTATCTAGAATTAGTTTTCTATAGATTCTCATAGAGCTTGAAAATTAAAGGTAACACTCTGAAATGATTCATTACACACAGCATAATTCTTTAAGAGATACTTAAATACAGGTACCATGGTTACTGGCTTTAAGATTTTTCTCTTAGGTAGACAGTTACCAAATAGAGCTTATTACCAATGAATACTTGTTTGATATATCCTACCTTCCGTAAGTTCTCTGTCTGCAACAGACTATACTTAAACTACTATATACTTAGAAGAATAAATTTCCTACATATGGATCCAATATAGCTCAGACCTTGATGTATCTCTAAAGGATATCCTTTCACATTACTGGTTTCAAGCCCAAGCCATCCACCTCTTGTTAACATTATCTGCAGTAATGCTATTGAGATAACTTAGTTTAATCATCATCACTGTATTTGCCAGAAATGTTAACAATCAGACCTCAGAGAACCAGTTTTATACAGACCACGAAAACAACGAAGAATTCGACTACCGGTCAACACGGAATTTAAATGGATTAAATTACAAGCCAGTAATGAAAGTTCTCACATCCATTCCTAATTCAACACAAGGTTGCAGTGCATTTTCCAGGGAGAAGTTTTTACATCCAGAAACAGAAATTCCCCTACAGAATATGCACACAAACTCCACAAAACCCAAGTTTCTAGTAGCATTCAAAGAACCCAACAAATGTGTTAAAAGGAAGAATACACACACAAGTGATAGCAATGAGAAATCTCTTGATAGCTTTTGCTGAAGACAGAAGAAACTGCCATTTGGTATGTCACTCTGATTGAGGCAGACAAAACTTAAGACCCTCAGAAATCTCCTACTTGCTCAAACAGGCAAAGAGAATTTCATGCTGTACCAGCAAATACAATAAAATAAAGTAAGAGTGCCATCCAGAAGACTGGGTACAAGAAAACCAGAAGTAGTAGGGAAGTAAAAGATCTACAGCTTATATAGTAAATGGAGAAGAATAGTGCCATTGGGAGTCACTTACCAGAAAAGCCAGGTGTTAGTGACGCGAGTTTTCTTGCTAGGTTATCTTTATTTAAGACTGTGTCTAATTTCAGAGGTCTAAGGTGAACTTTGAAAATAGATGCTCTTCCTTTTATATCTGGGGGTCCTTTAAGATGAAAAAAAAGTATACTTTTACTTTTCACATATGTATACAATCTAACTGAATGTGTACAAGGGAGTTACATATGTAAATAGCTGCAGTGATTTCAGTGGTATTCTACAAACGCAGAAGTATACAGTGATGCAGATATAACTTACCAATGTAAATCTGCCTGTCAAAGCGTCCTGGTCTCATCAGAGCAGGGTCTAAAATATCTGGCCTGTTAGTACCTGCCAAAATTACTACATTTGTGGTTGTATTAAATCCTGTTGAAGAAATGTAATAAAGAGAAAATCTGTGTAAATATAATTTCCATGAAAAAAAAAAGAAGTAAAAGGACTGTCCGCTTTACAGGGCCACATAAGAACTGACAGTTTAAACAAATGACCTTAAAGCTGAAAATACATCCATTTATTAGAGCATTGTCCAGCTTTTCATAACAAGCAAAAAAATGGCCTCGGGCTCTGCTTTGTGAAGTACTATATCAAATCCTGCTTTATCTTCAAAATGCAATAATAGATTAACTGCTCAGGAAATTGCAGAACCAGCAGGACTAGCTGGTGGTGGTGGTTTGGTTTTTTTTTTTTTTTCCAGCAGACAGACTGGTCTCATGCAAAGACTTTTTTTTTTTTGGCCTATTCAACTATGACAAAGAGTAATCAGATGCAGAATGATGGTTCTTTTTTCCAAATGAATTTTAGCAAAACATCAGGCTGCAGCAAAATGAGTCACCATTCTTCATTTTAGGAAGCAAGGAAACACACTCCATTTATATTTAAGCTAGAACCCAAATCTTGGTTAACAGGTCTGAACAAGCGCATTATTTCTTTCCCTTATCCTTGTTATTATAATGTAATATTAGACATCAAATACTTACCATCCATTTCTACTAGAAGCTGATTGAGTGTGTTCTCTTGTTCACTTTGTCCTCCAAAGTTGCCCCGTCCTCTCTTCCTTCCTACCGCATCTATTTCATCGATGAAGAGAATGCACGGGGCATTTTTACGAGCAAGAGCAAATAAATCTCTAACCTTAGTAAGAGAGCAAAGCATGTGTCAGATTGGTTTGCAATTGTTTAGAGTTGGGGGGTGGGTAGGAGGGGAAGAGGTACATCAGTAACAGTATCACCATAATTGAGGATGGTTGTTAATAAGAGTTCCACAGCCTCCAGGCAGCTCTCACGGCAATGAGAATTTACACTATAGCTGCTGCTCAGCAAGAATCACTAACGTGGAGGCCCACTGGTTGACAAATCCTTTCTCAATCCATAAATTAAGAGCATCAAACAACTTAAAAGCCTTAGGAAATAACCACTTTTCCTCAATAACTGAAATATATCTTCAACTTCAGCTCTAAAAGCCTCCAAACTTCAGAGATTTCAAGCAAGACTTCTCTTTTAAGCTCTTCTTTAATGCACAGTATTACAAGCAGAACTGGAATGTGAATGGGCATGGTACCATACAGTCTTCATACCAAGGAAATAAGAATCTTTTGAGTTTTTTCTGCAGTTAGAACAGGGTGATGTAGCTCCCTCAGTGAACTTAAGGCTTACTTACAAGCACTTACTGTTGTACTCTAACAATATGCCGTTATAAATATTGACTCTTAACCATCCTCTCTCTCCATTACATGGGCTAGGAAAACTCAATTCACCTCCAAATATTTATTTGGAAATTAAATTAACTTCTAGAAGTCTGGAAAAAAATGGCCAAGACATGAGCAAATAGCTGAAATTTTTTTTTGACTTTCGGATTTTAAATAAGATATTACCTATTACATACTACTGTAGCAGTTACAGCAGAATGAGATTGGCTTTAAGATGGAACATTACGATGTTACTCTGCTTGCAAATATATCGGAAGAACCTCATTAAAACCAGTTCAGTGAGTTAACAGATCTACAACTCTGGAATCGAACTGGAGCAAACAGGAAATGAAAAATTATGGAAGAATTTTGACCTGAGAATTATATGCAGCTCAGAGCTTTACTACTTTGTATGTTAGAGATGCAATTAGAGATGGCTTCTCTGATGACAAACAATGTACAGATGTGAAGAGATGTGAATGTTGGACAGTACACTCTACTACAGAGAATCACTCTGATTTGTAAACAGAATTTGAAAAAAGTACAATGAATAAAGCTTGAAGGAACATGGTAAGCAAGGAAAAACCATCAGATGCTCAAAGTGAACTACACGGAGATCCAGAAATACACAACTATTTTTCAGAAGGAACAGAACTATAAATTACCATAATGCACATACACTAAAAAAACACCAAAGGAACCAAAGCTGTGTAAGCAGTTTTTATCCTAGCATATGCCAATTTACCAAAAACCAATTTAGCATCATTAACAACTTTCTTATGTACTAAATTCATAGGAAATGAAACTAAAACACTCTCTCATGTTGTCTTCTACAGGCATCAGAAATTATCAGCTGTGTTGAAACCTTGATTCACAGCCAAAGCAGCGACTGTTAATGTCAACAGATTTCACTGGGTAGTAAAAGCTGATAAATCACCTGCATGGACCAGTAGGGAAAGACTGTCACTTTGCTTTGGGGCATTTCAGGTATGTATCGAGAACTAATGACAATGTAGTTTGAGTACCATTATTATTTCAGGATACCTAATACTTTCCCAGAAAATACGCATCAGTTTCTTTTCTTACTGTTTCTCAGTGAAGTCCCTTCTACACTCCATGCTCCCTTTTTCAAGTCTCACTCATCTTGCATACATGATCACTATCTCCATACCCTCTGGCTTTCAGTCACTTTTTCAGACACCATCCATGGTTTTTTTTACCGTTACCCATTTCTGCATCTATTTCCCTACTCTGTCTATACCCTCTCCCCTCCACAGCAGCTCCTTTTGCCAATTTCCTTACAGATTTCCAGCCTCTCTCTGCATCCTCATTGAAGCCTCCACTCCCAACTAGCTTCTGCATTTAACTTTGAGCAGCTCCTGTTATTCTCAGTTCCAAGCTCCGTGCCTACCTGCGTGTGTCCCTCGCCTCCCCTTCCCTTTTCTCTTTTCAGAAGACCCAAAAATCACCTGGCTTCCCTTATCTTTTCCCACCTATATTACTGGAAGTCCAGCAAAAGACCATTGAAAGAGACCTAGGCTTGCAAGAGGCATATGCGCACGCAGCTGTAACAAACTAAGGACCAAATCTTGCAAAGTTTATCTGATAACCTCCAACACATCTAGACATATGAAAACTGCATTTTTTCAGGGCTTTACAGAACTTTGTCAAAATGAGTTGTCCCGTGAAAATTCACAGGACATAAACCCGCGTATCTGGTAAGCGACATTCCCTGTCAAATTTCAAATTCGAATCAAGACCCTAAAGCTTTTCCATTTCATGCTAGCAGAATTAGTTTTTAAACGCAAGTAAAAGCCACAGTACGCCTCCTTAAGTCTGTTCGCAGAATTTGCGGCAAACAAATCTTAGTTTTCCAAAAGTGTGTCACCTTGCAGTGTACTTTTTAAAGCTTAAGATGGTTGGAGTTTGGTGAAGGTATGAGCGACTGGAAATGGAGTATAAATTTTGGACATTATGAGGAACCTTATTTTTTTGTGTTACTTGCCTCATTTGTGAAATATTATCAGTAACTTGTTTATATAATATTTTTCAGCAGATTTAAGTGTCCTTCCTTCCTAGGCAGGAGAAGATAGATTTAAAACTGAATGTTGAAAAGTAGTTGTGATAAAAAAAAATACTTAAAGAAAAATGGATGTACTGGAACAGACCTAACTCCCTCCACTTCAAATAGCTCAGTAAAAATATATTGAGAGTTAAGGCAAAAGAGCACAAAAAAAAAAGTTAGATATATTAGCTTATTTAAATCACCTCATCTCCAGAAACCAATCATTAGCTCCATGATCCTCAGACTCCTATTTCAACCAGAAGCTCATTTGTGTGTCCCAGACAACTATTTATATCTAAGGGTTTGACACCACAAAGAGAAGAAAGTTCTTCAAAGAAATAGGAACGATTTAGAGCAGGAGGAGACATTCCCATAGCAGTAGTCAAATGGGCTACGTATTTCTGACCCAGCTAGTAAATTCACTTCAGAGCAGAGCTTGGAGAGTTTGGTTCTGTTTTCTTAAGGTCCTGCAAAGAGGTAAACCCTTAAGGTCTCGATGGCCTGCAACCAGATACAGAACTGCATTAGTTCTTTTTATGAAAGGTACATCTATCATTCTTGTGTTTAGACAAGCATCTGGCATCACTTGTAAGTAACCTGCATAGGTGAACGAACTTCAGCTATAATCAAACTGTTTGCCTCCCAAACTTGACAATGTCCTTTCAACACCCAATACTGAAAGAGGAGCAAGGCCAAAGACTTACTCGAGCTGGACCCACACCAACAAACATCTCTAAGAACTCCGAGCCGTTGACTGTGATAAATGGTACATTAGCTTCTCCAGCTGTGGCTTTTGCTAGAAGTGTTTTCCCAGTACCTGGAGGACCTGTCAGAATTGCCCCCTGCAAGAGAAACAGGTATATTTTCCTTATGAAGACAACTTAATACAAGCCTATGAAATACCTTACTTAAAATGCCTACATGTTGAGCCCACTGGCTCTTCTTCCCCCACAGTGAAAATTGTGCAAGGAAACAAACTGAAAATTCACCTCTCATTTAAGAGAGCATAAGGGAAAAAAAAAAAAAAAATCAGTTACAACATTGCCATGCTGTCTTAGATTTACAGGAACAGTGTTTACTTTGACTGACATTAAAAAAAAAAAAACCTATGTCATCAGATGGGCTCTCACAACAACATAGGCGAACGACAATTCTGTAACAGCTGTGTACAACAATGATGGTACACATGCATGCCATGTACCATTTCTGACCTGTGCGAAGAGACGGGCAAATCTTCTGCCACCACAGTTATACTGTTGGCACTTAATGCCTATTTTTTTTTTTTTTCCTGACTGAGACGAAAGAAGCTGGAAAGCATTGCATATGTAAACATTCCTAGTCCAATTCAGAATACTGAGGACTACAAAAAGCATAAAGTCTTTATTGCCAAGTCATCATTTCCTTACCTTTGGAATTTTTGCTCCCAGATCTTCATACTGTTTGGGATTTTTCAGAAAGTTAACAAACTCCATTATCTCTAATTTGGCCTCCTCACAGCCTGCTACATCTTTGAATTTAACATCTATTTCATCTTTAAGGACTTTGGCTGTGGTTTCACCCACGCTGAAGAGTCCGCCCATTCCGCGCCCTGCTCGACCTAAGCCTGCAGGACCTCTTCTTAACGTGTACAGTAAAGAACCAATAATCAGGATTGTAGGCAGCAAACTCAGGAGAAATGATCTGTGGAGAAAAACCAAACAAAGCAGAAAACCACATATATTACAAAAATCCATTGCTGCAGGTAACACGTACAAAATGTTGGTTCCATCATAAGCAACCCTGAACAAACTCAGGACAAATACTTTATTAACTTGTGATGTTTACATTTTTGCAAGTTGTTCAGATTGAGAAATAACCAAAATAAATCAGAACAAAAAAAAGATTCTGAATTACAGAAGCCAAACAGGCCAAAAAGCCTCTTACAACTATAATTAAAGGAAGAGTTGGAATTAGTTTTTCATTGCCCATCCTCCTTCCCTCACAACCCTGGGAAAATGTAAATTAATAATCTTAAGAGGGTAACACATTTCTATACTTGGTGTTTAACAAGCAACAGTTTGGGGGCTTGTTTTGTTATTTTTTTTTGTTGTTTTTAAACCAAACACATCACCAAGTGACATTGATTAGTTTTACAGAGGAAAACTGCATTACCTAGTAAACAGAAGTAGCTTATTTTCTGTGCCCTTCAAAGGTAAATTCACAGGACTAGTTTATGCAAATGGTTGTATTGTCAAAATAAGTTGTATTAGGTTGCATATAATTGGTGTATGCTACAACTTCAGGCAGAGATTTCTCTCAAAAATATAATCTTGCTCTTATTCCTTTAGGTCTTTCTCCATTTTCTTCTTTCTATGTCTCCGATTCCCTTCCCGATGGCTATAGGTTTTTGGTTTGTTGGTGGTGTGTGGTTTTTTTTTTGATTACTCATTGCCCATTATCCTTCACTGTCTGTCCTCCAGCTTTCTAGCACAGCTCTGTACAGGCCAAAAATCCTAATACTAACAGAGTCCTCGTTGTCACAGTATCTGAGCACTGCACAGATTTTTCTGTGATAAGACCTTCAAGGAAGAGCTCACAAGAGGTTCTGTCAACACTCAGCAGAAACAAAATGCTGAAAAGGAGCACAGCCATACGTGAGCACAGGATTTCCAGGCTTTACTGATATCCCGTGTCTCTGAGATGAAGAGGAAAAGAAGGATTTTCCCTATCCTATGGTATTCAGCAGATTCTGATCTGGCAGGGAACAGCAGTACTGACCATACAGCTGCGGCTCTCTCCTGTTTCCTGTGGCATTTCTGGGGCAGAGCAAGAAGTTACAGGCAACATATTCTGTGAAGAACAGACACTAAGGAGGAAAGGGCCAGAGAGACTGTGGTCAGAAAGAGGGGTTCAGCAAGTAAAAGATTTGTGCGAGGTTGAAGACGACATAGGAACTGACATACTTTTCCCAGTCTGTTGTGAGAAGCCTCAGGCTGACATGCAGCCTTTTCGCACAAGCACCACGTTGCCCTGTCTGCTCATTTTTTTTCCCCAGATTTGTTTAAATGAGGGCTCAAGCAGGTTTATTTATGGACTGACCTTAAGAGCATGCCCCATTAGACAGAAACAGACAAATGAGGCAGAAACAATTTGCAGAGGAACAGGGAACAGAGTTTTCTGAAGTCACAGGATGGTCCAGAGTCAAGGCTACCATTTTTCCTGTTGCCACCAAGACAAACAGGCAGCAGCAGCTTGGTAAAATACGCTGCAGAAATAAACAAAACTTTCCCCTCCATCCCCAAAAACTGAAGCACACACCACAGTAACAAGAATGAAAACACAAGAGAGGCAGCAAATGAGCCTTTTTCGTTAGTAATACAAGCTACTACACCCAAAGTTGAATTTCCTGATGGTACAAAACCTATTTCACAGATACCAGCAGCAGTCATTTTCAAACTGCTGACTTCAATCAAAAAGAAATCAGTTCTTGGCATAAAAGATTACGTCTGTCTTCTAAGCCATTCAGAAAAGCACATCTAGTCTCTTCTAAAGCCCAGGTCAACAAAAGTCAGCTACATAAGACTAATACAAAGAATACAAATCTATTATTGGAGCCATTATTCCCCACTGGGGAAGCAACAATGCCATAAATCCAATGTCAGTACTATCTTTCTTAATCAATTTAGAGATTAAAAGCATGATGCACCTTCTAGCTCCTACTAACAGGCAGGATAGTGTGATTTACTTAATCATCATTTCTTGTCTTTTTGCAAGGCCAGAGAATTTGAAATCTGCTGAATTTACAGGCAGAAGTTGGTGCCTATTATATCTCAGTCAATATGCCGTTGTTCTATGCCTTATTTTGTCTGTCCAAAAATCTGCATGTGTTCCAGCTCTGGAGCTTTACAGCTGTGCCTGGCCAACTCCTGCTCTAGTCCAAGTCACTTGGAGGAAGAGCTTAAATGAAGGAAGGACTAATTGTAAACAGAAACATCTATGTAATAAGAAGCTATATTTAGGGTAAGAGGATATGGATTTCTACGTAGACAAAGTACTGAACAGCTCCTCTTACAGTTAACATTCAAAAATAAAACCAAGATAACTGTTACTCTGGTAACACTGCCACCTAGTGAAGCACAAGGCGCATGTCTTACAACTCTACTTTTCTACTGTAAAGACAACCATTTTTATCAAGAGACTTATTTTAAAGCAACTTCTTACCCATCACTCTCTGTTGAGTAGACTACAGGCAATCTGTTCTCCACTTCTATTCCCAGATCTTGCTGCACAGTTTCAAGATTCCGTTCAAAAGTGTCCACACTACCAATATTAAACCAGACGTACTGCTATAAAAAAAAGTAGAGATCACCACAAAGTGCCCTATCTTATTTCAGCTTCATTACAAGCCAATTTCTTCTAACACATGCACAAGCAATTCTAGAACAGATTCAGACCAAAACAGAGTTTTAAGTTGCCTTGTAAAGTGTGCAACTGATGTAAGATGCACCTAATAAAGCTAGGCCTACCAACCTGAATATGCTGTTATCTGTCATCGCTTCTACAGGAATCACACCCCCAATAGTTTTGGGGCACTTTAAATAGACTGAAATGATGGCACCGTCTCCAGGAAGAAATGGAAGGAGAGTAGGAAAACAGATCTTTAGAAGGGAGCTAAGCAGTCAGAAAAATACAGAGCACTGACTCGGCAAACACAGCAGCCATACAATTTACTGTTTCACCTGAAGGTCTCAGCTTTTCTGGTTAAGAAAGACAATTCTCTACTTTTGGAGTCCATACTAGCGTTAAAGTTAGCTGTCTTCACAAGGACAGCATGAACTTATATCATACACCAGGAAAGAAGTTCCAGACATTACTTTTAAACAGCGCTGAGATTTGGTTTTTCAAGAAAATCTCCCTTTTTGCACCATGACCTGCCTGACTTGCCCCTACTTACCCTAATATTGAAAAACAAAAAAATGAGAGTAGTCCTAAGTATTAACTGATTGAGAAACTAAGGCAACTGGTGGTATGTGGGCTAAAGAGCAGGTATATAAATAAGTCACACTGAAACCCACTGATGAAGTAATTGCTGCAGATTTCACTTTATCCCAGAGGGACGTGCAAACCTTGTTTCAGAAAGTCGGTTAAAAAAACTCTACCACCCAGGAAGAGGTAACCTGACAAAGCTTCTCTTGTTTTTCAACTAACTGGCTAAAAGCAGTCCAGAACAGGAAAGCTCCAAAAGTATGTATGGTTAAGTCTGGGGTTTTCTTGAGCAGACGGAAGACAGCACCTAGAAATACAGAACCTTCAGCAATTTCTTCCTGTTTGTGTATCTGTATTAAGAGCATGGTGCTGGAAAGGAACTACTTGCCATAGTTTTAAGATACCTGTGGCAAAACAATCAATACAGTAAAGTGAAAAAACACACAATGTAGGATAATGTATCAGTAAGGCAGAAAAGAGGTTTTAGATTAAGAGATGATTAACATTTATGACCAAGTTTCCTGCATCATTGCTTTGCTATTTCTAATGTCTCATGTATATGTATTAAAAGTGTTTACCCATTCATGAGGAGACTTTCCTGAAACAAAGATCACTCTAACAAAGCGCTTGTTCACCACTTCAAGTCTGTCCACCTGCAGGAAGAAAGAACAAAAGTTGTGATGTGTTAGAGTGTACGGTCACTGCACTTCCATCACAGCCAAGGGCTACATATACCAAAGATGAACCTGTTCTGTTTTCCAGTAAGGAGAATAAAATTCATGTTGTAGATCAGGATGGTTCCACAATCTACAGTTTGCCACTAGGAATGGCATGAAGAATCACGTATGTCATCAGTAAGCAAGGAATTAGAATTTAGATTGAAAAGATACCTTACACCCTTTTTCAAGGAAAAAAACCCAATGCACATCTCAGCTCAAATCATAGATACAGTGAAATAGTTAAACAACACTTAACTATTTCAATGGTCAAACACCAAAAGCAATAGACCACACGACTCCAAAGTCTTGTAGCAGCTTCCAAAACAAAACAAACTGAACAGAATGAGGGAAACTTAACTTTGCTCTTACAATTGTCTTCCCCAATATAAAAGACTTCCTGTGCTACCATATTAAGCACAATAACATCAATTACATAAAGAAGAATTTAGTTGAGGTAACAGGTACCGTATAGACTAAAATCAAGAATCGAGCTGCAGGTTTGCAGATAGATACTATTAAGCATATTTTTTAAATAGAAGTCTCAAATAGTTTCTTGAATTTCACAGAGTCTCTTCAAGAGCGCAACTAAAGTTTCTTTCCATTTTTTCCTTCCTCTTTCCATAAAATAACTGGTTTCAGCATCTTTAAAACTAGCAACGGTTCTACAAGTTGGGCCTGAACTGTACACAGGCTAGTAAGGTTGTTTCCCTGAACTCACTACACGTGGCCATTTCTGGCGGAAAGGAAGCAAAACGTGAGCTAAGAAGCCGCTCTAGATCTAGCCTGACTTAATGCAAAACTACCTGAACATCTTTGTTTTGAAAAGCATGTAACCCCGGTAGTGCTGATGTCTTCTCCCCATTAACTGGCCACCACTATGGCAACCAACAGCATTTGATAGCTACATATTTAGCTTATCTGAATATCCAGACTACATCTTACAAAGGCCCAAGAGACTTGGCTTTGTGCAACAACCCACTTTCATAATGCTTTTCTGCAACAAGGGTTCAGGCTTTGTTCACTGTAACAGCTAAACTAATCTTTTTACTGAGCTAGTGTCTTAGGGCTTCACGACAAATATAATCAGTAAGGTTTTTTTCACAAGATGTAGACGTAATTGTCAACGAAGAACAGGACTGTAAGACAGTCTAGGCAGAAGGGGAGAAGCACACAGAGCAGCTCTGCATAGGCCAGTAAGACAAAGAAAGGTAGGAAGCAACCTGTTTAGCACTTTACCAAGGTAACAGAGGGGTAGGAAGCATGCATGCTGTTAACACAAAACCCAGGGTCTGAAACCTAGAGGAAGCAAGCCAATGTTTTCCTAACCTGCAGGTGAAGCTACAAACAGGGAGGTAACAGAGCCAAGAACTAGTGGCTCCTGAAGTGGAAGAGGCCTGTGTAAGACACTCGGATCTCCTGAACTTCAGGGCATCACCAACCTATTACTCCAAGTGTGGAAAGCTGCCAAGTTCTACAGAGAGATAGGACACCGATGATAAAATTGATTGCTCCAGTAGTGGCTCCAGGTAAGAAGGAAAGAAGAAATAAGAGGAGAAAACAAATAAAGGAGGCTATTTTACAACACAGTTATGCCAATTTACTGTCCTTGAAGGGATTCTTCCATTCCCCACCCCCACCTTTCTGTTCACACTGCTGCTCCTTAGATTCCCTGAGGAACTGATTTAAGGCATGAAACAAGTAGAAAACTTTTTTTTCTTTAGGGGGTGGGCTCGTGGAAGTCCTTAGGTTAGGAGTAAGGTTCTTCCGAAGGCAGCTGGCACATCCACTTAAGCCATTAGGTCAGCTTCCCTGGACTGTAAAACCATACCCTGAGAGACTGTGGTTACAGTGCCCCTTCAAACTAGCATGTACAGGAGCTATCCAACAAAGAAGTTCTGTCCTGAGCTGCTCATTCCCTCTCCTCTCCCGAAACGATACAAATCTTCATGCAGCCATCCAGAACATCAGATCAAGGGACTGATTAAAATGAAAGCTAATCCCTCTCTCCCTCAAAAGTTACTCTTGAGCCAGTTCTCACTCCACAGATACATGAATACAAGCATAAGCGGGGAGGCAGAAATGAGCATCTTCAGCATACTGATTTTTTATTTTGCTTCCCCTCACTACTCACCACTCCTTTAGAAAGGTAGTTATTCACAAAGTCTTTCCAGGTGATTTCTCTCCCAGGGACCCTGAAGAAGAAGTAATATACAACCATTGTCCAGAAAAAAGAACTTCCCACTACGTACATCCGAAACTCCCTGACATCCCATGGAATGTCACCCTAGGAAATGGAGAAAAAAAAAAGAAAGTTTAGAGTGTGTAACACAGCAAGTATATAACAAACAGGTTCTAGTATCTATTTCTGACTTCTATTCCTGCCCTTAAGGTTACCCGGTGGTAACAGAATGTCAAACAAAGCTGTATTTTCTCATATGAACACGCTTCAGTAACTTCAGATATAACTGAGGAATTACAGTGATAGTAGAAAATCTTTAAGTGTTTTACAAATAGTAATTGAACAGTTTTGATCTATGAACTACTTTTTTAAAAAAAGTTTTGCCATCTGTTATATGACCTTTCTCCGTCCATTCTAAAACAATGTTCCCTGCCCTCCAGGACAACGTGCAAGACCGACAAAAATAAAGGAAAATAACTAACAGGAAAAAAAAACAGGAAGAAGGGGAAAAAAAAAATTATGCACACCAAGTAAAGTCAGAAAAATATTCTTTAGATTCTTATACTGCCAGATGCTATCAGCTTTGTGCTACAGCTAATGACAATAAATACAAATTTTGAAAAGAAACTTACGTAAGTGCTCCCTTAAGGTCAGAACAGCTAAGAGTAAACTACATTTAACTAGCTTTGTGTGGTCAGCAAGTTTTAGAAACTGACATTCTGAAACAAAATATGAAGCCTTTAAAGGTCTGAAGCTCCACTGTAAGAACACTGACTACTAGCAACCATATTCATGTAGCTTAGAACTACATTAATGTTCCTGAACTGGAGCTGGATGCCTCCGAAGGTATACACAAAACGGTTATTTATGAAAGGCACTGAATGGGCAGCCACGTAGAGCCAGTTACTATGAAATTCTAGGCACAGGAGGCTTAAGGAAGATTTAGGCAATCAGAGTATGGCCGTAAAAAACAAAAAACATGCAAGGTTATTTCATGCGGACAAGACAGTTAGTACCATAAAGAAAGACATTTTAAAGTCAAGACCTTCTGTAATCTGGTCCACCAGTTAGTTTCTTCTTTCTTGCCACCTTTTTTTCCACCACTGCCACCTCCTCCACTGCTAGTCCCACTAGGCGGCCGGGCAGTAGCTTGCTTTGCTTCTAACAGAAATAAGAAAAAAAAAAACAAAAACAAACCCCAAACCAAAACATCTTTACATCTTATACCAATCTCACACTAGTTTTTATTAGTTTTAAAATTAAAGAGTTGTTCTGAAAAATGAACTAGTTTGCAATGCTACAATAATTAGAAGACGTGAGAAAATGCCTTTTTAATAGAAAACCAGATACAAAGTCCATTAGCTGGCAGAGAGACATTATCTCATACAGTTATGATGAGAAAAGAGGTCTGCTAATTGTATAACTGATGACACTTGGGCACTAAGAACTGAAAAATGTCCCAAATATAGAAAGAAGCCTGTTATGGAGACTTATGAAACTTTCTACTGCACTAATCCAAGACATGCAAGATTATTCTAAGCATTTTGTTAGGGGTTGGGGTGGGGGGATTGGTGGGGTTTTCTGTTGGTTTTGGGGGGTGGTGGTGTTTGTTTAAAAAAAAAAAAAAAGCAGCCACCATAAGGTGTAAGTAACAGCTCCTTCTCCCATAAATCACCCCTCCAGCCACACTATGGTCCTCTTAAAGCTCAGGGTTTATCGATATCACAGGCTGGCATCCCTTTTTAATACTCTAGAGACAGGCACAGCACAGTAACAGCCAACTACAGCTGAGGAGTTGTTCTTGATCATTCTCCTACTCATCTAACTCACAATGTGCCTGCATGGTCTAGCATAATGTCATACGACAACGTACTCAACAGGGCGAGATGGAGCACAACGCTAACACACACTCCTTCCAACCCTGGCTCTTTCAACAGCTCGGTAGATTGGGCAACTAGGCATGACACTAGCTTTTGCCATTCAAGGCCCAGTGGAAGGAGAACTGCTGCTGCTATTACTGCTGTCATAAAAGACTCACAGGGTTGCTGCCTCTCCTTCTCCTTGGAAGACGTGTTATAGAGATTTCCGATACAACAGAGCGGCTGTTATTGCTAATAATTTCCAGATTCACCCGTCCCTCCTTGTAAAGGTAGGGCTCTTTCTAGGACTGCCCCTAGTAACTCCTCTTTCAGCCAGCAGGCTACATGGTTGGTCCTGGCTAAGGAGCTGGTTCTGGATCCTCACCCAGAATGGCAATTCTGGCTATTCCGTACAACGAAATGGGTATTTTAGCTTGCTCTAGGAAAAGCTGAGAACTATAGAGATAAAGAATCTCCGAGTGCAAGACTAATGTCAACTAATAGGAAACAGTAAAACAAGAATTTAAGGACAGTATTCCAACAGCAGCCTAAGAGAAAATAAATGTTATTCCAAAAGATACACATGATATGAAAGCAAAATAATAAAAAGGTATCAGTTCACATTTTTAAACTAATCTGGTACAGAAACATCTTCTCTGAAAAATAAACAAAACACCCAAACCCAAAATGTTATGCTAAAATCTAACCAACACACATTACACAAGAACTGAAACTGAGCAGCTTTTTTGTACCTTTTGTTTCTCCAGCTGTACCTTTAGTTCCATTAGCTTTCTTCCCATTGGGAAAATATTTTTCAAATCCTATTAAGAAAGAGTTAAAGAGCTCATAATTGTTTTTTAGTTTACAATTCTGTCATTACGCTTCAGCAGTCACAAGCTGAACATATACAACAGCGAAGAAGCTAGCAACATACACACTGCAAAAATGGTTTTGTTCTTGTCTTTTTGTTGAAGAGTTCTACCAGGTTCCCATAAATAAATCTACTACTGTTGACAAGAAAGTATCAAATGTATTTAATAAAGCAAAGCTATCCTTTAAACCAGAGACAGACAAGCTTAGTTCAACAGAAAATCTCATTGCATAGCACGAAGTCGAGCAGTCATTCTTTAATAGCTCCTAAAAATCCCATGAATTAATGTTCCATCTCAAGATTAACGGCTGGTTAGTACAAGAACTTACTTCCCCACAGACAATAAACCTTAACGGCACCACGTGCCATCCTCATCAGCAAGGAATACAGTCTGCTTCACTTCACTGATCAAGGTTATAATCACCTTTGGGAGGCTGAGAGAAAAGCCTTCTGCAAGCAGCAATTACACTTGCCAAGACAGTCCTTCTGTCAGCAGTAACTCCAGTGGTAACTTCTTCACGAAGCTGAAAGATGAAAAATAAATATAAAGCAACAAGAAGGTGCCACAAAAATCTTCAAGCTCTCTAGTAGTCCTGAACTGCAACAAGTCAGATATCACTTTACAACAGGAAATTTGCAGCAGACTTCACAGTAACTGCTATGGACCAGAGCGTAACACAGCAATGGAAAAGGGGAAGTCAATCAAATGGGTAATTTCTAATGCATTTCTAGTAATATTAGAGCTTCCCCCTCCACCCCTTGTTAAATGATGAAATACATTAGACTTATTCTGAGCAGCCATCTACTTCCACCTGCTGGAACCAAGAGGAATACCAGAACATCTTTGTTGCATCCTTTTGCTAGAGACTGAGCTAAGAATTCTTAGGCTGCTTGATCAAGCCATTATTTTGTGCCACTCCATGTCTTTGAATAAAGTCTGATACTGAAAATCCAAGAGGATATTTTACTGATCGTGAAAAGCATGTGCAGTGCAGACAGTCTGGAGAGCAGCTAATCTAGAGAATAGCTACTAGGTCAAATACACTATGACCTCCAACATGAGCAATTGCATCTGTGCTCCTAGAAGAAGCTTCAGGACAAGTGGGATGCATCCGTGTGGCCAATAAAGTAAAAAAAGCTTGCCACAGACCAACTCATCTGTAGTTCAAATACAAACAGGTAGTGAATGTTGCCGCAACAGATGAAACTCAAAGACGTGTCCAGTAATACTGGCTTCTCTTTTATGTCACTGGTCTCCTACAACACCAAAAAATTTGGGAGTTATTTATTCCGCAAGCTCAGATTACTTTTTATTTGTAAAGAGACAGGAATATTCAGAAACCTTTACTCCAACTAAAATAAAGCGACTGTTACACATTTAAAAGAAAAGTTTAAGTAAGCCAAATCCAATTGCCTGGCTCAGCTAGACCAGCATGGGTTTATTACAGAATTAAGTTATTGTTTAATCGGGTTGGGGCAAGGGGTGGAGAGAAAGAGGGAGTGAAGGAGAGAGAGAAGGGTAAGCAGATAGAGCTTTGGGGCAGACCTGAATAACGGAATTGGCTTGTTGCTCGACTGTCTCTACAGATCCTAGATTCCATGAATAAACGCAAACTTACCTGTCAAGTTAATATGCAGAGAGCCGAGTGTTTTAAAGTTCAGTAAATCACCTGCTGAGTCTAGGAGGTGTGCTTTTACGCTACTGACAGATCTAGGTGAGTCAGTCTACTGAAAAATGAAGCTTCCTTTCACCATAGCATTCCACAAACGCAGAAGTTGTTAGCGTCATGCTACACTGGTAACAACTGCTTGGGTTTGGTTTTTTTTTATTTTGTTTTGGTTTGTTTTTGTTTTTTTTTGAGTTTGTATACCATCAGCATGAAAACTGATCATATTGATCCTGATACAGGACCAGTCCCTGGGCTGGCTGGCAATGGGAATGCCACAGCAAGCTTAGCTGGTACAAGCACGCCCACTACCTAAGCAGAGGGAAAGCAAACAAAGCACATTTTGACTGGATGCTGTTTGGGCTATCTGCCAGGAAACTCTGCCCAGATTCTCTCAGCCAGAGCTGAAAGAACTGTCACAGCATATAAAGCAAAAAACCCCTATCGGAAATCTTTTTTTCAGGCAAACCTTGTGACATCTTCTTAAAAATCAAGACTTTTTTTTAACAGAAGTTCAAGATAAGCAAAGTACACAAAGGTCAGCTTTACAGTTAAAATAACCCAGAATATGCTACTACTCCGGAGTGTAACATAAACCCGAGATCTGTAATGGCAAAGAAGTGCCTCCCAACATTAAATAAAACAGGTAATTTTAAATAAGCAGAACTACTGACTTTACAAAAACTTTGTAACTGCAATCCATTTTTTAAAAACTGAGGCTACACAAAGCAGGAACTGAAAATCCACTCGCTTAGCCATACGAGTAAAAGACCAGGAACCCATTAATTCTAGAAAGTTACAAGTTTACAGCTTTATCCACAAACAAGCTCCAAATCAAACAAAATAAAATGAAGAAAAAAGTCATAATTATCTACGTCACCAAAATATTACCTAAGAGCATGTTGGGGGGGGGTGGAGACAGAAAGCTGGTCAAGAAATCTAACTTAATGCAAGTTGCTCTTTTAAAGAAAGATCAAAAAAAAGTAACGGCTTTTATGAAAACAAAGCTCCCTATTTTGCTACCTATACACACCCCCAGATGCTAGGATGAATACAAAGTTCCCTTCATAGCTCCTCTGTTCCGTTCCAAATAAGAACTCATTAAATTTTATGGGCAGAAACAAGAATTAGCTTCGTGATGGATTAGCAGTATTGCCAGCAGCATTTTATTTATTGTTGTAAAGATGTTCAGCTCTGACCAAACAAAAGCACAAATTCAACATTAAAAACAAAACACGTATTTATACTTCAGACTAAGTTACCAACATCCTCATGGGTATTCATCTCACAATTATCACTATCCTAGGGATAACCTTCATACCTACCAAGGTGCAATTGTTCTCCGCTATACGCTACGGAAAAATGAAGCGACCTGCCCAAGATGCCATTGAAAGACGCGGGAGTCAAGCATCAACCTTTCCCCAAGCAGCAGCACGGGCCTGCCATTCCTCCGATACGTCACGGCTGACGACGAGGCTTAGACACCTCTTGTAACAGCCGAGGGGTGCTCCCGGCTGCCGCCTCACCCTCCTCCTCCAAGGCAGACCCTCCTTCGGCCGCTCCTGCGGCCCAAGCAGCCCGGCAGTGCCCGGGGCTGCTCCCGCACGGAGCCCGGCTGCCGCTGCCGGGCCCGGAGGGGCCGCACTCGGGCCCACCCTCCGGCCCTCGCCCCCCCCCGCCGCCGGGGAGGGCGGGTACCGAGCAGGCGGGCGGCCGCCTCCGCCGAAGGGGGTGAAGGCGAGCCCGGGGGAGGCCGCGGGGAGCAGCGAGCAGCCCTCGGCCCCGACCACCGGGGCGCCTCCCCCCGCCCCGGGGTCCCGGGCAGCGGCGGGGCCGCCCCGCCGCGTCACCGCGGCAACCGAGACCGAGACCGACCGCCTCCCCCCTTCCCCCCCTGCTTGCGGCCAACGGACGGGGGCGCGGCCGGCTGGGCCCCTGCCCTGCCCCTCACCTGCGCCAGGCAGGGCCTTGCCCCCAGCAGGCCCCTCCCGCAGAGCAGCTGTTGCAGCGGGACCCCGGGGAGCCCCCGGCGCCGGCAGCTCCCCCGCGCCAGCAGCAGGTAACGGTGCGCCATGGCCCGAGCGGCCGCCTCGGCCCGCCGCTCCGCGCTGCCGCCGCCGCCGCCGCCCCACCCCCACCGGCAACGTCTGACCTCATCGCGCTGCCGCGCGCGCGCTTCCGC
>JAVKLA010000047.1:3296780-3331606 GCA_034782735.1 Sagittarius serpentarius
GGAACGCTCGGCGGGGGGGCGGTCACCGGCTTCTGGCGGCGTTAAATCCCTCCGGTGAGGGGGGCGTGGGGGAGGGGCGAGGCTGGGGGACGGTCCCCCCGCTGCCGCTCCTCCATCGCCTTAAACTTTTTCCTGCCCGCTGAGACCCCGTGCGGGGGGTTCTCCCGCCTCCCGCCGCCGCGGCGGGCCGCGCCGACCCCCGGGGCGGCGGTGGGGCTGGGCCGGCAGCGCGGTCCCTGATAAAGAGGTGGGTATTGGAGGGAAAATGGCGCTGAGGGAGCCGTGGGCGCAAGTACCAACAGGTAGGTATGTAAGGAGCCGGAGGAGGAGGACACAGCAGTTCCCCTGCAGCTCTGTAAATGCCACCCGGAACTCATCTGCTGCGGGCCTCTTAAAAATCTCCAGACCTGAAGAGCACCAGGGGTGATGGTTCTTCAGATAGTTACAAAACATCCCAGATGTGCGGTTTTAAACTTCTTTAGTTACATTAACACAACTGAATTCGTTACGCTGACAGAGGTATTAGGTGTTCCGCTTTAGCGTTAGTCTGGTGTAAGTAAACTGAAGCTTCTAATACGGAATGGCAGGCAGAGGCTAGTAAGGGCTGCTTGTGTATGGCGTAACTTCTGAGTTCGAGATGAGTATCTGTCACCTGGGAAACACAAAACTGATTTTAATGTGGCATTCTCTCATCGAGATCTGTATTGGAACACCCCCAGCTCATGGTGTAATGTGTGTGGGTGTGGATAGTTCAGTTCAGGGGTTAAGAAAATATTGTTGTGCCTTATCAGATCTCTGGCTTTTAAAATCCATCAGCGACACTGAACAGAAATTTGACCTTTTCAGTTTGTGTATCTTCTGTTGATGATGATGTATAGCCACTGAAGATAAAAAGGAATGGTCCTCCAGCTCTCCTTCCAGTGTTGGAATTGAGGGCTCTGGTTTTCCTGCTTGCACCAATAAAGCTGAAAGACCATTCCTTACTCTTCTTGTTGGAAAAAGAACTTATTTTTCCAAGCTTTGCTTGTGCTGGTTGTCGACCACTGTTGATGCCCTTCTGTACTGGTCTATTTTAAGACTAAAAGTCGTGTTCATAAAAATCAAATCCATTTAGGGCCCTAAGTGCAGCTCTTGTGTACAAGTTGGCACCCCTAAGCCTTCTTAAGTTAGATATCAGTAGTCGAATTTTTAAAGGTTCCTTTAAAGGTTACAAACCTTTCATTCCAGATCTGTCAGTTATTCTGAATAAAGAAATCATTGCATCGGGAGAGAATCTCTGTATTGGATCAAGTCCATGATTTCTCTAGCTTTCTGTATTTCAGAAGAAGATATATGAAGTCCCACAACAAGAGCCGTGTGGACAGCCTGTCCTCCAGTAGTGGGGCTGCTCTGATCCCAGGAGTCTGAGATTATCAAAACTTGTTTCATAAAACCAGTTCTGTATTGGGAAGAGTATCCATAAAAGTAATTCATACTACGAAGCTGCTGGAAGCAGTAGTACAGGTGCAGACTTAAGGCAGTGAGCTGATCTGGTTTCTGAAAATCTGTTTCTTCATTTTGAACTTCCTGCTTTTTCTTCCCTTTCTTGCTATAGGAAGAAACAGAAGCTAGTGATGTTTTCTTTGATTTATTTGGTGTGCTTAGAATTATGGAAGAATTTATGTTGGAGTGGACTTCTGGAGGTCATCTAATCCAGCCCCCTTCTCAAAGCAGGGCTAACTTCAATGTTAGGTCAGGTTGCTTCTCCGGTTGAGTTCTGAAATGGATCGAGATTCAACAACTACTGTGGACAGACACCCTGTCATTGTGGGTTTTTTGCACAGCTAATTGGAATGTCACTTGTAGCAATTTGTGACTGTTGCCCCTTGCCCTTGTTTCTGTTAGTCTTGGGTTAATAATTCCTTTCTTCACTGTGAAGAAAGGAATTTTTTTTCTGTTTGTGTATCAATACTTTCTTACTGCCTTTCCAAGCATCACTGAATTCTGAAGGGACTTTCGGGAGCTACAAAGTTGTACAGCGCATGCCATATTACACAAGCTAGATCCCTGATTTAGTGTTGCCTGAATACTTGCAATTAAATACAAAATAGTTACAAATATTGTCTCCTACTCTTTTTGCAGACACCCCTGGGATACAGTGATCAAAGCTGCTATGAGAAAGTACCCCAACCCAATGAATCCGTGTGTGGTAGGAGTAGATGTCCTCGACAGAAGCCTTGATAACCAGGGGAGGTTGCATAGTCACCGTCTTCTCAGCACAGAGTGGGGACTGCCAAGTATTGTAAAAGCGGTACACTTTTACAGTCTTAATGGTTTATTAAGGGTGTGAGGCATTTTTATGCTGTTATCTGAATTGGAGCTGAATTCAAAGCAGAAGCTTAATTTTTAGGAAATATCAACCACAAATATCACATAAGCTGTAATTAGCGTACTTAGTAGTGAGAATACATTGTAGGCTTTAATATGCCTCTAGTGTGTGTACGTCTATATGTGCCTTCCAGACTGGTCTGTGTCATGCTATATGGCTGATACAACCTACCAGGAGGTAGTCTTGCCACTGATCACAGTGTTCTGGTATCCACAAATCTGTGTTTATTTGGGGTCACTAAGAACTTGACATTTATGCGTTTTAGGGTTGGCTTTTCTTAATTTCAGTCCTTAACTTTTTTCTTTTTTAATTTTTTTTTCTTCACTTTCAGATTTTAGGAACAAGTAGAACTCTGACTTACATTGAGGAACGTTCTGTGGTAGATCCAGTGGAAAAAAAGATGGAGCTTTGCTCAACTAATGTGAGTGGTAGCTTAAGAAGTTTCTGGTAATTAGTTCTGGAGATTAGATGTTTTGGTCTTAACATTTAGATTAGAAATGTGTTTGCATCTTTCATCAGGAGGTGGCAATTTGCATGTCTTAGTTGGCATCTTAGTTGGCTCTTTTTTTTTTCCTCCTTCTTCTTCCCACAAATAGGGAACTTTAAACACTTTGGGATCAAGCATTTGCGATTCTGTTTTTAATGTAAGATTATTTCTCAGGATGCATGTAAAATAGTTTGACTTCTAGATGAGTAACTTGTTCTACGTTTCACTGCCAGTTACAACAGAAGTTTTAATTTTAAATGCCTTTTTTCGCAAAATGTAAATGAAGTATTATGCTATATTTTGGTATCCTGGGAACTTGTAACTGTCAGATTTGAAGGGGACTTGTCTGTAGGAGAGCCTTTTCTCTGTACAAAAGGCATCGTCTTTCCTGAGTGTTAATTTTCTGTACACTCCAAATAGTGTTATGGTGGTCTTGGTCTTGAAGAGCCTCTCTGAATTGTATTCCATAAATCAGATTAAGGCTCAAGATTCGGAGAAAGAAAATGGAAAGCCGTTTGTGCTTTGTGCTGTGAATAGGAACTTAGATTGATATAATTAGATGTACGATAGGAGAAGATGCATGACCCTTTGTAGGTCTTTTTATTGCCTGTGTTCTGGGTTTTATATTCTGTGTACGCTGCTTTGTCTCTGACATTAAATTGAGTGCTCTACTGTTGAGTAGTGCTGTTGATAACAGAAAAACGAAAGGTGAGAAGTGAGGATTTCAGCTCAGATTTTTTTCTTTTTAAGATTACTCTCACAAACTTGGTGTCTGTTGATGAGAGACTGGTTTACACGCCTCATCCTGAAAACCCTGAAAAGTAAGTAAGGATATTTGTGTGCTTTGTTGTGCGTAAGAGACATTATGTTAGTCCAGTTCAGCTTAGGTATTAACTTTTCTTGATTCTCTTACAGAACTGTGCTAACTCAAGAAGCCATTATTACTGTTAAAGGCATTAGCCTGAGCAGTTACCTGGAAAGCTTAATGGCAAACACAATATCTTCTAATGCCAGAAAGGTACATCTTTATTCTGCTTTCTCCCTCTCTTTCCCCATCCCCCCTTCCTTTTTGTTGAATTGTCAGTCATGTGTGCTGAATACTATATTTAATTTCTCTAAACTTTGTGCACAGTTTCAAGTGATTTTTTTTTTTTTGTAGAACCTCAGCAATTAGAATGAGTTCCCAAAGTATGAAAAGCTTTCACTACTAAGTCTTTGTTTTGCTCAACTAGAATTGCACATCAGACCAAACCAACCTCTGTGTATGCTACAGTTACACATAGCATACACATATTATTAGGGTTTTTTTTTTCCAAAGCACCTTTTTAAACACTAACCTCCTGTTTCCAGGAGTTAGTGCTAGCAGTGAATATAACTTCCTTTTCAGCCTTTATAATCTGGATTTAGCCATTAATGCTAGCATATTTTCTATGCTGCTTTGTCAGTTGTTCCAGTTCCTATCCATTATTGAGCTGTCTCCTTGCCTTTGGCTGAAAGTGAGGTGGTGTAAGCAGAGGCATATTCTTTGAAGAGATGAAACTATGCTGGCTTTTGTAGGTAACGCTACACCAACTCCTCTGTCTTGTGCTTGCTTTCTCTACTTGGCTTGCAGCCATGGAGCTGTGCTTCAGCACAGGCAGAGCTACGGGGCTGCTTGTTCTTGGGCACTTTGTCCTGTCCTTCTTTGGGGAAGGTGGGAAAGAAATGAGGGTGCTAGAGAAGCACAGGCATCGCTGCCTAAGGGCAGGATGAGTGCACCTGAAATTTGAGGTTGTGCTCTGCGTTGCTGGAAAGGTTCAGCACAGTGGGAATCTGGCCCAGGTAACTCCTACTGTGCCAGAGAGCCTGTGATTTGGCCAGGCCTTTGTCCTTGTGAGAGGTGTTGCTTGACCAAAGCAGCGTAAGCTGACTTGATAGGAGGTATTGACCAATGAGATCAGAGAGGAGAAGGCCTCCTTTTCCTCCCTTCTTGGGCGCTTCTCCAACAGTGAGAGGAAAAAACAGGTTAAAATCTTGGGATGGGGAAGGAGTGATGGGTAATTTCTAGACACTGAAGAGTAACTTTAACTAGCTGAGTGCTCTCTGTGTTTGTTCGAAAGTCATAAATAGAATGGATTTCAGATAAATTACATTTCTATTCTGATCCAGTTTCCATTTAAAAGTCTGTGTGGGGCGTATATTCTTGAAAGCGAAGTCCAGACCCTGGCTCACAGCCAAACTTCAGGCTGACTCAGAGGGAGCAAAGCACTAGCTAGTTGGAATGGCCGGATCAGCTAGGCACACTTAAAAGTGCTGGCTGAATTCCTCTCGTGGCATCTGTCACGTTTGCATGTCTCTGTTGAGCTCAGAGAGTGTACACATGTCTTGGTCCCTATTCAGGTGTTGCCTGTGTGAGAGCTCAGTTTCTTTTGAAGGTTGTTCTTGTGTTCTGCTGTTTTCGAGGAACACAGTGGCTCACCAGCTTCTTGCAAATCAAGAGCACCTTCTTGTCCTGCGTGTTTCACTGAAGAGTCTCGTTAGAGATGTTGAACTTGGCAGGAATTTGTACTTGCTGTTACCAGCCCTGTCTTTGCTACCCAGTAACCTACTCTGCCATTACTAGCTCTCCTCGCATGCTGTGCTGTGCCTCTGTGTTCCTAGCACCCCTCTTAAACTTCTTAGAAGTTGCTGAAAAATGTTTTGTTGTTCTGAAGAAATGGGAAGTATTGAGATTTTGCTCTGAGGTAGAAGTGGCAGATGATGCATTATTATTTTTAATGATGATGGAAAAATCATTTGCCATACGTTGTAAATCTTTTCTGTGTTACTCCAGGGGTGGGATGCTATTGAGTGGATAATTCAAAATTCTGAAAGCGCTCTAAGCTAGCAGTTCTCCACATCTACAGTTTGTACTAACTAGTGGTAATGCCAGCATTCTTCTTCTTGGTACAGCATTTCAGCTTTCTAGCAAATGTGTGCATGGATTGTTGTCATGTGAATTTCATAAAGTAACCTGCATGTATGTTTTATATACATTGCATACAGGAATGGCAAACATGTTCATGACTCTGCAGGTGTAGAGTGAGAGTAGGTCAGATCTAGACTGGATCGATTAACCCGTGCTTATGCCACTGGACAACCAATTCGCTGCAGCCACGTTTTGTGCCACACAGTATTGCTTGGGGTCTGCAAGTGGAATGATGACTGCCGGTAACTAGGCACGGGAATGAGTCCCTCCGCCAAGTGTTCGATCTGGTCTTAGGTTCTGTGATTTCAGTATGTGAAACTCGTACCTGAAGAAAGTAATAAATTGGTTAGTGACTGGAATTGGCATTATAAAAATGAAACGGAATTGTATCCTTAGGATATAAAATTGATTTCTTGAAACAGATTGCCTAACAGTGGTGATCTTTTGCATAGGGAAATTGTATTTGCTTTTCTCATGCCTGAGGAATATTGTTGCCCTTCTGTGAACTTCTGTGGAAATCCGTACAAAGCTTGAAGCTGTCAGAATGTCAGACTTTTTGTGTTTTTCATTGGTCTTGTAGTTACATTCATTTCGTAGTGATGTGTTCCTTAAGCGATGTGACTGTGAAAAAAATCTGACTTCAAGGTTGAGAGAACTGTGTGTGCTTGCCCCTGGGATACCTCTGTGCAGACTGTTTTCCTTCCACTAGTCAGTGTAGCCTGTCTCTGTCATTCCTGTATTGGCTTATGCTTCAACTAATAAGATTCCTTAAAAAAAGGAAAAAAATCCATTATGCTGCTTCCCCTACTGAAGAATGTAGGGTTTTTTTACACTGCTTACTTTGAGACCAGTGTATGCCGTGAGTGTTTGCTTTCACATTCTCATTCCACTAAGCTTTTATGGCTGTTTTTCTGGAAAACATCAACTACAAAGGCTCAGCATTTATCAGTCACTTAAGCTCTACCAACAGATCTTCATATGCAGCCTTTGGTCTGCCAAGCACGTCATACTGCTAACACGCAATAAAGACTAATACAGTATGCATGCTTGGTTATGAATGTGCTTGCTTAATGACTTACTACAGAATTTGTTGTGCAGTATGAAACTTTATAGATCAGTCCTCTGTCAGATTTTTTTTTTTTTTTTTTTGGTAACTGGGTAGTTCTACAGTACTTGGAGGCTTTGCATCTTGTTAAGATTTGTAACTTAATTTCCTGTGCAGAATATTCCTGAAATCTTCCATGTCAGTATCATGAGTTTATTCTTAGCTGCAAAATACAGCATGTAGCATATGCACTAAGGAAACATGCAGACCTATGTAGTCTCAAAAGCTGAAGGAAATATCTTGGTGCTCCAGTTGAACGTCATGGATTTTTTTAAATTTTATTTTATCTTGTCAACAGATATATCAACTAAAACACGATGACCTTGTTGTTTCATAGTCAGGGCATGTAAAGAATCTCAGTATTTTTCTACTGAGCATTTTCTACATCGAAGGCGTTTGACTTTCTGACAGGTCTTTGTGCGATTAGACAAATGTAACGTCAAAGCTGTTGCTGTCTTACTCAGTTCTCTGTGCCTGTGTCACCTACGAGAGGACATTCTAATGACTTTTAAATATCCAAGTGCGTGCTTGCTGAAAGATGATTCCCCCTCTCTCCCCCCGCTTTGTTCCTTGCGGAGTATTCAGGCGTAGGTACAACTTGTTGCTATGCAGTAGCCTACTCCCGTCCGGGTGCTTTTATCCATGCTTTGCTGGTGTTCCCCGGTCTTGCACAGGATGTAGAAACGGTGGAAGTTACCACCTGCTGAAGCATGGTCCATTCGGTGCTCAAATGGAAGGAACTCAGAAGTTGAATCATATTTGTCTACGGACTTTTTTCTGCAACCCATACTTACACTGGACAATTTAAATCGTGTTTTCTTGGTTATTGCTGGTAATTTTAAAGGCGTATCTTGAACTAAGTTAACTTAGGGATACTAGTTCTTGAGGTAATTCTGGATAGGGCTGAATCCCCCTTTCTGAGCTCTGGCTAGGAGTTGAACGTTTTGTTGTGACAGGCAGATAATTTTTCTCAGGTTAAGGACTGCCTGCCGGTGCAGACACAGCAATTAGTGTTTATTCTGAGTCCCTGTAAGATGAAAACCCTGAAGAGAAACAGTCAGCCTTTCACTGAACCTAGTGGGGGTCTTGAGATAAATATGCTCTTATTCATAGTAAAACTTTATTTCTTTTAATAGGTTACGCTTTGCAGCCTGGAACTGGGCTTTTAATATTATTCCAGAGTAATGTTTCTAGCCTCCGAAAAAATTCTTCAAGAGTATGTGTGGGCTTTGTTTTGACTCTTTTTTTTTTTTTTTTTTTTTTTTTTTTTTGAGGTTTTCAAAGCCGTTTATGCAGATTCTTGTTCATGCTTAGTGGTTTATAAAGGGCAGCAGCAGGTTCTGGACACTTTATGAGGTTTTTGTTCACTTCATCACTTACAGTGCATGCAACAAAGATAGTACATCAGAGTTCAGAACAACTCTGTGTGTGTGGAGGGCTGTTCCCCCTGCTTTCCCTCGATCTCTGCAGAGGGCTTGAACACTGACACTGGCTTTCCCGAAGACTTAGGACTTTTTGGGCTCAGACCCTTTATCTCTAGAACTCCTCTAGACTTGGCCAGAGCCGTATGGCTCCCAGTTACTGCTCTCCGCTTTTTGTACTTCTTATTCTTAGTAGGGTGATAGAGGTGAGTGTCTCTTGGCTTCCCTTTTAAGTGAAAAAGGGCCAGGTGTTTTCCTGGTCTGATCCCATCTGCTTGTTTTGGCAAAAGCTGTCATTCTGAGCTTACGGAGCTCTAAAACCTTGCACTTCTGTTTAGTTAAAGTGCTTCTTTTTATTTTCTTGGCTTCATTGTGCAGCTGGCTGCCTGCTCATCTTGTGGTCATTGGGGCTTAGCTGCTACAGGGTCTTCTTAAGGTAAAGGGTTTTGACATGCTTATTTTGCTGGATTCCCCAGCTCTTACTGAAGCACTGGCTGTCAATGCCTAGTTTTGAGGCATTCCCATTCTGAGAACTGAACAAAGACAGACCGTACCTTGATAGAAAATGCATGACTGTAGTCTCTCAATTAGTTTGTTTTATATGCTGAAAAGTTGCTGTGCATGAAGACAGAATTCAGTGCGAGTCTGTCTCTGGACTCTTGCTAGATACCACATCAATTAGTTGCTACTTCAAAGAGCACGTGGGAGGCTATCTATCTTCCTTTGTCCCGGATCTTCTCAAAAACTGCCCATATAACTTGGTTAATGAATCTGAGAACAGTATGTAGCCTTTGCTGTAATTTTGTTGGTATTCTTTGGGTGGTGGGAGCAGCAAACAGTAGAAACAGCAATTCTCTTGCCTAAGGGAACTTAACTGCCGAATTAGGCTTTTTGCCTAGGTGCGCTACTGGGAGCTCACACCAATACAGCATTTATTTCTTGCTTATGGGTTAAGCAGATGCCTTTGCAGTGAAGTTCCCATAAGAAGATGCTAAGAAATTAGCCATATAATTGGGTATCCAACTATGGAGGGCATGAAATTAATTTTAAAACAAGTCTGATGTCTGACAGAGGAAAAACTATAGAAACATGAGCAGTGGTGGTATATCTGGTTTGGATCCTAAATTCCAGTATCTTCCTGGCAGGGTCGGGATGCCCTGGAGTGGGTGATCAGCAAACTAAACACAGAATTGGAGGAGCTGAAGTCAACGCGCGAGGGCATGAAGCCAGCCATGGCAGCAGCGTCAACAGAAAAATAAAACCAAAAATACCACGTAACTGACAGAAAAGTTTTATTCTGCAGACTGCTTTGTAAATCTCCCTTCCAAGGCTGATCTGCAGAGGTTTTATATATTTATAAGAATATTGGATCAGCGGAAAAGGAACCTCATCCATCATCTCCACAGCAGCTCCTATTGCCTACTGAAGATTAAATTGACCTCCTGCAGATACTCTTTTCATTTAAACAATTTATTTTTAACACTGGAAACAAAGCATCTAGCACATTTAAAACTGCCTAAATGTGCCTTTTATAACAAAGATAGAGAGTATATTTACACCATCTCGGTTTTTCATATTGCAACTTGAAAAGAATGCATGTGTCATATTAAGGGTTTTCCATGCGAACATTTGGTCTGTGAAGGGCTGACAGGTACTAGGGCACTGAATTTTGTCTCTTTTGTGATCTGAAAGTGTCTTACGACCATTTAAAGGGAACTACATGAGTCAGAACATGATACTGTAGAATTAGGTATTTATCTAGAGGATCATCCTGAAAAGCTAAAACTTGTGTGGTACTAGCTTTTCTTATGTTGTTTAAATGTGCTGCGTGAACCTGGCACACTGATACTTTACCTCTTAGATGTTTGTATGCAAACAAAGATGAAGTTTCTATGGATGTTAAAAGCCTAAAACAGTTTTTTGGTGGGGAGAAGGGTATAATTTATTTTCATATTTATTAACTTGCCCTAGTTCCTCCCCTCCCTATGAGGAGAGGAGTAGTAATTCCTGGAAGGTGCTGGAAAATACTTATTTATCTCTACGAAGGGTACTTGTAGGCTACTTGCATGAAGAGACTGTGCTGCTCTACTGGTCCTTGCTCTTCACATCAGGTCTTAACTGAGGGAGAGACTGATGCAATAACCAGAAGAGTTGACATGAGAAACAAGCAGGAAATTTGAAATCCAAATGGTAAGGTTTCATGAGCATGTACTGTTCATGCCCTGAATGGAGAAAATAAGAGTACAAGGAACACAAACGGACTCTCCTTTTTGAGTGCTTTCTGCTAACTACTGACTACCAGTGTAACTGAATTTTTTCAACACTTTTCCACACTGATACAAAATCGTTTTAGGATCGTTTTAAATGCTTCTCATTCTCTGGAAAAAATACTCCAGTAACTGCAGAAATTGCTTCGTGTAAAACATGCATAAATATATATTGGTGACAGTCCTAGCCTTGTCTGATGGTCGCAAAATTTTCGTATTTGTTCCGGGTGTAGTATATGTTTCTTAGACAGCCCTCTCTTAGGGCATTTTAACTTATTTTTTGATGTCCACACAAAGTGAAATAAACGTTGCAAGGACATTTACTCGTTCAAGTGGCAAGCACGTGTTTAGGAAGCTGTTAAAGAGCATGAGTAACTTTGAAAAAACTAACTAGAAGAGTAAAATGTCGGTCACTGTTTTCATCTGGTAACTTTAAAGTGTCTGTAGCTTAAGGGAAATTTCAGCGTTCATATTCTGGTTAGTTTGAAAGTGAACATTAATTTGGCTGTAACTATAGTCTCACTAATTACATGAGCCTAATGAATAAACTTAATTAAAAAAAAAATACTAGTCGAAAGCAATTAAATGAGTAGCTAATATTTACATTGCTCTTTTTATATGGACCTAAAACCTTTCTTATTTTGGAACAGAAACTTAAAAGCTTAAAGGCTGATGGCAGCTCTTTTCCGGAGGACACGCTGGATAGCTTTGGTGCAGGCCAGTTGTGCTTCTCGGAGCGATGCCACTTCCTGGAGAAAGAATGCAGATGTTCTAGCTCCTGGTGGCGTTCTGCTAGGAAGGGGAGTGCAGCTATGGCAGAGCTCTGCAGGCGGAAGGAGACGATGAGTAAGTGTGTGTGCATGTGGAAACCTGTACTACAGCATTTCCATCCATGCCTACTGGAGATGATGAAAACGTAGCTGTTGGGGGGAGGATAGAGAAGTCTTTGGAGAGGTTCATGTATTGCTTCTGTTTGGAAGAGAATTGTCTAAAGCTGCTTCTTGCGTGAGATTTGAAATTGCTTAGTGCTGTCTTAAAGCCGACTGATGCGTGTATAGCACCTTCCAGCACTAGCTGATGTCCCCGAAAGGTCACCACAGGCTCCGATGCTCTGTCTAGGGCCCAACCCCTCTGCCACGCCGTCGGGTCAGTACCAGTTGTGCATCAGTTTTCTGGATTACTTTCTTTGCACTTTGTTTCCTTCTACCAGAAACAAATCCTTATCTGCTTGTGTTGCAGCATCTCCTTTCTGTTTCATTCCCCACTGGTTTTGGGCTGCTTCCACGCCACGTTTCATGCTACTCGGGAACTTTGTGTGGCTAGAAGCTTGGTTTGCCGGTCTGTCTGCTGCTCCACTTGCCGTGGATCAGCACCTTGCCTGCTTGTGCTCAGTCCTCCTCTGCTTTTCGCTAGGCTAAACGGGGGTGGGGAAGCTTTGGGTAGGAAGACGACTTAATTTCTTCTAGAGGCCAGTTCCGTCACCCAGCTGCCTCTCTCCGCTGCCGGACAGTGCTGCTGCTTCTCGCCTTGTCCTTGGGATAGGTGACACTCCTGCACCTCTGGGCTTACCGATCTTCCCGCGGCTGCGCGTTTTGCCAGTGTGTACAAAGGACCTTGCAGGCAGTGGTCACGCTGGGACCAAGTAGGCTCCCGTGTTCAGCAGGTGAGGTGATTCTTAATTTTCTTTAAGCATTCCTGGACACTTTTCACTTTTCTGCCCATCTAGTTTGCAGACGGGGCTCCCACCCTTCTTCTCCCTTGACCACGGGACTCTCCTCCGTGGGCTCTGTAGCTGTTGCGTTCAGCCCTGCTGTGCGTAACGCTGGGTTTGAGGCACTCCATTTCCCACTCCAGTTCTGCCGCTTACAGTCCGAGTTGACCCTTGGGGCAAAACAAACCCCTACCTTTGGAATTGCTTATCTTGGTCCTTCCCTAGGCAACGCCCCCCCCCCATCTTTCTTTATTTACTGGAAATGGCTAAAAAAACATTTCTGAAGTCAGTTTTATGTCGTGTGCATTGACTGAGGTGTCTGTCCAAGACAGAAAGCCGCATGTGCAGGGAAAGTGCTAGGCTGCTTGCGGGAGTGGAGTGGTGTAGCTTTTTGGATTGGTGCAGAAACAGCTGGGTACATAGGAGTCAAAAAAAATTATAAAGCAGAAATGGCGTTAACAGTTGTTAAGCTGGAAGGATCTTGAAACGCTGGGGACCAAGCAGAAGAAAGCTCAGCACTTGTAACCATGCTGATTAATGGGTAGCAAGTGCCATTTTGAGTAAGAATTCTGCACTTTGAGAATTGAAAACAATTAGAGTTTTGTGTGTTGGGGGAGGGAGGTTGCAAGGCTTGCAGTTCAGTGTTTCTCAGCCATCAGGTTGCAATTCAAGGGAAAGGGCGGGGGGGGGGGCGTGTAGGGAAGTGGTTTGGTTTCAAGAATGTCATGCCAGTGTATCAGGTCTGCAGATAGACTGGTTACAAGTGTGGCGGCTCGCCCTGCCCAGTAACCACAGCTGTGTCGCACGCGCCTGCGGAGGAAGGATGAAGCTGGGGATAGCTGGTTCCTGACTGGGGGGGGGAACAGTGAGGGAAGATGGCAGCGGTGGTTCCCAGAGCATGGCAAACTGGGCACGTTAGCTCTTGGCCCTGAAGGATTTTAAGGTATTGAAGATACCACACTTGAGGTAAACTCTGGTTTCTGTGTGACATCTGTTTCTCGTGATTGATAGTGCAGACAGGCTCGTGGTAGCAACAAAAGGCAGCGTAGTCAAATGGTCTTGTGTGTAATTGGTTTTGTGTAGACGATCCTTTTTTTTTTTCTGACCTGCCCTTGTGCCAGTGTGAGCCCTCCATGCTCCCCCACACTTCTCACTTCTTTTCCCCCATCAGGTCAGCAGGCGTGATGGGAGAAGGGTCACATTTGTTGGGAAAAATGGGAAATCCTAGTGTAAGTTATAGTATTCTTGAAAGACTTGCTTAACGCAAGTAAAGGCACTGAACTGCAGCACTTGGCATGTGTCAGGAATTGATGTATAGCATGTATCAGGCGTTGATGTACCTGACAATGTAATAAAGTAGCACTGAGATGACCAGTGACATTCCTTGATGTGACACTTTTCATTTAAATCTTCAGGTGGAGCAGTGGGTAACACCTTTCCTGTTCTTGCATCTTCCTAGATTGTAAGCTGTGAAGGGCAGGACTCTGTAAAGTGTCTGTGTACACTGTGGTGCTATCTTAAATAAATGACATCCTCAGTTTAAAAAAATCACTTCTGGGTGTAACTGCTGTAATATAAAACGGGCTGTTGGTTTTCAGAGAAGGCTGCCAAAGAATTACTCACGTTAGTCTGGGCCGGGTAAGCAGCAGGACCCAGTGCCAGGCTCGCTGGAGCTCGCTGCAAGCCGGGCATCGTACCGGTCAAAAGCTCTGCAGGGGTCCTCTGTGCCCGGACCGGTAACTCCATTTGGGTCTGGCAGCCGCTTCCTTTTGCAGTAGAACAGGAAAGACTCACCTACAACAATTAGCCTGGACTTGTAAATAAGACCTTATTTATTTATCTAATAACCTCTCTTCTTACTCTCCAACACGACCTGCCGCTGGTCAGAATCATGCAGGTTAATTGGCTAGCCTTTTAATTGCAGCGCCAGGAAGGAGGTCGTGCTTTCCCTATGAATTTGTTCAATGAAGAGGCATTTTTGTGAAGGACAGGTCCTGTCCTCTTCCTTTTTCCACAGCTGAGGTGACTGAGGTATGATTCTCATTTTATTGGAAGGCACCTGCAAGTACAGCCATCGGGAAGGGCTCCTAGTTCGGGGCGCTGCTGGTACAATACTTCCTCTTCTTACTCTTCCATAGTTTTGCTTGTAACCTAGTTAAAATCTGCAGCAGCTAAGGTTCAGGGCTCTGCCTGAGCCAACAAATGTGGAACGTGCCCTGACCAGCTGTGCTGTGGAAGAAATGATGCTCGCCGTCGTTACAGCTAGCTCGAGAAAGAGCGAGCAAGGCAGTGTCATTTTAAGGAACTTTTTATTAGTAACGCATAAACAAGAAATTGCATTTCAGTACCACATAACATGAAAACAAGCAGAAGACAATTCTCTTGCCTTCCTCTGTTGGAGCTGATGCTCCGGGTGTACCTGAAGCTGCACAGACGGTACATGCGCAGTGACAGCACAGAAGCAGGAGAAGCTGGAAGGGGAAGGGTTTGTGCCTTGGGCCTGTTAACGCCCAAAGGCTACATCTCCCGTTGGGGATTTTCCTTTTTTTTCCTTTCTTAAAGGAGGGGGCTGGGGAGGGGGAACCAGCTTTAACAGAAATACAGCTCAAATACGCGCCTCGTGGTATCTTCATTTTGCTTTCTAATTCACAGGTAATGTAACCACCAGCCCCTTCAATACAAACGTGCCCATCTTAAATGTCTAAGCCAAAGCTGAGCCTTGGCCGCTACCTGTCCTGTAAGCAGGGCCACGAGAATGCAGCCTCTCTGTATATACGCGTCAACTTAACTGGTGCTTATTTACTTATTTTCACCAAACCTTGGAAGCCGGCCTCCTACAGAAGCTGCATCAACTCCCGCCCCGTCCTTTAATTCTAGATTTAGCAGCCCCTGAAATCCAGTTTTGCAAACCCGCACTGCGGTGTTGGGCCTACAGCCTCTCCCGCAGAAGCCAAAGCACTGCTGGCTCCCCCTGTTAAGCGCTGACCCTGACCCGGGTTAGAGAAACGCAGGGAGGACCCGTAGCTTAATGTAAATGCTACAACTGCATGGGAGGCACCAAGAATGTATTTTTTCGTAGTGGATGCTCACCTTTTTGCACTTGCAGGGTTTTTTTCGTCAACTGGGTTAATAATCAAACAGGTCTTTTCCAGCTGTGACTGTACATTAAGGAGCCTGGCACCGTGAAAGACTGATCTGCTTAAAAATGTGGGGTTTTTATTAGCTACAGGAAGGTCTGTTCCAAATGGCTTCTTCCTCTAGAACTGTTCTACAAAAACCATCTCGACGACCTTTGCAGACTGCGCCGGCTTCTGTCGTTATTTCAGGACACAGAGCCCAGGCTGCCTGCGTATCCGACTGCCCGTTCAGCCAGGCACTGCCACTGCAAAACCGCCCGGCCCGAGGAGAAGCTGGACAGTAACGGGCTTGCAGTTCGGTGCAAATAAACAAGCAAAGCTACCGCCACATAAAATCGGCTGTGTCTATTTGGTAACTGTTTAGCTCCTTCTCCTGATTATGCCCTATGACGTTCGTTGAGTGCAGACTACCGTGGTAAAATTCATTTACAAATCTTTGCTTGTCAAGGTGTCGTAAAGTTTCAACTATCCGGAATTCAGTGCAGCTGGACGTGGTGCTAATTGCTCTCAAGTACCGGAAGCTGATGGAAACTCTCAGTGCAGGATCCTATTAGCTCTGACCCTGAGCTCTCATCGCTTTTGGCAGCAGCTCTCGCCCTTCTTTCAGGAGTTGTAGCCACCCTGTAGTCCCTGTTTTTGCAGGTGGGCAGCCCGGGGCACGGGGAGGCTCGCAGCTTGCGCCAGGGCAACGGAGCAACGAGCAGCTCTGGGATTTTTCATTGGCAAGCGGAGAACGCAGGGAGGGCGGTGGGCTCCCCCTGCTCTGGGCTGCTGGAGCTGGTGGGTGCCGCTGGGCGCTCGCCCCCTGCACAGTGGGTGCTGGCAGCAGCCCCCCCAGCGGGAGGGGACTGCGGCGCTGCACTGGATCGAGCTGCCCCGAGGACAGCGCTCACGAGCTCTACGCTTACGTGTCAGGAAATGGGTCCTGTGT
Source organism: Sagittarius serpentarius (assembly GCA_034782735.1). Classification (NCBI taxonomy): domain Eukaryota; kingdom Metazoa; phylum Chordata; class Aves; order Accipitriformes; family Sagittariidae; genus Sagittarius; species Sagittarius serpentarius. Next base: position 3,313,155 of record JAVKLA010000047.1, read on the forward strand.
CTTTGTGTGTCGCGTCAGACTGAGCTAGTGGTTCTACCAGGGAACTTTGGTGAATAGTACTTGCAGGTACCCAAAACATCTGAAACGCAGTAGTAACAATCGGACAGAAACAACAAAACAGATCTTTATAGCTGGAATCAATATTCATAAACGTTCTCAGATTGGCCTTACGATACATACATACAAAAGAAGAAGAAAGAAACCAGAGCAGCTCCAAGTTACCAACGTGGAAACTGTAAAATTTTATGGGAACACTAACATAGTCCGTATGCCCTTGCACCCGAGCATACAGTCGCAGCACCTTTCCCTCATGCCTGTGTGCTGTCACTGTTTCACAGATGAGACTGAGCTCGTAAGAAACATTCCTAAAAGGTGTACAGAGCTGCTGGATGAGGTAAAGCGTGAAGGTAGCGCTCGGGAGTCTCGAGCTGGAGCTTCTGAATTAGTTTTAACCTACAGAGCATGCAGCCAGTAACTAACCCTGGGAGCTGATGCTGAACTTGCCTGGGGAAAAAGGGAGCTTGAAAGAGAAGAGAGAACAACGTAATAATTGCGATAAAAATGTTCTCTCCACTTCTGGTTTAAAAACTAAAAACAATCAATCAAAAACATCTCCAAAAGACTGCCAGCATTTCTCTCCCAAAGACGAGGGAGGGAGATTTCCCAAAGCCGGTACTACCTGCGGGACAAGCGCGCCTCAGCTCCGGACCTTGGAAGCAGCAACACCTTGGTACCAGAGGGAGCTGGCTGGAAGCGACGAGTAGGTGCTCATCGCATCACTGGGGTTACACAAGCCGTTTATTGCTATTCTGAGAGTACTTTGACACATTTCCCTCCCTTCGTGCAGCCCAGCCAGCATTCAGCTGTAACTCAGTCATTTTCATGAACAATTCTTTGCCAAAAGAAACGTCTGACTGATCTTACAAAACTAGAAAAGCATGGAAAAGAAAAGGGGGGGAGGGAGAGAGAACCTTTAACTCGGCTTCCCCATGAGTAATTAACACCGACAAGGGCTCTAATGGAAAGGCATTTTATTTTCGCCAGGCAGCACCCCTCCCTGCATAAAGGAAGCGATGGGAAAAGGGAAAGAACCAACAACCCCCGCAGCACTGCTGTCCCCACGAACCGCGGAAAGGTCAGGTTCGAGAGCCGCAGCAAAGGCCTGCTCGCTTCCCCCATCGCCGCCGCCCTCAGGCAGGGCCGGTGGTGGATTCTCCGCAAGCAGGTTCACGTACAAACCAGCGAGACCGATGCCGCCGGTGGCACTTTAAACTCCTTGGGTCCCCTATGATACGTTTAAACAGACCTTGGGCATATTCATAAAGCTAAAAAAAATTAGAAGATTTTAAAAATTCAGGGAAGGGAGCTCACTGTGCTAGTCCCGCATTCTTTTTCAGCTCAGATGCCTGTGGAGTGCAAACTGTATTAGGGGGCTGAAAGCCTTAACTCTAATAAAGATAACAGCCAACACACATATAAATAAGACTCATTTCCGTTTTAAAACATCATGGGGAAAGTCAATTCCCATTGCATGATTGATGGAGACTTCCTAAACATTCATAAATATATTACACATATTTACAAGCTTCTGATTTCATCCTCTGACGCCAGCGTGGAGTTCAGACCGTAAACAGGCCATGCTGGGCGGCACCGCCGGGTACGCAGGCAAATGGCCGCAGTGGATGTGGGATGCAGGCGCAAGCAGCGAGATGGAAAGCTAAAAATAGCCCGCTCCGCAGAGAGCCGGGCAACCAGCGCCGAGCCGAGCCCCTCCCGGCTCTGCCCGACAAACCGACCCGCTGCCTTTTCTTCTGCGGAATGAAATGCCGGGATAACGCGGAGCAACTGTGCCAGAGAGGGAGGGATGGGAGGGAAGGGGAGCGGCAGCCCTCCGCACCACGTTTCCTGGAGCCTGCCACAGCGTGGGTCAGCAGCCCGGAGGGTTTTCTCCAGGGAAAAAGAAGTTATCCAGGCCCTGCCCCACGGCAGCTCTGGGTGAGCAACACGGAGCAGTTTGTACAACCACCGCGGTGTTGTTCGGTGTTTGCGCCCTGCCCAGCGCAGCGGAGCCCGGCCCGAGCCGAGGGCTGCTGGGCATCCCGGGAAGGCACAGGCTGGGTGGCGAGGCTCCGCCGCTTCCCCAGAGCCGCCCCCGGACACTGCCCAGGCGGAGCGGGGCACAGGCGCGCCGTGAGGGACTCGTTTCCCTTCGCACGCTCAGGATTTACTTAGTCCTTGATCCTGCCTGCTTTGCAACGTCCCAAGACCCTCTCAAAGGGGAAAATAAACGTGCTGGGTCCCCTGCAGGAGCCCCCCTCCCTCATCCTTGAGGATGCCAGGGAAGAGGACTGCGAGCAGAGGACTGAGCGATTGTAACGTGTGGCCGGGGCATTTCCCGGAGAAAACGGTAAGAACAACAACAGGGGAGATGCAAAGCGAGATTTCCTGCATTTCTTTCAGTCTAGTTTTCCTGATGCGCTGTGCAGCAAACACACGGCCTGGTTTTGGCACAGAAACAAGAAAAAGTGCTGATGTGACTGAGATCAGGCGACCCCTTCCAGCGAGAGCAGAGCTTTCAAATCAGCCCGTCTGTGCTGCTCACCTCCTGCAACCCTACCTCCTCATCTCACGCCGGTACTCCAGGTGCTTTAACACGCAAGACGCTTTTCCAGAGGTACCCCGAGGAGGGGGGCCATGACACCTGCCCTGCTTGTCCCGTTTGCATTGGTTCAGAAAAAATTAAAAACATTATTTCAATAAGCCCTGCGTATGCAAAAATTCTCATTTTCCGAGGGGGCGTTTAAAGAAAAATGCAGATGGGCGAGTCCCTGGGAAGGTTTAAGGGACTTTTGCATGTGCTTTTCAACTCAACTTAAAAGACAGGATGTGAGTGGCTGCTCCGAAGGCTGCAACGTAACACGCAAACACCCTCTGAAGGGGAAGCCTTGGTCCCCGGGGCCGCAGTGGGACTGGAGCCCAGCTACCGCGTGGGAGCCACGCACTCCCGGCGCCCCGCGGCCTCCGCACCGAGCCTCACCAGGGCTGGCGGGGCAGCCTGCCTTCGCTGGGGCCTTTCAATGCCGCACCAGATTTGGACAGGAGAATCTGTTTTAACGCATCTTTGAAATCATTGTTACGGAAATCCAGTCCCAGCTACTTTGGAGCAGTTCTGAGGTATCTCTCATTAATCTGAAGAATAGAAATGTTAATAAATAGATCTGAAACTTTTCTGCTATGTCATTCTATAATACACTGCTATATAGATATTAAATATGCCTCCGGGTATTAAAAAATTTATGAAAAAGTTACAGTAGTTGATTTTCAAGTATTAATAACTTGGCTATGTTAGTTTGTTTTTAAATACCAAAATGATCTGGCCCCAAATTATTGACTAAACTCTGGCTATGCCTGAATTTAAAAAAAGTACTTTGAATATAAAAAAAAAAAAAAAGTGCAAAAAAGCATGATATGTCAGTTAACATCGTAACATTGTTGGAACTTCTAAACAACTAGTCTAGCGCTCTTCTGTGAGTGAATTAAAAAGGGAAAAAGAATGAAAAAGATTAAAGGGGGAAAAAAATTAAGAGAGATTGCTCCCAATCTGAGACAGCACCGTCCCAAATTTCAGCAGAACACGAATTTTTACAGCCAAGCTATAAACCCCAGAAAAAATGGGGTTATCAGTGGATATGCTGTCAGACGTTAACTATAGCAGTATTTGTGTGCTCCGTTATGATACAAATGTACACCTTACCCACCATTTTTCTGAGTAACCACAACAACAACTTTACAGGTATTCAGTTAAAATTAGAAGCCTCCCTTATTTCCCATCCTCCCCATAAACTGTACAACTCTGTCTACTGCTAAAATGCACTGCTACTAGTAGTCATCATCATACATTCAAGATAGAAAGTAAACTACTAAAACCTGCTCAGGAAACAATTAGAAGTACGCTAAGGTTTAAAAAGTACAGCAGCTGAGGGGAATGGCCAGCCACGCGGACGAAGAGCTTCGTCGCCTGCTTTGCCCTAGGACACAGGCATTGTAGCGTCCCGTGCCGAACCCTGATCTCAGAGCAACGGCAACAGTTCAAGGAAAGATGGTTTTGACCACAGTCACTCACACTCGGTGTCTGGTGTGCGATACGACCCTTCGCTGTTTCAACTAGGACGTGAGCATTACTAGGGCGGTAATGCCAATATGACTTACTGTTTGCTACTGCGCTAACATGGACACGTCGTTAGATTTGGTTCTCCGTTAAACGTATGTTTTCAGCTGATCTCCTGAAAAATGATTCAAAGCATGGTTAAAAAAAGACTGAAAGCAAGAAAAGGCTTTCGAGTTTCAATGCACACATACAAAAGAGGCAACAATTTCAAACTATTGATTTTCTTCCAGTGCGAGCAGCTGACCCCGTTGCGTACCATTCTGCACAGATCCACACGTAGCGTTGTGTCTCTGGGAACCGCTGGAGTAGGAAATCCTGTGATCTAATGCAAATTCAAGCCAGTCAAGTGAAACGAAGCAACGGAATGATAATCCAGTTTCAGTGACCTTGCTCATGGGTGATGACCTCATGAAGACAAAAGCAAAGAAAAAGGCACACGGCTCAGATCTCATTGATAGTCCTTTCAGAGGGGCAGTATTCAGAGGTTCCCGGAGACGACACGTAGAAGGACTGCGTTTTCCTTTTTAACCTGGCTCGCTTGTTGGCCAGAGATAGGCTGCGCCGGCTGGAATTGATGATTTCTGAAATAAACTTCTTGCAGTCCACGCACACCTCCATCGTGCTCCAGTCCTCCATCAATTCTTTGGGAAACTCTTCATGTGACTTATCCACAGATTTGGACCTTGAGGTCAACCTGAAAGGCAAAAGAGCAGGACCTGTCACGTTACTCAGCAGCACGGCAGCGGGCCCCAAGGGACGCCTTCAGGAAACAGCACATCAGAATGGTCATGATTTAAATCTTCCTTTCTTCTGCTTCAAAAATGACACCAGGAGACCAAACACCAGAGAGGACAGCTTCTGCCTGGTTTGGCGAGATCGCAGGGTGACTAACTGAGGGCATGTGTCACTTTTACCTTGGCAAAACCAACCTTACTAATAACTATAAATAGATGATGTGTTTGGCTAATTTGACACAGCATCATAGCACTAGTGATTTATGCAGAGGGGTTATACTGTAGATCCCCTCAAAAAGGAGCATTTATCTTTAATTTCTCTGATTAGCTTTGGCAACCATCTGTGTATAAGATATAAAACTAGTAGATAACTTGATAATACCAAAATGAGCAAAAAAGAAAGTGAGAATTAGAACTAGAAAAATTAAGAAAAAGAAGAAAATAAATCTGTGCAAGACACCACTGAGCTCCAATTCAGTGAGTGATTCTAGCCTGCGAGATTTATCTCCAGAGAGTCTATTCACACCAGAAAAAGACATGCTAAGGATATTTTTGCAGAGGTGCTTCAGAAATAGAGTTGTCCCAGACTCATATTATTTTTCACCTGTAATGCGAAAAAGGTTTAAAACACGCTGTTAGTATTGCTATTTCTGTAAATCAAAGCAATGAGTGGAAGAGACATGGATTTTCATTTCAGGCTTCAGAGAAGTTACGACAAGCATTAGAAACATTGACAGCTACAAAACAGGTAGGCAGCGTCTTCCTAACGATTGGTAACTCCGTATGAAACACTTAGGAAGCGTTTGCAATAGACACATGTGAGCCAGGGTTGTTTCTCACCTGGACATGCTCCGCAGTGAATGGTGGTGGCTGGTAGAGGGTCTCTCTCTCTCTGGCCTCATAAAGCTTTCTCCTCTTTGCAAGGTTGAAGGCCCCAGTGAGAAGATGGGGAGAGTAGAATATGGCTTCGATGGCAACCGCATCTGTTGAGAATAGCGGAAGAAACGTGCAGTATCATTACAAAGATTACAGCTTTTTAGAAAGGATCTAACCATAAGTTTGTTTACTTACTTTTTTGCAACACTGTGAGCATACAGGCCTGTGTAAGAAAGCAAAAGCATGAATCATTTCATTGGCAAAAATTACATTTAAATCAAGAATACGGGATAAATGTTTTCAGGAGTTAGAATCCTCCCCCATCCTCCTCTTAAACAAACATTTTTAGTTTTAAAGCTTCTTCAATGTAATTAATAACTTCAATCAGAACATGAAGCCGAAAGCAAGGAGAAATGCTAAACAAGAACTACAGCTAAATTAAAAAAACAGAACCAAAAAAAAAAAAAAAAAAAGAAAAAAGACGCTGGTTTTTCTCTAAAGAAACCTCCTTTGGTAAGTGAGACAGTAAGTCAGTGATTCCAGAGATCTCCAGACTTACTGTCTCACTGTTCAACTTAAAATTTTTCATTTTGCCTGCAAATTATTCCTCTTCCCTTCCCCCTCCCCAATACTCCAAAAATAATCCAAAAGGTAAATTGCCCTGAAATGTTTTCCCCAGCAACAGAGATTATGGAACTGTTGATTGCGGAGTCTGACTAAATTCCATCTCACTCTCCCATGAGCATAAAAGAGCAAATGAGTGTTTCTCTCACTTTTAGCCAAGAGATTCAGTCCAAGGAAGCAATTGTGTCACTTAGGAAGGAACTGGTTTTGCACAAAAGTTTTTTAACATCGACTGTTACAGAAATAAAAACAATCAACGGTATGCAGCAGAAACATTTGAGGGTTTCTAACATATAAATCAGTATTTTTCCCTCTGAAATGGTACTCGTTTATTAACAGATATTAAATATTTACCTCTTACAGAACTGACAAGTGTAAGACCAGGTAAAGAAAGAAAACCTTCTTGTTCGACAGCAAAAGCAGAGCTAGAAGAAGAACAGAGGAGTCCACAACATTAGGCAAAGTCCCACACAGCAATGACCTCACCTATCAGTTGCGATCAGGGAGACCACAGTTACAGTACTGCACCCAGTTCTGGGGTCCATACTTCCACAATGATACTGGAAAGAATGGTCTGAATTGTATCTTCATATATTTAGAAATACTCCTTTAATTTTTTACCTAAATTAAATAATTGCCATTTAATTATTAACTATTTTTACTTCTCCCTCACTGGTGTTTATCTCATTACTGCACAAAAAAGCAATGGGAAAGTAAGGGTAAGAGTGGTAAGGAAGGGTAACTGTTCCAACTGCAGAACACAAGAACAAAGGGGCATAAATTCAGCCATGAATACATTTAGGCTGGAAATGGTTCCTAACCATCTGGGTCCGGTTCTGGGACACAAAGTTTTTGCCCGTGATGACATTTGATGATTTTCTTCCAATCCTCCGTTCTTGAAAACTAGAGGAGGTGCAGGAAAGAGCTATTATAGCAGCCTTACTTGAGGAAAACCTGCTTTACAGTGGGATAATAAATCCCTTCTATTCAGTTTATTCAGAGGAGGTAGGGATCACAGCTTAAGAACATTTCTAGGAAGGAAAGGCATGGAACAACGAAAAGTTCTGCAGTCAAACAAAAGATGACCTCCTGAGATCCAGAGACTCAGGTGAGGCTAGATAAATTCGGTTAGAAATAAAAGTGAGCAATTTTAACAGTGGGGTAAATTAATTAAAGCATCAACTTACTTTGCAATTTGATAAAAGCTCATTACTAAGCTTTACATATCATGACAACAGGCAACACTTGAATCTAATGAATGACATTTTCAGATTCTTGTTCCTCCGCCTTAAATGTATTCAGTCTTTAAATTAAATGTGCATACTAGGCATAGGTAGGCCTATAGGTAAAATACACTGTGAAGTCAAAATGCACTTGCTGGAGGTGTTCAAGAAGCACAAGTCAAAAGTGGGAGAAAAGGACACTGCTGCTACTGGTAAATACCAATTCCCAATCTGCAGTTTACAGAAAAAGATGCGTTAGTTAATGGGTTCTCTAATATTAAACCTCCCTCTGGGGTCACTTCTCTGAAGGCTTTCATTCCCTCTTTGCTTGATAGTAAGGATTCATATAAAAAACTTGCTGAAGTTTCCTACTGCTGTCTGTAATTCTGTTTTCTGGAATAGAAACACTAAGCAATACTGCAGAAGGCACAGGGACAGAAATCACTTCAGTCAGTGAAGTTTAAAACAGAGACACGCAGATACGCTCTGGTAATTGCAAACACTACTGCATTTTTATAGACAATCTAAAGAAATAAGGTATTCCCATGAAAAGTTTTGATGCTTCTGCACATAGCCCAAGGAAGCTGACCCATGTGTTATATACATTTAGGGGGACGTTTGGTGGCTCTCCTTTCTCTCCAACACCCGGTAAGAAACAAATGTGTAAACGGGAGGCTTGTGCAACCAGCCTCCCTCAATAAGCTCTGGAGCCTCCACAGACTCAGTCCTACCTTTCCTTTCTTGAGAGCAGTGTAGACATCTTTATACTGCTGGTACTTTTCCAGCTCCGCCTTCACCAGCACCTGACGGATGTGCATGACCTCCTCCACCGTCAGAGCCAGGCATTCCACCGGGTAACAGAACTCCTCCTGGAAGCCAAAAAACCCATGTTATTTCAAAGCCAAATGGCTTCTTCCAGACTTCAGCCTAGACAACCAGCCACCTGGTTAGTCACTCCAGAAACAGAGAGTTTCTCCCTTCAAACTGGAATAGCACTGGCTCATTCATGGGCATCACATGAGTTCCAAACCGTCGGAGACTGCGTAAGCGTGATCTAAATGGTCTGATGCTCAGCCTTCACAACAATGACAGTTTTCTTCATCTGTCCTCCTCAAACCACTTGACCATTCTCTCCGTTTGTCCGTTATTAGGAAGATTTGTTTCAAACCAGTCAACGATCAGGTTTATAATTTGAAAGGGAAAAGGTAATTTGGCAGATGGGATTATTTTTAAGTATACTGTTTGAAGACACGCAATTTCTCTGAGATTTTGTGATGCCCAGAGCGGCCACGGAAAGTTGTTAGTAGCCCATTCTAGCAGAAATTCTTATTCAGTGGTACCGCATCTTGGTGCTCACATGATCAAAATCCCACCAAGACTACAAAAAGTTACATCAATTCAGGCAGAAAAGTTCTCCTTTCTGCCCCAGGAAAGTAACAGCAGCAATTTAAGCTTTGTAGAATATTCTTCACATATAAAACAGGAGAACCGGTTACCCAATGTCACATTATTAATGGCAGAGACTCAAAATAGAGACTAACACCACAACTTTCCGCTTACAAAGTTTTGCATCTGTTCTGTATTACAGCATTTAGGAGAATATGGAGTAGAGAACTCCTGGATTTGGTACCAGAGAATAAAAAGCACCAACCCAATTTGTAATCCAGCCCTGTAGTTGATTATACATTTCCAACAGAAAGACAGAAACCTCTGTGGGAACTCCCATCGCTTCATGCTTAGTGAACCTTTTCAGTCAGCCCAGAGGGGCTACTGTGCAGCAGTGACAATGACATGTAATGCTCTCTGAATAAACGAAGGAAATTTCTCCTGCAGATACAAAGACGCGGCTGACAGTTTGGAGATCTCGTTTACAAATTGAAGTGATGAATTGGATTAGTAGAGAAATGCTCCATTTCCATGTACTCAGAGGTCTGTTCTGTCTTTCCATTAGATTAAAAAGAAAATCTTTCTACGTTGCAGACCTGGCAAACATTAGCATTTAGGAACCACCACATTTTTAAAAACTGTTGTCTTACCTATCTAGAAAGGGAACACAAAGAAACTTCACTCTGTTTAGGGTACCCCACAAAAGACTAGAATTGAGTTAACTTTGTTAGATGTACCAGCTAAACCTCTGGGGTATAGAATCACTAGTTCTCTGGAAAGAACAAACTCCATCAAAAGCGACTGCAATTTGCTCTGAGGTGTAAAACTGCACAGCCAAACCAAAATAACTTCTGTTCCTTCCGAGCAACTTTACAGCTAGCCAGCAGCTCTCAGCGTTTCACTCCGGGTTCTTCCCACAGCAACTGCCTCGCTGTGGAGAAGGCACCGGCTGAAGGCTGGGGCCAGGCGGGAGAGGAAAGGCCTGGGAAAGCCTGACGCGTACAATGCCAGCAAACCCCCTCGATTCTGCATCGTGGGAGGCCGAGAGAAACTCTCCGAGGTGAACGCGGCTGACTGACTGCTTGTCATCAATCAGAGCTTTAAGTCCTTTAGAAATACGATTCTTACTTGAAGCTCTTCCTTCCCCCTCATGAACGCCCATTCCTTTAATTTACAGAACGATGACGTCAGGGAATATTGCTCCTTTGAAGAAAGTCTGCAGATCTGCTATAGGTGTAGAGCAGGTACTAGGGGAATAGTGTGGGCCTCGTGTTGTACCAATCACAAATGGTTATCACTAAAGCAAATAGAAATAGCTAGCAGGCAACAGGGGAAACATAGAAAATGTTCACATGTTTAAATGCTAATGTTTTAATTCCAGAGGTTACACAAGGACAACAAAATGTTAATGCAACATTAAACGAACGATAAATATTATGCTGATTTCAGAAAAACGCTTGGTTTGCTCCCCCCCGCCTTTTTCAGAATAGAAATAAGTACACAAGAATATCTTTGGTTTCTATGCTACCTCTAAGGCATTGAAATTAATTAAAATTACACTAAGCACTGGCTAAACTTCATTAAACAATGATGCTTTGGAGTTATTGCTCAGACTTCCAACAATAATCTACACTCAAGTTAGGCAGCTCTGAGAGAAACTTCAGCTCTCTGCAACGCTTGCATACAACAGAACATACTAAAGACAAAATGTGGGTTGAATGGTCTTGGCTTTCTGGAATTGTACTCAATACTCTCTTTAATATTAAAGACAAGTCAGTATTCTTACTTTTAAAGGAAACAAAAGTCTTACTCAAAAACAGTATTTTGAACTTTAAGTTTCCAAGATCCTCATGAGAACTGGCTTAACACTTTGACAGTGTGGTCTTATTATATACACCGTCATAGCTTTAGGTGTGTATATGTGTAATTTTTATTACCGAGGAAAAGCAGGTAGTAAGAATTACTATATCCATAAAGTTAAATAAAGTGCTTTGTAGGTCATTCTCAGCATACACGCACCTAATAGCTCCTTATGACTAACACATTTTTACACTAATATATTCCTTGTAAAACTTCGCATTAAAGGATGTCACTAGGCGTTCAAATGAGCTGCCCCAGTAAACTGCAATACAAACAAGTGCCGGATTGGCCTCCGAATTCTGCAGTTCACAGTTGGTCAAGCACTCTAAACTCTCGTTGCTTTTGCAGACTAAAAGTTGCTAAGAAGTCAGGTGGGTATCTCAACTACAAACTGTCCTGCAACAGGTTCTGCACTTTCACTTATTGATTGAGATGAGAAAAAGAAGGAAAAAATTAAATTATTCATGTTCAGTTCCACACAGGGGTAAATGAATCAGTTTTTCTTTTTAGTGGCTTTCCCTTCCCTGGTACATAGCTATTAGTTATTCTGCAAGTTCCACTACGTAAGTGTGCTGAGGACCAAAACCATATGTAGGTTTTCAAGTAAAACAGATTGCAAATGCCCTTCCATTCTATATATTATATCTTGTTAGAAACATAAAACCTTATTCTTTTCAACATAGTCCAAGGATTACAATAGTTTTGCTGAATTTTTGCTGCAGGATCTTCATGTGCAGTAACATTTAAGGTCTGTCCCATTGATAATCTTGTGATGTTGCATTTTTAGTTTGCTGTCCTTTCAGAACTGATTTCTTTTCCCCGTGAGGTGATTGAAGACACACAAATATCCTACACACACTGAAATCAATGTCAATCAGGTGCAGTGTCCCAGCCTGAGCTTTAATTCTTGCCACAGCTTAGGAAGTGCTCCCCTAGGAGGGAACATGCTGGTGAAGGTGATTTCCAAAGCCAGCAAAAAGAGGCAAACCTTTGCGGGTTTCCACCTGCTGACAAAAGCTCTCTCACAGAGATAGTACATAGCCCCTGCCACCCCACACATGGCTGCTTCAACGGGATGAGAGCTGAGCAGAGAAGCTGTTTGCATAGTTGAAAAAAGTGGTCTGAAAGTCATCCTTGGAAATAAACTGGTTATCCTAGGAACCTGAACAATAGATAGGAAGCAGAGAAGCGAATGCTGTGTATAAACGAAACCATTAGCTTTGGTCCTCTGGGTCATGAAAAATAATAATGATAGTAATAATAATAATAATAATAATTAAAAAAGCAAACAGACTACAAAGGCATTCATATGTACATCTCAGGACACTGGCTTCATCTCCCTGATTAAGCACCGAGTCAGCTCACTACAGTGAGCACACCACCAGGCTGACCCCCGAAAAATCACTGAGCTGCCTCGCCGTTCCACATAGCACTGGTAGGGTGACATACCAAAAGGACTTCGCTTGGCATCTTTCCAGGTCTGCTTCCCCTCCCCACCTACTTAGGTCTAACTCCCTCTCTCTGATGAGATGCCAGTTCACAAAACCGTCGTTAGTATGCAAGACAGACCAGCTTCCTGCTAACCCTGCTAAGAGACTGTAGCAAACCCCGGCCTGTTTTCACTGGCATTGAGGGCTATTTATTGACGAGGCCTCTTTCACCTTGGAGAGAAACTGCGGTCACAGGAGCAGGTGATAAGAAATGAAACTCCATCAGTCCTGGAGGAAGGGATGAAGAAGTGTGAAGTCAAGTAAGTAATATTCTGCACTTATTGAGAAGTGTTCACCCCGGGAACAGCAACGTTACATATGCAGCATCTGGCACAGCCACAGAGAGAAGCTGGCATCTCTCCGGGGAAGGAAAGACTTGCAGTAAGCCAAAGCGTGGCACTGGGCCAGTGCCAGCATATCAGAAACCATCTACCAAAACTGAAGTACTGTGGGAGTTGTCTGTCCCACCCTAGAGGGCACTATTGCCAAGTTAAAGAACTAGCTCTCTAGGCATCACATAAAATAGGTTGTTATTAACAGAACATCATTTCACTACTGATTTTCCTTCTTTCTCATTTCATAGCCAAAACCAAGCTAAGTGACAGCTCTCTAAAGATTAAAAAAAAAACCCCCCAAAAAAACCCCCAAAAACCCCAAGCACAAAAGAAACTAGTAAAACCTTTCCCACGTGTTCCCACATTAGCCTGACTTATCTAATGTCTTTTTCTCCCTTTTCCTTTAGTACTTTTAAGGAGGAGTGGAATAACTTAATTAGTTTTTCTGCAATGGTTTTATTTTGTGTATATTTTTCTTGGCATATGTCACTGAACAGACTGACAGAGGGAAAATACGTATGTGGTCAAAAAGGTCCTGTTAAAAACTTGCTTGACCTATTTAAAATAATGGCCTTATATATAAGATTTTTAAGTTGCACGATCCCCTCAAATACCTACGAGATCAGTATTATGATATAACATATTTAGATACACTAAAAGCAGGATGGAGCAAATGCCTCAGTGTAACACACAATGCTTTCTCCCCTCCTCCCTTTAAATAATATGTCTGTGAATGACTCTGGGCCTATCAGAAAATAAAGCTTGTGCTTCCACCTCTAGTGAGTGCAGCACGCGATGACAGGGCAATCCATTTTATATGGCAATGTCTTCAAATGCGTGCTGAAGGAACCCTCCAGCTTGGTTCTGGTGCAATACATTCTGCTCCAAGTTCACTCTGGCAGAAGTCTACTTGTGTTGCGCATTTATCAACATGCTACCACCTGACCTTCACCTGGAATGAGAAACTACATTCTAGTTCAAAGGATCTAATAAACAAAATCCAGCAGACCCCCTGAAGAGAAGAGGAGGAAGCATGTTGTGGGAATATTTGGAGATTATTTTCTCGTTACCGTTCAACTTCATCATCTACTAAGTTTGGATCCTGGCCACCATCTCTTGGGTCAACAAGAACACTCTTCAAAACCCATTAATACCACTGCACTAAAAGATGGGGAGAGGGAATATTCCCTTCCTTTCAAGACTAGGATGTGTTTATAGATTTCTCTATTCACCAGCACCTCGTGGGGCATACTTTGAAACCCTGCTGGCAGGAAAAGAGATGAGGAACATATCCTCCATGAAATTACAAAGCACTAATCAGTATGTCAGCATAAATGAACCAGGACTTCATACCCTTTGCTGTTTATACTCTGTTGGAAAACAGCTCTCAATTAAGCTAATTGATCAAATGTACTGTACTTTCTTTTCAAGCAATAATACAGGCTTTTGCCTCAGTAACTTCAACAAACCAACACAGACAAACCTTGATTTGGATTACTGAAAGAGCTTTCATATGTATAAACATTACCACACAAGTTCTTAAGGTGGGAAGAAAAGAAACCATTCCATTCATTCAGCCATTAACTAAAATACTTCCAACAACTAAAAAAATCCCCCAAATCCCAAAATAGATCCACTGCTTTGGAATTGTCTCTATTAAAATGGAAAATCAGTATGGTGAAGTTCATCTGGTTTGGTAACATTCTGAAATAAAATCAAGGCACGTGGCTTTACCCAGAGTCCTAATCAAAGTGCAAATGTTTTCTGAGGCACCCGTACCTGGGGTTTTGGATAAATATGCTAGAGAGACAAAGTTCAAATCTTGATTTCAAAACGTCTTTTGTAGCCAAGGGCTGTTTCTGAATTGAGGAGTTTTCTTTGAGTCAAGTTCTAATCACATTGAAGCCAAGTTTTAATTTTCATTATACTCTTAGCATGCCTCTTTTTCTCTCTCCTACCAACCACTCCACTTACAAGTGATCTGGAGCTCTGTTTTGAAGGTGGTAGAAACTGTCTCACATTGGTTGGCGTTTCCTTTTCAATGGAGTGTCGTCTCTGAGGTGGCTGCCGTCTCTCAGGCTGTGGTGTAGATGATATGGGCAAGAACTTTGGAGGCGCTACAGATTCAACCAGTATAAAAAAATTAGTTCTTTTAAGACAGACTGTTGGGTAACATTGCTCAGTACTTAAACCAGCCAATGATTTGCTAGAATTCCCACTATTGGTGGCTGAAGTTGCACATCCATACTCAGAGCCAGGTTGGACAGGGCTCTGAGCAACCTGCTCTAGTGGAAGGTGTCCCTGCCCGTGGCAGGGGGGTTGGAACTAGATGATCTTTAAGGTCCCTTCCAACCCAAACCTTTCTATGATCCTATTCGATGATTCCATGAAGTATGAAACTTTCTGTTTCACAAAGATGTCCGCATATAGTGGGGGCTAATGCCTTCCTACTGTTAATCACATTTGTCTTATTCAGCAGGTTCTAGGGTCCAGCTTTAGAGATTTAGTCCATTAACAACACTCGGCTTTAGCTTTCTATGAATGTTTCAGACAAAGTTCATGGAACAGAAGACAAGAGAAGTGTGTAAAAGCAGCCACTGGGCTCTTTCATCAAAACTCACTCTTTCTGCTGCTGGTGCCTTCCTGAGAGGGGTCTTCCACTTGTGAGGGGGAGATGCTGCTGCTACTTGCTGATTTCTGCACTGATTCCTCCTGTGTGGCGAGAGGAAAAGAAACAGAATTCCTCAGGGATTGTTTTTTCTTCTCTTACTGCTTCTTAGCACACAGAAATCACAAGCTATCAAAGGTATTTTTTGCACCACGCAATCACTCAAAGCCCTAGAAGTCCTGAGAAAAACACTGACTTTACACAGCACTGAGTAAATGGTATTTTCAATGCTCAGGTTTTTTTAGAAACTGGAATATATGGTACATGGTTGTAATTCAGTGTATTTAACTACTGCATGAAAGAACAAGATCAGAAGAGAGGTGCATATGAATCCATTGTAACCCGTTAATCTTCCTCATTGTATTGAAGGACTTCTAAGGATTTGCAGCTACAGCAGATGCGCTAACTCAACTTTGTATCTCACACTAGCAAGAATCGGCACTTGGATTTCTCTGGTCTCCAAAGGAATGAGCGCCACGCATACAAGTGACTCAGGTAAAAGAAATTAATCTGATCTCCACTGCATTGTTCTCCAATCCCTAATCCTGATGCGTTTCTCCTTTCTTCTGTATTTAAAAGAAATCTCATTCATTATATAAGCGTGTTTCTTCATAACAGCCAAGAGCAATTCCTGCAAGATGAATGAAAGCGAAACAGGCTTTGACTAACACCTTTGAGCTATCTAAAGCATTATGCCACCCAAATTATCAAATGCTTTGCTTTCACCTAAAACCTCTGTCTTCAGGTACCAGGAAGACAGAGACCATCACAGAGCCTCCCAAAGGAACAGAGTTGAAGGACTAAGTGTGAACACTTTTAACCAAGGAGACTTACCAAAGGAGACTTTAAGTTGTCAAGATTTACAGATCAAACAAGTGACCTGCTCTAAAATCCACTAAGTGGCTGAGCTTCTCTCTCAGAGATTTCCTTAGTTACATGAATCGCAAGCAGAAAAACCTCCACTGGCTGAAAGACTGCCTTCTTTGGTAACAGCAAGTCAGAAAAGAAAAGCTGGCAGGATCACCTCAGTGAGCACCATGCATCGCAGGACAGAGGCCTCTACAAATCCCATCAGGTGATCTGTACTTTATGCTTAGCCCAAGGGTATGCCTTGTATGTGAGGACACTGTGATGTATACTCTTCCCATGTATGTGCCACAACACACTATTCTGCAAAGGGACTGAAACCAGCTCAGATCCCGAAACAATATATTCACTTTAACATACCATGTCTGACCCCGCAAAACAGTTGTGACAGGAAGCTTGTAGGGAAGTTTGAGCAGCACATTTAGCTACATCAGCTGTTCCACTTCCAGAAACCAGTACAGTTTAGCTACAGAGCTAGCTCAGATAGCTTTGCATATCACTGCTTCATGCCACATGGTTGCCTTAAAAGACCAGTGGAGAACTTGCAAGACAATTGGATGCACTGTTCTTTAGAAGGAGAGCAACAGTGTTCACAAGTCTAGAGTTAAACATTTAAATTCTGTGAAGGAGAATAACCCCGGTCCAATGGGAAATACTAAACTTTTCACTTTGTAAAAGTCAAATTCTTCCAAGTGGAAGATTACTTTCCCATTGCCAGAAAAGCTAACCAGCTAAGACGAAGAACTACGCAAGCTGTCAATTAAAAAAACATAACCATGGTGCTGTGCTGCTCATTTCATGAATGAAGAGCAGCCAGGGCTTCAGAGAGGGCTTTTTGAGGAGCAGGCGGGGAACAGCTCTCTCTGGAGCACAATCCAAGCAACACTTGCTCTACAGAAGTCTCTTGTTCTGTAGGACCCTACCTAGTCCTGACCAAAAACTCTAAGTGCTTCAGTTGTCAGCATCTTATGCTGTAGAGATTTACAGAAGACTGAATCATGATTCAAGCAACAGTCTATGCGTTGAGTTTATTTACATGCTTTTCTGGTTTTTTTCGTTCTCCTTTTTCTTCCATTTCTCCTGTGTCTGATACACTGGCACAGAGAGAAGACAGGCAAAACGAGGTGCACGACTGAAAATACCAAAAGCCTATATATATTTTAACGTAAAACTGTACAACAGGGATTACAGAAATGTTTCACATGTCCATCTGATTTTGCTAATTGCTACCTTTCAATGGAATGAAATAGCTATTGACCATTCTTCATTCCACCTTTGAACTTGAGATGGATATGATGTCTTGGCCACATGTTGCAAAACTAGGTAGCACATGGATATCTCCATCTTGCTCCCATTTTTGTGAAAGATTTCTAGTTACTTCATTAGTAATGGATGAACACTGGCTACTCCAGCAGCCTAGGAGTCTCGAAAAAAACAGAATGAAAGAAATGGACAAAAAGAGAGAGTAAGGGGCTTCTCTATGGTAAAGACCTACACGAAAGATTACAGGAGCCACACTTCTTATTCTAAAGAATGAGAGGGAATGAAGTGTCAGAGCCAATGGCTAGGTATCAAAAAAATAGTAAGTATAACTAACCAACTCAGGGAGAATGGAAGCCAGAAGTATGTTAAATTTGACCTGGCACCCTACTTAGACAACATGTATTCCTGGTTTGTCATTTCAAACTACTTTTTCTGTGCACAAACACATGCACTGAAAATGCTATTACTGCCCTACGATTTCTCAAACATGGGAGGCTTTTCTGAGAACGAAATCTTGCGTAGGAAGTACTGATGAACCATCGTATGAATTTCTTCATATCAATACAGTAACTGTTGACTATTATGGTAGACTATCTGACATTTTACATTTGAGGTTGGATCAACCCAACATCCAGGACTGCGCACTTCTCCACACAGCGCTAAACAAGTAGAATTTTACATGTATGGAGAATGCTGCATTTTTAAAGGCATCACCTTAAAACATCTGAATATGTTACTGATGTGGTTTTTGTCCGGATAAGCTGTAGCTTTGTCCTGGTTTCGGCTGGGATAGAGTTTTCTTTCTAGTAGCTGGTACAGTGCTATGTTTTGGGTTTAGTAGGAGAAGAATGTTGATAGTAACAAATGAAAACATCCGTGTGCTAACTCATGTTTAGACTCAGTCAAGGACTTTTCAGCTTCTCCTGCCCAGCCAGCAAGAAGGCTGGAGGGGCACAGG
>JAVKLA010000047.1:3331706-3359709 GCA_034782735.1 Sagittarius serpentarius
GCCTTGTGCATCGCTTGTTTTGTGTATTCCAATCCTTTTGTTATTATTGTCACTTTCTTGTTGTTATTAGTGTCACTATTAGTTTTTTTCCTTTCTGTTCCATTAAACTGTTCTTATCTCAACCCACAAGCTTTACCTTTTCCTGATTCTCCCCCCCCATCTCACTGCGGGGGGAGAAGTGAGTAAGCAGCTGCGTGGGGCTGAGTTGCTGGCTGGGGTTAAACCACGACAAGCTTCATTAGGAAGATACCATTTTCATATCTGTACCAAATCCCACTATTCGATTGCTACTTCTCTTAGCCACACAAAGCATAATGGCACTTCCTGCTCCCTCTCTGAAACTGTGATTCTAGTGGTGATGCAGAAAAAATGAAGGATGGAAAGCAGGAACGGTTTGTACAATATTCATCCTTGCCAGCAAATGGGCATAGGGCTGTACCAGTGGCTGGCAACACCAAGTGTTGGGGCGTAGTCTGCATCACAACACAGCTGAGAGAAGAACAAAGGGGATACAGGGGGAAGAAAATGGGTCCGCATCAGCTCATTTGGAGGTCCGCAGCTCAGCAGTGCAGATATTTGCAGCCTGTAATTTAGGGCATAACATAGTCATAATTTAACTCCCAGTAACTCTACGTAGGTTAAGCCCAATTCAAATTGCAGGCAAAGAGGCGGCCGAGTCATTTATAGGCAATCAGGACAACACATACGCTCTTCTGTGTGTTACATACAAAGTAAAAGTCAGGAAAGAAATAATATATTTTGACAGAGCGGCCTTCACTTTCTTCAAATGTTCAGTGTCCCAACCCCTTCATCAACTTGGAAAATTTCACCCAAACTCCCTTCAGTTTGTTTTTTACACGACTTCAGCACTGCTCCTGTGCCCCAACCAGTATTCTGCTGAGCATCTTAATCGTCTTAATTGCTTCACCAGCTACTTCTGTTGACTCCAACCAGTACAGCATCTGTTCTCTGTGACAGCTCGATGTGGCTGGTCTATTTTCAATTTATCTTTTGCTGTAAGTTCCAGAGCTTATCCTATATGACTTTGCTTGCCTACACAGTATTCCCTAATCAATAGTGACAGTCAGACATCTTATTTTTCCCTCCTACAAGAATCGCTTCATGTTTCCCTTTACAGAATTTTCTTTTACTGACTTCTGCTCATTTTTCCGAGTGAAATATCATGCTGCATTAGCTTCAGGATGCACGGAGCTACAAGCTGGGAAACTGTAAGTTCAAGATCCAACTCTCATCGACAGGTCTTAGTATTCCTGCATCCTGCCCAGCTTCATTCATATTAACAAAACCTCATATAGACTCTATTGTAATTTTAAAGACTGCGGAGAGATTTCAGAATGCAAATCTCTTCTGCTTTCAGAACAGATGCACCAAATTATGCACCCACACAAATCACCCATAGGATAACCCCTAATAACAAAGAGGCCCAAACTTTCACAGATCAAGAAAGCATGCAAAGAGATAAATTTCTCCCCACATATATTTCTCCCCAGGCTCCTATCATTCAGCTTAGACACCTTTGTAAGCACCCTGTCAGGAAACCCCTCCTTCCCCATTTACTAAAGCAAAAGAGAGTCAGGCAAGACTCCCTTCCCCAGGCTAAAATCAACCTCTGTGAATAAACCCTCCCTGCATGTCCTTTCCAGACAGCTTAACTTTCAGAAAGATTCAAACTCAATTAATAATACTACTGGTCCAGAAGACAAAGCTCATTCTTGAGGATGTAATGTTGGTACTTCTTGAGGATCATATATAATGCAGCTTTGAAGCTAGAGAGCTTTTTTAGCTCTTCTCCTTTCTATGCTTTTTAAAATCTTTAACTCTCCGTTTGAAAGAGGATGGTTTCAAAACTGTTTCTCCACCTAAGTGGTATTTGCTTGTCCCTATCTGTGAAACATTTGTTGGGTGTTACTTCCCAAGCCTATACAGCAAACTAATGCACTGACACTTGCACCAAACTGCAACCCCTCTGGCACAGCTGGTGCTCTTTATTTAACAGCTGGCATGGTGAGGCTGGCCTCACATCTGAGTCCTTTAGTGACAGCTCTTGCATGGGTGCCAGAAGGGTGCAACACATTTGTCTGCATTCCCAAAAGTGTAATTGCTACATACACACTGTGGACAGATACTGGGCATTTAGAAAGGTAAGTAAATACTGGATTTAAGGCCAAAATTAGCATTTAACCTTTCAAAAGAATATTCTTATTTTTGAGGTCTGATCTAATATTGGCGAAGTTCTGTGGGCTGACAAAGCAGTCATGGAAAATTCAGATGATAGTCTGCAAAGTCACTTCTCAGCTGACCAGTTCAGCAAACTAAGGAATAAGACTCAATTCTGACAAATCAAGAAGCAAGTCGTGTCCTAATTTTTTACCTCTGAATCTGAGCTGTCAAGTTCAGCCAATGTGGGAGCCTTAAGGAGTCTCTTGCGTTGTACTGTCACTTGCGTGGCCCCATTCTGCTTTCCTTCTGGTGCCAGGCCACCATTCACTACAGAGGCATCCACTAATTTTCTTCCAGCCTCTGGCGTAGATACATCTAGCAAAAGAAACAGAACAATTAGTGTTTGGACCTAATTTTTATTTTGCCTTCTCAAAACTTACTGTCAAGGCAACACACACAAAAGGAAAAAAAAGTTATTGTGATAGTTATATGTGTGCAATTATTTTACTTTAGCAATACATTGCTCAGAGAACTACAGGCAATGACTTGTGGTACAGCAGCAATATGAAAGAATGAAAGCAGTGGAAAAAGCAGCAGTGCACAATACTAAAAACCAACCTGAGACCAACACCAATCAACTTTAAAAAAGAATCCTGGGTTAAACCCAAAAATATTCTTCCTTCAACTTATAGTCTATAATTAACTATATAACAAGTATCAGAAGAATGCACAACCATATCTGGACAAGTGGGTTTCCAGTGAATCTGAAGACAACGCCACACAGAAATGAGGGGGTTTAGCATGGAGTAAACCTAGTTTTTCCTGTGAGGACAGAATTATGCTCAATTCTGCAGTATACAGAACAGGAATGAAAATGAGCTAAATAACTAGCATTCATCAAAAATATGCACAATTCTTAGGCTTGCATGGTCATTTGTATTAAAAATATGTCTGTGATGTCAAATCTTCATGTAACAGCAGAAACATGAGGCTCCAGCTCTATTTTCATCTACATAAGTTTTACAAGGATGTAACGCCACTGAGTAAATTACTTGGGATTTCTGCCAGCGTGCAATGAAGATGCATCTTGGATAACATAAGCATTGGGTCTGCTGTGCTTAGCCTAGCTTAGCTTAGACATTAAGATAATGACCTAGGCTTTGATATTTTAGGAGAGCTTAGAGTTTGGTCTGATCAATCAGTTTTAACCCTGTAAAAGTACAAAGTGCAGTATTCCAATCTGAAGAAAATTATGTCAGAGGGAGAAGGAAGAGCAGCTTTTAATCTCCCATTTGCATGTGCGCCTAAGCATCTGGTCTTTCTACAAATGTGTTTTTCTACCCATATAATTATAGGACTCCTTTGCCAGTCTTGTAATAACAAGGTACCTCCAGGTATTTTAAAGCTGGGGTAATGACAAGTTATTATTCCCATTTTTATATATGGTGAAAAGAGGCACAGAAGGTCAAATGACTTGTACCTTAGGTTACCGGGAGGACTATGACAGAGAAATGATATCACCCAGATATTCCCAGTGCCAACAATGTTAAGTACTCACACATCATTCAGAGTTACTTACATAGTTGCCCTGGTATAAACAGACACGGTCACTGCTGCTACAACACAGTTTGCATTGATAAAAGCTGTTCTTGCACTAGGTAAATTAAAACTACACAGTCTAGATAAAGCCTCAGTTGCAGCAGTAGGTCTGTTTTACAACATTCTCACCGGAGCAGCTATTGAAAAGGAACAATAAGAAGAATAAGTTAAATCAATATATATTTTTAAAAATTAGTTAGGTTATTGTTAAATGCTGGGAACTGAGCTAGAAAGGACAGGGGATGTATTACAGTTCCTCTATAAATCATACCTTCAACTGGGAGCATATGAAAAGGTGATTATTTGGACTATTAAAGTGATGGTGACATTCCAAGCCTATGAATCTGTGTACTACAGTGTTATTACTGCCTTTAGGTCCTCCCTACAAAGAGCTGCAATCAAAGACTTAGACTCCCTAACCCTTAGTTCCTATCTTCAAAGGTTTTGCTAATGGGTGTCCTGACTAGCACTAGGGCTTATAGGTCATGTTTTTTTTCCCTCCTAGATTTCTGCGAGTACAGCATGGGCGTCCTCCACATCAAATGCATTCCTGCTCTAACAGCTGCTCAACACAATCCGAGAAAGCGACAGCAGGGAGACAAAAAGCAAACTGCCTCACCTCCCTTCTTGAAACCTCATAATTAGCTGGCATGCAGTTCATTGAAGAAGCTCAGGGTTTCCCAAACGAGGAAGAGAAAAACCTTTCATTTGTCTTTTGACTGCACAGGGCAGTCCCTGAACAGGCTGTCCAACGAAGCAGCCCCAGCACCACCAACACAAGAAGACGTCCCTTCTCCTAAGAACTTCCCGGGTGGTGACTCCCCTGCCTGACGGTAGGGAGGGTGAAGAATGGCCTGTGAGTACTGTTGGACTCAGTGGGAGAATAAATGATGGGAAGGCCAACAGTACTGCCCTCCTTCCAAAAAAATAAAACACACGATGGGTCTGGGGAAAGGAAAGAGGAGGGAACAGCCACCAGACATCCCTCAGCGCTATGGGAGGTGATGGAATGGATATCCAGGGTACATCATAAATGGTTTTCTGTTGGGGATTTTTTTGTTGTTGTTATTGTTTGGTTTGGGTTTTTAATGTTTTGTTTTCTAATAATTTAGGCCCGATTTCTTTTGGCCCCAGAAAGGCAAATTTCTGATCCATTTTGGAGGTAATTTATGTAGCTAATCTATCTACAAAAGCCTAAAACCAGTTGCTACTTAAATTCACACTTGTATGAGTCGTTCATACTTATTGCTGAGTTGTTCCTATGTTGGTTTATAAGTCTTCTTGAAATACCACAGAAGTTTTAGGTGAATCAAGAAGACAATCCAACATAGTATTTGTTTTGAAGGGCTCTTCAGCAGGAAATGTCATTTATCACCATTCCTTCCTCCAAAGAAAAAAAAAAGGGGGGGTTTTTACAATTTGCAAGCACTAAAGAATAATTAAAAAAAACACCCCAAACCCAAAAAAGTTAGAAAACCATCCAATTTATAAAATTGGTTTTGTCAATAGTGCTCAAGTTCAGTTTATTATTCCTGCACTTACAATACCAAATATACATGAATAAATGGATTCTCATAATTTAAGGAAAGGATCATGAATTTTTACAGCTTCAGCAAACAAATTTCAACAAAAATAACTTGTTCCAAAATTAAAACCAGAATTTGTTAGCAGATACAGACCAAAACATTATTACTTTGTTTAAACTATTTTAGTGATGTACTTAGGCAACAGAAACATTACCGGGTGGCAAATAATCGTACATCATCATAAAAAAGATAAAATTAATCAGGACAAACAAGTCAGAAACAACTGATACACTAATGCTTATAAAAATGAATATGACAGAAGAAATTCATGGACAAGTCTCTGAAACAAAACCCTAAATTTTTTTTTTAAATGGATAGTAGTTCACAATCTCTAGTTTCACAGAACATCTAAATGTTTCGAAGATTATTCAAATGATATTAAAAAAAGGCTTGTGTGAGTAACAGCCTGGGGTTAAGATTTTATTAGAGAGTCAGACACACTGGGAGAGTGTCATTTCTCTATGTTTTCAGGCAGCAAGTACCATGAACAGTACCTGCAAATTGGATTAATGTTTGGTTTCTTTTGAGTTTCTTCTAAGCTATCATTACAACAGGCAAATGAAAGAAGAGAAGGTCTTGATTTATTACTTGATCTTTGCGTTTGCCTTCCCTGACTAGCCTGGAGAAGGGGAGACCAAAAAACCCCACCCTAGGATAATATGAAATGCGCCTTTATTTACATGTAAGATTATGTCTCTTACGAAACAAGGAATTAAGCAGACCGCAGATTACATGCAAACCACAGCAGTCATGTAACCACATGCTGTCTGCCTCCTCACCAGCTCCCCTTGGCAAATAATGAGAACAGAAACCTGAATTTTGTTCTATGAAGCAAATGGACTCCTCAAACTTATCATTTTTACACTGAGTTTAAAAGACAGCTAAAATGGATTTGCAGAATTAATATATGTTTACTTTTTGCTAGTTATGACGATGATAATACACTGGGAAAGATTACCTAATGAATAATGGTAACAGACGTGCTGTTCCTTTCAATGGACTTAGAAGTTGAAGTCAAACCCAAGAACTAATAAACCAGCATACCAAACTGCCAGTCCTTTGCTGGTGTTTGCATCACATTTATCACTGTGTTATCTAAATTAAGAGATTACCAGGACCTGGTGGAGTTGCTTCCTCACACTGGTCTGAGGCACAGATCACGTAAAGCCAACAGTGATACTCATCACCTCACAGGGTTAGGAACAACAGGAATAATCCCTGGGAAATTTGGGTTTAAATGTTTCAGTTTCCTTTTTCTTCTCTCCCTGAACCGCCCGCTGCCCCCACAAAGTACAAACTGTTTCTGAAGTAACAACTCCAAAGCAGCCACGCATACAGCTTTGAGGTAAGAACCTGAGTGTTAAGAGTGGGAATGATTGATCTTTTATGCTGCATTCAACACACTGCGTCGGAATTAAGCTGCTTTTAAACTATTTTTCGATTAGAGGAAGTGGGCAATGACTGCCCTGGTCCCTACTTGATATCAGAGTACCTCTCAGATTACTCTAATTGCAGGTGGCTACCGCTTGCTCCTTCTATTCTACCAGTAGGAAACAGCCGTGTAAAAGGAGGTCCCAGGCACCCCTCCTCTCCTCGTCAGGATAACAGCAGGCAGACGCGTGGAGCTGGGCAGTGTGACATACCAACTACATCAGCTCCGTGCCAGCAAAAGTCTTCTCAGAATTGTTCTGCATCATCCCCGTCGCAGACAGCAAGCATAATATAAACCTGCACCTGTCCTTTAGCACTTAGTGGGAAACACTTCTGGTTTTCAGCTGGTGCGTGTTTTTTTCATGACAGCAGTTCCATCAAGCAGAGAGCAATGAGAGCAGTGAAAAAGCAAGTATGTAGGAACAGTGACGAAAGCACAGTATAGCTTCCCCGCCTCCAAAATAATGAAAAAAGTGAAAGCACGCAAAGCAACAACATTCAAAACAACCACTTACTATCAACGTCTCAACCCACCTAATTCAGCTGTACTGCTGATCCCGTGTCTCACATCTACCTAACTGGAATGTTTTAATCATCCTGAATTTACTTCTAAAGACAATTTATCAGATTACTCAGTCACACCATATGATACTACTTGCTGAGAACCACGTGACTTGAAAAACAAAAACAATCACATTTGGAAGATGGATAAAGAAAACAGGAAGAGTTCTTCGGTGGTCAGTCAAAAAGAGCAAATCCAAGTATAGTATAGATTGCTATGATGCTACTTCTTTAAAATAAAAACATTATGGTAATGAATTAATGGATTATGATGGGAGCTTTTACAAAATAGTCTGGATTTAAACAAATGAGGACGTCTCATGATTCTTAGAAATAAAAGGCAAAAGAAGAAGCAGACAGACACATGTAGAAAGACAGATCTGAACATTTCCCTTTTGTTCGTCACTAGCGCGTTCAGTTTTATAGTCTTAAAACTGAAGCAACTTTTGGCCTATCTGAAAGCAGCAACACTTTTTGAAAACTGGAGTTTGCCTGTTTATCCTATTATCTGAAGCCCTGGGGGACCCTTCAGCTTTCAGTGGAGTAGAGCATGATACCAAGTACATATACAATTTGAATCCCACCAGACAGCTGTAGTAGCTGTACAACACGCCGGCAGTGTAAGGTTTCACAGAAGGACTTGAGCTGGATTAACAGCTTGCCACCGCCTCTGACGGGGAGAGCCTGTTCCTTCCTCCCGTCCAGCCACGCTCATCACCTGCCCTCAGCCAGCTCTCTGCTCATCTGATCAGATAGTAAGCAGGTTTAAATCACTAAAAGAGCAGAAAACCAACCTGGTAAAATAAATAAATAAATAAAAGTATTCGTTCCTGGGTTACATGACTTTAACCGGGTCATCTTGTGACTAAATGAGCAGGACTGGCACAGAGCGGGAGGGGGAATGACACGCTTAGAGCCTGGGGAGGAGCGGGAGCAGCGAGAGCCCCTCCTCGCCTCCCGACAGTGGCAGGCTGTTCGCTTGGCTCGGCCAGAACACGCAGCCACGTTCACAGACGGGTCACTTGTGAACTTTGCTGGCATATTACAAGACTACTGTTATTTCTTACATTGTGGTAATCAAAAAACTTCTGTATGGTCTTTCTAGTTCACAGTATGCTGGCATTTCGGTCAGATTATGCCTTTTTATGGGGAAAATAACCACATGGAGAAACAGGGGATGAAACTCTGCAAATGTCCCAGATGAGATGTTTCTATGTGCAACTGGGAGGAAAGGGGGAGGGGTAGAGCTGCTGTTGCTTCTTCACAAAATGAGAGCATGGATTTATTTAGAGACTGTTTTTCTCGAGAGTCACCTAGGGGAAATTAGGTAAGAGCCAGCAAAAGAGCTCTCCTCAGCAGACAAGCCTTTGAAGCTCACGTAGAATATTTCCAGCCTCAATGATGGAGTCTTTGGGCCTGAGCATCCTGGGAAGTTAACGTACAATGATGAAGGAATGAATTTATTTTCTGGCCAGTAGGCACAAACTGTCTCTGACGTTGCTGTCTCTGAAGTGTAACACGTTCATACAGTTACTGCACGTCCTAACTAACGGCCCACCAAGAGGAAACTTTAAATTTGATATTAGGTAGTTGATGAAGGATCAGCTATCTAATCCTCGGTATCAGCAAACCTTAGCAACTTTTTTGCTAATCAGCAAGAAAGGAAGGTTTAGCCTCCTTTGAATAAACATCTTTGATTTCACAACTTACAAAGCATTTACTGTAAAGACACTCAGTAGAACTGACAGTTCCTTTCTAGATTAGTATTCATAGGTGTATTTCATTAAATCTAGAAAGGCAGATGAGTTCAAAACTAGTTTTTGGATCCTCGTGAGAAATGAAGTACTGCAAAAGATGGTCTAGTCAAAAAGTGAGTGTAAAGACACAAAGGTCGGATCAATAAACAAGTAAATCAGACTTAAAGGTGACACTGTATTCTGCAATCCTTTCTAGAGTCTGGAATAGCTCTGGGCCATCTTATTTTGGTTATGTATTTAAACAGAATTCCAGCACTCCATTTCAGGTGAAATACAGTTGTTTCCTATACCTAGGCATCCTTTTGTGGCAAGGGAAATGTAGGTAATAATAAGTAAGTCATTGTAATTTTTATTTTCACTGACCATATCTTGGAAGAATCCCTTCAAGTTTCTTTCTTAAATGGGAATTCAACACACAGATGGAACAAATTTCACAATAAGCACAATAACCACGTCAGGTGTTGTTGCACCTTTTACCTGACAAGTCAAAACTGTAAGACATGCTAAGTGGCCGCATTGCTGTAAAAAAGAAACAAAAACAACAAAAAGAAAATGATTCAGCTATTAGAAAAGCAGAGGGGTAATGAAAACAAAAGATTAACTTCACTTGAGACATTTTGGATTCTGTTGCCCGAATCCAAAATGTGTCAGATGTACTATTGCTTTACTGTAGTAAAGCTCAAAGTCTGAAAACTACAGTAGCATAAATGCGACTTGCAAACAGAGCAATTATAAATGTATTTGTATAGTTGTAGAATGAGATTTTTTTGGAATTCCATAAATCAAATATCAAAACAAGAGGCAAGTATCTTAAAAATGGAATATTTTCAATTAAAATGCCATGAAAGAGAGAAAGGGGAGAGGGGAAAGAGAGAGACGGGGGAGAAGGAGAGAGAAAGAGCTGGGAAAAATTTGAAAGTACAAAGCCACATTTCACACAAGTTTCAGTGACCTGAAATAAAAGATATTTCTAATTTTTCTAAGCATAATCTCCGATGATTATAATTAAACTAATAAAGACAGACACTTAAGCTAAGCTTGAGCAGTAGTTTCCTTGAAGAGGATGGAAAAAAAGGCCAAACACAGTGTGATTTTTTCTGAATCTTATTATTTTTAAAAACCTTAGGTGGACTTAGCCTTTAAAATGTATCCATAATATTACCCTCCTCTTTCTGGGCCTCTAACCATTTTATTCCTAGATAAGAAAGTGGTCAGATGTTCTTTATTTCTGGAAAGACCTATCTATAGTTCCCATTAAATAACATAATTCAGGGAGCAGACACTCAAAATATTTCTCAACTGAAAACAAAATTTCAATGCACTAATCCAAATAAGCAGGCCAAGCCCAGCAAGAAGAATGTACAAGAACACATCAAAACTGACATCAGCTTATCTGTCTTACCTGACAGGTGATAAACATGCAAGTTGGTATGAAAGGGCCTGTCAGCCACACATACCACTGCATTAAAAGATGTTTAAAAAAGGGTTGTGCTCAGAGACAAGTTTTGATCATGAGAATAAATCTATGTGGTGAACGCAGCAGGTGGCTGACTCAGAGCCAAATCTGGGACTCAGGGTATTTTTCCTGTAGTTCCTTAACTAGGCAACATCAGCCACAGATAATGGCTACAGAAACACTATCTAAATCCCTGTCCAAACCTAACATAAAGGCAAATAAATTTTAAAGCATAAGGGTGTTTATCACCTCCTGCTCAGTCCTAACTGAAGGCTGATAAAACATGTACATGAAACAAAGTTTTCTCCAAGCTCCATGAGCTCAACTTGCTTGAGTTACAAATCCACGCTTTTAATTAAAAGGACATGTACTTCAAGGCTGTGTTTGTCTCGATAGCTTACTCTGATGATTTTATAAGGTCACGTGAAAGCTCACTGTAATTCCTCTCCTCAAACCTCTCCCCTTGTAAGAACAGCTACCAAGATTAAATTACCATTTCCAAAGAAGTTTTAGATTGAGAGCGGCCAGCCACAGGCTGGCTTTTCCCAGTGGCAGCTCAGGGTAGAGAAGACCTTACCTGTACACACGTGTTGTGCAGAGCAGAGAGACAAAGCCCGTGGCTGCTGGGACACATATGCCATAGGTCCACCCATAGCGCAGAGGAGGAACTGCAAGAGTACAGCCCCCCTCACCCCAGCAGTCCAGTGTAGTTATGCGCTTGACTGCTATAAACGAGGCAACAAGGAATAACTCTGGGATATGTGCAACGTACCTTATACTCTCAAATATTTCACTCAAACGCTCTTTTTTTTCCTTCTTTTTAATAGCAACAAATATTTCTGTCCAGATGGTGCAACTGTCCCACGTGGTGTTTCTACTTAGATTTACAATCCTTAAACCTCATTACCTTACATGTTGTTACACTAAATTACATTCAGTGGTCATCTAAACTATATGGCAGATCTATCTGTACCATACTGAATGTCACCAGCATTACTCCATTCCCAATTCTGCACAAACACATTTTATTCTAAAACAGAGCTTTGGACATAACAATCATTTCAGTGTGAGAAGGAACAAAACCTCCTGTTGCAACATAAGAAAAAATTATCTTCAAGGCCCAGTAGCAAACAAACACTTGGGAAATAAAACTTGCATGCATCCCCTTTTACACCTCCAGTAATATGGCATTTAATCCGAACAATTCACTGGACTGAAGGGGAATTACCACAGTTCCAAAACTCAAAATTTTAATTCTTTAACAAAAAATGGAGAATTGGTGGAAGACAGGTCTCCCTCTCACTGGAGGCCATGTCCTGAAATCAGCCCAGGAAGTCCTAACCAGTAATACTCCAAAATTCAACATTGCTTTTAGAAACTGTTTATTAAGTGGGTCTGATGTCATTTATATCAGTTAGAAATTTTAAAGATCTATTAGATCAAATTTGCTGCCCCTGAGATGACATGATAGTTCCCAGATGGAGAACATTTAAAATACTGAAATTGAATGTCTGAAAGAAAAGTAAGGAATCATTCCACATTTTTACAAGCTTCCCACATTTGGAAAAATGTCTAGGCCTATTAGAAACATTAATTGATACAGCAAGCATAAACTGAACCCAAACCAGAAACTGGAAGGCCCAAAGAAACAATATTCAAAACATCATGCTTTTAAAAATGCATCCACCAAACTCTACTGAACACTTCAAAAACAATGCAACAAAGCAAGACTGATGAAATTGTTTTTCTCCGGAGACAATGGGTTGTCACAACCCACTTGAATCTGAACCAGTGCCTTCAAGCACGTGGCCAGCACAAATATTTTGCAAAAAGCAGTGACAGGGAGTACATACGTGGATTATTTCATGCTTTTCAGCCATAAAATGCCACTTTCGCTCTTCAGAAATCCAGCTAGCTCAGTTTTTTCTGATACAGTTAAATACCATGCTCTTAAAGAAATGTAAGTCACAATGTAAGGCTGTATTTGTCATGCTTTTGTCATCAGAACCACTGAACTAATGCAAATTGGTGATTGTTGGACAGCACAGTATTTGTATAATTTCATAGTGGGTTGTTGAATATAAACTGCGGAAATGAAATGCTTTGCAGTGCAAGTCTGAATTATTTGCCCACTGAAAATACATACAAACACATGTTCTGTAACTTAGAAAATGAAGCAAAGATTTAGATTAAAAATAAAAGCAATAGCTTCAGCAAACAAAAGATTTTAAATTAGGAAGTTGATGATGCTAACAACAGGAAATAAAGAGAAAAAAATTAATTAAAAACAGACACATAAAGAATACTTGCAGATGTATAAGGAATATCGCACTGGGGAGAAGCAATACCCATTCCATTCTGAGCCAATCTAACGCTAACTGTCATGTGCAACAAGCAATATAACGCCATTACATTTATCTAATACTTACATTAAAAACTTGAAGGGAATCAAGCTGAACCATACAGTATCTTATTTTCAAATACAACTTAGCACAAAGATTGCCTAGCCCTAGCAAAGCCTGCAGGTTCTTTTTTTTTCTGAAGGGATGAGAATAACTTTATCGTCCGTGACATCTGCACAGACATCTAATATCACTGCTCCTCACGTGGGAAGTTTTCTGTGGATGCTGCAGGTAAAAACTAGCAATGTGCTTACCCAGCCTGCTACGCCTTATCTCATCAGGCGAGACTGGACGTAACTTCCTCTCTGCCTTGATTTCCTCCAGTATCCTTTCATGAAGGCTGCGTGGCCGTGGTGGGGTTGGTTTCAGTTTTCTTGCCGAGGCCTCAGGATATAAAGATAATCACATTTACATAAAACAGTGCTTCCTTGAAAGTAGATTTCACACTTTTTTGGAAAAAAAAAAAAAGCGGAACGTTGTGGTATGATTATACATGCACTCAATTATAAAACTCACATAAATTGGAAAGAGGATTGTATTTTTCCCCAATTCATCATGATTTCCCAGAGATAAAGGGCTGCTGGTGAAAACAGCTATTAATTGGTAGGTGCAAGATATTACACACTGTTCTTTTAAGAGATCACATTCTATATACAGAAGACAATATTTTTGAAAGCCCACGTCAGAAAATGTAATATTTAACATATTCCCTGGACACAAACATGCTTTAAAAAGCCACATTTTTGTTAGGAATGAAGCCCACAGGATTACATACAGGATTTAACGGAGGTCGCGATCGGATGAAATCCAGGATTATTTCATGGGCACTCTTTTTTAATCGAGGTGGAATGTCACCATTGACCTGGAAAGGAGAAAGTGAAATATGTATTTCCATGTTTTGCATTCATATTCATGCAGATGATGAGATCAATTGAAAACTCACAACAACCCTGGCAGCTTGCAGTGTTCTGACACCTGCACCAGACGTAAAACCCCACCAGTCCTGAGCAGAGCTACAATCCATATGCAGAGTGCAGGCAAGCAAAAATGTAGATAACAGTTTTTCAGTTTTGCAGATAGCTGCAGAATAACCACAACGGCAGCAGGTTTAATCAGCAATACTCAGGATTTTGAAATGATGAAATCAAATATCAAGGCTGCAATCGTGTCTATGGGAGAATGCAGACAAAGATTGTATCTTGCTTGGAGG
Source organism: Sagittarius serpentarius (assembly GCA_034782735.1). Classification (NCBI taxonomy): domain Eukaryota; kingdom Metazoa; phylum Chordata; class Aves; order Accipitriformes; family Sagittariidae; genus Sagittarius; species Sagittarius serpentarius. Next base: position 3,345,890 of record JAVKLA010000047.1, read on the forward strand.
AAAAGTTGCCAACACCATTTTTAAGAACAACTCTTTGAACCATGTCTTGCTGCTAACTGTTACACAGTCTCTAATGCTCTGTTCTTAGCCTCTGAGAAAACACGGATGTTCTTTAAGGCCCCAGTGTTCTTGATCTCCTTACCATCACCCAAGCACTGACATAAAAGCAAAGCTAGATCTGGCACTTTCACCAATGATTTGCTTGCAGCTTGGTTTTTTGTCCTTACCACTTCCCTCTGCTGCTCTGGCCATGAAGAGGTGCCCTGGTGTGTAAATCCCAGCGGAAGGAGAGGGAATCCCTGAGCATGATTTCATAGCTACCCCTTCACATGCACTTTAAAGATTACTCGAGTGTAAAATGAAGTTCGTTAATATATCTAGAAAGTAAATCACTAGAATGCCATGGCATGCCATTGGAAGTACAGTAAGTACGTTTCCTCGCTGTAAATCACATACTTCTGTAGAAAGGGGGCTGGGTGAGGGTTGTTTGCTTGTTTGTTTGGTTTTCTCCAGAGACAGACATTTCTTTCTCTGATACCTCATTAAGACATAAGACCACAGACAAGACATCACAGGAGAGTCAGCAATTCACTCTATGTACAGGATATAAAAGAAGGCAACAAAGTTTTCCTATCATATCAAGAATTTATAAATTATAAGCTGAGAATTAGCATATGGATTTGCTTAAAAAAATCCACCTGTCAGGTTCAGCCTTCATACAGCACAGTGCCCAAGCACACTGTCAGGGGTAAGAGAGCATCCTATGCCATACTTCCTTCTGGTACTTTCTATTACTTCAGAGTAGCTGGCTATCAGCCCTATCTTCCAATTTGACAGAAATTCCTTCCTATGACACTATATTTCTTAGAACAAGTGTCCCAAATTTCAGCACTCTTTTTTTCTTTTTTTTTTCTTTTTTTTTTCCCCTTTCTCTATTTGAAGGGTCAGTTTGCTCACTGTTCTTTGGGAGACTCTAGTCACACAATCTCTGTAGCCAGAAAATATATGCAAAGACACAGTTCTGGTTTGTCAAATCTCATGCACTTTTGCTAACCAGAAGGAATGCTGCAGTCAGAAAAATGGGTTTAAATGCCCATAAAGTCACCTGAATGTGACCCCAAATTGAACTGCAGTAATGCCACGCAGCTTCCGTGTAAGCTCTGCTCACCTCAGACATGCCCTCTTTCCAGGCTGAGGCAGAGCGACAGCCTCCCAGAGAAAATTCATCCCTTCCTGATAAGGAAGCGGCTGCAGAGTTCCTCCTGGGAAACATTTCATTACTTTCCTGGGGACTCTTTCTGGAGGTATTCTACCCCAGACACGGTCCAACTTCCATTTTTTCTCCCCACCCACCTCCTTAGCTTCCTTAGAGTGAATTTCATACAGCTTGGCACAGAATACCAAGCTGCTGAACTCTGCAATATGCACCACCTTCCTAAAAATAGCGCAGAAAAATTAAAATTGAAAAGGTTTATACTAAACGGTGATTTGACATTTTATGATGAGGAGGATATTATTTTAAGTGGTGTGATTGATTCCTTCTGTTAAAGACTGAGCAATTTTTTGAGGACAGCATGCTTTGTGGGATTATTAATGAAATGAGAAGTGTCTCTTCCCTAGATTACTGTTCATCAGATGTCAAAGTTGATAGCTGAAGTTGAGAGTTATTACCATCAGAACAGCCATTCTGTAAACTGATAATCTCCGTTCCAGCCTTGGGGAACAACCCTCTGCATGACAACAGGAAATAAATAATACATGGCTCTGAGCCTTTCACCTCAGGACACTCTATGCCCTGACTTAATGCCACCAGGGTATAATTAGTATCAGTATTCCCATTTAATTGGAGAAGTAGAAATGTAAGATTTGCTTAAGTGATTTTCCAGAGGATACACAGAGAGCTGGTGGCAAAGCAAGTGGATGCTCCACAGACAACAAGCCAAGAGCGGGAGCACTGGTGGCAGAACCTGCCTTCTCGGAGCCTAAACCAGATGCTGCCAGGAAAGTCACTGAAAGGAAGCTTTTATCCTCTCTGTCCACACTAGATCTATTTCTTTACTCAAACACACTTTCCTGGTTTTGGCTGGGACAGAGTTAATTGTCCTCCCAGCAGCTGGTACAGCGCTGTGTTTTGGTTTAGGATGAGAAGAATGTTGATAACACCCGGATGTTTTCGGTTGTTGCTCAGTCGTGTTTAGACCAATTCAAGGACTTTTCAGCTTCTCCTGCCCAGCCAGCAAGAAGGCTGGAGGGGCACAGGGAAGTCGGGAGGAGGGGACACAGCCAGGACAGCTGACCCAAACTGACCACAGGGGTATTCCCTACCATGGGACGCCATGCCCAGCATATAAACTGGGGGGGAGTTGGCCTGGGGGGTGGATCACTGCTCAGGAACTAACTGGGCATCGGTCGGCGAGTGGTGAGCAATTGCCTTGTGCATCGCTTGTCTTGTGTATTCCAATCCTTTTGTTATTATTGTCACTTTCTTGTTGTTATTAGTGTCATTTCTAGTTTCCTCCTTTCTGTTTTATTACACTGGCCTTATCTCAACCCATGAGCTTTACTTTATTTTCCGATTCTCTCCCCCATCCCACTGGGTGGGGGGGAACTGAGTGAGCGGCTGCGTGGGGCTGAGTTGCTGGCTGGGGTTAAACCACGACACTAACTCTCTCTGTAATGAGCCATTTCACATGCATCTTTTACTTTTAATTAATTAAAATTCATGGCTTTTGATTAAAATCTAAAGCAGAGATGTATTGCACAGATGCAGCCACGATAGATGCAGAGGAAAAAAAAACAACCAACAAAATGATCTTTTTTTTCCACATACCAGATTGGCCCCAACTGCAAACTAGTATTTAAGTAAGTGTCTCAAAATACTGTAAAACTATCCTAAGTCTTCATGTGTGTAAACTGCCTTTTGTAAAGCAGTATGCATTAAAACTGGCAGTGTGGGGAAAGCATAACCAATGGTTAAAAAAATCAAACAAATTTAGAGACCTAAACAGCTAAAGCACAGAAAAATCAGCATGCAATCATCTACTCACTCACGACGTACTACCTTCACATTTTAATATATAAATATGGATTTGCAGTTAAAAAAATAGCTGCAAATGGTACTTAGTAATGTTTGGCTGAAACCCGAGCTTTAAAAATGGTGAACCCAAGCGACAAGTAGATAGCACGTGACTTTCACGAAAACTACATCACTTACCATTGACATTCAATTATCTCAGCCATTTATTTGTCTCACTATAAAAGGTGACAGCATTAAGTAGGAGAGTGCTATCTCTAAACAACAGGCAATGTGAAACTGATACTGTTTTGTACTATCTAGAAATTCTCATTTAAAATGAGATTGCATGGACACTGAAACAGAGGGGGCATGCTACATCATTTCCAGAACACCTCACGATAAAGTTGTGTTGTGAATTAAAGTATTGTAAGTAGATATATATTTGCCGTCTTTCATTATGCAGGCAGTATAGTGCTTTTGTTAACATAGTTTTTACACAGTGCGTATTTGACACTACACAGCAAGCTCAAGCAGCAGTGTCCAAGAACGAAGTGCTCTGGTACTTCATGTCGTCAGCCACCGTACTCACCCTGCTGTTCCCGCACATCTATTATAGCTACAAGTTTATGATACCACATGATAACCATAGTACCTGCACAGAGTCACTCTTTCTCTGAATACCCCTGAAGCATGATCAGGAACTGTAAAGCTCACTGCTCTACCCAGGACGACTCCTAAACTTCTGCAGAAACATGTGATGAAGGCAGAAAATGAAAAAGGGTAGTTGCCTGCTTAAAGCAGCTGAATACCCCTCAGTAAAACTAAGTCAGACCTGTGCGTAAGAGAACGACAGACTCTACCATGCCCTGCTGGACAAACCGGTCAAAGTCTTTTCCTCACGTTCTATGTCCAGCTTGAAACATCTGATCTCACTTACAAAAATACTGTCCATGCACAGCTGTTACTGCAATTAATGTAAGTACTGTAAGATGTTAAATACTGAAAAGAAATAAATAATTTTTGTTAAAAGTACCCAAACAACCATGCCACAGAATTCTCAGACTAGACAGTCAAATTACTGGATATTTGTGATAATAGTAGCTTCAACCTATATGCCTAAATTCCCCTTGGCCAAGCTAATGCCACTGCATCACAGGTACTTCTGAAGAGCTCGAATATGAAGGCAAGAGCACTGTTACCTATGAAGAATTTAACTGTTAATGCAACGTAATGCTGAGTTTGGATACTCCATAAAAGGTACTTGACATCCATACACTGAATAAGTAACATAAGACTTATCAGCTACTGTTCAATAAGTACTGATCTGGAAATACAGTGAATGTTGCATGTCTTGGAGGTGGGCAGGACAGAGAGCTAATTGTGAATCAATGTGGAATTAAAAGCTGTAGCTTAACATATACGCATAATAAAGAAAAACTAAGCCTGTAAGAGTAATTTAATTCTTAAATTTCCCTGTTTCTAACTGTTGACTCTACCAATGTTCACAATTATTAACTTATTGGGAGTATAAGTGCTCCATAGGAGAAAACTGCTATTAAATCTCTCCAGGCAGACATTTAAAGACTATAAAATGCCAGAATGAAAGTTATCTTCTTCCCACAACAACCATAGAAACAAGGACTTTTGCATTGGGATAGAGAGATGATGAATTTGAAATTATTTTTGTATGTACTGGAATAGAAATGCCAACGTCACTGAAACCAATGACACCAGTTATTTACAGAAAGCCCAGAATTTGACATTTTACATCTTCAAAACATTTTGAATATTTGCACTATGACAGAAGACAGGTGAGAACAGACAGCTCCAATTACTGGCATCTGTTAACACTTCTGATAGTCCGAAACACCAAAATAATTCCTAAGTAATGCATCTAATAGGAACATCTATCTGTTCCTTTCCTAATTTCTACTCAGAGTACTGAGCAGTCAGGGACAGATCAAGCTACTCATTTAAACATAGCATTATATTAATAAAAAGAACAGTAAAGACTTGATGTTGCATCTCATTTACTTAAAAAATTTACTTAACCTCTTGTTATCATTAGTATCATATGCATTTTCACAAGCTACCAAGTCTAAAAATACTACCTATAAATTTAAAGCAAAAATTGCTTTCAATAAAAATTTTGCCAAACATTCATTTTGACTAATAGAAAGAAACATAATCCATCTTTCCCAGGCTGCCTTAAAATTCAGATTTAGGATTCTTGTCCTTTTCTCCTCTTCTCAAGAACCAGGACAATTTTCTCTGATGGGAATACATATAATCAGCTTTGACTCCTGACGGTCAGCTAAAAGATGCTTTATTTATGCGACCTAACTAAACTTGGAATTCTATGTGAATCCTTCAGGCTCCACCCATTTCATGTCAAGCTGCACTCTTATTATTGTGCATACTTTGCACGTCCTTCAAGCAGACCCTGCAGCAGAATCCAAGTTACTGAATTCAAGGCTTCTAATAAGAAAGAAGTTCTTTTTCTAACACAATGTCAGCAGTTGCAGACAAAGCCAGCAATTGCATCACAGACAACCCTACAGGTATTGTACCTGCAGCTGACTGTAATCCCAATTCCTGTTTTTGCCCAGAGGTCACTTTGGACAATCTACCTAATAGCCAAGACAGCAAGACAAAAATAGATGCTTGCAGGGATTTTGTATACAGCGAGAGTCTGGATGAGCAGAGGAGCAGCTGTGCCTCTAAGACCTACCATATAATGAAGAAAATCTCTTCTGAAGAGGCAGGAGCTTCCTCAGCAGAAGATGAATTAAAGGCTAGTCTGACAAAAGTGAAATTAGATGACCCAGGGGTTCCCATTCAAACAAAACTACTATCCTGATTGCATACAGTAATCAAGGTCCTGCGGGGACTGTTCCTCTTTTGCAGTGGGTAGTAGGAACACTTAGCACAGTTCTCTGAATTGTTAGCGGAAAGGCAGATAACATCATTACCTGGGTATGTATTTTACCCTATTGATTTACCATTTAAGCGACATCTGCTGCAGAAAATAACTACAGTCTGATAGTCTAAACCCAGATCTTGATTAGGAAAGTACTTTTAGCTCATACATAAAGGCATTTATATTTGTAACAGAACTCATTTATTTGCTCCCCATGCAGTTGTTCCAATTTTTTCCTCCTTTATTCTTCTTTCTATGATCTCTGATAGAACAAACCACATGCTTTCTGTTTCGCTTGTCTCCCCGCCCCCACCTCTGCATTCTTCTGGTGGAATCACAGATTTCTCACTAACAAGGCTTGTGTGAGATTTTGTCAGGAAAGCAAATATATTTGAACACTGAATATTCTAAGACAATGCTCCCACTGTAACTAATAACAGGCAAAGATAAGTAAGTGCAAAGTATAAATATTGATATTGACCACATACATGCCTCTGATGAAGGGGGTTAAAATGTCCTGCTAGGGATAAGGAGCCCTTTAGATCAGTTGCTAGCTTATCAGGAAGAACATCTTAATGTTGAACACAATATAAACCAAAAGGGAAGAAAGAACAGGGAAACACCAGTAAATATCAAATGGGTTCTGATCAAAGGAGTACCTCAAGTCAATCCTACATGCATCTTTATGAGTATCTAGGAGGAGGAGACCCATCAACACTCTCCAGCTTGCTTTGGCATATTGTCTTGACTTGAAAGCAGCAATAGGATACGCTGAAAATAATTAAGCCCAACTTCTACACATTGAAGATTTAATTTTTTTTTTACATAGAGTATTCCTGGAAATTTCATAACAGACCATGGTAACATAAGTTTTCAAACACTGCAATATAGGTAGTAGGTAATACAAGTTTTCAGCCACTGCAGGTTTTCCTTTCCTGTCACAGTATCACTCATGTAACAACATGGTAGCACTTTACATTCTGGAATTCCAAAAATTACGTTGTAACTCCAGACAAATGTTCTCCCAATAAGAAACGCCTAAAACAATCTCTCAGTGGAAAGCGTGACAAGACTTTTGATGTGACTCCTAAGGTTATCATAAAACCAACACAAGCCATTTGTTCACGCATGTGATATTTAAGTATGTCTTTCAGAATTTTTAAGGCCTGCCGCATGGAAAACAAAATACACAGCATTTGTTGGTTTCATGTTTTGCCCCTGAATGTACTGTGCACATTTCAGATGCCATATAAAAACGATGAACATTACTATCGACATGAAATCATAATTTCAAGATTCTCCGAAAAAAAGAGAAGAAAAGAAGATAAAAAAGGAAAACAACATTTCAGATCTGACAAACTGTAGTGATTCTCTCGACTTACCATGACCTTCCTTAAGGTATAGCGTTTGGATCTAATATCATCCATCAGCATTTCATAGGGTGTGAGCTGATATTCTATTGGGAGCGGGTTGTACTGACGCTCTTGAACTTTCTTAAGTTTAACACCATTCCGTAAATCTCGCATCACTTGTACCCAAAAACGAGCCTGAAGAGAAAAGAGAGAGAAATTTTATTTGATACCTTACCTTTGAATACCACCTCAGATTAAATCAAAGTTGTTCATCCCCCTTTCAGGACACCACCAAACATGTACAGCTCTACTATTTTAAACACATCTACCAAACCCCATTTTATTTTATATAAGCCTATTTTTAACCCTCATGAACGTAACAAAACTTTGTTGCAACTCAGCAGGCCTGCAGAGTCTCACCTCAAGTGATGTTCACCTCTAAGATAATACAGAAAAACGATTTTAAATTCTCATACCATACATCTATATTTCCATTTCAAACATACTGCAAGCACTTCAGGTAAGTTTCTAGACTTACAGCTAATAGTATGGGAACTGAAACAGTGATTGAACCTGAAACTTTGTTTCCCTTAGGCCCGGAACTTTTTTGCAAAATTTCCCAGCAGTTGTTCTTCAAATAGAAAGTTTGGAATGGACTCCAGATCCTAAGGTCTAGCAATATCCTCTCAGTACCCAACTTCCTTTTGCTCTGCTTGTAAGAGCACCACACACTAGTACCTCCCTCTCATCTTCTGGGCAGCGAGAATGGCTGGAGAGGAGGAAGAACAGGTGGTGGACAGAAGACTGGGAGACGGAAATCAACTGCTTTTAAGAACCTCATAATATTCCTCTACAAACTGGCAAGAATAGTAACTAGAAAATAAAATAAGCTTCCTTCTGTTAAGAGTTTCTCTGTAACGTTTTTCTTTCATCATGGGAGAAGCTCAGCTGGTGGCTCTGCCTACTGCCTGGCTGCCCCTCCGAGGGGCAGTCAGCATGATACCTGTCTGAATGTCCAGCCTTTTTAAATTGCAAAAGCTTCTCCGTAAAAACAGTCTAAAGAAAAAATGTAATGCTTGGATGCTTGTATTGTTTCATCTGTCTGCAAAGGAAGGCTGAGACTCCATTTGGTTCTAACTTGTCATGAGTTACTATTAATTCCTATGTTAAAAAAACAGACACTGATTTTAACATAAACCAAACAACTTTAGGTAAGCATTATAAAGAAATATAACCTACTAGCAATGATGCTGAATCACTATTCAATTGTTCTCTTACCCAGTCAGCATTTTTTAAGTCATCAAGATCTGTGCTGGATTCATCACTTGCCTCTTTGTCCATTTCTTGAATCTTCTTCAGATTCTGCCAATGAAAAGGAAATGAGTCAAAAAAAAGAACTGGTGGCATTACTCTCAAGTAAAACTGAAGCTTAATTTTTGACATCTGCTGAATTATGTTGTTTGGGTATTCTACTGAATGTTTTATGACTTGAATAGTAGTACTGTAAAAGTAACTTGAAATACTATTCGAATATATTTCTCTTAATTGAAAAGTAGACCTTAAATGCTGGGAAAAAAAAAATTCTTAGGTTTTGAGTATGAAAGTACTTCAGATAATAGCATGCCAGAGAAAAAACTATGGACAGAAACTTTAATATTCCTAAAATTGGGCTATGCACAGGAAAAAACCCAACCACCTAGCAGGTCTGTTAAGCTACAACACAGAAAATGTTACCGACTTGGTAAGGATCCCATTCATACCAAAATTACTGTTATTTGTTGAATTCAAGACAGCTCATTTTTGTAGAAGAAGAAATTCCCAGAAAGTTAGTTGTGAGGAGAAATAAACTATGAAAAATCCTTTAAACTTAATAGTGACAGACTTGCATATATATATATTGAAATTAAGTAGCCTGTATAACATGTCTATAGATTCTGCAATCTAAGTCATAAAATAATGTAAGGAAGAGAAACAGATCTTTCAATGGTAAAACCTGCTATTTATGAACAAGATCAGATCATGCAAATATGGAAAATATTGTCTGCAAAGGGGCCAGAAAAAGCTTTCATACTAACAAGAATAGAAAAAATGATTAACAGTTACAGCAGACCAAACAATAGGCAGGCTTGCACACAGCCAAATGCTAACGAAAGGTTTAAAAGGCTGTGGCTTTACAGATACGATCTTATATACATAAACAACCGTGTATTCCAAATGCTATTTTTTGGTTTACTTCTGTATTGAAATGGTCTGGAATCAGCAGTACAAACAAATTCTCAATACTCCCTTCCACTTCTACAGAGAGTTCTCCAGGAAATCTTTAACAATGTTTAATTTGATCTGTTTCCTAAGTACTCACTAATGTATTCAAAATAGATAGTTAAATCCTCTGCCAACTACTTCTTTATTTTATGAGACTAAAGCAACGGGTCAGAGGTCTCACAGAGGTATTTATTTATCGAAAATCTTTTTCTCACTTTTAAGCACTCAAGCTCTTCCTTTAATGGAACTGAACTATCGGTCTCAATTTAGCTTGTGAACTTCCCAGAAAACTTAAAAATAAGTGTATTTTGTAAAAATTTTTTTTCCTGGAAGTAGTTCCAAAACTGCCAACACTTCAGTGCAAGAAAGAGAAGCACTGGAAGAGCGGTTACCTTGCACATTTAACAGAGTGCAAGCATTTACCAAAGCTGGTTACAGAGAGAGTACATGTGCGTCAGCCACCGCGGAGGTTTTGGAAAGAAAGCAGATGGGTTATTTATTGTCTTATTTCAGTAAGTAACACACTCGCTTTCATATTGAAGAAACCATTGCCCTATAAAAATAAAATACATAATTTACAGGAAGACTTTAAAAAAAACATAAATCACCTCCACTACAGAAGCAAATATATCATAGGACAGTGCGGCAACGTTTTGGCATGACTTGCAGTATCACCACAGGATACCCAAGTGGGAAAGAATGTCTTTATGGAAACTTGTGTTGGTGCTGATGCTGCAGTCAGCAGTCAGTCTGACACTTACAGGCAATCACCCTTTTCCAAGGGAAAAAAAAAGAAAAATGGAAAGAACGAGTAACGTAAAGGGCTCGCTTATGTGCAGTTTTCTGTCCAGGGTTTCTTCCTTTCTGTATCATACAGTTGCAGTAATCATTTCAAATACAGTATCTCTGAACTGTAAATTACTTGCTTTCTTACAAACTGCTAACATTTATTGATAAACTGCAAAATATAAAATCATTCTGATACTTTCTCCTTTTCTTCTTTGTAATCAAAAAGCTAACTTCAGTAAATGGGCTCAAAACCGTCAGATTTGCTCCTCCTTTCCACACTGGAAGGTACACATTAATTTTTAAAAAATTAACATGTTCCAGCTGCTTAACCTTTACTTCAACTGTTCAACAAGATTTGCAGCAATTAACCATCTCAGCAACCATGTTCACTACCATACACTTTACTGGGCTGGTTTATGCCCAAAGGCTCATGCCTTTGACTGACATAAATATTCCATGAAGCTAAAAGGACTACAACCTGTTTTTCTTAACAGCAGAAAATCAGAAGAAAAAAAAAAACAAAACCCTGAGCAGCTGAAAGATCTTCCAAATAAGGCAACCATCTAATTAGTTTCTCTGGAACATAGCTAGAGGGGCAGTTTCTACCCGAGAAAGCACAGGTGTAGGCGATGCTGGCTACACTGGAGAGCTGCAAGAGCAAAACCTGCCAGCCAAGAGGTAAGTCTCTCACAGTGCAGTTTTATGATCCAAATGAGCTGATACAAGCACAGGCTACTGCCAAAGCTGGGCTCCTACTCTTCCCCATCCTAGCCAAGTGCTCCAGCTGCTTCCCTCATACCGGCACAGACCCGTGCTTCATAGGGATAGTTCATTCCCCTTCCCAGCACCTGGCTCAGACCCCTAAATGCAGCTCACCATACAATTAGTGGAGAACAGTAGAAAGGAAAGGCATTCCCATCATTATAGGAGTCGGAAAGCTTTGGAGGACTGGGGAGAAAAAGAAACAGCAATGCTCTGTCCTTGCAGCCCGTGCTTAGGAAGGCTTCTTTAACTCTCTCTACCTGTCAGGTGCTGCTTAGGAAGGAATAAATTCACTGTGACAAATGATTATGTTTAAACTTCTAGACCAAATGAAATATAATCATTTCCCTCCAGCACGTGCCCCCAGCCAGCATCAGTGGGTTTCGCATCTGTTTCAATCATAAATTACGGAAACCAACATGTTTACGATACAAGAGACCATTTGTCAGAACTTAACTGTCATCCAAAACCTGCAAGTAACCTCAGCAGCTGTAGCCGCTTGTACTTACCCTTGGGACAATAGCTTAAGAAAAGCTGTTACAGTATAATAAATACGCAGCCTAAATGGGTTTCCATTTCAGAAAGCAGAAACATCTTAAAAGGGTTTCTCTAAATGATCCCAGAACCTCAGACCCATACCACAGACCTGATTCACCTATTACAGCCTGGGCATTCATTCAGGAAGTAAGGGTTGGATGTGTAGGAAGTGAGTGTTTCAACAGCTTTGGCTTTTTCTAAACCATTACAGCAGTTGGCCACTTTTTTTAAAAAAACTGCATTTTGTGACAAAAGCTAGTAATCAAAATACCAAATGTCTTCAAACATCTTGCTGCACTATTAAAAGCAGGCAGTTGATTTGCTGCTGCTGCTGCTGCGCGTCCCACATTTGAGACACGGTCTCCTGTGCTCGGTGACAGATGGGAGTTTATGTAAGACACTTGTCAGCACAGCGTCAAAGACTCGCTTCCACAAAATGCTCTCTAAAAATGCAATGTTTTAATGAAGACGGTATTCTCAGGAATCCAGGTCTGGACTTTGTCTTTCACCAACTGCAGAACACAGTCTAGTGCAATTCCCAGTTTATATTCTTAATTAGGAATTATTTGTTCGCTGATGCAAATAATTCATATGCTGCTATCTGCAAACCTAATATTCTTGCACTTCTAGGCTCAATTTAAAAATATATAAACTGCACACAGAGGAAAAACTGCTTCTATATATTCAGCTATCCAACTTGGGTTTAAATTCCAAGGGCTCGGCCAGCAGCATTACTCTAGTTCTTTGAAAAGACCCAAGCTCCTTTTAATTCAAATGTGGGAATAGGATCAGTTAAATCAGTCCCTGAAAACCTCTTGAGTGGGTATCAGACAAAGTTCTTCATGGGGTATGGGTTGGCGCACTTTGCTCAGCTCCGGAAAGGGCAATATTCACCATGCTGCTCAACATACCTGTTTAAGGAGAGGCAAAAAAACCCCCAAACCAAGTGCATGTGACACTTACTGAGTGACAGTGCCTGCATCACTTAAAAAAAAACAAAAAAAAAAAACAAAAAACACAACAAAAACCTACAAAAAGACCCAGCAACCTTTTCCCTTATTAAAGCTCCTAAATTGAGGGATCAAACAGATCACGATGGGGCTGCAAGCCTGACAACAACAGAGTTGCAGAAGTGGAGTCACTGGAAGCCTGAAAGTGCAGGCAAAAGTGAAGTTAAGAGCAGAAAGTTTGTGAATCCGTTTCTTCCTCCAGCTGTGCTTTCTGAAAACCCAAGCAGCAGGGTATTTAACAGCTTTTACAGTCACAAGACTATTAAGAGTAACTTGGCTAATGACCACATTTCCAAAATAAGTTAGCCATTAACACTGTTTAGGTACCTATTAACTACCGCTATTATCACATTTTGTACAAATAATACACCAGTATAGCCATGTTAAATGGAAAGCAACACTTTTTTAATTAACTGTTTTCCAGTTGAGTCTTTGCATGGCATGAAACTAGGAAAAAAAGAAAGGAACAATTTCATTTCTACTCATGTACTTAATTAGAATTTGTATGTTTACGTTTTCATACAGATCAGACTGAAATATATCCAGGCAGAACTATGAAAGAATTATGTTTTTACATCAGAAAGGGCAGAAATGAAAGGCGACATGATTTAAAAGAACAGTATGAAGATGACAAATTGGGAGCTTTATCTGTACCCTACCAAAAACTTAATTACAAGGCATACTGTAGATAATGAAGTTATGGATGAGTTTTTGATGAACATGGACTTTCACTGCAACCAAAGATGTAGGCAATTATAAAAATATGCGAAGTCTTAATTAGTTTGGAAAGAAAATTAATCTTCATGCTTTAGGGTGTACATCAGTCTCCAAAAATTTTTGAGATACGAGTCAAACATACTGCGGTAGATTAAGACACATCTGCCTACTGGACACTTCTTGTATTTTATGCTGGCCAGCATCATGTGGTGTCTTCTAGCACCAGCTGTGCCAGTTGTGGAGTTTATCACCCACAGCGCCCTCACGAATGCTTAGCTCTGCTACAGGCTGGCATCACCGCTTCCTGGTACCACTCACAGAGTGCGTGAGGTTGGAAGAGAGTCTGGAGGTGAGCTGGTCCAGCCTCCCTGCTCAGGGAGGGCCACCTACAGCCACGTGCCCAGGACTGTGTCCAGGCGGCTTCTGAATAGCTCCAAGGATGGAGACTCCACAGC
>JAVKLA010000047.1:3359809-3441180 GCA_034782735.1 Sagittarius serpentarius
GGGCATCTGCCCCAGCCCGCCCGGGCGCGGCGCGGCGCGGCGCAGGGCAGCGGATCGGTGCGGAGCGGAGCGGTGCGGTGCGGTGCGGTGCGGTGCGCTGCGCCCGGGGCCGGCGGAAGGCAGGCTCGGGGCTGAGCGGGAAGGGCGGCCCCCCGCCCCGGCCCCCGGGGGGCGTACGGACAGCAACGCCGCCGGAGGTGGGAGATGCTGCGGTCGTGCCCGGGGAAGAAAAACAAAAACAAAAAACAAAAACCAAACAAAAAAAAAACAAAACCAAAAAAACCCCAAACTACCCACCCCCAGACCCCCAGCCTGAACCGCGTTATCACAACGTTCTCCCTCTCCTTCTTTCTCTTTTAGGGGCTGGCGAGTCAGGGAAGAGCACTATTGTGAAACAAATGCGAATCCTGCATGTCAATGGATTTAATTCAGAGTAAGAATTATGGACGCTTTGTGACTTATTTTTCCCTAAACGTTGGAAACAGGTTAACGCAGGGGAGGCTGGGGGGGTTTCTCCTCTCACCCCCTGCGCTTTGGTGCCTTGACACTGCGTTTGGGGGGGGGCGGGGAGCGAGGATGAGGAAATTACTGCTATTGTATATTTGCGTTTTCTCCTTCTGGCCCCTCTACTGTATTTTACACTGTTGCTGCTGCAGCGCTTGACAGGCCCCTGTGTAGCAACAACATGGCGACTACTTTTTACATAGAAGCAAATAACCAAATATTGCATCTGTCTGAAAGACAAAAATACGTATCGAGTCATATTCAGGATGACAGTGGCTGTTGTTTTTCCGGTATTGGGGTTACTGTAAAACTGAAACTGATTTTGCACTTTTGTTAGAAATCATTCTGTTTTCTGAGCCTGCATCATTTTCTCTCTGAAAAACTCTTTGCCAGAAATTATTGTTAAGCCGTAGCATTAATTTTAGCTATCTGTTGGCCTTCAACTACGTGCTGTTAATTTAGAGGATGTTTACGGCATGCTGTAGAAATGGAAGAATGACTGCCAGTTCCATCAGGGGAGGCTTTGCAGATGTGGCTATGATTGTCTGATTTAAAAAAAATACCAGGGATGAATGTGCATTGCTCTTCGTACCACGCAAGAAAAGGGATAAGGGGAAAAATACATTTCTCTTGCTGTTCTTTTCAGTTAGTATGTTGTAATGATCGAAGAGCAGATAAACAAGCGATCAGTGAAAAAAAAAAATAAATTAAATGCAACTAAATGAACTGCTTTGGAAGAAAAAAATCAAAGTGTTAATATTTCTGTTTTAATGCAGAGAAAAGAAACAGAAAATACTGGATATTCGGAAAAATGTTAAAGATGCGATTGTGGTAAGAACACGCTTTATACTGTTCTTAAATGCTTGGGTGTACTGGAAGAGATAAGGATTGTGCTCTCCAAGATTGTGCTGAGAGAAATCCCATTTTGCTGATCAGATTGGATTATCTTCTATTGATCCTGTATCCTAGATTTATCCAGATTAATGTGTTTGTTTTTGTTTTATCCAATTCTAGACTATAGTTTCAGCTATGAGCACTTTAATACCCCCAGTTCCACTGGCCAACCCAGAAAACCAGTTTCGAATGGACTACATCAAGAGTATAGCTCCTCTTTCTGACTTTGACTATACACAGGTAAGAATAGAAACTGCTGGTTTATTCTGCTTCAAGGGGAACGTCTTGCTTCACTGCGGTTTACTGAAGTGTTGGGTTTTTTTACTTTTCGGAAGACGGTCGTGGGAGGAACTTACACCGGCATTACCACTGGGCTCACTTTCTTACAAGATTGTGGTGGTTGCACCTGTTTCAGGGGAGCAAGGTTTATTTGCTGTTGTTGGTAAAAGCTGTTTCTGCATTTAGTTCTTCTCCTCAAAATTGCTGATATAATTATACGTATTGACACATCCAGTAAGACTTTGCTGAAAGCTGGTTTCCTACGTGGAATTAGATGCAGGATGTCAGTCTGAGGAGGTACAGTCTGCCGACGGAAAAGGATATAAAAGGAAGTAAAAGGGTAGAGTGGCCCCAGTGGTGTTTTCCATACTTGACGCACTTAAGAGTCACGTAAACGGTGGTCAAGTAATGTGGTTTGCTTCCTTACGTGTTTATTGTAGTTGGCATGAGCAGTGGTTTACTTGTATGTAAATGTTGCTGTCTTTTGATACGGAATCATTAGAAAATGAAGGATTTCCGTACAGAGGGCTACTCTTCTGTAGATAAATGAGAGACACCTTTCAGATTAACTTGCATAGCCATCTTATGTTTGGTTATTTTTATCTTTATGTTATTATTTATAGGTACATGCATAGAATGTTTTGTAACTTATGCATGACGTGAAAGCAAGTGCGTAGACATTCTGAATATTATAAGGAATTTTATTTTTGCAGTAGCACAATTTTTAATTTGCCTTAAAATGATTATTGGGAGCAATTTGTTATGGATACAGCAAGAACTAAAAAAAAGCTTCATTCGTTGGCTAAATGATTGCGAGTTGTTTGTGCTATCAATATTACCAAAGAAGCCATTTACAATAGAGTGTCTTTAGGTTATTATAGCTTCAGGGTGGAAGGGGGAGAAGGGAAGAGTCGTTCCTTTATTATATGACTCATATTCTCTGGTGTGTGGTTTTGCCTCTGGTAAACCTACCACTTTGAAGGTTCAAGATAAAGAAAAAATATCAGACATCTTGTACAGTTAGAATTTTAACACAGAATGCAGATGTTAAGAAAACGACTGCAAGGTACACCCACATATATTGCATAATTGCTACATTGGTAGATGTAAGTTAGTGAAAATGAGAAACTCTTTTTAGAAATGGAATGCGAGTTTGACATGCAATACTTGTCTTATGCAGGTATTGCAGTTCTGAGGCATTTGTGGCTTGTTTTATGTGGGGTGGTTTTTTGCTTGAATTTTGACCCTTGTGTGTTTGGGTAAAATAAATGGTGGTGTATATCCTGTGCAATTCTCTATAGTACCTCTGGTTTTTTGAGTTTCTGGGATAAAAGAAAACTAAAGTGGACTTTTCATAGGGCTGGAGGTATCTTTTCTTTTACTGATTACAAAATTTCTCCTTTTTCACAGAAGCTGACTATATCTAGTCAAATTTGACGCACTGTTTGATATTTTATAGAGGGGGAAACTCTACTCTTCTTGGAGGGGAAAAGAATAGGACCCAGTGGACTGTGACACAAGTAATAATTCATCTGAAATCTCAATTCAAAGTCTATTTTGTCTTAAAATAAAAAAAAACCACCTGTTTTTCAATTAAGTAGGATTTCTGAAAATACCATCACATTATTTGAAATAGTATCAAATAATAGTCCTAATTAAAAAAAAAATAAGAGTTGTTACAAGCTTAAAAAAAAGAAAAATCTAGTGCTGGTTTAGAAGGAAATATATTTTGTGTGTTACTTTCATATTTTCCCTCCTGTTTTCTTCTCTGCTCAATTCATAGGTTTAATATTTGTAAAATATGTAGTCTGGCTATTGGGGTTTTTTTGCTTTTATTTTTAAATTTTTGTTGGTTTAGTATGTTATTTCTCTCCAGCAAGATGTGTGAGCAAGACAGATTGGGAAAAAAAAAGAAAAAAAAAAAAAAAAAAAAAAGTGCTATTGTGCTTCAGGGCTTGATTCTACTCGAGTTTAAGTCAATGATAACTTAAAGTAAAACTACGTTTCCAGCTGAAATAACTTCTGACCCATTTAGTATTTTTGGATAAGGACAAATATGACAATAAATACTTGGATAGTAATCAGTTATGCATCCTTTGCTAAGCATTACTGATTCTCTAATTAATAGCTTACGTATGGAATAAGGCCTTCTGAGCCAGAGAAACCAATACAGTATTTAGTAGTAGGCATTCAGGACTTGCGGTTCTGTCATCCGTACTTAAAAACAGTGGTAAAGGAAAAGATGCTGACCTAGGTAGCGCTTGGGTGTTGCCTCTGGGGTGAATTCTGGCACATTCTGAAACGTGACAAAGGTTACCCTTCTTCCTTTGAATGAAGGAAGAGACAATTTTAGGGCTTTTGACAGTATGGACGGTAATGAGCTGTTAAAGACATAGCCCTTGGTGTTGCAATATGACTTAGAGATGTTATTTTTTGGATTATGTTAGCCATGTAATCTTTGTCATAAAAATCAATGTATTTTAGTTGAAGATGCATTTCAAATACATTGCATGCAAAAATGTGGGAAAATGACTGCATCGTCGCATGAGTCTTCAAAGAAAGATCCCTGATGAAATGCAAAAACTGCACTGGTGGCACAATTTGACCAACGCTCATGAGGCGCTAATTTAAATGTATTTGTGATGTACTGGGTACGCTTGGATATGCATTCTTAAATTGCATACAAATTAACTAATACGCATTTAATTTTGAAAATTGTCCTTTAAAATAAGTGGATTTGAAAATACTGATTTCCTGTGGGCGAAATCATACTCTTAATTGCAATTTATGAACTGAAATTCCAAGAATTTGAGTAAGGATGGGATTCACATTTAGACTCAGATAAGTATTTTCAGGTTTTGTTTGGCTGTTTTTTTAATTACATAGCTCTGTACAAAATGAAAGCAGAACGTCTTACGTAGTAGTGATACAAATTTTCATTTTCTTTACAGCCTTTTAACATTCCGTTAAGGGACTGTGGAGTGCCCCTTGAATAGTTTTACGTACTTTTTAAAAAATTACTCTTTAATTTAGTTCACTTGTGCTACCTTGATGATTTATCTAGTTGACACAAAACAAAATCAAAGGTTTCTTGATTTCTTTTATAATTTTTATGTTGTCTATCATTACTTCTATTAAAAGACTGTAGAATTTTTACAAAAAATTTCCTGGGTGACTGATGCGGTCTAATTCTATAAATCATAAGGATTAAGGCTAGAGTTTTTACAGAGTTAATGAATGTGAATAAGGCAAGTGTCTACTGTAATTTCTTCCTTGAAGTCCTGAAAGGAATCAAGATAAATTTTCATCCGATGACTAGTTTAGGCATTATTTTAGCTACATATTCCGGGGTGGAATCAGCAAAAGGGCTTTAAAACTGAAATGGAAGCACACATGCTACATCGGAAAGGATTTTTTATTATTTTTGGCAAAGTGTTGATTGATATTTGCTGAAGTTAACAGGAATTGACCTGCACCGTTTTTAATCCTTTATTGATAGGGATTTATTTTGTCCTTTGTGAATTAGAGTGAACATATTAAGGGCATATTCTGCTGGTAGCTGTGGAAAAACATGGTACATTATGTAAGCTTGTGTTTACTCAAGTTCAGTTGTCTTTAATAAAGTATTTGAATTTTGTGAGCACTACAAAGCTGCTTGGTACATAATTCCTTTACCCTTTGTCTTCCCCCAAAATGTAGTCAAATTAAGTTGCTTTTCATAATATATATCTTGAATCAAGCTCATCTGATCAGTTATCTGTAGGTATATAGCAGTTACCCAGTTAGCTATCACCAAACTATATAGTCAAGTGTTTGGCTATAGGAACCAGTTATCAGTGAACGTGAATCATTTGCTTAATAGAGAACGTGTAAACACTTCTCCCAGGTTTCTGGGGAGCGGGATGAGTTTTCAAAAGATTCATTTTCCTTCGCTAAGAACGTTTTACAGAAGCAAATTACTCTGTTGAACCTTCGTAAAACAGTGAATTGTGCAAATGTAGTCCCTTGTGCTGATTTTAGAATGTGAGTTTTAAAAATAATTTTTAAAGCTATTTTATCAATCAGGCAAGCCTCCATACTTTAGCTCTTAAAAGTGAAATGTTAATGTGGCCATTGAAAGGGCAACTACTTTAGATTAATCTGGTCTGTGGTTTGCTCTACATTTTCAGTTACTGTGGTTTGAGTTCAGTTTGATGACTTTGCTTTTCCTTCACGTTTTCTTCTTAAAAATCAGGACTTTGTATTCATAATGTAAAGACATGAGAAAGAAAGAAATACTTTTGGTCATAATTTGAAGTTACGTAGACGTTCATTAGGCATTTCAAGTTTTTATTAGACCTGGTATTCAGATTTGAACTCGTGTTGATGCCTGGTGATGGCTGGGTTTCACAGTGTGTGTCTCTGTTTGAATTAACTGGAAATCTTGCTCAAGTGAAGTGTATTGCTGGGCTGTAGAAAATCTTTGTTCTGAATAAATACCTAAATAAAAGATTAAAAACATTATAAATATGGTTCATATATAGTTAAACTTGCTTGGGTTGCACAGTTAATGCTGTGACTTTAATATCCTATTTGACCACAGATTGTTTAAGTTTCCCTGTGATATCTACTTGATGTAGCCCAAAGGAGTTACAAAATAGCATCATCTTACATTTTTTGATTTTCAGATAACTTGCAATATTTCCATGTTTCTCAGAAGTGTGAAAATTAGTGTTTTACATGAAAATATCATAAAATAAAAGAGAGAATATGGCAAATATTGCCACTCAAATAGCTTAACTTGATTTTTCTTTCTATTTAGATTTTTTACTTTAGGGCTTTGTTTACCATTTTGGGTAGAGTGAACAGCCACAAGTTTTTATAATTACCTGTGATAGTGATACTCAACGTTACTACATTGTCAAGTCAACATTAAGTTTAAAAATCAGTTAGACTTTTAAAAATTAAATCATTTGTGGTTTTTGTGGTCGAAGGTGCACACTGGTAGTTCTTCATTTCTTCTTATTTTCATGAACGCAGAAAGGAGCTGGATGGCCAGATAATGATTAAATTGTATAGGTCCAACAACATTATTACTACCCTGAATTAATAACACTTGAAAAACTAATGAAGAAGGCTGTCAGAGAAGGACAGCTGAAAATGCTGCGTGTGCCAGTATAGTTGTTGGCAACTCTTTAGTCTTCGCGCAAAGGTTAAAATTGTCAAGAGGACTGGTATTGAAAAGTAGTGGATATTGGGAAGGAGTGGCTATTAGTTAACAGATGAAATTTCTTTGTTGTGATAGCACTTGTTTTTA
Source organism: Sagittarius serpentarius (assembly GCA_034782735.1). Lineage (NCBI taxonomy): Eukaryota > Metazoa > Chordata > Aves > Accipitriformes > Sagittariidae > Sagittarius > Sagittarius serpentarius. The sequence goes on from JAVKLA010000047.1 coordinate 3,366,783, forward strand.
TGCTGTACACTAACTATTAATTAACAGCCAATACTGAAGCTGAGCTCTTTTCATGTTAAGAGCAGATTCCACTGATGCCCAGCGATACCTTTCTTTCCATATGAAATACCTGTTTGCATATAGACGTAGTGTAAGCGTGTCTGGTTTTCGTTAAATTGGCAAGCTGAGTCCTGAATGTTCTGATTAATCAATGTTAAAGTAGAAAATAAGAAACATTTCATACATGAGATCAAGAATATACTTTAGTGTTATGTATTATTTTGATCTTATTCTGTGTGAGCATTAAGTTTCTGTTGATGGTTCAGTCAATCCAGAAGTGCTTTCAGAAATAACCAGTCATTATGTTAACTGTGTAGTTTCAAAAATATAAAACTGGAACTGGGATCATACTACAAACAAGTATAGGGCAATTTTGCGGGGGGTGGGAGGATCCAAAACCCAAACAAACCCAAATCAACAAACCCCCGAACTTCTCAAATTGATAATACATACAGGAACTGTAAAAGTATAAAATTCTGCCATGTTTTTCTTTAATACCTTTATTTTAATTCTTCAGTAAATACTCTGATTTTACTGAAAACAGAACTGGGGTTTAAAACTGGAGTGGTTTGTGTAAAGCACAGCTCTCTGTGAGGCTCAGGATTTCTTGCTTAAAATGCACAGTTTGTGTTTGGGGGATGCTTGCTTTAGGATGAAGGAATTCCTTATGGTCAAGCGTAAAAATAAAGGGGTTTGCTTTAGTAAAACACTACTCGTTTAATAGAAGTGTAACAACGTGCTTCCTCCTCTCCTTGTTCCAAACTCACTGAACCACAACTGGTAACAGTTTATACCGATGATAAGTAAATAATTAAATCTTTGTCCCAGGAAGGGAGCTCGGGGATCTGCTTACGCCCCAACAATTAACAGTAGAAATACTGATCTTGGGAGCCACAGGAAGTCATGTGCATACTCACAAATGATCCACAGTTAACAAATATAAGATGTATTCAGAAAAAAAATGAAAAGGAAGAGGTATTAAATTCTGTGTTTGTTTGTAGGTCTTCCTATCTCAATATTTTCAAGAACAGATTCAACTTTGAAGTACATAGAAAAGGTTCACCTTTCCCACATGTATTTGTCTTTTTTAGAATATATTTTTGCATAGCTTACAATGTAAAATAATGAATTTCAGTCTGAAAAGACAATTATTTGAGAAAGTCTTATGAACAATGCTGCTTACGAATCAAGTTTAGTGTTGCATTCAATATTACATCACCACAGTAACACCAAATTAAATGTCTATCTTATATTGTGAATCTGGTTTCCCAGATAGTGGGGTGGTATTCACACTTTATCCAGTCTGCCTTATTTATTATTATCACACAACACAGAGACTTTCACTGTGGAACTGGAAAGATATTGCCATTTATTATGACTGCTAACTGTAAAATTTAAATTACTTCCGTAGTCTCCAAAATTGTTGATGTTTACTGATATTACTTCAAGTATTGTACCTGTGAATACAAATTAGTTGGAGGGTTTTTGAAAGTCAAGCCAGCATCCAGTCAAATACTGTAAATTAATAATAATAAATGTCACACTCATCTTTTTTTGCTACGATTTTAGGTGAAAACTTCGTATACTTCTAACGTACTTTACAAGGATAAAAATATTTTTACATCTAAATTTGGGTATTTGATTTGATGGCAACAGGAAGAGTAATAACTTGAATTATCATGTGAAGTAGGAGTGACTGATTTTCCTCATGGAACCAAAAATGTATTAGAGGATCATTTATGAGCTTTAGAATATTTTTGTTCATCAGGTATTTTTCAGTGTGTATCCTAATTTTAAATCAAAGAAAGGCGGAAGCAATAGGTTAAAGCCTGTACTACCATTATCTTTGTACTGGCCACAGGTCTGTGAAGCACACTGATTTATTTTAAACTGTGGTTGCTTTGGGGGGCTGCTGTTCTGTATTCCTTTGCAACTTGTGGCTGCTGCTAGGGTATCTTCCGAAAGCGATTCTGCGACGTGCAGGTGGCAGCAGTCCTCCTCCATCCCAGGCGGTAAGATTTGGAAAAACAGTTGAAGGAGTAGGACTGGTCACTAGGTTGGTGCCGGATAGAGGTGTAGTAGCCTGCCCAGAATGACAAACTGATCCTGATTCCCAGTCTTCCTTTGAGGAAGAAACAGGAAAGAAATTCTTGCAATTTTTAGGACTTAGGTTGAGTTGCATCGAGATCTCTGGAAGATTTAATTACAAATTAGTATGTAGTTTATTAAGACTTAGCATGCACTTAAAAACATTTGCAAGAACTTCGTTTGTTTGTTCCCTCGTGTGTAAATCAAACTGAAGTATAATGAAAGTAAATACAAATGTATGCAAAGGGTAACCACACTCGTAATGAAGACACACTGTCCGATTAGTCCAAGGTTGATGACACTTCAGACTTTTACAAGTGGCAGTTTTCAGTTGTAAAGGTAGTGAAATATTTAATGAATTGTCATTATTTATAAACTACATTAAAACAGATTTTCCATCACAGCCAGAGGAAAGGTAAACATAGCAGAGCGTGTTTCACAATTGTCCTCATTATCAATTAATTCATTTAATCTCTTAAGCCAAAGATAGCAGGTTGATGTACTGCTTTTGCCTTTTTTGAGTGCTCTGTAAAAGTCATGTGTTTACTAGTCAGGGAGAATCTTTTTTTTTACTTCAGTGGCCATAATAAAACTGTACAGACCAGCGCATATTGCCACTGAAGCCAGCTGAGACCTATGGAAGAGAGGATATCACCTACTCAGATAATAATAGTGTCATCGTTTAGAGTTTCAAAGAAGTGAGCGTTCATCTGCACAACAGCAAAGAGCTGCGTCCCCTTTCTTCAGCACATGATGAGATTTTAGCTTCAGCTTCTGAAATGGTGTTGAGCATTGCCGGGTTAGACCTTTGCTTATTTTTTTTTGCATCACCTCTATGGCTTCATCCATTGCTTGTACTTATTGTCAACAGTGGATTATCTTTTTTAATGTCAATATAGTCTGCATCAACAGACGGGATATTTTGTTTGCAGAAGGTAGCAACCTGAGCTGAGGAATAGAGAACAAGCTGAACAGTGTGAAGAGAAGACTCTATATATGCCTTGCATATAATGAAGTAAGTAAGTTGAAAACCAAAAAGAACAAAATGAACAATTTTTTATCCCTTGAGTATCTAAGAAGCTCTTCACAGTAAATGTAAATAGGATGCTAAAGCAGGTGAAAGGCAAGAACAGTGCACATTTGCAGTTAACTGCTGAAAGTTTCCATAAAATGTTTATGGTTTTGTTCTGCCACCTATTTCATATAATTTGCTTTTCTGTAGTTAACGAGATTCAATTCAAGTGTTGTAGTCAAGTTCTAGGACTTTCTCTTTAAAAGGAGTCTGCAAGAGAATCTAATTTGTGCAACATGGGTTTAAGTTTATATTGTCTTTTACTTTGGAAACTCTTGCAGTAATTTTTTGGAACAGAGCTACCTCTGGTTGTAAGCATGCCAGCTGTCACTTGAAGCATGCAGATTATGGTTTCTTGCTTTAAATCAGTAGATTAATTTTGGTTGGCTTAAAGGGCACTCTTGTAATTAATCTACTAGTATTTGTTTTAAAAACCTATGCTGGATGTTTTGAAAGGATATTTATCCTTAGGCAAGAACAACATTGGAATTTTTGTCTGTTATGTCGATGTTGGAGATGAACTTTGCCTTTTAGGTCTTTTAAAAGTAATCGTTTTCTGACGCTTCTGCCAATTCATTCCATTTGAGTTTTCTTATTGCTGTCAGTAGGACTTAAACATACTTTAATGCAAATAATTATCCCACTGTTTTGAACTGTGAAATTGTTTAGCAAGATAAAATAGGCTAAAGATATGCAAGCCCTCTTATCTCTGTTAATTTGGTGAATGCTTTTTGATCACGTCCACCCTCACTTCCATAGGATGTTAAGTGACAGAACTGTGCAGATCATTCTTTTCTTAACATACACCCACATACTTTCTTTCATAGGAGCTAAATAATATCAAATTTAAGAACTGTCAGGTAGGAAAACAAGAAAAGGCAAAGAATGGTTAAGTAAAATAGGGGAAAGTGTATTCTCGCTTCCCTCTGTACAGACAGCTAACTACCCCTTGCCTGCAGACCTACAGCTGACCATGAATAGCAGCAGGACCTGGTTGTCAGTCAGCTCCAGAGTGCCTTTGGTGCAGGCTGTGTGCCTGGAGGAGTTCCCAACCCCAGGCGAAAAGAACAGGTGGAGGAGAGATGTAAATGAAAAAAACTATGCAATGAATGTATGGTCACTCCTGTTTTGTCATTGGCTAGAGGAAGACGTCAGGTATCTCCACTTGCTGCTGAAACCGTGTCATTAATTATGAGATTCCCGGCAGGTATCGCAGATGAGCGAGGCTTCATGGCAGGATCTGTAGCCTTAAGCGTTTGAGTGAGAATATTCTCTCTGGCAGGCAGGTGTCCTGTAACTTGAACTTCAGCTTCTCCTTCCTTCTCAGGATGTCAGTGTTGCCTGTTCCTTTTGGGAAGAGCAGACTTACTTACGTAGGATAACATACTTCTAATTGAACAGTAGAGAGCTTGTATTTGTCCACCCCTTAGAATGAGCATTTCAAATCGTTGTTACCTGCCGAATTTCTCTCTTGATTTTTAACAACAGCAAACTAAACATGCTAACTAACAGCAGTGTGGGTATATTATGGACCAAAAGAGTAATTAGTCAGGGAATACATAAGTCAGGAATCATAATTAAAAAATATTTGTATGGATTAAAAATCACGTCGGTAGAGGAAGATGGCTCTTGATGTTTCTGAGAGCCAGCTGTTCGAACCGCAGAGGATTTTCACTGTATTTTGAAGAAACAGGGATTAAATTTGGTCCTTGGCCTTCATTTCTACTGAGCAGGTTTTGATTCTTCTCACTGATGAATGAAAGCCTGGCAAGAAGTACAATGTGCTGTAAATACCAAAGTCATCCTAAACAACTGTATTCCCTAGGGTCTAATCTTGCAAAGGCTTAAACATACGGGTATATGAGGACCTAAATGCACCGCTGCTGTACTGCTAGCACAGCATTCATGCAGCTGAGCTTCCGGTTATGCAGTGATATTAATATCAAAATCACAAACACTTTCAATTGAAAAACAAAACAAGCAAATCATTTCTCCCTGTTAAATTTATATCTGGGAGGTCGTTGAGCACTTTTATGGATTTTCTTGGGGGTGGGAAAAGTTGTGTAGGTTAGAGATTGGCACAAAACTTGAAATAAGCAAAATCTTTTTCAGATAAGTGACAGTTCTCTGGATGCTATTAAGCTGTGAACAGTAGATCTTTTCAGTAATCACTGTGATTCATTTTCATATTGTGGGGTTTTTTTTTAATAATAATATCTTTAAAAGGCTTGCTGAACAGTAGGCTGCACCAGCATAACTTTCTGTGCAGAAGGAAAGGTTTCGTGCACAGAGTCTTAGATAATTTACCTTAAATTGATTTGCACAGCTCAATAAAACCATAAGAAAACTATACCAGCTCAGATCACGGGTTCATTTAGCACCAGATCTCGTCTCTGACCATGGCTGATAGTGAAACTGGAAAAAGAGTTTAAGAATGGGGTGAGCTCATAGTAATGTTTCTCACATTGATTGTCCTAGTCTCCACAGATTTCTGGCTGAGGTATTTTTTGACTGGGAGTGGTATTTCTGTATTTAATAACTTCAGTGGATTTTTCTTCCAGGAATTCTCCCCCCCCCTCCCCCGCCTTCCAACCTGTGTGAACTTTCAGTTACGGCAGTGAGCTCTGCGGTTCAAGTATGTGTTGTATGAGGAAGTACCACTTGATTGATTTTTCTCTTTTTTTCTCTTCCCCCTCCTGCCCTTCCCCCCCAAGCCTGCTACCCACTGGTCTTCCCTGGTTTTTAGAAGTATTTCGTCTTTTCCACATTGCCCTTCTCATTGCGTATCATATCCCTCCAAATATTTATCTTTCTGCTTAAAGAATCTATTTAACTGGTGCTCTCACAGGGCTGTTTCCATGTCTCTGCTCGTTCTTGTTGCCCTTCCATGTATCGTCTAGTGTTACTAGACCCTGTTTGCAATGAGAAACAAGAACTGCACACAGTATTCAAGGTGTAGGTACATTGTGGATTTATACAGTAGCGTTATGTTTTCTTTTTCATTCTCTAGTCTTTTTTTTAGTGATTCCTAATGTTTGCTTTTTTTTTTTTTTTTTTGATGCTGAGTTGGTATCTTTATAGAATTACAGCAGATTATTTTGTAATTCCAAGAGAACTTGTACGCAGTTGCTGGTAAGAGGAATATGCGTGAAGGTCTCCGTACCAATGTTAGCAGAGCCCAAAGGGTACTATTAACGACAGTTATCCTTATTCTTCTCTGGTATTTTCAGATCTGTCGTACATTTGGCTAGTTTGTTCAAAAAATCCATTGCATTCAATTTTTATTCTTTCATGTGTAATGACATGTCTTCTCATTTGCTATGCTGCCGTGTATCCCTTATGAAAAAGCATTTTTAATTTATCTACCATGACTAATATTTCCTTCTGTGCAGAAGGAGAACACACTATTTTTGTTCTTAAAATGGAAAAGAAATTGATCTTCAGCCTGATTTTGGAGAGGCAGTGTTTACAGTACCACGAAGGACATTTGTGCTTTCAAATCTGCTTATGGTTCCTTAATAGTTCGTTACAGTTTGCCTGACTTAGCAGAAAAGACGACCGTTGTTTGGAACCCTTCTCATTAGAGAAATGAAATGTTTAAAAATACCACTTTTTTTTTTCCTCACAGTTCCTAATGCTGTGTGTCACTAAGAGAAAATGTTTTGAACTTTTTGATCTCCCTTGGGGAAACGCTGCAAGTAGCAGAATTTTATTATTTTTATGTCAGTTTAGGTCTTACATGATTCAGCACTTGTGGTTTGTGGGAAAAAGAGTTGTAGATTATGATTAAAGGAGCAAAAATAGTAAGGAGTGGCTACTAGAGAAGGCATCTTTTTACTGTTAAAATACTTTTTGGATTGGCTTTTCTTCATTTTTAAACCTTTACCTCTGTTCCTCCTTTTTTCTCTATCAATTGTGACTAGTACACCTCAAAGAGAATAGTTCAATTCTGTTTCACTTTTCAGCTTTTTTAACAGTACAAAGAATTAAGAACAAGTTGCTATAGGGTCTTGATAATACTGAATCTGTACATTTAAGTCTGTCAAACATGGTTGTCTCCAGCAGGCCAACCAGTCATTCCCTTCTGGCAGCCTCTCAGGAATAAACAAAGTCTCTAGGGAAGGGAATGGAAGAGGATACAGGATGCAAAAAAACTGCTTGTAGTGCAGGAAGAATTCTTTGTTGTAGTAATGGACCACAAAAGACGAGTTAACTCATTCTGGGATGCATTAACAAGGCTGTTGTACAAAAAGACATGAAGTAATTATGCCGTTCTGTTTGGCGCTGGTGAGTCCTTAGCTGGGGTATTGTGTCTAGTTTTGGGAACTGAACTTAAAAAAAGAGTACACAAATGGAGTCCAGAGGAGAGCATCAAGAGTAAGAGGAGACGAAGAAAACTGGGTATGTTTACTCTTCAAAAGAGAGCACTCCAAGTGGAAGGGGAAAGGGAGCTGAATATGATTTTCCATATTTAAAAAGCTGTAATTACATATTCTCGTGCCTGTCTTTTCAGAGGGAGGAAATGAACCTGAGGAGAGGAGAAAATTCCTCTCGTGTTGGATGGTAGTCCTCATGTTTGGGATATTCTACAGCAGTGAGTTTGAGGGTGACAGTCTCGCCAATACACTGAAATATGACTGCCTGGTTTCAGGAATTTAAGGCTGTGTTTTCAGTGACATGAATCACCTCATGCTCAAGTTAAAAACTTCTGAAAATCTGAAAAACTTTGGAAAGTATGAGGTCCTGTCAGTTGATCTTTCACATTTGCCACTCTTCTTTCTGTTCGCAGAGGTCCTATGGACATGTTGATTGAAAGCCCTTTGGATGACTTTTCCAAAACTAAAGCTTCTGTAATCATGTCTTGAATTAATCTAGAGACTTTATTAGTTGTCTACCTGACTAGTCATGACCTTGTTTTGTAAATGGATGTGATAATTTCTCTTAAATAGTGCACATTCTTCCAGAGTGCTATTCAGACAACATAGCAGACTGTAATACGGGGTATGCAAAACTATCTTGTGCTTCCATGTATTGATTCTTTTAAATCTAAATCCTGGCAAGATGCAGATGATTCTGTTCTTCTGGTGGAGAATTAGCCACATCTAATCAGACAGAGCCTAGCGTTTTCTTTCCTAAAAGCAGAAAAAAATGGCTAGGGGAAGTAATCCTGTCAGGAGTATTATCTCTAAAGGCTCAATGGAGCAAAGAGCGCGTCTTCAGGTACTTTCAATTAAAAGCAGCAAGCAGGAGTTTTTGTTTTCATATATGTGTGCACTGACGTACATATACGCATTTAAGTATAGTACTTTTTCTGTACAAGGTTCTAATCTATTCAAGAACTTGGACATCTGGGGGCTAACAGTGGGGTGGAGAATCCCGTTCATAGGCTGTTAGCTGTAGGCTGTCAAGCACATGGAAGTGAAAACAGGATTTGGAGAATGAAAGAAGTTTCTCTCAAGTTTGTGGCATTAGAGGGGAAGTTCTCCAGGTGAGGGGTGGCAGGTGAGTAGCTTTGAAGTGTCGGTGACAGCTCCCAGCTGTTGCAGCAAGGAAGAACTTGTGTGAGTCCTGCGGCAAGTGCCGTCACTTGGCAGTCTGCAGGCCTTTGGGAGATGTGTGTTGTGCGTTTGTCTTCATAAGAGGGGCTTGCGAGGAGAGCTATGGCGAAGCTGGTGATTTTGCTAGTGAGAGGTTTGAAGAACTACGGACACAGATCCTAGGAAACCAGGTTTCGTTAGTTCTCTTGCTCATGGCAGTGAATTCTGTAGAAAGGAGAAGCAACTCGCATTTCGTTTTCCCATTAGGGCTAGTCCCTACTTTCCTGATGGAGTGGATTTGAGGGGAAATAATGCTGAAGTGCGTCCTTGCAATGTTGTTGACTTAAAGGATCACATTGAAAGGCATATCTGTCTTTTGTTTTGGTTCTGTAATCAATAGGAGCGGTGCGCTTATTGTATTATAAGTACAGCCAAATGTCATGCTAATGCCATTCCTGATCCGTGCTGACACAATAGATGTGAACATAGCTAAATTTGAGAGTTTTGAATCCTGGGGAAATATGGAGATTAAAAGTATGCAGTAAATCAAAGTTTTCTTTTCATTTCCTTTTTCCCTTTCCGAAATACAAACAACAACCAAAAAATCCTTGCAAATAGTATCATTAGGTGGTTATTTTTTTGTAAGAACATATTGCTTTGCATGCCTCCAGGCACCGTGAGGGGAAATTTAAACCAAAATGTTTGTTAATCAGTTTATGAAGGGCTGCTCTGTGGAATTTAAGGATGTAATCAGGAGAAAATCCTGACTCTGACAGTCAGCTTGACTGCTGGGGGAATTCCAGGCATTTGCTTCTAGCAAGAGAGCTGGTTTGCTCTGAGCACTCTTTGTTTTCTGTACTTATGGACTGGCTGAGGTGGGTCAGTGCATACTATTTCTGGGCAGGTTTTTCCAGTGTTGTTAAGGGTGGTTTTTTGTTGGGACCTGATGAGTGGGTTTCAAAACTGGAGGGTATTTTACTGCCTGACTGACATTCTAATTCATTTACTTTTTTGAGATGCTTGTGCGCATATGAAAGCTTTCTTTTCTCTCCCTACATCAATTATTTTTCTCCCCAAGTTTTGTATTTTAAGCAAGTCATCAGTCTTTGAATCATGTTGCTGCTCCAAGAATGCACGCTGAGGAGTGCTTTCTGTGTAGTTTCATGTGCATTTGTTTCAGCGGTGCTGCCAGGCTAAGCCATCGTCCTCCTCTTCCTCCAGCCTTCCCCTGTCGCTATCCACTTCACTTTCCCATTTTTATGCCTGCACTGTGCCCTCAGCTGTGTCGTGGTAAAGCTGTTTGTTTGGCCTGACCAAATGAGGTGGAGGGAGAGGGTTATTTTTAGCGCGGATCATTTCCGTGGTTTTAACTGAGGGCGGGTGACACAAAATGGGGAAGAAGAAAGCGGAGATGGGAACAAGCAGTAGGACGTTAATGGGAAGGTGATGGCTATCTAAACAAGCAGGCTTACTTCCTCCACCTCTATCTACAGTCACAGATTATGGTTAGACCGAAAGCCACTGGAAATCTGTGTGTTCGAAGAAACCCAGCGCAGCATCTTGGTTTTGCTGCTTCTGGTGTGGTCTGACGTTTCTTGCAGAGGTTAGGTGGTACAAGAACAGGCTGTCTTGCTCACCCTTGCCTGTTTGGACAAGTAAACACGGGTACGTTCACTGGAGTTATTTCTTAACTTTGTGCACTGGAGCTATAAGGCTTAGCCCGATGCCTTTTAGAAGCCATCGACTCACATGAATTCCAGTATACAAAAGACTTCGTAGCTGTTTGAGTCTCAAGTGACAAGAGCTCTTCTTTCTTGGCTTTGTTGCGTAACTGCAAGCCACTTCTGCTCAATTGCTATGTTACCTTCGCTGAACATGATACATAGGTACATAAAAGTCCCGTGAGTGGTCATTTGACCACAAAAGACATGGCAGGGGAGGGTACCTATAGGTATATATGTTTAAATTCTGTTTACGTGTTCCTGTGGTATTGGATGAGCCAGCATAATAGCGTTCCTGTGGGGGTAATGTAAGAATGGAGCGTTGTTCCAGTGCATGTCATGTCAGCGACGGTATGTAGAATTGGAGCTATTTTATAAAGTTTGCATGGCCTTCAGGGGAGATGCGACGAGTTCATAAAACAGAACTGAGGACTCCTGACTATGGAGAAACTCTGTTTGGCTCAAGTTCTTGAGAAGTCGTCTTGGAAGACTGTCACAGGAGAAGTGTTGTTATAGGTGCTTGTCCTGTCCTCGCCCATCTCTTGTTGGGCGTCCACTGCTGGAAAAAGGATAGTGGGCTAGAAAGACCTCTGGGGTAACCCTGCAGAAGCCTTCTAAACTTAATGTTTAAGAAGTCATTTCCAGAAGAGATTGGGTTACGTCGGAAAGCAATCAGCACTGTGCTGATTCATTTTAAAATAGATTAACTCAAAAGAAAAATACGAATTGTAGCTGTTGTTCAGGTGAAAGTTTTGCCTTATGTGCCAGCAAGATTCCCCTGTTAGCCATTACCTAGTTTTTCCAGGTGCACCGTAACAAGTGTGAGAGAGCACATTGCCTTTCTTGCCAGAACGCGTGATGGTTTTCTTTCTGTAAGCTAGGAGAGGCTTCTATAAAAAGAGAATCATCAACTTATTTCTAGCAGCCTGTCCTTGTATAAGCTGTTATCTGATAACATGAGAGAGCCAGTGGCAGGCTGGAGGGGAAATTGCTCTCAACAGGAGTTTCAAAAAGAGTAAGGCCATTTGACACATACTCAGCAGTGAAACTCCTGAAGTTTCACAAGCTGTGAGGTGCTATTGGAGAGGCACGCTTGTGTCTAATGTATGCTTTTAAAAAGCCTGAGGGTCAGTTCAGAATTTAGCTAAGCGAAGTTGTGTTTTTTGGGAGATGAATTGAGAGCAAATATGATATGCTCTAGTGTTTTGTCTTCATAAAGTCCAGTGAAGCTTTTCAGTTGAACTTTTCAACTCCTGCTAAAAATGTTAAAATACAATCTCTACTATCTGCGTCAGTATTAGCTCAAGCATTACACGATTCCATATCTTTTCTCATGTATGAAAAAAGGAGAGGAAGAAGTAAAACCTCCTTCACGTTTCGACCGGGATTTATGTAGCCTGAAAAAAATGGAAAGAGAATATATCCATCTTTGCAAAAACACGGGCACCATCTTAGCTGAATACTTGAATAACGAGTCCTGTGTGGAGGCAAGCTGAATGCTCCTCTGCATCTAGCAGTATTCATAATTTGTTTTAAATTGTATTACTGCCATTCTTTACCTTAGTTTCCATGTTCGCTTCTCTGCAATCTGAATGCTCTGTTATCTCAAGGAGAACATCCCAGTGATGTTCCCTGAGCATGTAAAGAGACACTGGGAAAGGAAGTTCACTTTTTTTTTAATTGTGTGAAGTAAAATACTGGCATGAGCATGTTTGTCACCAGGTTTGTTTAAAAAAAAAAAAAAAAAAAAAAAAATTCAAACTTCTTTAGACTAGAATAAAATTACCCTACATCTGTGTCTAAACACAAATTATCTAAAATACAAGTACACAAAAATGTGTTCAGAATTGGTACAATGATATGTCAGTAAGAGCCAGTATTGTTATTTTTCAAAAGTACCACCCAAAAAAAGAAGAATTCACATTTAACTCAAAATTAAAGGTTTAATTTAAGCAGGTTTTATTACGATTTTTGTGTTTTAAGATCAGAATAAGTTTCCAAGAAGGTTTGCAAAGTGGTAGATAAAGAATGTGATTTAAAGCCAGCCGACTTAGAATTAACTTCTGCAGCCAACTAGAAGAGAAAATTAACAGTAAGTAAGAGAAGAAGAGAAATAACTAGTTTGTGTTCCCGTTTACATGAATGAGTGTCAAAAATATGTCAAGAACAAATAGAATAAAATTTAGAACTGTATCATTAGGAACTGCTTTAATATCCTTAAAATGTAGACATTTTTAAAGGTACAGCTTTGGTGTGTTGGAGAGCTTATGTACCTTAAACTTGTGACTCTTCACTTCACAAGCAGAGAATGTTCAAGGGATGTAACACAACTGTTTTGCATCAATTGCAAAAAAACAGAGTATTTGTTTGGGGTTTGGTGGATTTACTCTGATTTACCAAGACCTTTTTACCTTGTTTGCATGTGTAGAGTGTTAACTAAAAAAGTAGTATTTGACCAGTACAGAAAAAGTATAGTAACACCTCAGTATTGAACTGGTTTTTGAGATGATGTTTTTTACAGTGCTTGTTGTATTTATAGGGTCATTTGTTGCCTGAAAGAAGTGGCAAAAATGTCTGTATTGATACCTGCTTAACCACAGGAATTATGTAGGAATTTTTTTTTCTCATGGATGCACATCATCAGCACTGCGTACTTGCATAATTCATCAGAGTATATCCTTCTTCGTTAGCGCTTTCCACAGAGTCAGCACAACTTTCCTTCTCTGCTTTCCCAGCTCTCCATGAGCGTGCTAGATCCTCTGTCCTCCTGTCGAGGGACATCGTCCGTGGGATGGTCGAGGCGAAGGAAAGGGGACGCTGAAGAAGGTGCCCCAATATCTCCCTTGGTTTCCTCTTCTTTCCTTCCTGTCCTTGACTTGTCCTTTCCTTCCCTGGTGGGACCGGGGCAGGAAGGCATCTTCTCAGCAGAAGGCCTCTCGGGTATGGCTTGGCCGTTTCTGCTTCATGCCACCTGAGGAGACGTCATGGAGAGGCCGAGTTACACTTTTACCTGACGCAAGCTCTGTGACGCGAAAAATGAACTTTTGCCCTGCATGTATGTGATGCTGTCCAGTTGAATTGTTTTCTGTCTAAAGTGCTTGTTTCTCAGTGTGGAACATTTTTAGCTTATCAAAAAACACTGAATAAATACACTTGGATAAAAGGAAGCATATTGGTAATACAAACTATATGTCAGGTGGTATGCTTAACATCTGTATTTTAACGCTGACTGTAGAAAGTAAGAACAAATAACTACTGATGCTTACGAACACCCTTTTATACAGATTATGTGAAAGCAAATATTTTGGAGAACACATTCACTAAAAAATGGGAGATTGTGATTAATTCTTTAAACCATTTAAATGTAGCTTTAAAATCGTATGTGCAGTCTGGGCCGCTAAGCTTTTACTGCCTTCCTTTAAGGTTGAGATTTAATTAACGGTCAGTGTCACGCACATTTCCACAACACATAGTAAAACCCTGGAATGAAATGAGCCTCACTTGAACATTTGATTAGACAAGATAATGTATTTCCCCCTGGAGTAGTTTGTTATTCAAAACAAGCTCTTTAGGGAAGGAAGTTCACATCAGTTGGTAACTGTTCCTGTGGATACCAAAGAACTTTGTACAGTACGCACTAGAGTAAATTGCACTGCATGTCATTTAGGAGCTGGAAGCACAGCCCATGTCTGTCTAAAAGCATCAAAATGTATAAAAAAAAAAATTATAAAGAGCCTAATAGCAGACAAATAGCAGGCAGTGATATTAGAAAAAAAATAACACCCAAATTTGCAGAGCCAGGCATGCTTTTAGTTAGTCAAGAAATTACACTCTTCTAGCAGATGAATTTTAGAAATGCACTTTTACACCTTGTGTGTCCAAAAGAAAACAGTAAAAAAAGTCACAACTGATGCCCTTAAATGTAATATGGAACTGAATAACTTCTGGCTTTAATTTTCCTGCAGTTGTAGACTTCAAAATTATTAGCTGTTCTGCTCTGTAGATTAGATAGCTTTTCCACCGCCACCACCACCACCCCATCATTGCCCTGTTTTAAGCCTTTTGGTCTTCCTTCACCACGTATCTTGAAAATGGTAGTGACTGGTAGCAAGTGGTGGTAGCAAGCCACGTTCACTAAGACTCAACTAAATTTTAACTTCTGACTATTTACGATTATCTGTGTGAATTGACTTTTGAGGGTAAGCTGGAAATGAGCATTGTATTCTGGACTTTTGAAATGAACACCCTCTAAAACAGACTTGTTTTCATGGGATGGGAACAGTCCCTTAAGTTAAATGTTTGCTGCCATGAAAACAGTTTTAAAACATTTTACAGTATAGCAGTAAGTCTAGTATATCTCTGGTGGGTACTTCGGTTTAGAAATCCAATTTAAATCTAATTTTGACTTTATCGTGGACTGCCATGTTGTTTATGTCTTTGATTACAGAAGTCTCTGTTAAATAGCCAGCCCAAAGAGTTATTGTGCTTTAAATAGCCAGGCCAAAGAGTTATTGTGCTCTGATGTTGCTGAAGCTGCTAACAAAGCTGTGGTTTGTATCTTATATTTGTTATACGGAATTACTATGATGATGGTCATCACGAAAGTTTCTTACATTTGGGGGAAGGGTTCTGCAAGTTTTACATGGTATCTATTATATAATATTATTATAATTTATAATATTAGAGAGTCACTCAGTATTGCTATATATGAATAGTAGACAAATGAGCTAACATGATTTTATATTGCCACCCTTGGTACGTAGTACCAGCATTTGAGCTACAGTTCGAGTCAGTAGATAATCCCCGACTGGAAAAAGAGGCATATTTTGGCCGTCAGCACTGATACATCTTGTGCGAGTCCAGCAAGCAACTTAATCTTTTTTCCTCCATTCCCTCTCCTACCTTTCTTCTTAGCTCAAGCAGAATGGGGTATGTGCCTGGCATAATGCGCTTTTGGATCTTCACCAGGAGCTCTGTTATTCTCAGTCCTGTAAACTGTAATTTTTTCCATAAGTAATGGAGCTAATAAATTCTGGTTGCCTATGGTTGTATTGTAGATGCTCAGCCTGCTTCTCTAGGGACGATAAATAGCCCTTTTCTCCTTCAGGTCTCCTATTGCTTGATTTTCCTCAGAGTAGTCCCAGCCCCTTCCAGCTGGGCGAGAGGCATGTATAGAAGTGGATCTTGTGTCATCTTTGTTCGTGTGTCTATTTGCTCTTTTCAACAACTTGTAAGATGTTTGTATCGCCTAGTTATGCTTCATTTCAGTCCTTCCATTTTTTTGGTATGGACTTTCCTGCCAGCCTGCTTCAGTCAAGCATGACACAGCTTGATTTCTGTCCTTCTAATTGTGCACAGTGATCGTGCACGCTGATTTTGAGAAGTATAAGCAAGTTCAAATTTTCCATGGCTAATTTGAGGGGAAATAGTTTCTAACTATAAAAAAAAGTTGATAACTATTTTTTAGCCCAGGAAGGTAATTTTCCAGAGCATAGCATGAAACATACTTTATATCCTGTGGCTTATGCAAAGATCCTGTCTTACAACTGCAGTATCTTCAGCATAAAGAGTATCCTTTGCTGGAGAACAGTGTATGGTTTGGGGCTGTGTGTAGCATCACCAGTGCCAGTGAGGTTTAGAGGGGTAGCCTCTATTCTAAGGTCTCATCAATAGTAAACCACCTTTAGCATACAGTCACTAAAGAAAAGAACAACTTTTAAAATAGAAGAGTTACAGCATTCTTAACTAGTTTTACAAATTTATGAATTACTATGTTTTAATTGGGTATCCCTTTTAAACATGTATTGAAAACTGAAAGGATGTAGAACGTGTAGCAACTTACACTACGTTTCCAGGTTTATGATTTTAACTACATATCCTTAAGTCCACAGTAAGGTAGCTCTTGACGCATACATCCGTATAAAATGTTCAGCTGAAGTGTGTGCTGCTAGTTAGAAGTGTTCGGTGTCCCTTTTTCTTGTGATTCATAAAATGAACGTAACAGGGAAAGAGGATAGCTGTTGTGGAAAGTTGTTACTACAAAATACGGAAAACATGAGATCTACCAGTATGTTAAAACAAAAATAACCTTCAGTAGCTGTTCTAAATTAGGCAGAACTTAACAGCTAAACAGACTTGCTTCAGGTTATTATATGAAAAATTACTCAGCTGAGGTGCAGTTCATCCATTCGTGTCTTTTAGTGGGGAGGCTGGCTCTCCGGAAGCCAGTGGCAAAACTGCCAGTGACTTTAGTGGCATCGAGAGCCAGTCGATACACTCCAACGTACCCGAGCTCCATTTTCGTCCAGGAAAAGATACACTGTCATAGGTCTGTTCCATACAGTATGAATTTGTCGTTGTCCTGGGCTGGCCAAGATGATTGCAGGTGGTGCAGAATACAGAGTTGCATAGCCATCATTTTCACGCTAAGCTGTTAAAGGTAGGGGAAAGTTGTTGCTGGAGGGGAGTTTACAGAAAGAGAGTTCCTGACGGTGGGAACGCTTTAAAACTTCCGTCCTGCATGGAACTGATGGTTTGATATTTTTAGTATATTGAACAGTCTTTAAACACTTGTGGTGGTGCCTGAATTACTACATAGTAACTCTTTCTTCATTTTGTAGTATTAGATCGCTCTTTTGTATGTGACAGTAAACAACAAATACAAGTGTAACTTGATATCACTGAGGTTCAATGAATTACAACAGAACTCTGCTTTTCCTTACTGCAGGTAAGACATGAGCAGTATAGTGCTTTTCAGATTACTGAACACTTAATGAATTTAGAGATTATTCACGTCATAGCTAGATAGTTTGAAGGTATGCCTTCTTCAAACATGACAGCTCATCGTTAAAAGCTGCAGGTATAATTTAAATTTTCATAACAGTCTTTAGTTTCATATGGGCAAACCTTATTCTATAAATGTTCAGTGTAGCTACAAAAGTGAAAACATTGATTAAAAATGTGAGGAAAAACTGAAGATAACAGCTTAAGAGTCTGTTTATTCAATGCTGTTACTAACTTAACCGAAATCCCATGAATATTTGCAGTAGTTTAGTTTTTCAAGGTGGACACTGAAATTTCAAGTGAATTAAGAGGTGGGAAATGGAAAAGTATGCTTTTTATATGTCTGGGCCTTTATACTGTATCAATAGTAAGTGATAATGATTTGTAGCATTATTTTTTTTGTGGTACAGAATTATTTCACGAAATGTGGAGATGGACTTACACATCCATCCAGTCAACAAAAATCCATGGCACTAGGCTTAGTTGGGCAGAGTTGAAAATAGGTATGTTGAAAGACTGTCATCTTCTTTAATATGGTCTTACTGTAATGTATACAAAATACATTAGGATAAACAGACCTCAAAATGCAAATTTTAAAAGTCCTTCAGAAAAAGGATATAAGCAAGCAGGTGGCTTAAAAACTTTTGCCTGTCTCTACTAACCTCTTAATGATGTTCCTTCTAGCTCATACGCTCTTTTTTCAGTCCACTGAGTGAATAATAAAGGACTTTCCCCCGTCAGCAGGGTTCGTAGAACTGTAAAGCTGCCTAAATAGTTTGTAAGTATATCCTGCCATACTTTGTTAATCCATGCGTAAGATTGCAGGGGTTCAAAACACTGTAAAATACATAGTATCATGCAGGCTCAGGCAGTAGTACAGTGGCAGTACAAGCAAATAGATTCCATTTTATAAACTCATATCATTCTCCTATTGAAATGCTTTCCAAACGGTATTCCTTATTTTTACTTTGGAAGTCTAGTGGTGACTTTCCAGGACTCAGTTTAGTTGCTACGGCCTCTGACTATTTTTATTCCACTTCCTAAGAAACGTGGATGTCGACAGAAGCCTTTTTCCAATCCACACATTGTCTGGAAAATCTTACATGCTAGAGAGAAGCTCATCTACTTACCTGAAGACACAACTTCTTCTTGAAATATCTTGGATCTCTTCCAGCATCAGCAAAGAAAGGTCGTAGTTTGGAACGATCATGTACAGGAGCATTGTTGAAAAAATAACTCAGTGGTTAAATTTCAACTTCATTGTTAACGTGTTTAGTTATTGACCTGTGTATCTGTGAAGAGAAGCGCATTTCTTCCTTCCGCTCTCTCTTCCTCTCCCTCCCCACCAAGGGAGGTCTGGTCCTCCTGTTACCTTTCTTCCTCTTTCCTGCTCCCCCATTAAAAGTAGAGCTCCTCCACTTCCTTACCACTTTCCTGAGCAGCCCAGGCCTGGTGCGCTCGGTCACAGGATTCACTTTCCATCTTGCCAGCATCCCTACAGATTTCTCTGTCCTACATAGCGCTTCCCCAGTGAGACACCAGATGACTTAAGGACATTAGACAAGGGTGACCAGTTCTTTGAAAAGAAAGTGGGAGGCGTCTGGGCTCTGTTAGTGTGGGAATCCTCCTGGTAGGCAGAAATTCTCTCCTTCCACCGTGTTACCACCTATGGGAGAATCCGACAAAACTCTTTCAGTAGGGATGGCAGGTTTTTGCTTGCAGCAGCAGTTTTTCTTTTTGACTCAAATTAAGAGCCGGTTTAGTGCTAGTTTTTAGTCATCCGGAGATTTTCTAAAAGAGCTACTATTCCTCGGTGTGATTCTTTTTTTTTTTTTTTTTTTTTTTCTTATTGCCCCTTAGGGGTGATTTTGCATTACCTCCGTGGCAAATTGTCAATGGACTTTGGAGACAAGGAAGCAAATACAGCGATGTATCTAAGACAGCCCACCTACAAGGACTGCTGTCAGTCAGAAAGTCTGTGGGCTTCTGAACAGAGTAGATTGATGGTGAAGGGAATCAGCATGTCTTGTGGGTATTGATCTGGTTACTCAGTTGCCCCTGGTCCCTGCAGGTGATGAGTTTAAAGGTTCAGCAAGATGGTAACAAGTTCAGAATTCGGGAGTATTTTAGATTATCCTTTTGTCAGTGCAGTTATGGTAGTGGGCATCAGGCTGGGTGTGTGGAAGGTCCTATAAGATGTATAGATCTTACCTTCTCCTGATTGATGTGCATTTTCTTCTAAAGAAAAAAGAAAGACCTCTTTATTTTAGAAATGTCACAGTTAATAAAACTGTCGAGCTTGTTTCGAAATTCTTTGGAAAACTTTTGTCTTAACCCCAAATTATGTCCTACCACTGCTGAGATTGGTATAATCTTTTTGTTAATAGAGATGGAAAACTCAGATTCAAAATAATATTCCAACAATTAACTCTGAAGTGATTACTGATACCCTAAAATAGTAATAAATGATGATTCTTATTGAAGTATCTCAAAACTGCTTAGAGACGACAGTAGGGTTGTTTTCTAATTTGTGTATGGGGAAACTGAGCCACCAGAGGTCACAGAGAATAGTTGGCAGAGCCAGAAATAGAGCTCAGGCTTTTCCACTTTCAGCTCTGTGTTCTTGTCACTGGATACCACCAGATGGTCTCCAGATTATTCAGTAAATAAGCCTCTGCATCCGCCATAAATATTCCGCCAAAGCCAACTGGCTGTGTCTCACGCTTGCTAGTTCCCAGTCTGTGAGAGTGGCTGACTTGGCAGGTAACGCTGTAGCTGGCCCCATTGAGCAATCCTCTGTTCTGCAGGTTCACTAGTTTTACCAGGCAGAACAAGCTCTTCTCTACCCCTGTTTTTAGCAAATCTTCTCTGCATCATAAGGAACTTTTTTGGTGCGTAAAACTTTTCTGTGTCTGCTTGAGGCAAACAATCTGATTTAAAGGGGAAAAAAAAAACAACCAAAAAACCAACAAACCTCATAACTGCCTGCAGATCTCTGAAAAGTGTCTAAAGAAATATTTAATCTGCTTTTAAAATCTGTGTGAGATAATTGTTACTGCCTGTGTGCCTTGAAATTTAGAGGGCAGAAATATATATATACACACGCACGTGTACTTGTGTGTGTGTATGTAGCATAAATACCAGATGGGAGAGGAGGTTTATGACTACAAAACAAACTGTTTTCTAGTCTCTCTTAATTCACTTCTTTAATTCCTAGTTCACAGGCCTTTTGCGTCTATCTGTTCTGGTCTGGCGTGTTCTGCAGGGCTGGGCTGCTGGAAACCTCAAAGAGTCTGACAGAGAAGTGTTACGTCCAGCACCTGGGACAAAACAACCTTGAGCATCGGTATGGACAGGGGACCGGCTGGCCGAGTAGCAGCTCCACCAGAAATTGCCTTGGAGGTCTGGTGGAGACGTTAAACATGAGTCAGCAGTGCCTTGTGCACGCTGGGTTGCGTTAGGAAGAGCGTCAGCCGGTCGGGAGGAGGGATTATCCCCCTCTACGCAGCACTCGTGAGGCCGCATCTAGGGCATGTGTCCTGTTCTGCACCCACCCAGAAACGTCAGAAAACTGCAGCGAGTCCAGCGGAGGAACTGCTAGCGAGAGTTAGGGGGTGAAGCAGGCAGCATGTGAGGAGAGGGCGAGGAAAATGCTCTTGTTTAGCCTGGAAAAGGGAAGGTTAAGGCAGGACTTAGTAAGTCAGCCCTCACCTAAAGGAGGAAGGGAGTTACAGAAACAGAGCCAGACCCCTCTCAGAGGTGCACAGTGATGAGGCAGGAGATAACAGACACAACCTGCAACAAGGGAAGGTCATATTAGACATTAAGGAGAAAAATTTACAGTGGCCAGACTTGGGGAGGTTACCTGGAAAGGCGGTGGCATCCCTGTCCGTGGAGACTTTCAAAACTCAGGTGGACAAGGCCGTGAGCATCCCGCCGTAAGTGCGATGTGAGCCCTGCTTTGAGCAGGAGGTTGGGCTTGGAAGATCCAGAGACCCTTTCCAAAACAAATTTCTCTGTGGTTCTGTGCCTGTACCTTGTTCATGCTGGAGATGTCTTCTTGCAGGGTGACAGACTTTGGTGCGCCTGTAACCAGTGAGATTGATCAACATCTTTCTTGCAAAGAAAATACAGCTATATATAATGCATATAATAGAACCAGGAATTCTAAAGCAGTAAGCAGCCTGCATGTATTTTTTGTTCTCACCTAAACTTAGTTTACTGCAGCTTGAACAATTCGTAGATGTAATTCATACTCTTAGTTTATAAATTTTCTTGAACTTGGCAACAGAGAAAGAACACCTTGTGAAACAACATGCAAGCTGTACAGATTGAATCGACAAAAAGCATCTAGATTAGCAGCTGATGAACTGTTACAACTCAGCGGTGTGCATGCCAGTTGCCCGAGAGCCACGTAAACCTGTGAAGAAGTGGCCAGGGTGGTGACGGTATAAGATGGTAACAGGAAGCCAAGCTATTAATTAGTGTCAGAGTTGCTCCTCTGTTTCAGGTAGCCTAGTTGACACTGTTTTCCATTGCAAGCACGTTTCTTGTATCATCGCCACTGTTGTGTAGTTGTTGGCCACCATCCTTCACAACCTGAAGGCAACTCACCAAGAAGTAAGATGCATGGTTTCACAGGGCTAGAATGAAAGGGAAATCACCACAGAAATTACAGGTCCCTCTTCAAGGGGCAGTGCATTCAAAGGGGTAGCACGTAAAGGTAAGAGTGAGAATCGAGCATTGAACTGCCTGCTTTAACAGTTTCCTTATTGGCAGGGTCTTCCCTGTGACCTCTCGCTTCTGCTGCAGGTTTTCCAGGAATTCTTGGTCTTCTCTGTTGGCCGGTGTTGTCCATGGCTACTGTTTTCTGCTGTAGAGAGACAAAAAAAGGAGCCAGGCAACTCTGCTGTGAGTTCTCCCCTCCCCACAGGCTTTAACAGAAAACTGAAAGATAGGGCAATTTATCTGCCTTTGTCTGTCAGCTTCAGAGTTCATTTCATTTAAGAATAAGTCAAGAGATGGAGGTCAGCTGCCTTTTCATGCAAATCAATGTTATGGTTTCAACTTAATAATTTTGGTACTGTGGAAATTGTTGCTCATTTGTTGCAGTATGTTCTCCAGTTTCTCTGCCTGACCTCTAGATGCCTCAAAAAGTATATGAAAACTGAAGGGTGGAAAAGGGAGAGAGGTGTTTATTGTAAACTCTACTAGGATTTTCAGATTTTACCAGTGTGGGTTTCAATTTTAAAAATCCTCAGTAATTGATTCCACTTAAAATGTGAGGACAGCAAGGAATTTCATGAAGCCAAATCAGTTGATTCTTGCGGTGTACTTCTTTGTAGGTGCAGACACGTGTCACTGTGCTGTACGATTATTTTGTGTGCTAAACCCATAGGAACCGGAAGTAGGGATTCCCTATCGCTGCTATGAAAACTGGCTTTGGAATCTGCCGAGAGTGTTGACATTAGAAAACACGGGCTCAAGGGAATAGGGATAATATGTTTGTGGAATGCTGTCAAGGTTGCTAGCCTTAAAAGTAGACTTTTTTGATGCATGATACACACACCCACCTGACAAATCATGTGGTCTCCCCGCTCTTTCGGTAGCTTTCTAGGGGAAGAATTGAAGTGTGGTTTAGGAATTGTTTTGAACTTTTGGAGAAGAGTATTATTCTGCGTGACGGGAGGAAAAACACAACCCTCTTCCACTTGGAAGAATGTGGCAGAGGAAAGTGTTTACACAGGCTTATGTCACGCTCAGCTGTACACTAAAACAGCTGCTTGCTCTAATTTAAGACTAAGAACATTGACAGTGTCCACTGAAAACACTGGACCTATTGTGTTAGCAGTGCAGATAACCAATAGTTGGCATCTAGGCTAGTGCTTTCTTTTCTTTTTCTGTGTTTGTGGTTTTTTTTTTTTCATTTTTTCCTTTTGGGTTTTTTTGGTGGGTTTTTTGGGGGTTGGTTTGTTTGGTTTGTTTTGTTTTGTTTTTTGGCAGGTCCTCTCTATGATCCCAGTTGCAGAGCCTGTTGAAAGCAGTTCCCATTTTCATGCTTTTACACACATGCACATGCACACTGTATTTGCCTTACTTCTCACTGTTGCCAAACAGTTTGAACCTGAGGCCGTAAGAGAAGATGAAAACCTAACCTCATTGGTTTCTTTCTACAACATCTGAGAGATTTAAAAAAAAAATAAATAATTAAGTATTCTAAATTGTAACTTTCAGCTTCAAGTATCCTTTGCTTTGAGCACAGATTTTTGGGTTTAGTGATTCACCAGTTAAAGCAAGTGTGAGGTTTTATTTCTAGAGAAAAGTTAGGAGCATAGTTTCATATTTTCGTCAGCTACTGAAATCCCATGCCAGATTTTAAGGGGTCAGGAGCTATGCCCCTTTTTGTGTCTTGTTCTGTTTGGCAGCTGAGGCCTCTGCAAAATACGCAGGCTGGCTTGAAGGGGAACCCTTCTTTGAAAATGCCGAGTTTACAGAACTTTTGATCAGAGGGCACAAAGCTCAAAGTGTTGTTTGAGAATGAGGTTTTATCAGCAAGGTCTCCTGAATCTGCTTCTTCACGTAGATCTGTCACGTTCATAAGTGGGCATTTGCTTCTTTTCCCTGAAGGTAACAGAGGTAATACAAAGTTCTGCACATGGTATCTTCTTTACTACTGATCTCCAAAAGGCTATCTATCTGAAAGGATCCTTGCACACTGCACGTGAAAACAAAAATCTGAGGGCTTCCACTGACCAGACTGCAACACACGAGGATGCTCCATCCAAAACTATTAACTCATCATGAGAAACTGGATTCTTATCAGAGTGAAACCCAAGCTAATTTCCACATCTTTCTATCTCGTTTAAAAAAGCTAATATTTTTTTAAAACCCTCTTAGAAGTACTCACCTTTCTCTGTGGGAAGGCAGCAGTGGCATGCTACCAAAAGTCATCCAAACTCAAAGGATGAGACAGTCTAAAAAAGGAGAAGTCCTACTCCCCTTGTGCCTTTGAAAGACTTCCCCTGCTTTATGGGTTAGTGGAAAGAAAATCGGCTGGAGTCAGGGTGGATCTCCAGGGTTTGCCAGCCAAGGTGATCCTGGATTCTTATTCTGACACCAAAATCACGTTTTTATTTCTGGAGAAACTCAAGTAACAAGGGAAACCATTTTTTTTTCCTCACTCCTGCACATGTAGAAAAAGTAATAAGGAAAACAGATAAATACACAGATACACTAGTATACTAGTTTTCAGTTCTCTCAAACCGTGCAGCTCTAGTTCATATGTGTGACTGCTCAAAGACAGGGGTGAACAACTGTAATTTAAACCGTTATGTAGAGTAGTCTGTGGACAGGAAGATACTTTTATTAACAGTATTGCTCACAAGCATATCAAATCTTTAAGCCATTGTAGCATATTATATGTTGTCTTCAAGAAAAAAAAAAAGATGCAAAATCTCTGTGGAACAGAGCACAAGAAACTTAGCTGGTGCTCTCATTTTTGCATAGTGGGCTTGTGGCACAAGATGCCCTCAGGGTGTTTGGGGTTTTCGGATTCCTCTGAGGTTTTTGTAGTATGCGTGGTGGTTTGGGTTTTTTTTTTTCTGTTGGGCATCACTTTTTGCCTAAGTTATTTTACTTTCCAGAAGCTGAGAGAGGTGGAAGAAGTTCCAGTTGATGGAGATGATTTGTACAGCGAATGCAAACAAAATCTTTAGAAAAAATGAAGACCATAAGGTTAATAGATACTTAAGAATATATTAACGGTTCAGAACAATGCCTAAAGTTACCTGTATTTCTGCATCTTGTTCTCAAAGGTATTGGAAATAACAAAATCAGTAGCAGTACAACCTGTCTTTCTAGTGTCTGTCAAAGGGGCCGCCTTCAGTTCGATACATTACTGTGAACAGTCTAGTAACTGCAGACTGTCCCCTTTGGAAGCCCCTGCGTCGTTTCTCAGAGAGAAGGAAAACTCGGAGGTTGTATGGAGGGGATACTGTTGTCCCATTTAAATTCGCTTTCTCCCAATCTTACCTCCTCTAGCCCTGTCATACGTAGCCTGTTACAATCAAATGTTCCTTTCTCTTATGGAAGCATTTTCTCCTGGAGACATAAAAGAAGAGCTCAGGGAATTTGAGGAAAGAAGTGGGGTTTTTTCTTTGCCAAGGTTTTTTATCTCAAAAAAGAAAACAGAAACAAAGGACTTAAAATAGAAATAAAGGAACGCTCGCCTGGAAGGACACACATTTCTCCTGAGCTGACGTGCAAAAAGTGTTTTTCAGAGGCAATTTATTTCTAATTCAAGTTATTTATGTGACTGTTTATTTAAAGAGATGAAAATGGGGATCAAAGAACCCCAAACTGAGAAGAAGATAATGATTAAGATGATTGTGATTTAGATTTAAAGAAGTAATTTTTTAAAAATTCTCGAGATGTTGGGCAGAATCAAACAAGGCTGTACTATTTAGAGGGAGGAAAGAACAACCTAAGGAGTACTTAGTCTAGCTGCTACTGTTTTTGCAAGAAATTAAGCTATTTGCAAAAACCTGTAAGAAATTACCGAAAATATCTAAAGAAAAACAGTCATACGTAAGGAGGAGTGGTTCAGCAGTACTTTGCCAGACAGGGCCGCAGCAGCTCTCAAGCGGGGTGTCTCTGCGGAACGGCTCCACTCGGAGTGAACACTGGTGCACCAGTTAAATGTGATACCTGCCTGAAGTCAAATGGTTGGAAAGCAAACTCTGTGAGTTTATCTCAGTGTGTTCAGGATGCTTCCTACTACAGGGAGTAATCTGAGCTGGATGAAGAGGGAATACAACCGCTTTTTTTATTGCTCTAGGAGAAGTTCCTGTTCTAAAATCAAAATTGTTGGTGGACAATGGGACTGTCTTGAGACTCTATCCAGTGGAAGGATAGGCGCCCACGAAGGCGGAAAATCAGTTCCCAGATGCTTTTTGAAGGCACAGTAAGACTGTCAGCAGAATCTAAAAGTTCTTGAAAAAATTTCCTATTGCTGTCAGGTCATATGTGCACCTCATGAGACTCTGTTGCTTAGACAAAACTTAACTAGTGATCACCTACAACAGAATATAATGGAGAAAATTTAAAAAATCTAAGACCGTCATTATTTAAGCAATTGTGAAAAAGAAAAGGAATTTCTTGCCTGTGCCCAGATCGTAAGGAAATATATAAGGATCAGACAACACTTACAGAAAATTTAGAATGTTTCTTTGTTTACTTTTGCGTGGTTATAATTCATTTTGTGTTTACAGGACCTTAGTGTTTAAAGTCCGGAAACAGTAGTCGGACTATCAGTATGAACTGTTGGGAAAAGAAACTCCACCTCCCATATATGCATTTTTTTTTAAAAATCATACCCTTCCATATAGGAAATAAGTGCAAGTTAAAATATGATGATCATTTAAAGAAAAGTATTGACTGTAGTAGTTTATTATGTTTATCCCAGTGATAAACTTCCATTTATTGTGAGGGATAAACATAGATGTATATTTTAGCTCTTAAAGACACTATGAAAAATGAAGATGTATAATGATGTAAAGATGCACGAAGTAAAAAAATTTGCAGCCTCAGGGAAGTATATTTGTACATAATAGCAAATAAAAACAGGATTATCCTGTGAAGTTTCCCCTTATTTCTGTGAGATGATTATGAATTATAAAAAAACCAGGAGACATTTCCAGCTTTAAATCTCAAAGCTTCAGAATGGAGCAGGGCAGGCAGGAGCCAGTGGATCAGAATGAATCCGATGGCATCCACAGAAAGTGCAGAGCAGATTCTTGCAGAGACCAAAACCTGCAAAATGCTCGGGGATCCTCCTAACAAAGGAGACCAACTGGTTCTTTAAGGGAAAGGGCCTTCCAGTTTGAACCATTTGCTGTTACTGGCTGGTGCTGGCACTCGGACAGAGTATCCCTCCCTCATACATTCCTTTCTCACTAGATACATAATTATTGCTTTACATGTTGTCATACTTTTAAACTCCTGACTCAGATTTCCTAAATACCATCTAAGACAACTGCGTATTCCCCTCTCAGAAACGAGGGTCAAGGAGAGCCTGGAAGGAGACACAGTGGCTCTCCGCTCTGACCTCTTTTTCCCCCTGGCTTGCTGCTCTGTGCTCGAGCAGGCAGAGATCCTCTTCGGGAGGAGGTTTTCTAAAGATTTATTACGATACAGACTTCTGTTAAAAAGTTAACGTCTTTTGGACTTGAGTGGCACGTTGCATCTGTCCCACTACTGCGATGGGGTCAGCTGGTCACTTCCTTGGATCCAGAATGACACAGTTGGTCCCCAGCTGCATCGGTAAGAATCGCTTCACTCATGCCTTCTGCTGCCACGCTTTCAGGCTTTGCGAGACTGGAGGGCAAGCTGTTAGCGAGTCAAACCTTCTTACCTCATCTCTGCCGTTGCAGAACCTGGACTGTTGTGGGCAACCCCAATATAGCAATTCGTGGTGAAAGTGGTTAGGGAGGAGTGTCCCCCATTCAGCCGTGCAAGCAGATGGTGCCGTGGTGGAAACGGCACACTGGGCACGAGATCTAAGCAGTAATCTACGTCTTGCGAACGCCGGGGTGCCACAGTATCCTCCTATGTAGTCATAAGAAAAGCGTTTCAGTAATAGACACAGCGTTCGTGTTGCTGTGTTGCCTGATACAGACCTCTCCGCACACATGGGAGTGCGAGTTCTCTCAGTTTTGACTCGGGCTGGGGAGGCGGTTGGTCTGGTTCTTTAGAATTCCTGACAGAACAGGGGCAAAGTCGTTTATATATGTCTTTTATTGCCTTTCTTTTTATCCATCAGAGAGCAAGGAAGAGAAAATAGTTCAAAGAAATAGTAATTATACAAACGTAATGAAAACAAAAATTTCCTGACATACTTCAGTTATCCTAGGGAACTGACCAAATTTAATTGTGGGACAGTCTGGTTTTTTTTTTTTTTTAATTGTTCCATCCTAGTGCCCTTTTGTTTCTTGATGTTTCTGGCAGATGTGTTTGTATTTTGGGCTCAAGCGTGTACTGTAGAGTTTGAAATTGTGCACTTGTGGCATGTCACAGACTCACAGGGTGATTGAGGTCGGAAGGGACCTCTGGACATCACCTGCTTCAGCCCCACTGATGCAAACAGGGCCACCTACAGCCACGTGCCCAGGACTGTGTCCAGGCGGCTTCTGAATAGCTCCAAGGATGGAGACTCCACAGCCTCTCTGGGCACCGTCTGCCAGGGCTCGGTCACCCTCCCGGTGAAAAAGTGTTTCCTTTCAGAAACAGATGTTCAGAGGGAACCTCCTGTGTTTCAGGGTGTGCCCGTTGCCTCTGGTCCTGTCACTGGGCGCCGCTGCAAAGAGCCTGGCCCCGTCCTCTTTGCTCCCTCCCCTCGGGTATTTGTGCGCGTTGATGAGATCACTCTGAGGCTCGTCTTCCCCAGGCTGCGCGGTCTCAGCCTCTGCTCATAGGAGGGATGCTCCAGTCCCTTCGTCATCTTTGTGGCCCATCATGGGACTCTCTCCAGCATGTCCATGTCTTCTCGTAGCGGGGAGCCCAGAACTGGACCCAGAACTCCAGGTGTGGCCTCACCGGGGCTGGGCAGAGGGGAAGGATCCCCTCCCTCGACCTTCTGGCAACCCTCCTCCCAGTGCAGCCCAGGGTACCGTTGGCCGTCTCTGCTGCAAGGGCGTATTGCTGGCTCACTCAGCCATTAAGTGCACATGGAGCATTAACTCCAGTAGAAGGCAAGACTACACAGTAACAGGGAGATGAAGGAGGACTAGGGCAGATGCCCCCTCAATAAAGCAGGTTCACAAAGCGGACAGCAGACCAGGCAGATCCCCAGTGCGATCCAGAGCAGCAATTTCTGCATTCCTGTGCTTGCATAGTCTCTCCCTGTCTCTCTGTCACACTTGACGCCATTTCTGAGCAATGTGCATGACCTTTTCAGATACTCCACAGCAGGACCATTTGCTTTATCTCATAGGCATCACTTATTTGCTCCTACAGTTCTGTCTACGGCTAGGTGCCAACAAAGGTGATCTCAATGACTTTTGGATGATCCTGAAAAAGATGTGTCTTTTCTTTTACATGAGATCCATTTTTAGCAGATACTCAAACTTTCTTCCCCCTCGCCACACATGCATGCATTTCCTCTATCTTGTTGACCATTTTTCCACCCACACAATCAAAAAAAAAGGGAGAGATCCCCTTTTTGTGGAATTTTCCTACTGCAATTTTAAAAGATCGCTGCTTGAGATGAGAAACAAGCTGTACTCCATTTCTGTCATCAGCTATAAATGCTTTAACAGCAGGACACAGTTAGGTCTTTGCCCATCAAAAGACCACTTCTGGATGGCAGCAGATGGTACCAGAGCGGATCGGCAGCAAGGGCACCTTTCACAGAGCCTGAGCCCCATACAGATGCTGCCAGGAAGCTGGAAAAACACCCCAGTAAACTTGCTAGAAAAACTTCACCTTGCAAAAAGATGCAAAATTAGATCAGATTAGTTAACTGAATTTCAACCCTACCTTTGGAGTTGCTGCTGCTATTCCACAGAAATACGTATTTTTACTACTATTACTCTATTTATTTTTATTTTTTTACTATTGCAATAGTAGTATCGCACCTTCCTCAACTCTGGCTTGAGTCCTATCCTGTGCATCCACTACATTAAACATTTCATTCTCTTTAACAATGGAAGTACCATCTCCCTGTCTGCAAGTCAGCTTTACTGCTGACCTTTCATACACAGGGAAATAGACTGGAAATAAAACCCACATGGCATCAAGTATGTGATAAAGCACCTAAACCATTTTATTTGACATCCACTGAGATGACCTGAACAGCTCACTCATTTCTTCATTATTTCTGATTAACACACTCACCCAAACGCATGCCAGTAAAACCCTTTCTGAAACTACGCTCCATTTAATATATGACAGTGATGTTCACATGACAGACTGGACAGCACGTGACTCCTCAGTGTATGTATGTTAGTAACAAAACATATTACAATTTTATAGGGCTATCCCTCCTGCCTCCTGATCTATCCCTCATGAAATCACGTAACTGTCAAAATCCTGACAAGTTTTTGCAGTGCCAAATTGAAAACAGCATCACAGCAATTATTTCTTCTGCCTCTTTCACGGCTTATTTCCCTTCTAAACCTGTCCTGGGCTGCAGCATAAGAAAGGTCATATTTGGTCCGTTCCTAGCAAGTGAGTTTCTGCAGACAAAAAGTCCCCCTCTTCCACTACAGTGAAGCTGGCTGTTTACCGCCTACTGAGCAAAAACTATGAACTTCATATACCTGGGAAACAGACACCCAGATGCCATCCAGTGGCTCCAGAAGGAATCCAAGGAATTTCAAAGTAATTTTTATTCATAGGAAAGTTATTTTAAGTAATTTTAGAGGATTCTTCTCCCTTTTTAGTGTTTTTAATTTCATTTTCATCTCATGTCCACAACTGTGTCTAGTCTGAGGGATTCGAAAGGAAGATCTCTCAAAAAAGCTGTCAGTTTTTAAAATAAACTAACAGTTTAAAATTCCTGGCATCTTTAGTGTCACAAACATAATAATTACACAGTATAAGGTTTTTTTAATTGGAGCTGATGTATGTAACTTGTTTCCCCCCCCCCCCAGTTATCTGACAATGCAATCACCACAAATTCATTACAACAAAATGTCCTTACTGAAGAATTAAGTGTTTCTCTCCTTTATACCCAATACTCCTATGACAATAAAAAAAGAAAAAGGAATTTATTGACTTGGATAGTATTTAACTGTATTCCTCATGAATTAAGATTCTTCTATGTATTTGCAAGAGAGAAGAGCATATAAACAGTACCACAGCTTTTACTGGCACAAACCTAGTGTCATCATATGATTCCTGCTTGCCTCAAGTATAAACTATAGAGGTCATTTTAAAATGGCGTAACAAGACTTGCAGCATTCCACCTCGTATTTTCTTCATACCTGTTTTTTTCCTTTGTACACTACTTTATTTTCAAAATTAAAAACATTCCAAATCTATAGTTGGAAAACAGTTATAAGCAAGGATCAAACACATCATAAACCCAAAGTACTCAGATTCCAGAAGCTGCTTTTAAGATAATTTTCTTGGTCACTTTTTATATGCCTACTGGGGGATTGATTCGAAGTAAAATGAAATCAAAAGATCAAAATTCCAGCCTTGGTTAGGTGCAGCAATAAAAGTCTTACTGATTTCAGCAGGGCCAAAATTCCATCTACAAGGATTACTTCCTTTGACCTAAATGTGCTTTGAATCAATCCCTAATAGCCTTTGAGAGGCAAATGGTTTCTTTCATTTGGGATTAACTCATAGTATGCTCTATGGTGTGATCAGATGTTGTTGGGTTTTTACATCCAATTACAAGGTGATTAAATAATTCGCAAATTCAAAACACGCCTCTACTTTTTTAATAAATTTTAAAAAAATTATTGTTAAGACCTGATTCTAAATGGTTATAACCCACAGTATTTTACTTTTACATTGACAACAGACATGCCTTATTACTGCTTACTGTAGCCAAAATGTTCAAGAACTACTGGAAACATAATTCCTTTCTGAGCAGAAAGAAGAACTCTTGTCTTTGAGCCTTAACATGGACTTTGCAATAGCTGTTAGTTGAGGTTTTTCTAGCACAGGCCCCTCAATTAGCATATCCGGTGGTCAGAACACTAAGGAGCAGTCAAAAGGCGGGATGTGAAATTAATGACGTCAAGGTTCAGGAGACAGATTCAGCACAGAGACACTGTACCCTGTCTGCTCTCTGTATCAGGGGCATTGGATGCAGATGAACTGTAACACAGGCACTTCAGAAAACGAGTGGCTTTTTAGCCGTGCTGACACTGTCAAAATTACCCTTGCATGATACTCCTTCAGTTTAAAAATTGCTTTCAGTTTGAGTAGGACCAGAGGAAAAGTGGAGGTGAAACTTGGCCCCATGCAACACAAAAACACCTCTGAAGGATTCTCCCCCTTGGATGGATGTGTCTCAACCAGGAAGGAAAGACAGCACCAGTCCCTTATGCCTCTGACTGGTTTGCGTCTTCCACGACCAGCGTGAGGATAAAAGCTCTCTTGTGCTGCTCTGAGGCTCATCTGACCCTTTAATGAGCTGATTCAGCTCATGAACCTGACAAGGAATGACTCCTTTTTGTTTTGTTTGGTATTTGCTGTGTTTGTTTCCCAGAACCAGAGGAAGGAAAACAGTGGGAGCGCAAGTGTGCATGGGTGGAACAGCTCTGCCTCTTTCAGCAGCAAAACTTTTAGATCAGCCTGTAAAATCTTATCCTGCTTTTCAAAGGTACTGTAGATGTTGACTTACAAAAGAAAAGAAAATCCTTCAGGGGTTTATTAAAAAGAAAAATTATGAAAGCGTTGTTACTTGACAAGTTGGCTTCAGTGAAGAAAGCAGCTTTAAGAAGCGTGTTTCCCTTCCTGTCCTTCCCCTCACCCACCAGTTTTCCAATGAAACCAATACCCGCACTGTGTTAATACTGTTGTTTATGGAGCTATTCTGCAGGCCAGATCACTGAAACTATCTTCATTAAAAATCATCTGCCCACCCTCAAAGTTATTCTTCAGCCAGACCATTTAATTGCAGCGGTTCATAGGACGGCCAACACTAACAGCCAAGCAGGCAGTGAACATAAGCATCATGACCCACAGGCGGAAATTTTTCATTTTTTAAGTTGGCTCTGCTGTGAAGCCTATGTGACAGGCAAACAAGTCGATTATGCATCAAAGGTAAGGGAAGCTGCTGACTGGGGACAAGATATGAGCAAGAAGAATCTCAGATAATTCTCAGCCAAAGACAAGGTATGAGAAGGAGCTGAGGAATGACAGGCAAAGCTCTGACACTTCACAACATCCCTGCAGGAATGGATGCATGTATGCAACGTGTAACCCTCCAAGAAAAATTCTGGTTTACTCCCAAATAGACTAGTCACAATTAATAACAATTTCTATGAGACATCTGTAAATGGTTACAGGCCAAAAGCAAAAAAACCTCCGCTGTAGAACTGCTGTCCCGGAACACTACAGATAATTTCCTCAAGCATCTGACATTCGCTACTGGTTGGGTACAGAAGTGATTTTGTAAGCTTAATTCACACAGTAATGAGCTCAAAAGCAGAAAACCTTCTCAGACTGCTTACCTCTTTTGCACTTTTAATTTTGGCCAAGAAAGTGTACAGTTCCATTGTTTCAGCGAACAGAGCCCGACATACTGCTTGATAGTGGTTCGGCGCCTCTGATCGGGTTGGCAGGTGGGCAGCACACAGCTAGAGAGAAAAATAAATAGCAATATCAAAACAATGCCCCATTGCTTTCATTAATGTTACAGAGCATGAGATAACATGAAAGCAAATGCAATGGAATATTTAAGGCACAAAAATCCACGAGTCATTTAAGTTTAGGCAGAAATTGGGGTGTATTTTCTAAACCTTCTGCTACCATTTATTTTATGAGAAGAATTCTGTAACGATGGTAAGGCAACTGGTTGACCACATCCTGGAAAACTCTGAAAACCAAGACGTTGCCTTTTAATTAAAAATAATTAAAAAAAAATAATAATAAAAAAACCAGGACAGACGACATAATTGTGAAGGGGAAAAAAAAACAATCTTGCAGTATCAAATTTTGGGAAAACGTACTTAATTCAAACCAGCTTCAAGAGTAAGTGTTTTTTAGCTTCCTATGAATGCGGAAGAGAACTGTATCCCTACTGATTTATGAAAGGATGAAAGGCGAAGCAAGGAAAAAAAGTAAAGTCTAATTGTCAAGCTGAAACTCTGATTTAATTTATTTCAAGCACTACAAAGTTTTTAAAGATCAGCAAAAGCCATGGAAGCGCAGGCTTACTGCTTCACCTCAGACATCCATGAACACTTCCAGACACAGGCACAGCTGATGTAAAGAAACACTGAGAGATGTTTCATATACACTAAACCTGCAAAATTCTGAAAGCCTACTCAAGTTACTAATAATCATTCACAACTACTGTTAAGCAGTCAGTCCAGCACTGCTTTCAGAGTAAAACATGCAGCTCCCATTCTCGACAAGAGACATTTCACTGAAACTAGCCTTTATATTTCAAACAGAGAACCTGGTATGAGCAACATCCAGCTTCTACTATTGCATTATAGCTCAGCGCTGACACTAATAGTTGTAATATCTTTTTCCGCTAAGTCAAATCCATCACCTGAAAGTATTCGTCACAGAAATCTTGGCTGTTAAACGGACAGAACAAAATAACATTTACAATTTTTCCCTAAACAGTTTTAAAGAAAAGAATAAAAAACAAGCAAACAAACAAACACCACCACCCCAAAAAAACCCCAAACAACAAAAAAAACCCCAAAAACATGAAGCCAAAATTAAGAGCACTCATATCATATATCATACTGCTGTAGAAATAAAAATAAAACAAAATCTTAACCAAAGACTTAAACTTTGTCTTGTTACCGTAGTTTTATAGTAGCTATTATTATATATATGGCTGTATTTATAGCTATAGAGCTAAAATGAAGAACAAGCCAAAACCTGAGGCAGTAGGTCGCTACATTCAGATCTCCAGAACTAAAGCTTGAGACAAAAGCCTCTTTAGCAGAAGAGCCCTTAATTAGCCTAGTGGCATATTGTCTAAATCTCTCCTCTTACTACAGTGAACACTGTGGTTACAAGGGGTACAATGCACGTAAAGCTCGGGCTGTGTTTTTGTATCGCTTTCAGTTTGATTTAAATCCGTACTGCCACTAAAAGGTGTGGTCCTGTGGCCTCCAGCTGTACGCGTCCACTGACGCTCTTATGCTGGCACCAGCGTTCGTGCCCTAACTCAGAGAGGATTACTCACCCGGACAAAAATTAACAATGTGAAGGAAGTGGAGCAGGAGACAATAACTCTTCATGGCATGGACACACACGTAGTAGCGCAGGCAAAAAAGGAGCAAGGGGAACATGCTGCCAGAGTGGGGAAAGGGAGGAAGGGCTAACAATTGCTTTTGGATGCAGTCAGATTTAGATTGGCTCAATCTCACTGACAAGTTGCTTTCTAGGGCCACAGGCCCCTTGTTCTCTTTTATTTCTTCCAATTAGTATAACAATACAGAGTTCAGTGGTCAGATTTGGTCAACTTTTTTGATAAATTTTTACAAGCGCAACTGGGACTCCTGCAATAGCCTATTCTGATTTTGTACCTATATATATATATCTCTCCTTTTAGTCATAAACAGTTGTGTATGTGTGTGTGCACACACGTGCGTGTGTGTTTTTTCCTTCCTTCCTTCTTATATACTTTCCTTATATATAGGGAACACAAGGCAGACTTTTTCACAAAACTGTCCTTGATTCATCAAGGATGATTGATTCATTTCCCTTTCAAATTTTATACTGCTTTACGATGATGGCCAAAATTTTCTTATACTCTTCCAATTTATTTCTGGATAATCACAAGGACATAGTCGACAGAAAAAAACCCCACTTTTTTCTTTTTCCCCCTTTCTTTTTTCTTCCTTTTTCTTCCCTGCCCCTTTTTTTCTTTTTTTCGTTTCTTTTTTTTCCTTTTTAACAGATCATATCATCTCCTTTGCAGGTAAAGGGAGAAAAACAGACACAGATGCACCTCTAGTGTGTGCTACAGTGACAATGCATACCACAAAGATAGAAGCTATTAAATATTTCCCTTGCCTTAATGAAAAAGTCAGAACATTTAAAAGACCAAATTCTGAGTTCTGTCAATAACTAATCATGTCCTTACCTGCCTTACTAGGTTTTCAGTAAGCTATTTCTGGTTATTAATTATAGTACAGATAAAAAGGGTTTCATTCTAAAATACACTACTTACAGGAATAACAGTAAGAATAATAACAACAGCAACTGCAAAAAGGTCGTAAAATGGTACAAGTCTTCATAGTTGAGAATAAAGTTTTATTATTATACAGATTGCACACAGGCTTTTAAGAATACTTTTTTCTTTATTTAGAAGCATGTTAATTAGAAACAATTTGCATCAAATACTGAGAAAGTTAATGAAAAGTAGCAGTGGCAAGTTCAAGCAGGGGATGGATATAATCTTGATTCCATTATTGAACACGAAGTAAAGCAAAAAAGAAATTAAACACCTGCTGTTGAACTTAGCTAGAAAAGCAACCACATTAAAAGTTAACCATTTGCTTTATAAACGTTAAGCTGCAGATATTAAAAGAGGGCCAGCAGCTCCCACTAACTTTCATGTTCTTAAAAAATCAATCTCTAAGTGATCTTATATTATGTGAAGATGCATTACATGCAAAAACCCTTTGTGGTAACATTAAGTCAAGTGATTTAGCATAAATTTTTGGACTGGGGAAGGTAAGCCTGAAGAAAAAGGAAAATGCAAATAGGACAGACCGATTTTTTTTCCCCCTTCATTGTAATATATTGTACTTGCATGTTGTTCAGAGTGCCTGACAAGCTATAACTTCGACATGAAAAAATACTGCAAAATCTAGGCAGGCAAAGCAAATCAAGTATGAAATGTCACTTCTAGCCTGAGTTCAGGATATTTATCAACTTTGAAAAAAAATTAAAAATCACATCTTGAATTTTGTGATAGTAGTGTTTGAAAAGCTATGTTACTGTAACACAGCACAAAAATCACAGTCAGAATGTTTTAATAATTGAGATATGAAAGGACAGCCACCTACTGAACTCCTCCTCCTCTCACCATGTCATAGCCATTGTGGTGCAAGAAGGATTAAGATCGGGTCTGCAGTCTTTTCCAGCCATTCCGAGTTCATCAAGGAAAGGAAGCCTCTGTACGCTGCTTCTCCAGACACTTGCCTTTTCATCCCTCATGAGACAACTTAAAACTATCCTAAGGGGAATGAAGGCGAACAGTGCCCAGAGCTTAATACAAAGGCTGTTTGTTCTGTTCCCAAGAAGTCTCAAAAAGTATGGTTGAAAACAAATTATGTGGTCTTTGCAAGCTGGTGAAATATCAAAAATATTATCAACTACTGAAACATTAACTAGCTCAGTCTGTAAGTATTTCCATTTGCAATCATTGTGAAGAGCTGGGATTTTTTTAATTTTTTTTTTTCCTAACTGAGCCTTTCCAAAACCCAGCTTGACCCAAAGCATTCAATCTTTGTTTAGATCACTAAGAAGATTAGAGACTGTTTCCATCCAATTCAGGGTTCACAGAAAAAAAGGCATTATGTAAATACTATAGCCTTGCCAGCTCCTCTGTCCAAATTCATCCTCAACTGACTAGGAAACGGAGTGCACCAAGCCAAAGCAGTGTTAACAGAAATCACAACTTAACCATCCGATCAAACAGCATTTCTTGCATCTGTTTAAATATATTCCATAATATTACAAAAATTACTCCATAAAATTACAAAAAAATACTGCTGACACCCACTAAAATTCAGGCAGGTTTTGCAAAACCTTTTTGGCTAGATATATACTGGAAGCTTCATCAAAACACCTGGCCTGCTGGAATTAAGATTTCAAAAGACAAAAAGTGTTTCCACTTGCGATCATCTTGGGCAGAGGGCCTGTATAAATGCACCACAGACAAGAAAAGGATTTCTTTTTCCCATGGGCCACAAAGACAATCTATTGATACTATGCAAAACATACTACCAAGCCTGCAAATGCCAGGCTTGTTAAGTGTTTTGAAAGCCTTGGAGTATTAACATAGACTTAAAAGATGTACTTTTTCTTAAGCAACAAGAAGAAATTACTTCAGCAACAGATGACTGAACATGCAACTGTACTAGGTATCTGCCTCATCCTTTGCAATATGGTACTGCAACAGATTCAAAAAATAAAACTCAGTTTGAGATACCTTCCCAAGTCAAGGTTATTTTCTGAAAGATTTTATCCCCATGCAGATAAACTAGACCTTGTGACTAGGCTTTTTTTTTTTTTAAAATATATATTATTTTATTCCTATGAATATGAACTTCAAGGAGCCATCTGCCTTACCGGAAAAATCTTACCAATACAATACCTGTGTATTTGTAAAACTCAACCAAGCATTTTGCTTCGCTTTATTATCCAGAATAACGTTAAGGGATGGGACTGTTCAGAGGAGTAAGAAGTGTTTTGACATGACTTTGTAAGACATTTCTGCCTGCTAGGACCACCCCTGTGCATAGTACACAGGACACAGGCACAGTGCAAGTTCTGACGCGGCTTTCACAACTCCCGGAGCCAGCTCGCCTGCTCCCTACCAGTTCACAGCTGCGCTCTCAAACTTTCCAGGCAGAGATTTGCCCATGGCTCTGCCATGTGTTACTGCAGTGGGCCAAGGACTACCTGATCCCTCTGATAATAGAGGAATACTAGCGAGGTAAGACTGTGATAAGACAAAAGGGATGGGAGCAGAGTTAGCTATTAATCTACAAAATAAATTCACAGAACGTACAGAAAGTATTCACAGAAAGTTACTCTTCCTGGAGAGCTACCTGCAGAAGCTCTGTAAGTTTTTAAATTGTTATTCTAAATAATCATTTGCAAGTGCCATGGAACATCCAATTGCTTGACATGTGAACTTCTCATTAATTTTAAACACCTCAAGGAAATCGCAGGTTTTGTGTTAATTGAGGCAAATTGCTAGTTTGCTGGTGTCAGGCACATCTACCTCATTATTTCAGTGTTCTTCAGCAATCTGGTAAGGCTTTCCCCTTACGCTGGTATTCGTTGTTTTGATCGTGTTTCTCATCACTTTGAGGTGGACAAGAGAAGAACTACATAGTTCTCTACTTACACAAGTTCAGAATTTAATGGTTTAAGCCATTTTATGGGGAGGATCACTTAACAAATACATTACTGATTTTCTTTTCTAACATGAAAACCCAAATGCAGCAGCAAAGCTATTGCATTTAGCAGTAACAGGTACAATTTGATGAAATAGTGGCCTTGGTTGGTTCCCTCTTACAGGATTGTAAAAAGAAGAAAAAAATGCAGCTGCTGAAATTAAAGCCAAAACTGCAAATGGGAATTAGATGATGCAAGGATTGAAAACAGTGCTTTGCATAAGATCTTGATCCTTAAAGAAGTGTCCAGTTGTCTGTATCATACAATCTTCATAATCATTAACTACCCTCTGCTTTGCAAACTCTGAGGATTAAAGGCCTTGATTGAGCAAGTTATTTTTTTATATATATATATATATATATATATATATATATATATATATGTGATCAAATGTCAAACAGGAATGGACTAACAAATCTTTGCAAATGCTCTCCTGAGTCAGAACTTAAGTCAGTGTGGAAGTAGTGTGGAAGTAAAGTTGAAAGACTCACGTGGGTAGACTGTGTTTGGGAAATGCTGCAGTGCCATTTCATATACTGTAGCTGTTTTCAGAAACACAAAGCAAAACTTGAGCAATTCAGCAATGCCCAGGATCAAACTGGTGCACAGTAAAGAACTCGCCTCCACTATTTTCTTCTAAACAGAGTATCTGTCCTGACACTGTTTCCTCCAGGTACTTATTGCCTTGAGGTGCTAAGCACTGTGATTCATTTTCTTTCTTAAAATCTTACACTTCACAGCTATTTTAGGAGTCTTAACTACTTTTCCATGCTATTAGACTGAATTTAAGCAGTGATGAGAATCTTGATAAAATTTCAACAGACAGCAACTGCAAGACTAACAGCTCACTGAACTGTCTCACTTACAAACTTGAACCTTTTCCAATGACAGAAACAATTAAAGGTGAAGAAAATTTGTATTCTGTTACATTTATATGATACTATCTTTAGGGAAACAAGTTTTACAAATATTTAACGCAATTACAAATGCTTGAAAGCATTTGAAACATACATGGGTGTTAAGAAATAGAAAGCAAACTACAGTATACATTACTGACTACATTTCAATTTTTAAGCCCAATCCTGCATTTGTCATGCTTGATGAACTCTATTCTTACCGTTTATTAGCTTTCTAAGTACAGAATGAAGACCTTGACTATCGAAACAGACTTCAAATGAAGGTCAACCGATGTTTTTGTGAGACAATGGTATTTCCACTGGACATTTTGACATTAATTTTTCTATCACTGACTAATTTTATGTGCTAGAGCAGACTTCTTGGCAAAGCTGCGTTCACATAAATTCTCATTTCTTCTTGAAAGCTATTAAGCTATTTTTACCCCTCAAATACACCCCCCCAGTACAGCTGTTTCTGGAATATGTGTTAGGTGTATTGTTACACTGTCTTTACACAGTGGACTAACAACATCCTGCTTCTCAAAGAGGCTTGTTTCAAAAGAGCCAATTAAGTTAAAACCAATTCTGCATTCTCTCTCGGTTTCAGGGAAACTGTGCTCTGTTGTTTCTTAGCAGAATAATGGAGGAATTACTAATATAAATATGCAGTAATATGAATTTGCTAGGTCTCGTTCTTTGACTATTCAGTGGAACATCAATGGGATTATTCATGAGCAAGGGTGAAATCCTACAATTTATATTTTTCCCATTCTTTTACATGAAATGTCAAGCCTTGCAATATTTAGCAAAACCACTAGTTAGCCTGTCAGCAGCAACCATCTTCTAAAGCTCTCTGCTTCACAACAAGGCAACAGCTCTGTGTACATTCGGCAGCTCTCATCTGTACTGCTCATGCATCTGCATTTCATGCAGGAGCAGCAGTGTGAAGGACAGGACGGAGGCATCTGGGTAAGAAAACCAGCTTCAGAAGCGGAGTAGAGGCATAGATGGGGAAACATGATAAAACTGGATAATTAAAGGAGGAGGGGAGCGGCTGTACATATTCCCAGGGCTACCTGTAGTTGTTTAGCTAACAGCCCATTAAGCTGTGGAACCACCCTTCACATTATTAAATAACTTAGACCCGAACAACTGATAGCAAAGAGTTGCACCCCTGTAATGTCATTTTGTATGGTTGTCTGCCGTGCTTCTCAGGCCTTCCTTAGGGCTGGAGGGTACCTTCTTACTGGGACTACTACTTCTGTTCAGCAGGAGAGGAGAGTTGGTGTTGTACCAGGATGCTTGGCATATGCAGCAGAGAATGAGAGCAGGAGAGATGCCCTTCTTTCGTTCCCTTTCCCCAAGCCTCCATACAAGCATATAAAGCAGCCATTACACTCAGGGCACTGCTTGAAAAAAAAAAAACCACAGCGCATCTCTTGAAAAACAGTAGAAAACAGTGACATTTTCAAACAGAAGAAAAGATAAAACAATTCTATCAAAAGGCAACAGAAAATGGTGGGGGATGACTCTCAAATCAGAAACCAAATCTCACTGACACACTCAGAAAAGGAACGGGAGAAAAATGCAGAAGAGAGGTTGTTTCTCTATCAATTTTTCAATAATGCCTATCAATCTCATTACTAAACAGTTCATACATTTGCATGCATGAGAGACAATATATTAATGTAAGGCAGTTTTATTCATGAGCCACTTAAAATCCAATTAAAATGTATCAACTAAAATAAAAACATGCACTTTCCTTGGCAGCAGTTTATGGTTCACATATAGAGCTTTAAAATGTATGTGTGTGGGAAGCTTGTTTGTTTTTATGTAAAGTGCTGAAACTTCTCTCAGTAGGCATAATAATAATTTGCTTTCATGTTTTGTCCTGAAGCATGACTTTTTATTCCTACCCAAAAAAACAGTTTTCCAGCTGCACAACCAAACAAACTGCATTACTAAACATAACAAGCTTTTAAACTTCACTCCCAATGAATAAATCCAGCAACTTCTAACCAGTCTCATTTCGCTTTCATTAGATCTCAGTGTATGGAAACCTATTCTATTCCTTCATGTATGGCATATTCCTTATTTGTAGTACCTTTGTCAGGGAAATTAGGTCTTGAAACTCTGATTGCATGAAAAAGGCCTACAGAAAAAGTCTTCCTCTTCTTCTAGGCAAGTATGCTTAACATTTTTTTCTTAACATTTATAGCCATTGAATCTACATTGCAGTTGTCTTATCAAGCATATCAGTTACATAAATGTTAAAACATATGCCACTCTAAGGTTGAACAAAATTATTTAACCCACAATTTATTGATATTAACTGATTAAAAATAAAAGTCATTTTGATTCAAATATGTATCTTTGCTTATTCAAGCAGAACAGATATCCAATAAATCAGAACTTACAAGGTGTTGCATTCTCCTCAGTTCCCTCTATTTCTAGTGGTGGTGCCCTTTTGTGTCCTTTCCTTCCACGCACACTCCATTCCTGGAAATTGTCTCCAGTATGGTAATTACTAGAAATTGAATTATCTAGAGTCAATGGCTTTGACATACGCCCTGTATATAGGTGGGATTAACCACCTGTAGTGACTGCAGATGGTGTTTATACTGCCCTGACTGCTCAGAGACTTGAGGGAAAGACAGCTTTACTGCTTTGCTTTGGCTCCACGGATTTCTTGCCAACGGCAGCAACAGGAGTAAAACCACCACTCTGTCAGGCATTCAAGGCCGCTTCATATATCCCAGACTGCCCTGAGTCTACACCGTAGGGACTGTACTCGTGCTGTCGGGGCTCCATCACAGTAGCTGCCTTGCAGTCCGTGCTGCCTGCATTCTCTCACCCTTGTGACACTAGGAATTACCAATTCTATTTTGCCAATTCTCTCAGATGGAGATCTGAGGCCGATTAAAAGCCCACTGAGGAGCTGGTCAGGAATCTTTTCTGACAAAGAAAATAAAAAAGTTCTGGATCAAAGCCATAGCTGACCAAATCATGTGGGATGCTACAGCATATTTTTCCATCATGTCCCTGCTTTGTTGGTCCATTTGGACTCCTATCTGCTAGAAAGTTTTCAGTCTCCATATGAAAATTCAGAATGGACAACTGTAGTGAATTATTATGCATCTTGTAACTGGTGGTTTTCCTGAAATCTTAGGTCCTGAACTCGTAGGAATACATATGAAATGTAATCTTCATTATTTCTAATTAAGAGATTGTATAGATTCTAGTACAATCTAAAGGCTGACCTCTTACTTCAATCTTAAAATATATCAGTTTTATTTTAACACCATGACTTCTTGGAGGGGATAGGAATGAGTTCTTGCTTCTAAAAAGGATGAACACCACCAACCTCAACACAAGGTGAGAACCCGAAGATACAGAGGAAGAGAGATCCCCTCTTGCTAATAAACTAAACTCAGAAACATTTCTTCTTCTTCCCTAGGGTTTTTGGCCGTTCCTTCTAACAGGCAGGTTGTTTATTTCAAAATACGCCACTTGTAGAAGGAGGCAAAGCCATGCAACTTGGACAATCTCTGATTGCAAAACCAAGGAAAGTTTGTTGTATTTTCAAAAAGAGCTACTTGCACTTGCAAATGCTGAGCATTCTTTTTGAAATTAATTTCTCTGCACACTCAAAAAAATGCATCAGAAAAGAAATACATAGTTTGAAGTATTTGAAGAGTCTTCCCAACTCTTATT
This sequence comes from Sagittarius serpentarius, assembly GCA_034782735.1. Lineage (NCBI taxonomy): Eukaryota > Metazoa > Chordata > Aves > Accipitriformes > Sagittariidae > Sagittarius > Sagittarius serpentarius. Next base: position 3,410,473 of record JAVKLA010000047.1, read on the forward strand.
ACCTTGCTTTTAATTGATGTAATTTTGCTCTTTAGGTTACTTCAACCACATCAGATAAGTCTTACCATTGTTATCTAAGAAGGAGCCTTGTAGCAACAAGCATGTTCTGCAGTAAAAGGGATGTGTCCTTGACAGGGAATAGTTAAGGGAAAAAACAAACAATGAAAAACAACAATTAAAAAACACACACCACAACCCAGCTACCAGCCACCTCTTCATCAAAATCTTACTATCTGAAGGCAAAAAGAGGAAATGCAAGGAGGCAAATCACTTTCCTAGTTCTCCAGTCAACTGCTGCATGAGCGCTTTGTTTTCAAACACACCTCTTAAAATAATTAAACTATTTCGTGCCAAGTATTCTAAGGACCTGCACCATAGGTAATTATTTACCTGTTCTCAGTTACGTATCATGAAAGATATATCTCTGCAAGTCAGGCAGGAACTCCCAGCTCAGTTCTTCAACTTCAAAGCTACCTTTAAAAACCCTGGCACTTGCAGAGGCATCTACTACACGTCCGTTGAAACAGATGCTTTTTCATGATACCTTTACCAATGCCTTCCAAAGCAGAAATATAAAAGGAATTAAATCTCTGGAATGTAATTAGTACTGTAGTGACCTCAGTCCATGGAGAGTAAGGTTATCAAAGGGGTGATCATGGCGGAGCACTCTCCCATATGTAGTCAATGACTAATTGTTACTCTTGGGTAACTTTTTTCTGTACTGACATTTTTCATGATAAAGCCACTTTAGAGGGCTGAAACTCAGGGCAGATATTTTTAAAATAAACAAGACTTAAGAGCAAAGTACAGGTAACTAGAAATGCAAATATATAAATCTATTTCAAACACTGCTACCTTCAGCAAGATGAAAGCCAGTTTAACACCAGCTTCATATAGAAGAACTTGATAGCAATGGATAAAGGGAGAAATCTAAGACACTGGCAAAGTGCCTCAACTGGAGTTTGTTGACAGCTCTGAACTGAATTTAGGATGTACCATCACATCTACAAAGACTCTGGTGTAAAACCGACGAGTGTTAAAGCTTACAGCTTGTTCTGCCAGCAAAGATAGCTGAAAATATCACTCTCTTGTCAAAAAACCCCAAACTAAGTGTTTCTAAAGGACTTTTTGCCAGTATCCTTAAGTATACATCAAGGTCTGTGAGAAAGACAACTTCAAGTGGAAGCTGAGGGAGGTGGGGAAGGCGAGGGGGGCTCAGTTCCCTCAAACTCTGTGTGACACCAGCTGGGAGCTGCCAAGAATCCACTGTGCTTGCAGCGTCTTCATTAAAAGGCCTAGATAGCTGCCAAATTAACCTCAAAGAGAGGTTATCTTTATCTGTTAGAGTGGTAAAAAAAATTATTAATTATTTTATTGTGGTAGGCATGTAAGACAATAAAGGCTAGTGGGGGGGGTGGCCTAGTTATCTCACCAGTTATCTCACCTCAACAGTTTGCTGCCATGCACCGAGGCAGAAGTAATACCCGGTGGGAGATTACAAGCCTCTTGAGTTTCATCTTCGGGGCGGAAAGAGCCCTGGACACGACAGAGACACCCATCCTGTTTTACCTGCTCGCCTGACGCTAGAGCCAGGCCATGGGCAAATGGCTGCCATGCATCCCCTGGCCACCGAGACAGGAGCTGTAAGGAGAGGGCATGTGCCCTCTCCTGCCTCCTTCAGCCAGTCGTGACAAAAAGCGGGCCCAGGTAGGAAAGAAAAGCCAACCCGTAGTGTTCAAAGGTACACTTTTTCGCAACTATTTTGCAGTTTGTTTTTTTTTAAAGGTTTCCCGGAAGGACAGATTTCAGCACTTCTGCTGAAGGCGACACAGTGAGGCAAAGTGCCTCTGGCAGCCAGACCCTTCACTGGAAAGTCCCCAGCAAAGCACCTTGGCTCTGAAGGCAGTAGGCACCATTTCCAGGACAAGAAATTGCAATAAACGCCCTTCCTTTGCTCACTAACACGTTCAAATATGAACAGGACTGACATCACCCTTTTAAAACGAGCACAGTGGTTACTTTCAAAGTAAAGCAGACCATGTGTTGACCTCCAATTACACTGCCCAGAATGAAAAATCAGGACAACTGTTTAAGACACCAAATGACATCACTTTAATTAATGAAACCTGTCTATCAACATAATTCACTTAAATACTTGTCACGTTCAAAGCTGCTTTAAAATGACATTAAAGGGATTTACACAAATTGTCCCCAGCTTTCTTTATCAAGCTAAGGTACAGGAATACCTTCACTTTCTGTATAGGTTTGTACGAAATTAAATGCAAACACAAGGGCAAAATTAACTTACTGAATATTTTTATTTCCAAACGTGTATTGCCTGGAAAACATATTTTCTATTTTTTTTTTACCTCTGAGCCATTAAAAATATTTCTACTGTGACAAGATTCCTCTGTCCAGACATGAAAAGACTTAACAAATCATGCTGACTAATCCTCTCCTGAACTTCAGTTTTTTCATTTGTTTGTTAATATTACATGCTACCACAGAAGTCAGTTTTTTAAAAAAACAAACCCTATGACTCATTTTCTTCCCCCAATGCTGTCATGTTTTCAAACACCACCTTATAATCTTTCCATTTTAAAAAGTGTATTGAGGACAGTGATATTTTACATCTACTTGTGCAAGTGTGTGTGACTGCGTAAAATATACGAGGGCTTGTTACACACAGTATGATACAGTGGACTGGTCAACAAGAATTGATTAGAAGAGACCAGTTCATAAAGAGATGTGGCTTCATGAGAATTTGCTCATCTAAAGCAAGTGTTGGTCTTAGTGCTCACATCAAGAAATCTTGGCATGCCAAAAAGAAAAAACAAATACAACTGCTCATTAGGACCTTCTTGTCCCAACTCCAAGCTTGCTTTGTCCTAAGAGAAAGCCAGGCAAAAAAACATAGAACTCTCTTTTGGCTTAAATCACCCAAAGTATCTTGTTCTTCCTTGTCATCATGAAGTCAATAACAATAAAACAAATGCCTGGTTTTTCTAGTGTTTAAAATCAAGTTTCTAGCCTCTTTCTCAGAGATGCAAATACATAAGTAACAATAAAACAAAGGGATTTGTTCTCTCTTCAGGGCAAAGGCAAAAAAAATCTCCTCTGTTTTCCATCCGACCAGGCTTCCAAAAAAAGTCTTTCCAGTGCCTTCTTTACAGGCTTTACAGAAAGCAAACTCAGAGCAGCGTATGAAGCATTGCCCCCGCGTGCAGCTGGCTTCCTTGAGCATGACCCCTTAGCTCCCTGCCCTTGCCAGTCCCTCAGCTAAATCTTCTTTATATGATTTAGTTTGGGTCTCCAAACAAGTAGCAATGGCTGCTACTCAGCTCTGCAGTTTGCTTTGCCTCCCCACACAAAACTCCTGAATTCCCATGCCTGCTGTGTTCCTGTAGCATCCAGGCTAGCCCACACCTTCCCATCAACAAATGCTCTTCCAAACTTAGTAGATTAAAGGATTTTATGTCTTGGGACCATTTTGTTCAGTTGCAAAAGCTAGTGCGAGCTATTAGGAAGGCTGCTAGATTAACGTGTTCAAATAATTCTCCACAACTATGCATACAAGACTCATCTGCGCAGATGCACGAGCTTTGGGATGGTCTGGCCCAAGCGATGCAGTAAGGCAAAGCTAAAACTACCTGAGAAATGCACTGAAGCCATCACCCAGAAGAATACTGCTTTTCCCATTGTGTTATTTCATTTAAAATATTTACAAATCAATCATTTACAATGCAGTCAGAGCCATGCATCCTGCAGACAATAGCCTTTTGAAAACTACCCCTTAAGAGTGCTTCAGTTACAATACTATTTAAGGATGTTGCAACTGCATGTTTTAAACAAAAACCTACTGTAAAAATCCTTTTACTAAGAAATGCAAAACATTCCCTGTCTTCAGACCAATCTTTGGGATAAATACAATACTCTGACTTCTAGATTCAGATCTTCAGGGGACAGCACAGTCTAACATATACTGTTTATTTCTTTGTATAAAATGGCCTTATCTCAATTCAATATTTTTCTAGAATACAGCACGCAACAGTACACTGAGCAAATGGGAGCAGAAAATACCATCGTGGGAACACCGTAACCACGAGCGTATTCAAAAAAATCACGTAGCTAAAAATAGAGAGATTATTATTTTGGAAAATTAGTGGTACTTTAAAGTCATTTGCAACAACTTTCCTCCAAATGTTTCATTTCTTTTAATACTGTTACCAGCACTGACATAAATACACCAAAAGAAACTTTGCCTCAAGCCCAAGACTCTGTCTTGAATATTTCAAAAGCAAGAAGATCACAGTGGCTTAATTAAAGAGCCCTCACTCCATTTCTTTACTTTTCCCATGTTGCTGTTACAGTACAATATGCCTCTACAAGGAGGCATAAGCATCTATGCTGCTTCCATTTTCTTCGGCTATGCAATTATATCATCCTTAAAGTGACTCTGAACTAGCAATATTGACAACTGAAATACCTCTAGTTTTTTACACAACTGCTATCAGGAAGAGAAACTTCCGAGCAGCCTCAAATCTAGACATTTGTGTCCTGACAAGAACTAGAAAAGGCAAATCTTCCACAGTCACTTTTCCTTTTGACCTCTCTCCTGAACAGGGTGGTGGATTGTGAGGCTCCAACACTTCACAGAAGTTGGAGACTCCAAAATCGATAGCAGAGAAGCACTTGGAGACTCTGCTGTTGAACCTTTCATTTCAGACTCGAAGGGCTAACATATTTTCCCCCAGCTAAATCAGCTGGCCTAATGAAGTTCTCCCCCGCCCCACAAATCCTGCTTCTCTCCTGCCTGTAGAGCGTTACAGCTACAAGAACACCTGTACTGCCCATTTCAAACAAGAGCTGTATATGCACAACTTAAAAACTGCAGAAACAAGTTCATCTGCTGTTGTGAATATGGTCTGCAAGGGCAGCTGCTGGGAACCTTCAACACATAATGCCATATGAGAGAGAAAACTGTACAGCAATTTTGCATGTCACCGTTAATTTACTTGTCTACTAAAATACATATAACACGTATAATGTAAATAATGCAAGCAGTACTGACAAGGTACACGGGATATTCCCTATGGGATGTTGGCATTACATAGAAATCAAAGAACATCTGTGCCTTACAGACATGACAGAAGATGTCACATGAATCTGTATAAAAATGGCCTGCATTTTTAAAGTAGCGAAAGGAGCCAGTACAGCTAAAAAGCTAGCTGCAACGCCACAAACATCCAAGACTGCAAAGTCTACATGGGTGGAAACTAGATTCTGACAAGGTGAACTTCGCCAGACCCTAACGTAAGACAAGCTGCCATCCTGGCTAATTTTTCTGAGCAGATCTACTGCCCTTACTAGGCTGACAGTGAATCTGAAAAATCCATCGTGGCCTTCTGTGCAGTTTTAACATGAGTTGAAGAGAGAGACTACCAGGCAGATCCCTTCAGCTTTGGACAGGTCAGTCTGCGTTGCCCAGCTGAGTGCTGGAGTTAATCCGTAGGGCAGAGAAGATATGGGTCACTTTTGTAACTGCAGCTCTGCTCTTTTTTTACGTTGTTACGGGCCACTACAGCATTACTGTGTTAATTGACTATTACCCTGATTTCCAGTCATTAGTTAGAATTTCAAATCAATCTGATCAAACAAAACATACCTTGTGAAAGTAAACACTCATTGATCCACTTTAGTCTCCAGGGTCTGTTTTAGGCAGCGTGGGCTAACACAGGTTCTTTGATACTTCAGATTAAACCTCATATTCAGATGTGTTATTTCTAACAGATTGCTTTGCACGTTTTAGACATTTATATTTTTAAAGGGAAAACTGGGGCTCTGTCATGACAAATTCTGCATTTTATGCACTACAGGACACCATTATCACCAAAGAATGCTTCCACCTCCACTAAAAACTGGAACTTTATTTTTACCCGTGTATAAATTATTTATAATAATTGCAGCATAAAACAGATGGGAAAAAAGTCCATGCCCTAGTCTGCTTCTTTAGATGCATAAAGGCCACACACAAATTCCAGGTGTATTCTAACCTCCCCATACATAAAAATAATCTGAACACCCAATCTGTGTTTCCTGTTTTTGTTGGACAACTCCTTGGATTCCTCAGACTATTTTAGACCCTAGACAGGTTATACCAGTGTAATTACGTGAATTACAGGTACAGGGTTTTTTAACTGGTGTAGATGTGTTACTGTGAGCCATAATGGGAAGGTAAAAATCACCGCAGAAAAAGTGATTTGGTTTTGTCTCCCAGCCTGCAATAAAACACTCCAATCCACCTGAGCCCATGCTGATGGACGGGATGTTTCTTTAGTTCTGTATGAGAATAATTAAAGCAAGGGAAAAAAAAAGCCTTTCTTTTTAGTGGGAAGACCAAAGTCATGAGGGACAACTTCCTTGCAAGTACATTTGGTATAATGCAGATCTAAACAAACCCTCACAAAATAAGCATTGTGAACAGTGCAAAATTACCTCTGCTTCTACTTACCTTTCACTTGCAGAGTTCTCAGTTGTCATAAATCCACTTGCTCTGCAGCTGTTTATAAAGCCCTTGATATCAAAACCCTATTATTGTTGTCAAACAATTTCATTTTAAAACCAACAACATGGAGAGATTGCTCATACATTACGAAGACTCAAACATGCAGAGAGACACTTCTGCTTTATTTTGCACAGTCTGTCCTCAGCTCAGCTCCCTGGGCCTGCACAGTACCAGAGCTTCAAACACTAACTCCTTTCATGACTTGGCCAGCAGCATAGTTTACTCTGCCAGTCCTTTAGGTGTGCCTGCATGAATTTTGAGGGGTCTTGCAGCAAAACAGGTGAAGGAACTGATGGAATTAAAAAACCAAAACCAAACAAAAAAACTTTTCGGGGTGCTTTGACTAAATATAGGTGGCATGGATCCCAGCCAAGGTGACAGCACAGACAGAAGAAATACACTATAGTTTGAATGAATAACCACGATGTACAAGTGTTACATGGAGAAGAGAAAAATAGCAGGTTTACTGCATTTTTAAGACAACTCCAAGTTAGCTCAAAGAATGGTGAAGGAGTAAGAAAATGCCTGTGGATGGGTCCTATTCAGTGAAGACCTATATATTTTTTTGTTAACCTAATGTCAGCAATTGTTTTTCTGGGACCTTCATCACGTCTGTGTGTCTGCCTGAAGACACTGGGCAGAGATATTCTCGGTCAGTATGCTTTGGGAGGGTAAGAGCCCAAAAGGGAACGTTTTTAAGCCCCTGAGCACAGGAGACGAGCACTGGTCCTTGGGACTTTGCTGCTGAACTCAGAGGTCCCACTTCTGTCAATGTAGCACAGAGAGAAAGGGTGGCCAGGGAGCGTGCCAACACAAGTCACCTACCTGCTCAGAGCAGCACCATGAAGGTCCACCTTCAGAGGCCCAGACTCCCCAGGGGCATCCACCTGAGGGTGCCCTTTCATAGCAGTATGATACGGCAGGGTGTTCACAAAATCATTTTGGGAGATCTTTGGGTTTCTTTCTAGCTTACAGTCCCCACAGAGTTAAACTGCAAAAAGGAATAGCCAAAGGAGAACTTGCCCTCTCAGAAATTAAGAGGTACAAAAATTAGGTACCTGTACTTTCAGGGACCCAAACAGTTGGGACAGGAGGTTCCGCGACCTTACAAAAGCAGTCTTGGACACCAGGTCTGTGTGGACAACTGAGGATCCACAGGTAGAAGATAATTAATTTTTGGTCAAGAGAGCAGATCAAACTCAAGTACTGTGACAACAAAAGTGAAGGGAAACGAGGTCTTCCAGCCCACTGTAATTTCAATTTTTCCTGCCATCAACATGTGGAGAGACAGATCGCTGTTTTCTAAAACAAGATGCATCAAGATAAAGACTAGCCTGTGACATTTAAGTACACTAAGAACAGGACTCAAGAGAAAAGAGCTGATCACTTGTCTTCATTAAGCGTAATGATTTTCACAAATGCCCAATGTTGTTGCCTTTCTTTTTAATATAAAATGTACTGACAACATCTGGGGCATTGGTTACCGTCTCAGTAAGGTTCCAAAATATTCACCAGCTTCAGACAGAGTTACAGGGTACACTGCAAGTTGCTTGTTTTGAAATGAAGCATAAATACTGTTCTGCAGGTTCATATAAACATGCTAAAGCCAACCCAGCCTTAAACAGAATAACACTCACAGAAAGCTGCGTCTTACTAATTTTAACCTCATGGACTAGGCAAAATTAGGGGCCTTTGAATTCCAGTAACATGAACTCTTTAACTGTCTGTCATAAACAAATACCTAGACTTGTTTTTAACTGCATTTTCTGGTTCCTCTCTGACAGGTTCCCATATTATACTTACACAGTGTCATACCATGTATATGATAATAATGTACGTCCTCAAACTCAGAGGGAGCCTCCAAAATTCTTAGATCTAAATGTAGATCTTCTCATCCTGCCTGTAATCGCATGGAGACAGGACACAATCTCCTTTTCCTCTGTAACTCTACACATGCCATAGATAGTTGGTCTGTACTACCATCAGAGCACTCAGAACAAAACACAAGCAGATCAGTATCACCACTGTAAATTTCAGTTCCTTTCAGCTGAAAAAAGTCTGTCATATAGTTGAACTACCAAGATACACAAGTCACCTAGACTTACAGGTTGCTCATTTTAGAGACCATGCCAATGATTAAAGGACAATTAAAATATCCGAAATATGGTGTGTGTGTGTGACAGAAACATAATTCATTCTTCCTCTTTGCTTACAAGCAAAGCACAAACGTGAACTTGTACCAATAAAAATATTGCAAACCGTAATCTTGTTTTCATTTGTTACAGCGAGATAACACAATACTGCACATGCTGCTCTGAAAATCATTTTCATACAAATTAAAAGGTCAGCATGGAGATTTCCCAAGCACAAGTTTTGTTTACTATGGGACCTGGGTCACGAATTCATCTTTGTGAAGCAGCAGTTGCACGACAGTTAATTTTGGTCAGAATTAACAAACATTATTACTGCACTACCTAAAAGCGATTACTTAGGTAAGGCCTGAGACCAGAGGCCACTGAGCACTGGGGGCCATCCAACTGTATTTGTCTCTGAGACGAGAAGGTGTGGCTTGGCTACAGATAAGGTTCCTGTTAAAGCTGAGTTAACTTTCGGGACGAAGGTGAACGTAAGTAAGAGCAAGATACTGGTTCAGGAAGACCACTGCCTCCTCACATATCTTCTACAAGACCTGCAGAAAAACATAGCAGAGGCAGTGACAAAGGTTAGTGTCGCAACTTGCAAGTAACTACTGACACCACCTCTGCTCCCAAGAGCAGCTAAGGTAAAGTCTAGTACTGGCAGTAGCGATTTGGCTATGATGACATTCAAAGCTAGAAGAAATGACAAGGCCAGGGCTAGAATGGCAGTTCAGCCCAGCAAATACCAGCACAGAATAAAACCTGCTATCAAAGGGTAATGTGGCTTTATTTACATGTGGAATTAGAAGAGGGTGGTGGCCTAGAATAAAGGATAACACTGGAGTTGGGGTTAGGGTTGGGGCTCAGGCCAGCAGATATTGATAAACTACAGCTTAGAAAGTGCCTCCAGGTTAACATGAAAAGTGGTGCTGGCTTAAGCCATCTGACTGCAGAGATCTGTGGGATAAGGAGTGAGATAACGCTAAGATTAGGAGTGGAATTAGGGTCTGAGCATACCCTGGAAGAGATTGATAAACTGCATCATCTCATTTTGCTATCAGGGAGGGCCACGTTGTGATAAAGGTGCCACATGACAGGACTTCACACACCCTTAGCAAGCCAAACACCACCCAGCATGCCAGGCCCACTCTATGTCCTCTGTTGACCCAAGGCTCCCCAAGTCATACACGTGCTGTCAAACCGATGTGTTCCCGACCCCTCAGGGTTACTGTATATGTACACTTCTGTCCATGTGTATGTGCACAGCAATCCTGGCACTCCCTAGATGTTCAGATTTCCAGTACCGCATGTGCACAGCATGTATGTACTGCGCATGCGGGCAAGGAAGAATGCCCCAAACAAGGAAAGCATCTGTCTGAAAACATCCAGTCCTTAATGTCTCTATTTCTCCCTTCATTTGCACTAGGGCTGCCATATCTGAAATACATCAAAGACCAAAAAAGTTAAGCATCTGACACAGCCAACATCTCCTCTCTTCACAGATATATTTTTAAAAACAGTAGATCAAGTCTGTGCAGCAGGTTGGTCCTGCCAAGGAAATCAAAAGCCAAATCAGCCAAATATACCGAGAGCAACACAAAAGCTTGTCTGTGTCTTCTCCATCAGGAGCTTTGCCAATGATGATCTTGACAGTACTATTTAGCACTTACCCTTTTCCCAGTTCTTGGGAATAGGTGTCCGCCACATTACTCAGCATCTTCCGGGTTAAGGGATTGACCTTGACTACCGCACATTACAGAAAAACCTGACACATATCTGTCTCTGTGTTTTAATCACAAAATAGGCTCGCCCACACTAGTAATTAGTGGTGAAAAATTCAGTCTTAGCAGCAGACAGGCCTTGGACCTGACAATGACACTTTCTGGGGAAGGACAAAACATACAATCACATTTCAAGGACAAAATCCTGTCCATACTCAACACTACATAGTTAAAAACCTTAAAAATCAATATAAGTAGCACACAGCCCATCTCTACCATTTTCCAAGCTTGCAATTTAGAGAACGCAGGGTAGGCAAGAACGACAGTTGCTCAATTCAACGAACAAACCTGCTCCAGCATTCACTACAAAGTGCAGAGGAGAAAGCCTCACAGTGAGTCTTGCCGAGAGGGAATCACAATAATCGATCTTTATGGTCACAAGACCACACACTACTGTTGTGAAACAGTCACTGGGTAAATAAAGGTGTGGTCCACAACATAGGTTACCACGGGTGGCGGGGGGAGAAAAAAAAAGAAAAAGCCACACGCGAAACACAGTCTTACCTCTGAAAAGGTATAAAGTCGAGAAAAAAAGGATCTTGCAAATCTGCATGGATGTAAAAAATGTGGCAGAACAACGCTGCCACTCTAGTACTGTCAATGCAGTAAGGACACAGTACGGAACAAAGGTGAGTCGCAGAGTTAAGCCTGCAGCAAGTAATTTAGGCAAAAGCAGGAACAGCAAGAAAAGACAATTCCAAGAGATGGAGGAGTAAAAGTCAGGATGATGTAGAAATGACAGTTGAACTTCAGTTCATTAAGATGAAGTCACAAAAGTGGCACTTTCCCAAAATGATAAAAAATTAATAGCAAAACATGATAAAAATTAAAATGTAAGATGCTGATTTTAAAACACATAAATAGGCAGGTACTTCAGACTAGCAGAGGTACATATTAACAAAGCAGAACCAGAAAGATGTCATTCAGCAGCCTTAACAGCTGAAAACTGACCAAACATATCCTTAGCCTTTTTGTATTTCAGGCATGTGTACCAGTGTAACTGAAGGAGTTCAGAGAAGTTTTCCAAACTTATCTTTACTTGTCTGCAGAAATCAAGTAAAGAACTTGCAAAATAATCACTTCTACAAGACACTGCCCTCAGCTCTGCATATACAAATGTCTCTTTTGCCTCTGCACTAAGCAAAACTTCCTCTTAACGATCCAACTTCGACTGTCCCACCAATTCACAGCGTTTTTGCCAAACTGGGGGAAAAGAGAATATATTGCATCTATCCTCTAAGTAACACTGTGCTGCTTGGAGCAGCTCCCATGGGGGCTTAGCAGGGTGCTGCTGGCCACTTCTAGTGAAGACGACTGGGCTACGGGAGCGGCAGAGGGAGGAGAGAGCAAAGCAACCTTCACTCCTGCCTGCAGCGAGGGCACCGACTCAGCATGGCTGGGAGTGCCAGGGGCTTGAAGGGGAGAGTACTTGATCCAGCCAGGCCCTCCCCATCATGGGGGAGCGAAAGGCCATTTCATTCAATTCTCCCTCTGACCCCTGCATCTCGGAGGGAGGGAGAAAAAACAACGGCATTAAGCATTTAGCATTATTTCTGATGCAAGGAGGATACAAAAGCATCTCAAACAGAAGTTACTCCCATTCCAGTCTCCTAAGAGCTTCCCTCTTTACTGTCAACCCATGAGAAGTGGCGGGTTTCAATGGGGTCTTGTTTCTGCGTACTAATGTGTCCTGATCTGCTATCCAGACTCCTTTCTAGTCTCAGCTTCCACCACTACACCCTTAATTTCCATGATACTCTTAAGCTTCTGGTCCTTAGATAGGACTTGCATTTACAAAGAAGCAATATACAGGGTTCAATCCCCTGGTACAAGGGAGCATACAATTTTCCAACCTGTATTAAACTCTCAGATTATTTATGAGGTAAACGAATTATACAAATTTTGCCAAAATCCACACCTATCAATACCTTTGCCTATACTAAGAGCTCACTGGGCTCTAAAATTTGTACTGACAACTACTCTATAGAAAATAGAGTGTTAACACTTTCAAATGACGGTTCACAGTAGCCCAGATAACATTAAAGAACTTGTTGCAATTAAAATTCATAAGCTCTATTTCCAAATCTCACAACTCAAGTCAAGAACTGCAACCATAATGATTATCAGTGAAACACTGTATCCTGACTCACTCCACACAAATAAGATACTCTTACAAAAGCACTCCCCTGCTTCAGTAGAGGAGGGTGGCAAAGGAAGAAACCAGTAAGGGATAATTAAACTAATACCACACTAATGAAAAGGTGAATTAATTGAAACAGCCCATGAAGTATCCAAGTGCACACAAAGTAATTCAACAGACATTACACTGGAAGGCTGACTGTCCGGTGCATGGATGAAATCAGAATGTGGTATTAGTGGCACATCCAATGATAAAGTTGATCATGGATTTTCTGTTGCTTACTGTCAAACATCAAATACTACTGCATGTCGTTTTTGCAAGCAAACCTTACAGAATGACCGGGGAAATCAGAAAATGATACAGCCAGTATCACACTGGACAATAACACAGAAAATAGAGTTGATTTTCTGATTGATAAAAACAGTGAAATACCACATAAACTGCCCATTACTGTACCTTCATGACATCTTTATAGGAATGAATGGCCTCAACTTCCGCTTTGTCATCATCGTCATCCTCCACTCCTTCATCCAAAGCATCATATCCTTCATCCCTACTCCCATCTGTTTCTGTGGTATTAGTCATGTAGTCGATAAGCTGCTCCAGTGGAGGACTTAATTCCCGCTCCTCATTGTCCTTCAAACCATAGTCCAGGGCTTTATATATAATAATCCCTAGTGATTCAATAACCTATAAAAGTGAAAAAGAAATATTTATTAACACCATTTACATGAATGAATAGGTCAACCTAGGAACACCCTTTTCTGGTCTTTGTGTAACAAACTTAGCAACTGAGAGGGCAATAAACATCAAAATTAAAGAGAAAAATGATCCTCTAATACCTACAGTAGTACTTCAGTAATGCAGCACAAAACATGCAGGAGCAGGTCATACCACATACCTACTGCTTTCTTATTTCAAAGTTTGAAATAAAAATTCATAATTTAAAAACAAAGCAGGACCTTTTTAGATTATTTTCCCTTTTTCCTTCTAATATGACAAACCACAAAGTAACATTACTCTAGACTTCGTAAGACTATATTACATGCATATGACCTTTTTTCTTTTTTTGGAGGGGTGGGGTGGGAAGAAATTAAAAGAAAGAATAAGCTAACATGAGATGTCTCCCCCGTCCCACAAATTAACAACACTTGGAAACTGCCCTTCAGTTTCTGCATATCTTCGTTGACCTGAGAGGTGTCTGGACACAGCTGCGGACATCCCTGTATTAACTCACTGAGTGCTGGGACATCGGCCCACAAGAAACTCCTTTGCCTGTTGCACAGCCAGTGGGGGCACACATATTCCAGGGAAGCCACCAACAACTGCATTTCATAGTAATAAGGTAGTACCTCTATCAAGAGCAAAGCAAAGAGACGATGCCATACTCAGTGTAAGCTAGCAAAAAATTGTCATGAACATCCCCAAATGCTAAATGCACATTTTCTTTCTTGGCATTAATTAGTTTGCTTACAAGTAATATTGAAGCTTCTAGCATTTTAAAGATGTAAAGAGATGGCATTTCAAACTGAGGAGTTTGGAAATGGGTATTAATGGAAAGGGAAGGGAAAATGGGCTTGCAAGAGTAAACCACAAGAAGGTAATGTCACTGCTGGGAGATCCTTGTCTGACACCAACAGTAGGACTGAAGTTATTGCTTGTAATCTCTGATCTTCCTTGTGCATTGTGATGGGTAGCATGTCACACAAATGAGCAGATTCCAGTGTAGGAGTAGCTGGCACTAGAGCAACTTTAATAACAGGAGCATTTTTGAACATACCAAACCTTGTCATCAAATGGCATTTTCTCTCATCTGGTTTTCAGTACCACCCTGGTCAACACACTTTTTAATGCACATTTTTAAAATTCTATTTGGGTAAACAGGACAACACTAATGGATTCTTAAAACATTAAATTTGACTCCAGCAGCTTACTTATTTCAGCACAGCAAAGTACTTTTGGTCTGGGAGGCTGGAGGTTAGCAAAGACTTAAATTGATATCCTATTAGTTTACCTAGACAGACAATTTAATGAACTAGCTGTAGTCTGACAGCTTTACGCTTGCATACTTCAATCCTCTGTTGAGATCACTTTGCAGTGCAAATTCACTTTGCAAGACAGTGGCTAGTAAACAAGCAAACATAAAAAACACCCTTTTATAATTTATTTCCAATAATTTTGATAACTGGATTCAGTATAAATAATTTTCCTATGCTATTCTCTCAAAATGTGTTTATACGTATTTGGATAATATTCTTAAAATGCACTTAAGAGAAGTGATTGGGCAAATTAATGAAGAAAAATTTGTCTTTATTTATTTAGTTCAAAGAAGAGCTGCTGTCCTGGGAAATGCTAGTGAGACAGCAAAGTATACCAGGGAAACATCACTGCACGCTTGCTCAGTTCTCATACCCTTCCCCACACTTCTGCCATGACCCACTCCGGGGACAGGACACTGCACCATATAGACCTTAAAAATAGCTGTAACAGATCAAACTTACATTTGCAGCATATCTAGCTTGCCTCTTAGAGAAGCTATTTTGTAGTAACTGTCTTGTAAAACTTGTATTCTTAAAAAAAAACTGAAAATGTGAAAATTTCACAAAATAAAATATATTCTACTGGTAGACATGTATGTTTCCTGTAACTTGGATTCTGAGTACAATTTCAACATACACCCCTTCAGCCACTGAAAGGGAACAAAGAATACTGAGTCAATTCCAATTTGAAGTAGACCTATATGAAAATGAAGTACAATTAAATAATCACTTTGATATTTAAACACTTGGGAGTAAACACAATGCGAGTAATTTCTAACTTTAATAAAAACTAAATTTGAAAGAGCACAGCATACTTGAGGAGGACTGAAATGTCCAAATTAGATGCAAAGAAAATACCGTCTTGTGCCATGCAGTGATGGCTGCTGAACACAGCTTCTGGATTTTGCTACGCCAACACTTCAAAAAAACAGAAGGGAGGGTAATAAAGAAAGTGTGCTCTCTCTGCCTCCTCCTGTTTGGGAAGAGGATTAAGGCATTCAAAAGCACCGTGGCTAAAACTGGATGACAGCTGCTGCTTTCTTTGATGTATCAGCAGTGGGGTTTTTGCAGTTCAGTAATATGGTTTGTGCATTTTTATGTACTATGAACAGATTTCATAATACATGCAAAGCTGACACAACACGAAAGCCCGCAACGGCACCAATTCAGACCTATATTTCAGCCTCTCAGCTCCTTACTTAGGAGTCGTGATCAAAACCATATTTATTCAGTGTCTGTCAGTATCACAAATGCTTCTTGACGAAAGACAAAGCAGCAAACATCTTTGAGAAATTTGCTTAGACTTGCATTAAAACTGAAAACATTCAGCACTTTCGGTAACAGTGGTTTACCAAGGATCTTGTAAAAACCACACAAGTGCCATACAAATATCAAACAAAAGTCACAGAATTGTCAATGCTTCTTCACATGGTCAAAACTACTAATGCAACTTCACACAAATAAAACTTCTAGGTCTATATAACTAGAAAAATAATATACAAGGTTAGACAGTCAGCTCATTGCTGCTTAAATGCCTGAGTGCTGTCATTTTGCCTGTAATACAAATCAAATACAAACAAAAAAGGAAAAGCTTTTCACAGCTGAATGGATGAATTGATAAATATGCACGGTTTTGAGCTGGATAATCAGGGACTATTACTTATTTATTTTTTTTAAAAGCATCAATTATTTACAAAGAAGTCACTGGTTCTAAACTGCACCTTGAATTTTAGAACTCATTTGTTCCTGATTGATTTGAATTTTGGTGAAGGACCTGATCTTTGCAAATCAATCAGTGGCTAAATAACTTAAAAAAATAAACAAGGAAGTCTGCATTATTATGCTTTACACCTTCTCACCAAGTTCTTTTGAAAGTCATGGCTTCAGACCAAAAAAAAAAAACCAAACCACACCAACATTTCCCACAGACTGAAGTTGTACTCTGTTGTGCTTCAATCATTAGTGAAAGGGGAATTTTGTCTCACCGTAAGTGAGTATTCTTTCAGTTCCTACACCAGTCTGGACTCGTATTATACTGTTCCTTTGTAACAAATTGCGATAAAGTTGCTGGAGCACTTTGACTTCAAACACGATGTAAAAACAATATCACTCCTTTTACACAGGCAGCAAAAACAAAACCCAAACCATTCACATTCTTTTCATACACAAACACTGCATGGGACTTTCCATTTCATATACCTTCCTCCAACACATGAAGGCATGCCTCTTGGAAGGGGGTTAATTAGGGTTTTAGGTCTTTTATATGACACAAACTACGTTCTTCCAATGAACACTGCGAATTTAACATTCTCAAAACCTCTTCAAATATACAGCCTTTGTATAGGAACAAACATGTTCGAGGCTTGCAAAAGTCTCAACTGAAATTACTGTGAGTACTTCACTTATGGTTTGGTTTTTTTTTTTCCCCAGAGAAGAATCCTTTTTTCCCCTCAACATATATATATCTCTCTCTGACTCTTGCTGAAGCGTAGATGAGAACAGGCAGAAGCTGCATGCCACTCCCCCCACTCACCGCACGCACAATAGGGCACTGTCTGAGCTTTCATCCCCTTCCTAGGCTTGCCTCAGTTTTTAAACAAAGCAACAAAGCCTAAGGACAGGCTTGTACTTACAGCAGCAAAGGGCTTTTTTTCAGCTCAAATGCCTGTCCCTCCCTAAAATGCTCCCTTCCTCCAAAAGCCACTCAGGTTTTGTATCCCTAAATTGGGATTAAAGACGCCGTAAAGCTCCAGCCTCTAAGGTGAGTCAGCTAACTTTGAACTTTCCCACAGGGACCTCAGATATGGCAACCAGTCACAACAATATTTACACTGTCTTTCATGAATTCTAATAACATTTTTATTACAAATTTATACTACAATAAATATTTTTAAGCACTCCCATTTCTTACCAGCAGATCTCCAACACATCGCATGAAGGAGAATCACTCTGCCATACACTAAGAGTGCCGAGACCCTGGAGATGGCGTTAGCCACGGCACTCCTTAGGGCAGAGCTCCTCTCTGCCACCAACTCCGCCACCACCCCTGGTATTAGGCAGCACTTAGTCAATGTGCAAAGACTAACCTGTCCTACTGCCGACTTTAAATTAGCCTGCCAGGAGCTCCACACTGTGCTTCTGGTATCATAACACGCAGCGTAAACATATCCATTGACACCCTTGCAGTCAAGAGTTACGTATCTTAAATGTTCTGTGATGCATTAGGAGAAGACACACAAACACGCACAAGTTTTTGTGATAAAATTCTATAACGTAGTTCAAAAGACAGGCACATTAAAATTTTATGTAAACCCAACTGTTCCTCTCCAGCTAGATGACAGCGGGAGCAAGTTATTGCTCTGGTTATCATTTCCATTGGTAAAAAAGTAATTTGTTGTTTCTTCAGTACCCAATTCTGGAACTGAAAAAGACCACGCTTTTAGGAAGGGTGAACAAATAACGGGGTTAGGATAAACCAAAGTACACTTTTTGGTTATTTACCTCATCCTTAGATGCCCTACATAACTCTCAAGAGTACCTCATGGAAGCGTATGTCTAAATAGGTTGTTACAAGACATGCACTGCTGCCACTGCATACCTCGGGTATACTAATGTAGTTTTTACCACAGCATTCCCCAGTGGAAACAGGCTAGCATTACCCAGGTTTTAATAGCTGGGGACATTGCTAAATATAAATATGACCTTCACTAAACTGGGGCAACTTGCAACAAAAACTGTCAGATGAGAACAGTGAAAAAACTTCCAAGCGCTTCCAGGTAAGCAGCAAGGGTTCAGAGTATTTCCAATGAATCAGATGACTCCCTCATTTCCAAAGAATGTAGACATAAGATACAGGATTATTTAACTTCTGGGTGATGTTGGTTTGGACTGAAATAACGAGATACTGCTTTCTGCAATATAATGAGCCTCGCTATTTAAGACAAAGCAGTAATAAAAGCAAAGCAAAAAAAACCCACAAAAACCTCAGAGCATGTTTGGTTTAACAGAAAATAAATATGAAAGGAAATTAAATACACCCTTTTAACAAGATTCACTCTGGTTTAGATACATTCAGAGTCAGGAAAATTCCTCTACCGTATTCAGGGGAGATCTTTTTCAAAATGATTTTATATCCACTAGTCTTTGAATGTACAAAGTGAGTAGAGAGGCCTACTTAACTGAATCCTTTATACTATTCAGGTATACATTAAAGAGATTCAGCGGAAGGACTCCTGATCAAAGACACAGAACAAGCCTAAAACATACAAAGGGGATGCTTGCTTTTTGGGGTTTTGTTTTGTTCCCCCCAGAGTGAGTATGTAAAAATTTAAGTAGTTAAATGTTGTTGGACTCAGTTGCCTCTAATAAAGTAGCAGTAATTTTACTCTAAGTTTATTAAGGCTCAAGTGTAATATAACTCTCCAACTTACTCAAAGGTTCTGATAATTATAAAGAAGTTTTTGGTTGTTCAAGTTTCACTGTAGATATTATCTAAGGAGAACTATCATTTATTAGCATAAATGAAAGCAGACTTTATTCCATTGTATCAGTCTCCATTTACATTTTATCTGCTGCATTAAAACACTGAAACAAAACCCTCATTTTTTCTTCTAGTTTTTGTTCATACATTATAGTCCCCAAGATTAAAACAAATCATTACTCTGTTATTAAGGAATTTATCCAACCTGAAGGAATTTCACCAAAGTGACAGTTCATACCCACAGAAAAACAAAATTAAATTCCCTGATTTAACTGTGGAGGCTCCAGTAATAGCTGAAGCTCCAGTAAAAGAATTAGGTGTAATAATTAAGTAACACAGATGGTGAAAGTCATTTGAAAGTTCTTAAATACACCTCTATTCATATCATGGTTTTAAACAGAGGTCATGTTATCCTGATCCCATTTAAGTAAACAGCAGAGATGGTGATGACACGAAGAATTCTAAGGTTGGAATATATTTGCTGAAACAAATAGGCAGAATGGGTATGTTGCTACATTTCCCTACTGTAGGCTTAAAATTATCTGAAAACTGTCTTAAAATATCCTGCCTATTTAGGATTTTAGGTACAGTATCTCATCCTGATTTTTTAAGAAACATTTTATTATCACAGTCTAAAAAGACAATTTGCACAAAACATTTCATTCAAAATCTTAGCAGCTTTGAAATTAAGTACATCAAAATAAAGTTCATGAAAGCCCCAATGACTATGCAAACGCTGTTTCAAAATATAAGGAGAATATGTTTATCTTAAGTTAAAGACTGAAAATCAGACCATGTCACAAACTTCTATTATAGTTCCCTTCTCATGTATGCCAAAGCCATAAATCTGCTATTACTCTTCAGGGTAATGCTTCTTACACATAAGAGGTATTTTTAAAAGAAAAGTTTCAATGCAGTATTAATCTGATAAATCAACAGGTAGTATTATTACATCAGAACCATTTAATTCTACACCTATCCAGCCAAATCAATTATTATTTTTTCCAGCACAGGTAACCCTTCAGTATTGCTGACTTTATTTAGTAAAGTCAGGTCCAAACAAAGTTTTTGTTGTCTTTTTTTTTTTAAATGATGAAATATAGTTAAACATCTATATATAGTTTTACATAGAAACAGAAATAGAAAGCCATCAGGTGAACACCCCAAGTAAGCCAACAGAAGGAGCAAAGACTTTGGTTGACTACAAAAACATAACCAGGCCACGGAAACTCCAATGGAGTCAAAATGTAAGAGACAGAAATTGCCGTTTGCCATATCAGCCTTTTGAATAAAGCTATCTAGATTACACAGGAGTATCAGGTTAACTACAGCTAAAGATTTTGTAGTGAGAGAGAGAAGTGACCAGCTCAAGGAAAACTGGTATAAAGGAGAGTGGAACTAGTTCAGTAGCTTTGATCCCGAGAATTCATGTGCGACTGGTTTAAATTTGACTGATATTGCATACCTGCCCATAATCTGTCAGACAAGCTATAGAAGAAAGATAATAAAATGCTTCCAGTAGCTTTGATTCAGTTCAATTTATGGTAGTCAGGAAGCAATGCAAAATCAATGCCACTTTTATTCAAAATGCCTACACAGTTCAACTAATCTACTCAAAAAGTCTGTTTGCATTAACATCTCAGCCTTCCCACACAGATTTTGTTTAAACCACTACAGTTGCCTGCTACAGGCTTGGCCCCCATTTAATTGATCCAAAAATTAAAGTGAGTAAACACCTGCTGCAATATAAACCATTTCTTCCGTGAGTCAAGAACTTTCTCACACCTATTTTCCCCAAAATTAACAACTACAAAAGCCAAGCAAACAAAATACCTGTACAATGAAAGCTATTCTTTTAAATACAAATTCTTGATTAGTTAAAGTTTTACATTTGCATGTATGTGTTATAAGCTTTCCAGCAGTGGCTCTCAACAGACTTTACAAAAATTAGGCTGGTATCACCAATTTGTCAGAGGTATGTGTGCATTTCGGGTGCTTCACAGATGATGAACTTCACGGAGACAGATGAAGCACCTGAACAAGTTCACACAGAGTTGGGAACATGATAACTGTTCTGGTTTAACTGTAGCTTTCCTAAAATCCATCTTCATCCATTCCTGAAAAATATGTCCTTCTGACTCCCAACAGACTTCTCTGGTTAGTCAAATTGTCGAAATTCCAAGATTTCATGCCTAAACTCAATGATGTCAAGAAACAAGCTCAAACGTAACCACACAACAGGTCCTTTTTAAAGTGATGTGCCACAAAAGAAGGCTGACGTACGCTGCTGCTTTCTAGTGACTGGAGTATTCATTAACCACACACAAAGCAATACGAATTTAATGCTGCTTGTCTTAAAAGTACTGAATACTGATGGGAAGTCAAATAGCCACCAGGAAGAACATTGTCCATTTCAATGTGGAGCAAAATACTGTTTTCTTTTAGATTTTTTTTTTAAACTGGATTAAATAAAAACCCTTAAAATCAAATTTCTAAGGATTTTTCCATTACACTTAAAGGTGTTTTTATGGAGTAATACATGACATTCCAACAAAGCCCAGGTGCAAAGGAACGAGCAGACTGGAAACATAACCTTCCCTGCACATTGCCCTTATCCAATTAAGCTAATAAAAAGTATTTTACCAGAAGAAATTAAGCTTTTCTCTGTCCCAGAAAGCCCTCTATTTTTAGATGGGCAAACTGAGGGAACGGATAATGTTTATAATCATTTTAAACACACCTCCCAGCTAACACATTTATTCCATGAACTGACCAACCAATGGGATTACAACTGCCTGACCTAGAAACTTGTAAAAAAAAAAAAATTTAAAGCGAAAAAGAATTATTTTTTTTTTTCCTTACGCAGAAGGTACACCTCGAAAGCATGGCCTCAGGGAGAAACTTCGTCCTGTGAGCAGATGCTTCAGTAGTTGCTGCTCACATGGGAACACTACACGAAATCTGTGTTAGGCAGGATGGCCAGCAGCCACCAAGGATACAGACGGTAACAATTCTGGAGAAATTTTTAATCGAAGGCAAGACTTAATATTCTTGGTGTATACGTGATATTTGCCCAAATCTCTCCGGCCATTTGACTACAGCTAATTTTTCTGGACTGATTTACAGCTGCTTCCTCCAAACATACCTCATTGTACTATGAAACTTCCAGTTAATTCTCTATTAGAGTATTTTGCTCTTTTCCAAAGTTTAAAAAATTCTGGTCAAATGTTAACATTAAGCTGTTCACAACAGACCACTTGCCACTGTCTTCTAAGGAACAGTAGCCATTAAACCTACGAGAAGAAACTGGAGATGACTATCAGACATACCAGGTCTTCTACGAACATTTACCAATTTTGCAGCATTCACTACTAAGGGCCCACGTTTATGCCTCTTCTTCAGTCACATGTTTGGGCTACAGCATTAAAAAAATCACTGGACCTGTAAAAAAAATTTTCTTTCTCTTCTATAACTTGCTAATTAAGAAGTAACTGCTTATGAATTATAAACTCATAGAAAATACATTCACAGTCCTGTTTCTGCATTCATTACCCATCCTATGATGAATGTGCTACGAAGTGGAATGATGTTTCAGGGTTACTGTTGCTAAACTGAGGCAGCACATGCTTGGATAAAGCACTCACAGTTGGTACTACGGCACTTCAGTTTTCAAGTAAAACGGGCTTTTGTTAACCTTACTAGAACAGATTTTTGACTGACCACATGCGTCTTTGGGGAACTCACATTAACATTTATGTTACCAGATCTGAACAGCGCTTTCGAAGTGAACCTCTCCATCACCCCTCTCTGAGCTTTTGGGCTGCATCATAGAGTGCTGTGCAAAATGGGGCTCCTTTTGGATGAAGCTAAAACGGGAGATGAAATCCAGACGCTCACCTAATGTACTCATTGCACTGATGGCACGCTCAGCCTAAGGCTCTCAGAAGAGAGCTAATCTGAAACAAAGCAACTGGGACACATATTCCATAGACACTGGGTCCTCAACACCAACCTTCTTGCTCTACAGACTTGCAACATGCTATTTGTTAATGCAAAAGACTGAGTTGAGACTGAAAGATCATAAATAACTTCAATGCAAGACTAAACAACAACTGAAAAGTTGTAAAATAACCACAAAACTATTAAGCCAGTACAGAAAGAATAACAGCAGCCAGTATCTTGGACAAAATTTTGTAGTACACAAATTGTGGTTTTAGGTGGGCAGCTCAGATGCAGTCTGTACTTAGTTTCTGTCTAAAGATAAATTTATGGCAGGTGGCTGCACCTCTAGGATATCTGGGCCAGCACTTGTACCCTGTGATAAAAATCTAGCAGCATTCACCAGAGTTCCTTCCCCTAGCTGAAGGAGGATGAGTATCATTATGGCTGGATATGCTGATGGTAGGGAAGACAGTTTAATAATATCTGTATTATCACTAACTATATGCTAGTACATTAATGTTAAAGCATTCTACTTTGAGTCAACACACACAATCAGCAAGGTAATGGGAAAGAAAGAAAATGTATTTTATATCCTTCACCTTAATCAGAAAATACTTTGGAAAGAAAACACAAATTTGGTGATGTTACATACTTGAGAAATCCCTTTAAAATACTCCCTTGCAACAGAAGTGAAAATACTGACAGAACAGGAAAATTCTCTTTGAGATGAAAACAGCCCTATTTTGCAAATCTTTATCCTCCCATAGGTATAGAGTACAAGATGAAGCCTTTCACCAGTTTTTACAAAAAGCATTAAATTCAGTCAAAGAGTAATGATTCTTCTACACTTTAGCTTCTACTCTGATGGAAACTTCAGAAATTCTTAAAAAAACGTGGAGTAGATGGTTATCATCATTACAAAATATTTTGAATCCAGTAGAACAAGTGGAAGAGCTAAAGTTTCTTTTAAAACCAGAAACGTCAATAATTCAGACATTCTAAACAAAATAGCTTGGTTTTCCTCTTTTAACGTTAGTATATTTTCTTCCTGCTAGGTGCTGTGAAACTGCAAGTAATTATCAATGTAAAATTACCAGAGGAATGTTAACAACCACCATAATGTAACAGATCTAAAATAGAATTTGGAGCTTTGGATATTAAAAGGTGAAATAATACAGGTACACCTATACTGCAGTTCAAACCTTCTACGCTATGTGAAGGAAACCGTATCCTGACTACGCAACGGGTACTTTAACTTAAGTAGAAAAGAACTAAAACCAAATGGGTAGTTTAACATTGATGACAAACACTGGTTTTTTTTTAAAAATAAATACCGGTGTATATATACGCATTGTTCAGCAATGTATTTGTCCTCTTTTAGGACATCTACGTTTCTTACTGCAGGTCCAATTTCAATGAGACTACAGATAATGAAATATGGATGAAATAAGATTATAATTATATGCTAAACATTTACAATGTCCTGTGGATAATTAAGGCACTGTAATTATAATCTCCCAAGCCACACCCTTCCCATACAGGATTCTCTTCACCTATGTAGCACCCAGCAAGCAACTCGGGGATCTCCTCTCTGCCGAGTCCTTCTTGCTGAGCAGAAGACTGTGAGATGGTGCAGGAGAAGGGATTCACCATGACTTGGCTGCCTGTAACCTTCTGGTTGTAGATCTTCTAGTACCTAAAACAAGGGATTCAGGAAGACCAGAGGGATTCTGGATTCTCTGCACTCACCAGATCTAGCGTCTCTTTCTACCCCAAGGTTAAATTACTTAACACTTTTCAGTCAGCAGCTGGGAGAACAACAGCTTCTCAAGGAAAGCCAAATAGCGACTGCAAGTTAAATTCTCAAAATTTTTCCTTTCTCCTCTGCAAAATGAAATCATGACATTCATAACCTTAAAAAGGCAGGAAAGGAGGTATATGAAAAGAGCTACTAACAAGAAGCGACGTGCTTGATTAAAACACAGTGGAGCAAAGATATTCCCCACCAAAAAGTTCCTCAGGGTAGAAAAGAAGGCTTCTTTCATCTGTCCTACAGAGCCTCTCAAACACTAATAAGCATTTGTTTCATGACAACAAATATTATCAGAGGACTTTGGACACTATATAATAATATTTTTAAAACTCATCTCGCAGTGGTTGATAAACTCACTTTGCTCTTCCAAAATCCTCTTTACACCACAGACTTCGCAATAGGTTAAAAATCCCATACAGATGAAAAAAAAGCACATTTTTATCTACATAACCCTCACCTGAGATAACCTGATTCCTATAGGAAATTCCTGTATTTGAAAGTAAATCCTCAGATAATGTGTCATCTAAGAAAACCTGCACTTCTGGTGGTATTACAAACTGAAGTAAGGGAGCTTTTGAGGGATCAGAATCAGGGGTGGGAAAGGGGAAGGGGACTGCAAGGAAACAGGGTACTTAAGAGTAACTTACATCTTATGCAACAACTCACACATACGTGAAACTGCACTGCTGAATCTCTGTGGGGAAAAAAAGGAATCAAAAAGCCAAACGAAAACGGATAACGTGTGTCAAATGCACCTGAAAATACAGTCATTAACTGTGATCCATGGTCCCTAAAACAAATGGCATTGGGAACACAAGTGGATGCAGTGCTCTAAGCCACTTCATCACACACATCTTTACCAGAGAGGTCCCCCTCAAATGAGCATTTATTCCAAAGGGAAGATAACTTCTGAGCTGATCAGCATTTGTCCAACATCACCTTGAACAGTTTGCCAGGCTGGAGCTACATGACAAGAGACTATAAAGGGCTCTAATGAGGACTTGACTCACAAAGCAGCATTGATGTACAAATCTACTCTACAAGTAGTTATTGTAGTTATTTCACAATGCCCAGCCTGTGAGATGCAATCTCAGGTGGTCTACACCTGTTCTGCAGGGCTTCGGGCTGTCAAGGTCAGATATCTTGAGCTGGTTGTAACTTGAACTCTGGCAGAGTTCAGATAAATGCAGTTAAAGAGAGAAGAGAAAGCTTTAGTGTCTCCTAAGTATCCTATTCCAACAAAGAGCAAAGGGAAAGAGGAAGAAATTTTGTGTTAGTAATACAGGCTTGGCTCCGTCTTTTTTCCTTCCCTCTCCTGTCCCCAAACCCACAGGCATTGTTAGACGCCTAATTTTAGTTTCAAATGGTAGATATCTTTTTCATAGCTTCTCCAAGCAAAATGAAATAATAAAGGGGGGCTTCTTAAAATTTTAAGGGGCAGAAGAGAGCCTTTTGAAGCTCTCACTGTTACTGTTAATTATTGACACTAAATAGATTTAGTTAGAACCAACCAAACAAAAAACACATACGTGATCTATGCCTTTGGCATAGTGTGAACCATGCAAAGGGCAAGGAAGCAATCCCCTGCAGGACGATTTCATTAATTTTATTTTAAGAGGACTAGTCAGACCAGGATTCAGCAAGGATATTTCTAGTAACTGATATACGATCACTGTTATGAAGGATAAGCTTGAAAACCACATTATGTTTTGAGACAGTAGAATGCCTCATCACGATACATGAAAATCTTGTTATGTGTGCACAAGAGGTTTCCTATTCTGATTAAATGGGCAACGCTAATTTTGCCGTTTCCCAACTCTTACCTGCATGAGTTCATAGGTTTTATTTTGTGAAAGCAAAAAGGCAGGGGGAAGCTAACAAAAATGAGCTCTGTCAAAGCATTACTATCAAGGCACCTGTAAAACTGTAACCTCTAACCCAGAAACTAAGCACAATATGAGGCTGCTATCTTCCACATGGACTGATTTATCCTTGGCAGGTATTTGCAGAAGGGAAGAGGTCTCCCTAATACTTCTGACCAGAAACACTTCAAAAGTGTGTGGCCTGTCTCTCTTCCACCCCCACGCTCTTCAACCCATTCTTCACCCTATTTCTTCTCCTAATGGAAAAAAAGATTTTCATTAATCTCGGGCAACATTTCATTAGTAAAACTTTATTGGTAAAACTTTAGTCCCCACTGATTGGAAGTCTGGCTTAAAACTTACATGGGTGTCCATGGCTTTGGTTTCAGGCATGACTTTCCTTAGCTTTAATAAAATCTTCCACCATTTAGTCAGAGCAGATCTTTATAAATACCCACAAGACCAGCTACACATACTTAGTACAGTTAGCCGCTACATTCTATACGCCTCTTTTCCTACAAACCTGAATTGTCGATGTGGGTCTGAACAGCAGAGGCACAACCACCACAGCTGAAACGGAAATCAGTGAAGGCTGTGCTCTCGGCGCTTGAAGTGCTGTATGGCATTAAGTACTCTGAAAGTCAGGTTCTAGGTATTCAGAACGGGGCACCTAAAATTAGATTATCTGTACAACAAAATGATAACATATTATGAAAATACACATTTGTAAAACCTTTTGAAATTACAGCAATGAATGTAAAGGTACAGCCCATGACAGAGTCAACCCTTCTTTGAAAATTGATTTGAATGTTGTAGCTATAACATAGGATGACTCTGTGAAAATCCTGGGGAAAACCTGTAAGATGATGCAAATACAGAAAGGAACCAAACTGCTCCTGCAAGGCCACCATCAATTACGGGCACTCTGAGTTTGTGAACTCCTGAATTTACAACCTTAATAATTTATCCCTTTTTTAAACATGCATGTGTGTAGAAACAGTATCATACACAGATCTTCCTTCAAAATGCTCTTTTAAAATATATCTGTGCATAGCCCACGTTACTAATGTTTTGACATGTGCCCACATAAGGTATGCACACGTCTGAGTGCACATGCACACATACACACAGAAACACCATTACCTACAGTAGTAAACAATTTTCCCGTCTATCCCCTGCTATGGCTTGGAAGCTAAGCTGCTTATTTTAAAAGAGCTGAACCTACTCTATTTACTCTGCAAGCTTATTAAAAGGAGCAATTTTACACCGTAACTGTTAGAGGGGCAGTTGCTTTAAAAAAGCAAACCGAAACAAAAACTGGGTTTGCCTTTTTCTGAAGATCATAAAATGTTCAACCCTCTGTCTAGTGCCTGAGTATGTCACAAAGTAGAGACCAAACCTGTACTCCAGTAGTTTTATTCCTGTGGGAGAAGCTACTCTAGAGGAGGCGGGCAGCCTTTGAGATAACGCCGTCTGAGCCCATTTAGGGCTTTGAACATAAGCAGCGCAATTTAGAGCCACTCCCAGGATGCGACTGGTGACCGAGAGCAATGCAGGGCACAGGCACAGCACTAAGTGCTCTCACCAGTTCGCTCCACAGAGTAAAACTGGCATTTGTTCCCTTCATGTGGCCTCTTAGTCATGCACTAGTGAGCTACAGATACCATAATTCAGTCCTCCACAAGAAGACGATTAACTACAGCCAAAGAAGCAGTCAAGAGGAAGGGGTTCGGAGCCCCATCAGCAAAAGGTATCAGATGTTAACCATCACCATTTGTTAGCAGCTTGCTTTAAATCAAACTAATAATTTAAAGAAATTATGCAGACTTTTCTTAACTACCAACTGCTAGTACCACCTACAAATTTCAAGCATTAGGTCAGTTCCACAGAGCTTGTGAAAATCAGCTTACTTTTTTTAATGCTAAATTTTAGTAAGTCTTGTTTACAAGTGTTTTACAGCATGATTACACAAACTGTGAATTCAAGCATAGTGTGAACATACAGAAGTTCCATTAGTGAAATGATTTGCAAAGGTATTACATGAAATTAACCGGGAAAACAATAATCATCTAGAACATATTAATTACATTTTAAAAATGAAACCCATAGCCAATTCACAGCTATCCACAATTAGGAAGTTCATAGCTAATATATCTAATATACTGCTGTTCTTGATGTTCCTTTTTTTGTTTGTTTGTTTGTTTTTAAAAGAATAGCCATAAGGCCCATTAAAAGATGAACCTTTATAATCCTATCGCTCTTTCAAATTAATGATGCCATACAGGGAATAAAAGAGCAATTCTTTCTAGACATTTGACAGACTTAAAGATTTTTAAATCAACTCATAATAAGATCATGGATGAACATGTGAACTTCCACACCTCTTCAAAGATATATGAGGAGAAAGATAAGCATTTCAGTCAATACAAGTATTACCAGCAAGCTGAAATGAGAGACCTTTGTCTTGACAGAATGGCTTAATTTTTTGCACATGCTTTTACTGTGTACCTATCCATGTCAAAATATTCTGCAGGATTCCATTTCAACATCATTTCAACAATTTTGCCAGCAGTTGCTAGGAAAAAAAAAGTCAAGGGTGATTACATATGTCCTGTTCAATTCAATTCAGATGTATTTACAATATAATTTTGCAGAATTTTGTGAGATTAGAGTGCATGACAGTAGGAGAAAATAATTTTGGAAATATATGCAATTATTCTGCCTAACAACGAGTATCATCTGAACATTAATGTTACAAATATACAGGATAGCACCAAAGAGGATTTCCTGGTGGCTTTTAATTAGAGAGTTTGTTAGTAAATACACTGACTAGCACCCTAACTAGCAATTTTGCTCTGTGCCTGCAAGGGCAGAAAGTTGAAGAGCACAAAGCTCCTTTTTTACGAGCAGGAAGAAAGAAGGTTATAGAAGGCATCACAAAAGGATTTCCCCCCCACCCCTTGCTTTCAAAAAAATCAGGCATTGGAGAAAAGCTTGGTTAACTTTTAATCAACACCAAGATTTTTTTTGTTCACATAAAGAAGCAATTTTATCACAAGTACCTCTACTGTTTTGCCTCTATACTAAAAAACAGAAAATCCCAAGAGCATCTTGAACATTATCAGCTTAAAGAATTCAAAACAAAGGATGAACAGAGTATCAGAGTAACTGCCAGTAAAATGAATGATAAAGACCTTTTGTTTTTAAAAGCACACAGACCTTCCTGCAGAATGTTTCTTTCACTGACAGACTGCTTTCCCAAGAAGACATACTGTTTCTATGAGCACTAACTGAAAACCATTGATGTATCTCATACGTCTCCACTTACTCTTAGAGCTCATTTAAACAAAGCCTTAGCGAAGCAATCCAAGAAAGTCTCCAGAAAAATAACACATAAGTGCTTACAACAGATTCAAGAGTCAAGCAAACAGATAATCACATAATATGGGAGAGCCTATTATACAGCATGGTTCAAAAGCTTAAAAGCCCTCCTCATTAAGGTTTCATTTTTCATCATTAAAATACACTGTATCCTTATCATAATAAGGTTCTTGTATCTTTGTAATGTCACATTTCAAAGCAGTGACTTCCCCAGACCAGGCTTTGGCTGTGAATAAGCCAAGTTTCCTTTCCACTCAACTTCACAAAGTTCTGGAGGTGTTCCTTCCCACTGCTCCTCTCCCCTCATCTGCTCTAACTAGCCCTTTAGTGTTATTTTACAGTATCTTAAAATATAATTTGTTGAAGAGTATTTTAAAAAATTATAAAAAATTAATAAGACAAGGAAAATAGTCCCTTGTCCTGGTTTCGGTTGGGATAGTTAATTGTCTACCTAGCAGCTGGTACAGCGCTGTGTTTTGGGTTTAGGATAAGAAGAATGTTGATAACACCCGGATGTTTTCAGTTGTTGCTCAGTCGTGTTTAGACTCAGTCAAGGACTTTTCAGCT
>JAVKLA010000047.1:3445451-3477856 GCA_034782735.1 Sagittarius serpentarius
TTAAGTGATCTCTCCCTGTCCTTATCTCAACCCACAAGTTTTTCGTTATATTCTCCCTCTCCTGTTCAATCAAGGAGAGGGAGTGAGAGAGCGGCTTTCGTGGGTACCTGGCGTCCAGCCAGGGTCAACCCATCACATCTTCCTTTGGAAAGTACATTTACATAATCGTATGAAGTTTGTATAAAGATACTGCTTCCCAACTAATGTTCATAGGGTAGCCCACCAACATTATGTAACAGTAAAATAATACTATAAAATAATGAAATTGCGAGTCAACTCATCACATTTTTTCTTGCCTATATTGGAGAACTGTTGCAACAGGCAAAGTCATAGAAAGTCATATCAAAACAGATGAAAAAAAAAAGCATTTTGCTAAAAAAATAAAATTCAGTCATTCCCTGTCTCCCTGATATTTTGAGTCCAAGCACCTTGAATATCCTCTCCCATAACTGTAAGTTTGACTCATTGATCATACGTTACATCAGAGAAGAGTAGTATGTAGGACTCTACATCCAGTTTTGCTATCAAAGAGCACTTTTCAGCAGCAAGTAGAGCATCTACTCTTCATTGACTTTGAGCGTACAAAGTATATGCCCACAGCGTGCACACCGCCAAAATTTCCAGAAAGCTACAGCTCATGCCAGAAAACTATCTGTCGCACTAGCTGAGAGCTGCAAGCAAACAAGTTTAGAGTAGTGTTGCCCACGTGGAGCTGATGGCCACTATGGTTACCTGCATTCATAAATAGCTCAGGCAGGCTGAAACAAAGAGCCAGGTATTTCCTGTGGTTACAAGTATTAAATTTTGTATTTTCTGTTTAGAAACTGCGGCTGTCATAATCTGTCAGCAAGACAGACTCAGAGACCAAACTCCTGCACAAACACTGAAACCCTTACATTGCAAGGCAATCACCAAGACAAGCGTTAGTTACATTTCCCATTGAGGTAACAGGCATTTATCCAACCAAGGTGGTCCTTCTATATTAGATATTCCTATATAGATGGCAACATCACAGATATATAGATTTTCATTTAAAAAAATATATAAAAATATCTATTTGAAACTTTTCTAAGTAATTCCTTCCCGGAAAACCTGCATGCTCAAATCCAAAGCATTGTAATCTCTGCTCCATTAAGCCTTGAAGGCAGCCCGAATACATCAGTCAGCTCAAGATGGAAGAATCTCAACTACAACTCATTGCCTGGGGAACTTCTGCCCACTCCACGTCAATTAGCAACTGACTCAGTCATGCTGAACAGAGTGGTCCTCTTGCAACACAGCTACTGAAAACGTATCTGTATGCCAATTCATACTCAACCACTCTCCCTGGTTCACAGCCTTAGCCAGGGTGCAGTCAATCTGTAGATACTTTAGTCTAAAAAGAATTTTTTTTTCATGTAATATATGGAAATTTTCTGTTCTTGCTTTTAATGAAATTTCTGTATTTGTAAAATAGCAGCGCCTAATTAGAGGAGGCAGAATGGCAGAAAGATGTGAAAAAGGTGGCATCAGATGATGACAGGATGCTCACCTTTAGGATTTGTTAGATATAACCAGTTGACTAAATAACAGATTCTTCATTTAACACATATGATTCTTTTATTCATAGAGTGGCCACATGGCTCAGATAACAACTGTCATCTTCTCTGCTGAGCTCTTCTGAAACACTGTCTTAGTAATACAGAAAAGGAAGATTTTTCAAGTTTTCTGTTCCTTTGCCAGTTTGCAATAATAGCATAAGCAAAGCGATCTAATAAATACTTCTAACTTAAGAACTCCATAGATATGTGAGGTATCTCATCATTTCTCTTTGGAGAGCAATGAAAATGGGCAAAGGATGATTTTCTGTGTCCTGTAGAGTCCAAAATTAACTTCAGTATGAAAGTAGGGCTAGTTTTGACTAATACATTAACACTATGGAAGTTACAAAACTGATGTTCCTTGAAAACAGCTCCCAGTTTAGATGTTGCAAGAGGAGAAAGGACGTGGTATTGACTTCTTGCATCCTTATAAAGGACAAGCTTTTACTGTTCCTGTTTACAGTAAGTGAAGTTCCCTCTCTGCGTGTACTATCCTCTCTTCAGAGAGAACACACACAAAATGCATCCCTTTGCTTTAAAACTGCTTTTGCAGTACTGTGTGATGTTAATACTGCTAATGAAAGTAAGTGGGGGGCATTTGGAGTATCAGATGAGAATTAGTATTTATTGTGTTATTTTTTTGTTGGCCTGAGAGTTTAAGCCTGCTCTTTTCTGACTCATAAAGTAAGGAGACATCATAATTTCTCGTCTCAGAAGTTCAGTGAGAACATTTATTTCCAAATGTAATTTGCTGTGAAACAATTGAGATGTTTATTTTTCCACACAGGAATTTCTCTCAATCACAAACAAGTCCCTGACCTTCAAGCGAACCGGCACAATGATCCCAGTAATAATCTAAAATTATATTGTGACTTGTTGAGAATGGCCACTTAAAACAGACATCAAGGGTGGGAAGATGGAAAAATGGATAGGTCACAGTCACTCCCCTGGCTGGTTCGTGGCTCTTCCACAGATGTTGGCATCTCCACCGGCTGCGGAGAGGATGTGGATGTAAAATACCGCAACAAATCTGGAATGAATTTCTCAAGACACTGGGGCACGCTGACTCCTGTCAGCATTTAGGGCATGGTAATGCATTGGGACGAAGACAGGACAACTCCTCGGTAATTACTTTGATATCCTACTATCATACTCTCAAGATGGATGAGGCATTAAAGCTATGAATTTTCCAGATCTATTCTGTGTTTTGCAAACCTGTACTCACATGCATGTGTTGGCTGCCACTGCTGCAGGGAGAGAAAAGAACTGTGTGTATCCCCACCTACAGGGTTCAGCATCCATGTGCGTGTGTATTTTCTGTACTGGTTTTTTATGCTGCGATCAGAGAAAGGAAACATGCTTCCCTGTTTTTGAATGAGCAAAGAAAACCACGTGAGGAAGCAGCAAGGGCAGCCACCTCCGCAAGGGAAGGCGAGTCAGGAGCTGAGGGTGACCACAACAGAGGCAGGGGCAGTGCCCTCACTGACCAGGGACGCAGTCCCGGGTACCCAAACAGGAAAAGCAAAGCAGGTTTGGTGACAGAAACCAGGGTCAGCCACAGTCCACGATCACCAGAGAAGTCCCACAGTGACGAGGCAGGTCTGAGGCTTGGCCAGGAAGGCAAGCCAGCGGGTCAGGTCCAGCGAGGGACGTGACTGGGCACAGAGGAGATGCAGTGTAGCTCAACAGCCAAAATGCAATGGCTCAGCTTAAATGTTGCTCCTGAGAAAAAAGGAGGAATGCCTGCAACGAGGCTTCTCGTGGCTCTTCACAGCTCTGACACAGCTGTTTTCACAGCCGCCTGATGCAAGGCTACAGCTGTACCACAGCAGAGCTGGCCCTGGGCACCGGCAGCCCACCCCTATCAGGGGTGTGCGCGCAGGGCCCTGCCACCGGCGCTGCGCTTCAGCACCAGGAAATACCAAAACACTACAGGGGAGAGCGTGTATTCTTCTACTAAATGGTATGCGGCAACTATCAGAAAATAAAGTGTTACTGAAAAAAACAGATGTCTGAAGTCAAGGTCAAGAACAATCCAGTGTTCAGACATAACACAAGATACTGAAACATATATGGACTTTGAAAGTTAGCCTGCGAGAGCTGCATTGAACTCTGTATTTATCTTGAGTTTTCCTGAGCTATGAGACAAAATACTAGTCATCTGCTTCAGGAAGAGAAAAAACTTCATCCTCCTGAATGAAGAAGATTTGGCAACTTGCTTGCCACACTTGTTTCATAACTGATCATGAGACCTACTAACAAACCCGTGTTATTAATTTTTTAATTAAATGAAGTCTATTATATTTGGGAATCTCCTGGAAAATACTTGTAATAAAGTCATTGATGGTTTTCTGTAAGAGAACAATAGCCTTTTTAAGTCAATAATCTTTATGAAACTAATACCAATTAGATCCATCAACAGTATCACATAAGCAAGACCTTCTTTTAAAAGAAAGGATACCAACAACTGTTGCAAGAATTACTGAAAACAAACATGCACGCAACTTTCACATCTTCAAGTCAGTCTTGGGTATCACAGTACTGTGACTCCTGCACTGGCAGACTCATTTTGGGTAGCACAAGCCTCCCCAAGGCACACAGGGGTGCTGTAGCAGCCATATTCCCGTCCCGTTCATACTTTGCCCTTCGTATGAGCCTCTGACTCTCTTTAAAGAAACTAATCTGTTTTAGCCAACATCATGGCTCATTCTTCCTAGCCATCTGATCATCCTACGCTCCCAGTGACACTCTCTGCGTCAGCCGGTAGTCTGTGTGGTCAGAGCAACACTTCTGTCTCCTCCCTGAAACCTCCCTGCACCATCTCTGACACCTCATCTCCATATGCGAGGCCAGCGTGGGCGTTCCAAGCTATTAAAATGTTCCAGGACTCCCATGCATTAGACTCTCTCTCCTCTCTGAACCTGGAAAACAATCAAACTTTCTTTCCATCAAATACTTGGAGAGAATA
The DNA here is from genome assembly GCA_034782735.1 of Sagittarius serpentarius. NCBI lineage: Eukaryota > Metazoa > Chordata > Aves > Accipitriformes > Sagittariidae > Sagittarius > Sagittarius serpentarius. The sequence continues at coordinate 3,450,000 of JAVKLA010000047.1, forward strand.
ATGCAGATGAATAAACACACAGCTAAAATAACCCTGACTCAGAGCATTCGAGGAGCAATAAAAAGGATTGATTTATGCACACAGATTTGATCTTTTTTACATAAACTATTTCATTACAGCAACATGAACAAACAAATCACCAAAGTGCTCCAAACAGCGTATGTTTAGGCTGGTTTAACAAAATGAGCAGCTAAGAAAACATTACTAGTATCTAGGAAATACATAAAAATCTTTGCTTATCTTGAAGCCCTCTCATTTTAAAACTGAATTATCTATATAGGCATATATATGAGCAAATGTTTTATAACACATATTGCTTGTTGTTGAGCAGTAGTCCTTCTATAAGAAATATAAAATAATCTCAAGTATGTAAAGTCTGTACAAATAATCACTGGCAAACATGCATCTAAATTTGAAACATCCACATGGGGAAAAAAAAGGATGCATACAACGAAGTGAGAAAGATCTAGGATACACAAAGAGCTCTTAGTTTATGTAGAAACCGTCCAGTCTCATACATGTGGAAAACATTTCATCACCAACTTTACTGCAAGTAAACAGTGATACAACCTAAACCAGAAAATGAAGTATATCCAACTGCCTAATGACAATGGTTGCCTAACAGTCTTTTTAAGATTATTCAATCAAATTTGAAACTGGCTACATTATGGTAATACATGTTAGATATTTTAAACGTTACAATCTGTAGGACTCGTTAAGTAACAACAAACCTCATGTAACATTAGGTTCAGTGACTTGAAGTCTATTCTAAAACTTGTGATCAGTCACAAGGCTCTATGACTCTTGAGATTATCATTTCACTTAAAGGGAAACTGTTTTTCCCCTCAGATATTTACATATTCAGAATGAGCACATATCTACTTGCCATAGCTTAACAAAAAGCTACCAAGTCTCACTTTACTTCTTCCTTGTGCGACACACGCTAATTCCTGATGTTGTTTTACACGTCCGTGAACTAAACAATTCCGCTGCTAACAGGAAACACCAACATATCCACTATGCCTTCTTTCTGTCTGCTATTTCACCGTGTCAAAAATAAATACATACATACGAACACACATACGTGGTTTTGTTTGCTATGCATGATAAAACATGAGCTTAGTATCAAAAAAAAAACCAAACAACCCCAAACCCCAACAAAAAACCCCCTTAGAATGATTTGCAAATCAAAAAAAAAGACCACTCATTGAAGACTGACGTGAAATTGCTGGAATGAAAACCACATGAGCCATTTTCCAAACATACAGACACAAGGTTATGCACAGAAACTACAAACAGGAGGTTTATTACCAGTGATCCGAGTTCCTCAAGATCTGTAACCCAAAGTTTCAGTACAGAAGGGCACTAGAGTTTGGGAAGTCTGTTTCTAGTTTTAACAGTAGTCTGAGAAGGAGCTCATGCCTTTGTCTTTCATGTTGTGCTGCCACATCAGTGTTCTGCTCTGAGCACTAACCTTCATGCCCTCAGTATTTCTCAACCTGCAATTCAAAACAAGTGCTAGCAGATTAAAGGTGAGACAGAAAGAACGTACCCATACCCATGGATTACATTTTCAAGTAACTACAGCTATTACTAAGAATTTCTTTTTCTGTGTTTGGGTGGCTGTCTGCATATGTGTTCTTCACAATGAAGGTAGTGGAAGAGAGGAGTAGATTTCCTGGAGAGGTTGTGGGATCTCTGACCTTGAATGCAGTCAAAATTTGACTGGACAAGGCCCTTATCAACCTTATTTAACTTGAAGTTAGCACTGTTTCCAGCATGCTGGTCATCTGGTCCACCCCAGATGACCAGAGGTCCCTTCAGATGTCCCTTCTAACTATATTATTCTACGATTCAATAACATTGAAACTTTGGCCAGTTTCAAGCCCTGTCTTACAAATTTACAGTCATTAAAGAGCAGATCGCAGAGGCCTTCATACATGTGAGGATCCAGACTCCAGCACAGTTCTCAGCAAACAGCTTTGTTGCCAGAGTTTTCAGCAATGCCACGCAGCTTAATGAAGTTACAGAGCTCCTGGTGGCCATGCCCAACAAGTCACTGCTGGAAACCTTCCCAACATCAACTCTAGTGCAGCTAAAACTCTGATGAAATAAATGGAAATCAACAAAGCCAGTATGACCACAGCTAATGTAAATCAGTCTTGGCACCGCACATTAGCTGTGTCCAAAGGATTTGACTAAGGATGGCCAACCTGCACAGTTACTCCACAGTGGAGACAGAAATCTGAGAGATAATATGAAGGGCTTAGACCTGTGAATGTTAAAAGACCATTTTTCACATTCAGAGCAAGTAATAAAGCTTGTTAGACCTTGTGCATCCAGGAAGAAAACACAAGTAAATTGTATAGGAACAGCTGGCATAGGATCTTCAGTGTCTCCCCGTAAATAACGCTCTGGCTAACAGGAAGACCAACTTCATAGAAGGACGCACCAGCAAATATGTTGCCAAAGGTACAAATTCAATAGGATACTGTATTGTTCAGTGTCTTGTGATACAGGAATCAGGTTGTTTAGCATCTTATGACCCAACAGTGTTCTCTGCAGGCTGGAAAAGGACAATGCTTGTTTTTCTTGACCCTAGAAATCCTGGTAGACATTCTTAAGTCAGTCACTGCAATGGAAGAAGCTGAGGAAACCAGAGACTTTGTGTAGTAATTACATCTCTAAAATGGACTGTGGCAGTGAGTTATTCCTCCACCTCAGTGCCAATAGGACGCAGTGCCATGCAGCAGGAGTCATGGAGGTAAGATGCCAAAAACATACGATAGAAGGTACTAAGAGGAACACGGCCTCCGTAAGAGTGAACCGTACATTCAGGATCCTAACTCTGTAGCTGTAGGTGTTACCAGAGAGTGCAATGGCAGCAGCTGCTAGGCTTAGGGCAGTCAGAATTTAGCAGAACTTGTGGCTGAGGACAACCATTTGCTGTATCCATTCATACCTGTTTCTTTTGCTCAGACTTTTTTGCTCAGTATACCCTTGTGAGATCTGCAGGTGAAATCCTGCACGAGGATGCTGAAGACCACTGTGATATGCAGCCCCCAGGGCCATGGCAGAAGTGGGTCAAGCCATGGACAACAGTGGAATTAGCCTGGAACACCAATGGGGCCAACATGGTCTAAAATGCCACCCATCACCCTTCCAAGGACGGATTCTGCAGATGTGGGCTTTGCTCCCTCCTTTTGTGGCACTTGAAACCACTGACAACTCTATGCTTAGTTACTGGATCTCTCCAGAGCAGCAGTGATACTCAGAGTGTGGGTGGATGACAAGACGTATGCTCTGAAGAGCCTGTTCTCAGGAGGTAGATTGCTGTCTACTAGCAATTTAAAGGAAAGCAGAAAAAAGGCAGACTGGGATCCTCATTCACTGAGGAGCTAAAGAGGTCTGGCACTAAGAGGTGACAGGCAAAGTAATTAGAAAACAACTATTTTAAGGGAGAAAGGGATGTAAAAGAGTAGTAGAAGTGAATCAAGATCATTCCAACAGAATGATTCATAAAAAAGTAAATTCAGAAAAAACCACGTCCATAATACAGTTCCTGTTGTGCTGGGTGATTCGGAGGGATGGGCATGCTCCTAACTAGATCTTCTGCACATCACAGGCAGCCACAACAGAGCAGCTTGGACGAGCACTGTAAGGATCTCTGGTCAGGTCTGCCAGTGGTGCACAGTAATCCAGGTCCTGAATGAACACAGGAACTATCACTGAGAGACAATGTATCATTTCTCATTCAAACTCATGTATCAGTGTAAACGTAATTACACATGTAGTTGCTTTGGATATGGGACTGGGGCTATAAAAACATGATTTTTGAGGAAAACAATAATCTGTTTTGTAGTTTCTGTACAACTGATGTTAGAAGGGCTTTTTATTTCAAAGTCTAACAATTCTCAGTTTCACTGCATCAAAGCCACAGGGGTTGTAACTATCATAAAGCCTGAAGCGGCTGATGTTCTTTGTTCCTGTAGCCATTAAACTGGGAAAAAGCACAGCAATCAACACTTTTCTGCCTTCTATTCAGAAAGCTTTTTGAAAACTTTCTTTCACAGTCACTTTATAAAACCTGTAATAGGCCACATCAAACAAAAACCCCAGTGTCACATAAATTCAGCCACCTTTGGAGAATAGTATCTTTTAGTTATACACAAAAAAAATACAATTGTCCGTTAATCCAAAATGTTCAAGTTTCCATGCCAAGACAGAAAATGCAAGACAGCGTGTATGACTATCTGCTGCAGTGCCCGCTGTCTGGTAAAATCCATCTATCTATTCACACAGACATAAGACTGAAGAACCAAGATACTCATACATATATAAGCGCTTTTTTTCTTTTTCTTTTTTTTTTTTGAAAAAGAAGATGAGACACTGACAGGAAAGTGCTTGGAATCTCATTAATTTGACACTTTGTTTTTCAATTTGACATTTGAAATGCTAGAAGAATACCGAAATGCTAGAAGAATACCAAAATGCTGTGTTGCACTGTAAATCCACAGTAAGGTTCAAGACGGTTTTAATGATTATATCTTCATTCACGGTACATCTGCTGAAAAATTATACCAGTCCCCTGAAGCGGATTTTGTGAAATGAAACTCTATTTTTAGGACCACTAGCTTGCTCACTTCTAACAGATTTTTTTTTTCTTCAAGTTATCTGTCCTACTACTTATTACTAGAGTATTACCACACTGTGAAGCTAAATATTATTTCATCCACATTTTAATGACAATACACCTCATTTGTTTCACTGCTTTTCCAAATGCTGCAGTAAAGAAAGGTTTCCTTATTCTGTAGTAGTTTTTGATGCTTCTTTCCCTTGTTACAGGAACAGTTTCCTTTTTCTCATACCTAAAGATGCCTCCTACTTCAAATCCCCCCCAAGTTTCATTTTTTCTTCTATGAAACTATTAATTTTGATTTTTCCCAAACATTTTATGTCAGTTTTGAAACGCTTTCTCTGTCTGAAATGTATACAAGAAATTTACGGGTGAGTTTGTCTTCTGTGTAGGAACAAAGCTCAGTCTATCTACTGCCAGCAAGTGAACAATAGAAAGTAAGTCTGCTTTTGTACTAGTACGGCAACATCTACATGTATAACCCTGAAAGATAAGAGATTTGTTTTGAAAGAGAATGGGTTACTACTTCTATAGAATTTTAAAGTATTTAAGAAATCTACACAGAAAAAAAGGGATAGCCTAGCCTGAAAGTAAATTCCTAGTATCTTGATGAAATGTCTCTCAGGGGAATTAGTATTTTCTTGGCAGTAAAGTAACAAGTTTGTTATTTCAAGTAGTATTTAAAATCTGAAGAAAGATTTTTGGTTTTGTGATTAAGGCTTAAATAATCTAGATTCTATGCTGGCTCTGCCATGCAGCCCAAATGTCATGCTGGGCAATTTGCCTGATGTCCTCAAACTTAATTTTTCTTTGTCTATAATGAGAACAGCATTTATTTTCTCCCACCAAACATTCATCTTGCTTACTTTAGTGTCCATGTAATTAAGTCACTGGAGCAACTCATAGAACCTCAAGTTCATCACACACCTCATTTACTGCTGGTCTGGGTTTTAAACTGTGAAGTCTGCTACTATATTTGCATATATAACTAGCACAACAAGACACAGAAGTCAACTGGAGGATCTGAGAGATGCAAGCGGACAACACTCCAGAAAGTTGGGAGTCCAGGGATTAAAAAGACCTTGACTTTTAAACAAACATTTTCCTTGTGTAAAAGAATTAAGTACTTCAAATTGAAAAATAATTTTGCTGTAATCCCTCCAAATAAGTGGTAAAACTCCATCACAATGGCATGTTTTTCTCCCTTTCTCTCATTTAACAATTCTTACCTAAGTTTTTCAGATTAACTTTTTATTTAACATCCAGTAATGAGTCTGAATCATGAAAAACAAATTGTATGCCAATACATTTTCCTAGTGCCAATGCTTTAAATGTTACAAGCACAGACATGCAGCTGATTCTCCATGAGCATGCAGTGTTACTGTTCAAATGTCCTTTAGACTGTGCGATAAAAGCACCAGACTCTGCATAAAGAAAGCCAGGTTCAGCACTAGCTCTGTCTACCAGATCTGAATAAAAAGCTAACTAAGAGCTGACAAAAGTAAAGGCAAAATTTTGAAGAAAAATGTATTACAATAAAAAGTTTAGAAAATAAAAACATAGCAGAAGTCCTCAAGTACATTAAACGTATTATGAAAAAGTAATGCTGGATGTTACGAACACATCCTGGCCAAAGTTCATTAAGAACATTATTTGTGTTAGCATACAGACAGATTAAAAAAAGGAAGAAAAAAAGGAAAAGAACTATTTTCTGCATGCCTTACTAGTTTTAGGTTTAACGCAAACTCTAATAGCAAACAATACAAAGAGTTATAAACGAGAGCAGCCCTTTGGAAAATTACAAGGCAAAAAGGTGGCCAAGGACCAGAGACCACAATTACTTCACTGTTTTCAGGCAGTTTCAACTGTATTGATTTTCTCCCTGCCCGACTAAATGAAGCATTTGTAGAACACCTAGAAACTGCATGGAGCTTTCACTCCGAGAATAAAAGTAGGATATTCAAATATTCAAGCACAAGCAACATACTCAGAAAAACAAATGTAATCCGACATGCTACAAAGTACATTCAAAGGAAAGTATTGATTCACAATCACCAAATGGTGAAGGAGCTAGAAATACATAGTTTAGAAGAATAAACACACATTTTTCTCATCTACGTTCTCTGAAACATTTGTAAGAGCTTTGCTCCAAAGCCAACAGAATACACAGCACAAGGAATGGCACATCTTCCTAAATGAACAGACCAGATGGAGCAACTTGTTTACTTCGCAATGAGCGTCTGCTCCAGACCTACAACAGTAGGATGTGCAGGCCAGAGGTGAAGAGAAAAGCAACATATAGCAACACCAAAACCACGACGCAGCCAGAGAAGAGTCTTTCAAAAAAGCTTTGAAAAAATATTTTACATCATTGCCAAGAAAGGAGGAGGTGGCAGGCAGTTTGCATTAGCCAAGAAAACCCAACAAAAAAATACAAAGCCTGAATTATCGTCTTGGCAACAGAGAAGAGATGGGTGCTTTTAGCAAACGGCAATTAAGGATTTGGCAAGCATCTGGAGGAAAGGAAAGAGTGTGAGTCAAAGATAACGCTAATATCACAAGTCCAGATAACAGAGAAAGATAAAGACACAATGAGAAATACACAGCAGAGAAATAATGAATTCAGGTAGCAGTGCAACATCCATCTAGGACCAACAGAAGAAACAAGCAGAAGCGCAGGGAGCTGTGAAGGAACACATTTGAACATAGAGTCATCTCTGCAACCCTGAGAGTCAACAAATACTGGGCAGAGGCAGTAATACACACCCACAAAAGCGGATGATTAACTTTTTGGTTAAGGAGAAACAGAAATAAAGGAAGTTAATGAATGAACTATAAAAGATTCTGAAAGAAAACAGGAGAGGGAGGCTTGGAAGTAAAGGTACAACACAGATGAGAAACAGCAACAGGAGACTCGGACAAGGGTGTTTCAGGCTTAGGGACAAATATGTGGAAAAGAAAAACTGTCAGTTTAACAGAATACCCCTACCTTCTTAAATGAAGCAGGAGTTAATCTACTAAAGTGTGAACAGCTTGCCTTGTCCTAGTTAATTATTTAACCTTCACTTCTTGCTGAGGGTGAAGTACTAAAAGCATTACAGGTGCTTCATAATTACTACTGGTTAATAGAAGAAAGGGACATGATGAAATACACATTTAGAATTCAGTCACCCCTTTGTTTTATCTGTATGTTTAATTTACCCTCTGTATTTCCTTTTGGTAAATAAAATTATTTTACTTCATGTGCTACAGCACACAGCAACACTAAATGATAATCAAAGAGTTCAGCACTGAAGATCTTTTAGAGTCTTTCCTTTACGCCATTAAGGAGAGATCTTAGAGATTGCTTTGTTTTCCCATGACTGGCATTACAAACATGTAAGTGGCAGACAAAATTAAACAGTTTAAGATGAAAATGTGCACACTGTTAGGTCATGGGGAGCACAGAGCCTTACCAGTTGCTAAAAAGTTTACTTTGGAACAAAAGTGCAAATGAGTTGCACTGTGTCAAGTCAAACAAAAGAAAGTACAAAACCAACAAAAACTCCTTTTTGCCTCAGTGAGCCCCAAGACCGATTCAGTATCCTCTCTGCCAAAGAAAGCACATAGTGCTGCACGCTCTCACAACTCGACTGCAAATCTTGCTTTAACATCTCAACTTCTCAGGTCAAGTGATTTAGATAAAAAGCTATGTTTTAGTGTTCATGTGAAGAAAAAATTTTTTTTTCCCTTTACAGTTCTGTGACTAAAATTATTTGAGCATGTATTAACCAAAACCTAGAAACTAACCTAAAAAAACATATTCTTTCCAACAGTTTGTTTTCTGCACACTAATCTCACTGTACACTAGAATAAGCCTTAAGATTTTTGAATGCTCACAGATAGTGTTACTGGGAATTTCTGAACTGGCCACCATGACCTGTCCTGTTATTAGCCTACTGAAAACACGTATCTGACTAAAATTCTAGTTAAGCTTTACTCTCAGTATTTTCTGAGTAACCTTTGGAAACCCTGTGAGGGGACACCACATTTCTCCTGCCCTCTCTTGCAATAACTGAAGTTTCCGCATGTTTACAACCAGAGGACAGCAGCTCTTCTTGCTCTGAGCAGAGACAAGACAGCAGAAGGCGGCACGAGAAATTAAAGGCTAAACAAAGATTAACCACGCTGTCTACTTGTTCATAAAAATTCCACATGTTCATCTGCATTAGGTCAGCTAAAGCTGCACTAAAAAAAGCCTTTCATTATGTTATTTTCCCAAGTATAAATTGTAATGTGTAAAGCGGCTAACAAGAATTTATATGTTAAAACGTGATCCACTTCATACAAGAATGGTTTAGATAAACTAGATCAATATTTCTAAGCACACTCAAAGCAGGAATGTTAGAATGACTCAATGTTAATATAAGTTATCACTGAAAAGAAGAGCACAGGTGTCTTTAAACAAAGTAGGTAGGAGCACCCTGGACTCACCTCATTCATAACTACCTACTTCTCTCACTTTAAATCTCCCCACATTTTGAAAATAAACTTACTAATATTATTAGTTCCATCTTTCAACTTTTGCCTCATTTTCTCAATGGTTAAATTCAAAACAACATTTGCTTTTAAATTGTAAGTTGGGAAACCAGTATCTGGTAACTGAACTGCTGAAGTGAAATTAAGTGTTTAGCTCCCTCAAGTTCCTGTTTCTGTTGACCACTGACCAAATTCAAAACTGATAAACAATTAAGTTATCTTAGTGATGTTAAAATTAGCCTAATCCAGCAATGCACGTTATAGTTGAAATAATGCTGCTTAGATATTCAAGGGCCTTTATGTCAGAGTCAGAGCAAGCTACTAAACCCAGCCACCCAGAAATAAGAAAAATTAAAGGTCCATTAGGAACACACACACACAAAGGTCTATCTGAGCAATTTTCTCTCTTAAGGTGATTTAATAATCTAATAGGACTGTAACACTTAACAAAAAAAAAAAAGTAAAATTGATGTTTGTTCTTCATAAAATTCCACTAACACCCACTTCAGTCAGAGGAAGTTACTCATGCCCTGCAGTAAGATAACTACGATACCAAAAGTAAAACATTTGGAAGGAAAAACGCAGTGCAAGATTAATGCAATATTGTATCTGGATACTTAACCAGCTCACTAAAGTGCTCCTTGCTCTCCTAAAAAACTATGTGCTAAAGTCTGATTTCCCTTGGCTTCCCAAAAGTCAGACCACCCACTGAACCTATTCAGTACTCCCAACTTCATCACTGCAAGTTCAAGTGCTATTGAAGTGATGCAGGGAAAGAATGGCTGTAAACAACGGGAAATCTTTAGATTCAGTTCTTTGTGTGTTTTTTTTGTCTGTCATTTAATCTACATTTTATGTACTTTATTCTCATCACTTGTAAATCTTCTGCATACTTTTTACATTGTGGATGTTGGACTTTTGAGTGAATAGAGATATTCAAGAAAGGTTCGGGTTGGGTTTTGTCCCCAGTAGATCAAAAAGCCAACACTATCAGGTCAAACTTACCACTGAAATTGAACTTACTGAACTCCGGGGGTGTATTTTACCTCAGTTTCAGAATTGCCCTAGGCAAAATCCACCAAGAAATAACACACAGTTCCCTCCATGCAATCACCTTATGAACTATTAGCCCATTTCTATTCATCCCCAGAAAGCGTACCCCTTGTTTGGATTATGTTTTTACTATTAACTATTTGGTACTTAGCAAAGAGGTAGGAAAACAGAGCATCTCTAACAGAAAACTCATAACTAGCAGACTTCATAGAAAAACAATGTCATATGTTCTCAGAAGCTTTTGAGGGATTTAGCAGACCAGAAATGTAGCTTAAAATTCATTTGCGGCAACAAACAAACAAAACAAACAAACAAAAAAAAAGCATGAAATGTAGCATTCTCATTTCATACCAATACTCTCGACTTGTCTTTTGTTATATACAACAAAAAAGAAGGATAATACAAAGGACCATTAAATTGTAGGCATGCAAACATCATCTAAAGCTTAATTTTTCCCTGCAGTTTGAATGAGCACTCAGATTACTCTCTTGCTCTGAACAGAGAGGCAAAGATGTCCACTGGCACTGACCTACTAAAAAAACAGCACCTTAAAGCTAATTGATATGATAGCTATCATATCCATCAGTACATGCGATAGCTACCATAGATATGATAGCATGGCATTGATATGATAGGTATCTTCTCAAGCACAATAGAATTTATATAGAAAGGGTTCTGCAAAAACTGAAGACCTGTACAAATTACCTTCTTCTCCCAACACACCAAGATCCTTTTCAGAGTCATATAAACTATATTTGCAAACTTTCACATTTAATCTCATGAAAAAACTGGGTAATTCTCTACTTACCACAGGGTAACTATATAGGGAATATTTTTGTGCTTTGAGATTTTGAAAAACAAACAAAAAAAACCAAAAACCCACCACCACCTAACTTAACGCTCCATGCTCTGCTATTTGTGCTTTTCCCACACAAAACTTTCCCTGGAGGGATCAAAGTTACTGTAAGACCTAGTTTTCCATCAGCCATTATCTGATATTGTCAGAAGACCAAGGCCGAAATCTGCCTCTGGACTCTTCCCCAGCTGATTGAAAGGTTTACCGGTGACATCACTAGAATGACAATTTTGTCATAAATCCTGTGTGACTTTAGGGTGTGTAGATTATTAAAGGCACATCATACTACACTGCAAAATTACAAAGCCTTTAAACGGAACAGTCGACTTCTCTTATAGACTCTAGACAGATGGCAGGATTTGACTATCGCTAAATCAGCTTAGTCAAATACATTGTTAGTTGTCCAGCCCAATGTTCACTGTGTACTCCTAATGAAATTGCTGAATGAAAAGGGTGATGTGCCAAGCTTACAGCAAGTAAACAACAGAAATCCATTTTCCTCCAAGATCAACCTCCTCCCTATGTGCTGTAAATGCTCACACAAATTAGAAAAAACAAAGTTCCTCTTGAAAAAGCAGCTCATTACAAAACACAAAAGATCAAAACCTAAATTCTACTTTTTTTGTGTGTTTACTATTTAATCAAGTGTCTGTTAAGCTGTTTCTTAGTGACTATGAAGTAATTCAGGAAAATCAGGAGGTCGGACTGACTGTCACAGAACCACCACATCAATGAACAAACTTAATGGGCTTTCAGGTATCTAAAATAACAGGTCCCTCAAAGGCTGGACATGCAGCTTCTCTGTGAGATGATTCCATCAGCAAGGCATGAGCGCTTCACTTAGCAGAACTGGCACATAATGCTCAAGCACGACTTAATGCTCACAAGGAAAGATGCATGATTCTACTTTGATTTCTAGGAGGCAATTCTGATTTCCTGTTAATTCTCCTCTTAACAGCACAAGGAATCAAAAGCTTTCATAGAATTACCAGATTTGTAACCAAGTATTCACACAGAATTTTATTTTTTCAATGCATAATCAAAACTTATTTTGATGGAAGTCACACTCAGTCATATTCTAAGAGAAATGATTCTCATAAAAACATTTTTGCCTGTCCCCCGTGCAGTGACATTTCTTCTCCCTTGTCACTGTAAGGTTAACGCTCAGGAAGTAGAACGAAGTAATTATCACTGTGCATGACAAGGATTGTTTGCTGCAGCAATTACCCCTCAATCAGAATGTTACTTGTGTTTGTACTCAACAGGGACAAAAAAAAAAAGAATCCTAGATATTAGTATATGCTAAATACACTCATTTTACGCTGCTTGAATTTTGAGCAGGTAACATATTGAATACCTGTTCTCATTTTTATCAGCATGGGAGAGGTGGTTGATTCTGATTGCATCAGTACAATGAAATAACAAGTATATTCTTATTTGTACCAAAGAAAACACAGTATCCTTATAACCTATATAACTATTTCCCTAAATTGTTACCTGAAATACAGTCAATATTTCAAGTTCGCAATGAAAAGTAAAAAACCCACAATTTTAGCTCCATAGACAAGTACTATAATTTTCACTGTGTTAAGATTTTTAATAATTAGAGATACATGTAACTGATAGCTCATGAATAGAATTTGCATACAGAGCACACAAAGTCTCTCTAAAACATTTCTACAATTGATTCCTTTTATGATTTGACATGAGCTGAATGGTGTTGAACAATTTATTCACCATTGTTTGGAACAGACTATTTAATTCATTTCTGACTTTTAAACGAATGTGAGAGGTTACGTATATCTTTATATTAACGTACATAATGGTTAACTACGTTAATTGTACACAACAGGCCTGTTCGCACTTAGGTGGGTCTCTCCAAATACATGGCAATTAAACCCTCCTACATATGAATCACTTCGCATTCACAGAATACTTTCTATATGAGTACTAAATGTTTATAAATGCAGCTGGCATATTTTATATAATCTTTACCACCTCAGTTGAGATGACTAAAGAGCGCTATCATTATGTACGTAACAGAGTCACAGGCAGATACGGATTAAATAAGGTCACCTTATTCCTTACTCCCATCTTCCCATTATGGCTATGGCATCTGGACTCTGAACTTGACACACCATTTGTATTGCTAGCTTGAAATAAATGGTGTACCAATTCAGGATAGTTTACGTTTTGCAAAAATGTTATGATTGTTATTAGGTACTATTTTAAGCAGTTTCCCACACATTTAATCAGGCCACACTCTTTTCCACAGGAGTCAAAAAAGTGAGATGGGCTGTCTCTGCTGAATTCCTAGTTCTGAAAAACCACAAACATCATCAACTCCAAGTCTAAAGCTGCAGCCCCAAAGGAATTTTGGAGGAGGAAAAAGCCACTGACTCCTTCACAGCCTCCTTCAAAATGACAATGATAAACAGAAGAGTCAATATGCTAATGGTCACAGTGCTGCTTATTAGAGACAATTTAAAATGAAGCCTCAGTCTCATGGGAAATTCTAATCCGCTTTTCTTTCCAACTATCAACAAAAAATATTTTAAAAAGATCAAAATTAAAAAACTCTTTCCCCATGAAAGATGAAGTATAACATATCCAACTGCCTCTCACTAGACATTTGAAACAAAAGCACTTTTACTCTCCCAAAATGAAGTATTTCACGTTTTGTTAAAAATATTTTAACAGGGGTTTACTATTATCTGTATTTTTAGTGTTAGGGCCTTTCATTACCTTCCATTAAAAAAAACACAAAGCAAAATTGCAAACAATATTTAGTATGCAAAGCAAATGACACACTAGATTATTATTTGTAAATAAGGTACTAGATTTATGAACTTAGATTTTACAAATGCTGAAACAAAACCAGGATCCATTGCTTAAATTGAACCGCACGAAGAAACAAAATGTGTCCACTTCCAATTTCTGTACTTGTATCAGCTAGGAATTACTCCTTATACTGTATCCTGCAGAAAGGACATTTCCTTTTTTTATTATTATTATTAGTGGCAAAAATCTGGATGGCCTTAGCATTTTATCATTTGTAGTTGAATTAGCTGGCCTTTCATTTCATCTTTAAACCAGCCATTTTCATGCACAGTTTATCTGTGTATAAACCATTCAGTAACAGCAGTTTGTCACCTTCATATATATTATTGATGAGAAAACAGACAACCCGCCAATTAAGATGCATGCACTTCTCCCATCTCCAGGCTCAGCCTGAGGTACTGATGGAACAGTTGAAGTAAAAACTCAGTTTTACATTTCAAAGAAAGTTCAAAGGCAGTGAGAAAAGACTGCCCTGCAAAGGACACAGAAATTGTATTTATTGCTGGAAAAGTTTATTTAAGGAGTAGACTATATTATTTACTCTGTATGATAATAAAAATTATACTATGAGTCCACATCTTGTTCAACAAGACGTTCTACCTAGCTTTCCTTTCAGTCTTGGATTAAATCTATGAATCTGACAAAGTGATAGTTTGAACATTCTTACAACACTAGTCACAGCTTAAGATACAGAGTCAAATAATGGTCAAGATATAAATCAAGTAGATTTAACTGGATTTGTGTTTCTATTGCTACCCCAGCAAGACATATAACAGTATGTGTTGGGCCCCAAATATTGCCAAGTGACAAATTAAAGGAAATATTAAAAATATCTGAAATCGGGATGTCTCTGGATCGACAAACAACTCTGAGATAACTTGTCTTCTCTGCTTCCATCCAAATTCTTGGGTTGTCAAAAATCACCAAGCCATTCCATAAACACTAAGTATTTATTCCGTGACCTACTAGTCCTTTCTAAAGTAAGTATAACAAGAGAAATTATCCAACAGAAATTATCTAAAATAAAATATTCTGCTAAAAATATATATTTTAAATAAATTAATATCAAACAAGATTACCTTGGCTGCATAACATATCCCTAAGCTTGTTTTTGGAAAGCCACATGGCCTGCCTTTCTTCTATTTCTGAATGTAAGACTAAATATCCCATGTTAAGACATATTTATGCAGCTGTTAATGGAAGTCATAAACACAACACACATTTCATGGTACAACTTTGCAATGATAACTCCACACTATAAATGTACCACATTTACATTGTAAATTAATAAAAAAGAGCTGAGATAAATCAGCATTAGCAAAGAACACAAAATACTTCTCTTACCTCCATTTCTGTGCAGTGTAAACGGCCCGATTTATCTGTAATTGAAATAAAAAAAGGTTTCAGATTAAGTAAAAGACGATGGACAAATAAAACTAAAAACTTGAGTCGCTTTTTTTTTTTGGAGTAATTGTCAAATACTCTCTGCCTTACTTTAATCACACATTTCAGTAATGTTTTCATTATATATGCATCACAGAATTAACAACAAGAAGGCCCTGCCCTTTTTATTTGGATTCTTCACAATACTCCCTTTTAAAAAGAAGTGTCTTTAATGCCTGGCTTCATTATTTAAACTGTATGACTGATGCTTGGCCATAGGGGGAACATGAAAACATGTTGGCTTAAATTAGGCAGCAGCAAATAATTATTTCAAGAGAAAAAACAACATTAATTCATAAACCTCAGAAAAGCCACTGTTTCATCTGATACTTCTGGGATATCAACAAAGTTCAATACCACCAGGAAGTTCAAGCAAATTAAAGCTGAAACATTACTGTAGTATTTCTGTAAGTCCCTCTTGTCAATTCTTGCCCTACCTCCAAGTTCAGAAACATCACTTTAGAATTTATATAATACAGAAAAAATAAGTTTCTGAATTGTTTCATCAAATTGAAATCTCAATTTTCTCAAAGACAAAACACTTTGGTATAAAAATGTAAGTAGCTTGAAATCCTACAAAAAAATAAGACTGAAATTTCATAGCATATTAGGAAGGTACCATTTCACTAAAAGCAGCAGATTTATCATTTTGTATTAATAATTCATATCAAAGTAGGGTGAAGTAATTCTGACAGGATGATTTTCTGTTGGAAAAATGATATTCACGAAAGTCAAGTATTCCACAGAAATATATCCATTTCAAAGGGGAACTACCCAAAACGTTAATTTCAAACTACACAGACACAAGAATTTTACTCTTCTCGTCTTTGCTTTTTGGCTGCAATGCACCTGCACTGCTAGTTTAAAATTTGCCACTTTCGGCTTGACGGTACTCGCCCTAGGAAACGTGCGACACGATTCTGAGTCCCCACAGACTCAAAAACTAGAACGGCGCGCATTCGCTTGGCTGTGCGTACACTGAGAGCATCTGTTACAGGTGATGGTGTCTGAACACCACCCAGCGTGGCCGAAGGATTTACTGCAATAGTTAGGAAAAGCCTGCAACTTGTAGCCATAACTGGAAGGACTGTTTTATCAGATTGCCTGGCAAGCCCAAGGAAGCTCAACCAACTGGTTAGCATAATGTTCGCACAGACGAGTGATCGTGGTGATTTTGTATGTTAAATCTCAACGGCATGCAAAACAGTCCACACTAGGGAAGAGTCACCTGCATAGAAAAAAGATTAATCTTTCATGTTGAACTGGCCACCTTCCCTTTGAAACTAAAGGTTAAACACATCTTGAATGAATAGGGAACATCCACTTCACAGAGTGAAAGTTGTTTACCTTCATTTTGAACTGTTGCCAATGCAAGCTGAATGCTTAGCACTGGTGTCTGACTTCAAAATGAAGAACAGAAGAGTGACTTAAAAAGGCAGCTTTTGCATTACGTATCATCTTTTCAAAAGGACTGGTGATTCTGTTTGATCCACTTCAAGATCCACAGAAGAGATTTCTTTGTGTTTAAAATGGTAATATTCATGTGATCGTTATAAATTATAAATGGGAGAAATTTACTGAGAACTTTTTTTTAAATACTCCCATGATTATTAGCAGATTTATGAATATTAGGGGCTACTTCTGTGAAACTCAAATAACAGATGACCAAAACAACGTATCTCCATGATACAAGATGATACAAGGCTAATTCACAGAGAGGTAGCCAAGATGGGGGAGGTGGGGGGCAGGAAAAGTGTGCTGCCTTTTTTGGAAAAATACTACTTTTTTTTTTTAAATTCCTACTTCAGGAAAAAGTAGTAATTTTAAACCTATAATGACACAATGGCATACAGAAGGCAACCAATGTTTGCAATCACTGATAATTTAAAATATCTTGACTTGCATCTCCTATGGTCTAACGGAACAGGAGTCAAACTGCCTACTAGATCATCTGAGTAGCACAGACACAAAGTACTCATTGCTACACCTCATAGCAATGCTGAGATCCTACTAAGATCCTTTTAAGAGAAGTCCTAACCAAGTCCTGGAGCACAAAACGAAATAAATTAGCCCAGACCAAAACAAGGAAGGCAAAATCTGGATTTCTGAAAGGACCAGCAAGCAGCTTATCTCACAGCCCCGTTGATAGATCTTTGATAAACTTCCACGAAAGCTGTTCTTCAAGGAAAAGCACTCAAACTCTAGAAACTTTCCTTATTTCGGATATGGTACTATCAAAATTTACTACTGCCGTCCGAACAAATCATAGTTAAATTTTTTGTTTTATTATAAAAATATAGCAAACATCTTAAAGTGGATTATTTATTTCCATTTATACCAGCATTTTCAAAAACAATAGTATTGTCATGATTCCATGTGCTGGGGAAGGAAGGAGGAATAACAAGTAGTTTAAGTCTCACACCAGCTCAAATGCACTGCAGACAGTATTCTAGACAGGTAGAAACTACTAATTGACTTACAACATTTTAATATATACTGCATTATGGAAATTATTAACCATACCATTCCATATGCCTCTGTACCTTGAGTCCAGGTATACACTTAGCAGATTTCCTGAGCCATTTGCAGTGACTTAGGGACCTCCTCCATCAGGAATTTCCTATATATCTGAAGAGACCAGCATTAACAGTATCAACCCAAGAAACATACACTTACTTGCATCTATCAAGTCTGAAATTAATTTGCTTTTGTATGGCTCACGCAGGCCAGTTTACTTATACTGGCTTTACTTATACTGGCTGGGAGTAGAAATTTCTCCTCTCTTCAGCTGACACGACTGAAAAAGCAGAACCTCTTAAATGTAGCTTAAGGGTCACACTTTCTTGATTTGCACTGGGAGAAAAAAAAAAAAATTCCCTGTAAGAAGTCATAGAACAGTCTCTGTCTGCAAGCAGTATTAAGTGCTTATCCGGTAACTAGGTGAAGACTTACAAAATTATTTCAGCTGCTGCTTCTTAACATAGATGCAGACTTCTCCAGACTTCACAACCGTTCAACTAGATACTAATCTGTGTAGCATTTTCACCACTCTTACCGCCCAAAAAGATTCAACGGTATTTTTTTCCATGACAGCTTTCAAATAGTGACTAATGCCTTCATTACTAGTAAATAGCATAACTTTAACTGTCAAGTTAACTTCAATTTATAAACAAGCTACAGTTTGGAAGATGACATGGTTTTTCACTCATAGATTGCTGAAATGCAAAAATGAACACTTTTTGCAAGAAAGAGAGACTTAAATGGAGGTTTCGTGTATTTCTGAAAACAGTCTTCAAAGTGACATATTTGCCAGCAAAAAAGGAAACCCCAAACCTTCACATTCATTTTTCATTCCTCAAAATTTCTGTTTGAAAATTATTCTTATTTCAAACCCTCAACAAGAGGAGTGATGCCAAACTTTCATCAAGCATTAGGGCATGCCATCTTATCCCTCAAGGCAGCAGCTTCAGGCTGCTATTTAGACCGGAAAAAATAATTCTTTTCACAAAATCCCTCAGAATGCTGTTAAAAAAAGACTACACTCAATTTATCTACAGCCCGTGCTTCACTGAAGCACAATTTCCCTGCCTTCCAAGGATTAACAGGTCACAGTTAGAAAAGGTCTTCATAGATTTAAAAACAAATAGCAAGCATATAATGTACTGCTGCCAGTAGTAAGAAGCACACATTTAAGTCTGAATTTTAACAGCAAAACAAATAATTCAGTATGTTAAAATGGACTGACACAGGATATTTGTAAGAAACCATGAAGGATGTGCAAAACCATTTGCACTCCGCTATCCAAAGAAAAATTAAGCTACAGAGTTGACATTAGTGATGTCACACCACAATCACACAGCCGCTGGTTCAGCTATAACCAGCCGCTCTAAGAGCCCTGCGGCTTACAGCTTCAGAGCATCTTCCTAGCCTTCCTCTAGTGTCCCAGATTCCTCTGCATAGATCCAAAAGCATTTGCTTCAGACAGCTTTTTGCAGAATTGAGATTATTAGCACTGATTTTCAGGCAACAGTGCAGTTGGTGCAAGCATTGGCAACAAACTTGAAATTAATTTTGTGTTAAAGATTAATATTCTAATTAAGTGCCACAGCCCATTTCTGCAGGTTTGGGGTGAAATGAAGCTGCTATTCCCATGATAGCAGAACTCAAGTTGCCTTCAGGAAAGACAACCACTGCCCATACCTACTGGAGGACAGTGGAATAGTTGGCCAAAGAAGGAACACGGGGGCTAATCGAAGGAAAGGGAGCAAGTGAGAATGCGGGAGTCACTAACTCAAGATCCTTAAATTGAACAGACTTAAGTCAGGCCCCCAAATTAACAATAAGTTGAATTTGTATTTGCTTTCTAGCTTTTACGTCTTCAAGAGGCACTGTAGCTACAATAGTAGGCTTTTCTCTGCCCTCAAGAGAATAAGGAACTCCTTTTAAAACCAAAAAAAAAAAAAAAAAAAGAAAGAAAAAAGGACAAATGTTCAGACTCGCATTTAATCATCTGATTGCAGACACTTGAGCATTAGTTACCAAATCTGACAAGACTGTCAGTACAAGAGTCAAGATTAATACCAATAAAAGGAAAGAATGAAGAAAGCAAAGACAACCAAGCAACATAAGGAAAAAGAGATGAATATGCAAAGAACAAGATTCATAATCAAATGAAGGGACGGGAAAACACTGACGTAGCAGGAGTAAGCCAGACTTCTGGCAGAGGACAGATATTACAAGATAAACAAAGAAGGACAGAGAAATCTTGCATGATAAAAAGAAACAGAGAAAAGTGAAAACAACAAAGACGAATGTAAGTAAAGTATAACTTAGGAGTAAGACACATCAGGCTCCAGGGGAGAAGGCCAAGAACAGCGAGAACAGGAGGAAGTGGAAGGAAGCAGACAGGATTAGGAGAAGTAATTGGAGACCCCTCAGAGCACCAAGCACAGAGACCCATGTTTTTAAATAAAACACTTAGGCTGTGAGGATCAACATAACCTTCCTTTAAACCGTCATTAGAAGGCAGCAAGAATAGGGATGAGTTTTTACAGCTTGTGGCTTTTTGGATCTGACTCATGATTTCTCTATCAGCCTACAGCTGACAATTTAGAAACGGTACGCCTAATTTTTCTACTTGGGATAGAAAAAAGGAAAGGGGAGAGAAATTTGTCCGAAAATACTAGGGAAAGTCTTTGAGAGGTTACTAGACCGAAGGCAGCCAGGACTTTCCTTCCCTGCGTCAACCTTTTTTCATGCCTTTGTCTTTCTCCATTCAACACTTCACTGAAGTTACTCCTCATTTTGTAGTCATAAGCAATCCTCTTGTATATTGCACAAAGCAAAGGTAATGACTATGAGGTCTTCGGTGTTAATACCCAGCTAAATTTTGTAATAGAAATTATTTTAAAATAATATTCTTTAATTCCAAATTAACAAATCCATACTACCTTAGAGGTACCTTCTAAGATACAATTAAATGTTCACTTCTTGTCTTGTCCCATTTCTACTTTGCACAAGGAAACCAGCTGAGGTCACCATAAGATTCCTTCTCTGTTCCACTGCTGACCCTCTTTAGCAAACCTATGAGTTTACCTGGGGATCACACCAATTTTGGTTATTCTAAGATAAATACTGTGGTAGATACGCATCTCCAAGTCTGCTGAGCTCTATTCGTAGCTGCCAGTCTCTTCTACAGACGCTTAAGTACAGGTACTACACTCACTTTCCTCTGGCCTGTCCAGGTATCAGCCCTCCCCAAAAAAGTATGAATTTGCAGAGTTCATGTGTCTCAAATGTTGGGTTTTTTTTTTAAAGTTCTGTTACTCTAATCATATTCTAATTTTTCTGGGAGCTATCTACTTGCTTGCTCATTCAACAAGTATGTCTGCTTGTGGCAGAATTCTGACTCCATTGAAGTCATCGGTAGTTTCTGCCATCAAGTTCGATGGATCTAGAGTTTCAAGCAGGTTACAGTTGTTCTAAATTGATAACACAGCACTGCTGGATCTGTTAAGAACTTTCACCAGCTGTTAATAAACTCTCTCAAGTAGATGAAAAAGTAGTTCTCTTAATTCTTCCCTACCTCAGCTGTGTCTTTGCAGTCTTGTATTTACACTGTACAAACTGACTCATCTCCTTTTGTTCCTCTTAAAGTGCACAGTAATAAAATTAAATAACACACTCATAGTTGTGTGTGACATGCAAGCTAGCTTAAGGTTTTATCAGGAATAGAACAACATTCATTTTGTCTCCTTACTGGATCCAATGCTGTAATGTGATAAATTAATTCAGAAACAAAGAGTGAACACTCTTCAGTTTCCTTTTAACAGACATTACGAAAGAGCTTCCCCACTTTTATAAAGGTATGTTCATTGCCAACATGGAACCAGGACGTTACGTACCTTTAATCCTCTCTGTCACCTGCAACATACCTACTGCAAACGCAGTCACACTCGGGTCAGACTCATTCACAGCGCTGCTGCTGTGCGGGTTGTTTTCACTGCCTGTCGCTCTGACCACATCTTGCTCTCTGAATCGTCCTGTTACAGGTGTGCGCGCTCTCTGTCACGTCATACACTGCTGCCATCTTCATTCTCAAATCCCTTCTCATGCTACCGCAGTCCTTCCCATCACCTCCCACTGGGGACTGTGGGGTAAACTGTCACCTCCAGCCAGCCCCTGCAGCTGGACTCCATTACCCACTACTTTTTTAAAAAAAAAAAAAATAAATAAATAAAGCATCTTTGTTCTTTCTCCAGGATGCCCCATAGGAACATCGTATTAACTCTCTGCAGCATCATGGCAGATATCTCATTTTTCACTCTACTCTTCAATCACTGTTAACAATGACAACTACAATTCCACTTTCCCTTCTACAGCAACATTTTTACTGCACTAGTCATGAAAAACTCTGTTAAATTACAAATGTGTTATCTTTTACTTTAAGTCATTACAAACATCAGGAGCCCACAATTCCTTGAAGTTCTTTGCTCTTAAATTTTCCTTAGGAACAAATGCAGATTTCAGACAACACCAAATTAGTCTTTATTCCTTCACTGCTTACTTACTCTCTTCAACATTTCTGCATACAACTCCAGGTAACCGAGGTCACCTATCACTGTTGGCAACTTCCTTTTCTTTTGTGCGGGCATTTGGAATGTGCTTTTTTTTTTAGCCAAAGACGGTATTTTGTTATGTTGGGATCTTTTCTTTGCTTATTTTGTCCTCTCCGCCTGGGGCTGTCTACAATAGGGTCCCTAGCCATCTGCCTACATTCACAGAGAGCCCACGTAACCCCCAGTGCACAGGATGCATCAGCATAAGCCCCAACTGGAAGCCTTCCAGTTCACCCTTACGTACTGGGCACCACACTGATGGCAGAAAGCCTAGCATAAATAAGGCCTAAGCTTTCTCTCTGCCACAAGCAGCTCAGCAGCACAAGCGAGCAGAGATAAAGTATCAACTCACCGAGGCTCCTCTGCTGCCTAGTGCCATTTTCCTCCTACCTTGGCTTCCAACATTAACGTACCTACATAGATATATATATATAGATACCTATCTTAAAACTCTTGCAGGAAAAGGTGAGGCTCAATACATCAAATCTTAACTATTTTTAAATACAGATGTCTCTGAATGCCCTTGAACAAGACCTGAATTCAGAGCAGAATTAAGTCTTAATTCTAGAGGTACTATTTATTTTAGCAGTACTCATAGCAACACCTGTTTTGAAATTTAAACAGCAAGCAAGGCTACTCCCATCCATTATCTTTCAAAAGGGTCAACAAAATTAGAAGTAAAATGTCAGTACATTCATTTTCCTCTAAAATTCCTGCGTATTTTTCCTCGGTGCTCCACAAGAGACGGACAGATGAGAACGTCTTGATGCACACAAGCTAAATTTGCATTTATTCATCCTATATTTCTCCGCGCTGCCTTCCAATGCCTGGGCAGACAAGGGTGTCAGAAGGACATGAAAGTCATTAAAACTGCCAAGACAACGCAAGCTATTCCTCTCTAGCGTCACACCCTGAGCCCTCTGAGTACTGTGAAAGCCACTGCACAGTCAACTTTTCTGTGATCTTTTTGATTCAAAGCCAGAATAGTCCATGCATTATGCCCTCCCGCTGAACACCTGGCAGATTTCCAAGAGAAAAACCCGCATAGCACTTGCTTCTGAGAAAACCAGCAACAATTTCCCTCTGTGCTTTCTCCTCTAGGGCTGGAGGACAAGGCAAAAGAAGGGCCACTGATACTACCCGCAGAGGCACACTCTCAGGAGGGAGAGGGAAGGCTGAGGAGCACCATGTGCATGCCAGCCCTCAACAGCCAACGGCTGGAAGTCAGCATGGTTTGGTTTTCCAAATACCTGCCTTTGCCCCTTTCCGAGATCCTCGTGGCCGTTCCTCTTCAGGAGCTCAGTGCAATGCCCAAAATCAGTGGCTGACTTTGCTAGGTCAGGCATCTGGCACTAACAAAACACGCAAAGAAAACTCTCACTTTTTCCAAGTCTGCTCATCCCCAAAACTGTCCAGTGGGAGGGAGGCAGCACAGCCAGCACGCTGAGAAGCGCAAGCCCCTTATCCGGCTCGCAGCAACAACGTGACCCCGATGAAACAGCCTCCTGTGCCCTGTGGCGTTCTGCTGCTGCTAAATACTGGGCACAAGGTCGATTGCCAGCTCTTGTGCGCGTTTCCTACTCCTGTATCTATCACTTCGTTATTGCTTCAAGTTTATAAAAACACCTGTAAGTACTGTTCCGCAAGAAGAGAGCTTGGAGGAGTCAAACCACATGTTTACACCAAACGCTTTAGCTCGTTCAGAAGTTATTTTTTTATTGCATCTGGCACTTTACTAGATGCCACTGTTAGCTCATTTCATATAAATTGCAAGTAACAACGAGATGGCTGAAACACCCATTAGGTAAAATACGTTCATCTGTATCTCCAATTTCATCGTGGGTATTTCTAAGCAACCCACATTTCTGTGGTATTTAGATGTCAGACAGTTACAATGATTCATGCTAAGATGACCGCAGTGAGCTTTGCATTTTTTTTCGTATTCATGGTTATTTCTTACTCACTTCAGTTCTGGCAAAATGGTAAGGTCTGCACCACACCATGAAAACATCGCCTCGTGAGCATCTGTAAAGCAAACTCCGTGACACGGCTGTGTTTGCTCCTGACTTCGCCCAAGCCTCACTGACAGGCATGACTGATCACATCGTTCTTCGCAATCCTGAACAAAGCCCGAATGTTCGCTACCCAAAGACACCATTCTTCGGGGAATCCTTTATTTGCCCACACAGGATTCTGTTGTTTACAAAAATAGAAACTAACAGCCAATACTTGTTCCTGTAAATTATCCAAACCTATGCACCAACCTACAGCTATATTTTTTTTATCTGTCGCTAGAACAAAATAGCTTTACAGCTCGGAGCGTTAACCCGCAGAACCCCTATTGCTCTAACAAACCTCCTGACCAGGCATTTAAATCTGAAGTTGTCTGAAATACAACGGCATGAAAACAATTAGCAGGAATCCTTCCTGATCCTCCTCTTGCCAGGGATTCAGGTAGTATCAATGCTTATGTGAAAATGAACAACTGAATGACATTTCCATTCTTAATCTTTTTACTTCTATTTAACCAAAACATCATTGGTTTTTTTTTTTTTAAAACACGATAACCAAATATTAATAGACCACATAGATAAAACTGGAAAGGTCCAAGAATCAGCCTCTGGTTTTTGTCGAGGACGGGGATTCAACCCCAGGGTTGCTATTCTGCCCTGGTATCAGTGAAACTCATCTTTGTTTCCTATCTCAAGGACATTTTCTTCAGCTTCTAGGTATTTTTACTTGGAATTTCAAGTATTGTGCATTAACTGGAAAACTGCTTCACAAGAAACGGCTTTGGAAAAGAACCATCAGCTTCTACATAATCAGTACTTCTTTTTAAGAAAACTTTAATTTGTATTTCAAGAGTAAAATTAACGTGGCCAGGCAGCTTCAGGGCCTATGCTATGATGTACTGCTCCCCAAGTCAAAGCGCCACGGCAATGGTTCTTCCTAAGCTCTCATTGCTACTAAGCAGAATACATGAGCCTAAGAATAAATACCCGTTCAAGAGGCTGAAGCTGAAATTGGCTCAGAAAGCTCATTAATCATCACCTAAGGACACTGCAGTGAGCAACGAGGAAAAGAACTGAGACAGTTCAAAAGGGAAGAAAGCCTACTGTCAACTCTTCAATATTCAGTACCATGAATTCCCAGCATTCACTGTATCACACATGCGACAATTTCCAGTGAAAATCTGCTACAGGTTCCACAAACCAAAGAAGAATAAAAGCCAACTGACTAGGACGACCTTTGTTTCATGTTGTTGACAGTTACTCCCACAAACAACACAAAATCCTTTGTGAATGCTTGAAGGCTGAGCAATGGCCTGTATTGCAGAAGTCTGCTCAAAGTTAGGGAGATGAGGAAGACCAGGGGCGGGGAGGGGACCCCAGGAGTACTACCTCCTTTCAAATCCAGGCTGCAACCAGCCTGCGGCTGATGCAAAAGTGGGATCACAGAGTATGGTTCAGGAATGGACATCTGGCAGAAATCTCCCCTCCTCCCCTTTTCTATTATATGCACTGGAGGGGGTACTCTCCCTGGGTTATCTCCCCCCTCGTGCTTTCCTGGGAGGTCTTAGCAGACTGGTTATCTTTTTACATATATATACACACACACCCCAAGATTTTCAAGAAATAAGCACACATATGTGGTGTTAACTAATATACAACATAATACGTAAAACAATAAGGTTAAAAAAAAAAAGGGAGAGATTGGAGAAAAATAGTCAGGGCTGGAAGATAAAGAAAAAAAAAAAAAAAAAAGGTCTCATCTATCCAAAGATGTAAATGCCGTATCAACATACACAGGTTAGCACATGTTAACTAAAACATTTTAAAAGACTAACGCAGATGTGGCATGCAGATTTAGCATGAGCTAAACACACTGGATGTCAGTGAGGGGCCTGAACTTTATATCCAGATATATCCAACGCCCTCCTATGGGCCATTAAAGATGTACTGTAAGAAGAAATAAAGTAAGTCCACAAATAGCAAGGCAAAGCAACAAAAGAAAGAAAAACGTAGTAAATCAATATATTTCCTATAGTAGGAAAGAGAAAGGAAGAAGTCTGATACCATCTCAAATCACTGTAAGTAAAAGCAGCACAAAATACGCAATACGGAACTCTTCAATGCTCTGGTGACATGCGGATGCCTTGGTCAGGAAAGTATTTTCCCGGAACTTCTGGGTGTTGGTCTGGCATTTTATTAACATTACAATAGCCTAGTTTTTCAGATAATTAAAAAAACACATCAGATGGCATTGAAATGGAAGTCATTATTAGACTCATTCCAATTGTGGCACAAAATTATGTCCCTTCTTCCGCTACGTATATTCTGATATTTGTGTGTACCACCAGCTCCAAACTGGGTTACTGCAAATCTCTGCCAAAAGACTTTTCAGACGGGCACTTTATTAAAAGGCTTCATTAAATTGTAAGACCAGGCACAATATCCACGTTATAAAGGCTGAAGGCTCAATTAATCCCATTTTGTGAATTAACTACTGCCTTCTGCTTCACGTAACTAAAATGCCGAAACCTCTGTCCTCCTGGAAAATGCAGTGACGTTGAACATGGAGTAGCTTGATACTGGGGACTACCATCATCTGTGCGACAACCGATCGCATCCCTCTGCTGCCTAGCTTAAGTTTCTCTTCATAAATCAAGCTTTACTTGCAACAAAAAAAATATTCCTTTCCACATTCATAATCAGAAGCTTTGAAATGCCGAGAAACAGGCGCGCGCCCTTCTTTTCCTTTCCAGTGCAAAGGACGCTTTCCTGGGTATTTTAAAGAAACAGGCGGCAGGTGCTAAGCCCCCGGTAGGCGTAGGCGGCCTTCGTACTTATTTAATGCCAACATACCTCTGAATTGATCTAAGAGGTGCCTTTTGATGCCGAACCATTTCTGGAAGGCACCGTCGGACGAGCGATACGGCCAAAGGAACTCCCAAAGCAGGCGCTACAGGCGCGGATGACACAGTATTACGCACGGAAAAGACGACGCAATTACACAACGCTAAACCCTCACTCGCCTCCCCGGTACCCACAGGCAAGCGATGAAATTCAAGGCGACGGTTTCTACCTTTCCAGGCAGGGAACCGAGATGGCGGGGGGACAACCACGGCCCCGCCGCGGCTGAGGAGCCCAGCGCTCGCTCCCCGCAACCCTCCGGCGGGAAACAGACCGTCCCCTCCCGGCCGCCACAGCCCGGGGACAAAGGCTGAGGGGAAAAAGGCGTCCCCCCGCCTCCTCCTTCTCCTCAGCCCCCCGGGTACGGCCCGGGGGGGCTGAGGAGGAGCAAATATAAAGAAACACGCGTGGGTCGAGACCAGGACAGGGAGGGATCACTCCGCCATTAGGGTCCCGGGCCAAAGACAGACTCAACCTGG